>LR738710.1:294053948-294146225 GCA_902687465.1 Secale cereale | reverse complement strand
AAGCACCAAGGCTTGTTAGACTGTGCCAATCGGACAGTCACTGTGACCAATGACCAAGGTGTAGAAGTCAAGTTTGCCCCCAACTCCTCTTCTGCTCAAGCCGCTAAAGTCAACTGTCTGTCTGAAGTTGGGCTAGATCAAGTACCGGTGGTATGTGAGTATCCTGATGTCTTTCCGGATGAACTACCGGGAATGCCCCCTGACCGTGACATTGAGTTCATCATCGAGCTCGTGCCCGGAGCAGGACCCATCTATAAGAAGCCTTATAGAATGGGAACGGAAGAACTAGCCGAGTTGAAGAAGCAGCTAGAAGAGCAGCTAAGGAAAGGATTTATCCGCCCGAGTGCCTCCCCCTGGGGATCTCCTGTTCTGTTTGTGGCAAAGAGGGACGGTACCATCCGCTTATGCATTGACTATCGTTCCCTCAATGAAGTTACAATCAAGAACAAGTACCCACTTCCCAAGATCGAAGATCTGTTTGACCAACTCAGTGGAGCCAAGGTATTCTCCAAGATCGACCTCAGATCTGGGTATTACCAGCTGAAGATCAGACCCCAAGATATTCCGAAGACGGCATTCGTAACCAGATATGGCCTGTACGAGTGCACGGTCATGTCTTTTGGGTTAACCAATGCCCCAGCTTACTTCATGTACCTCATGAATAAAGTCTTCATGGAATATTTGGACAAGTTCGTTGTTGTCTTCATCGATGACATCCTTGTGTTCTCGAAGTCGGAGGAAGAACATGAGCAGCATCTGAGGATGGTCCTAGACAAGCTTCGTGAGAACCAACTGTATGCCAAGTTCAGCAAGTGTGAGTTTTGGCTGCACAAAGTTGGATTCTTAGGTCATGTCTTGACCGAGGAAGGATTATCTGTTGATCCTGCAAAAGTCGAAGCTGTGACCCAATGGCAATCTCCAACGACCGTCAAGGAAGTCAGAAGCTTCCTCGGATTGGCGGGCTATTACCGCAAGTTCGTGGAAGGATTCTCTAGCATTGCACGACCAATGACTCAGCTTCTCAAGAAGGACAAGAAGTTCGAGTGGACGCCAAAATGCGAAGAGAGCTTCCAAGAGCTCAAGAAGAGATTGACCACCGCCCCAGTTCTGGCAACACCTGATATTCACAAGGAGTTCGTGATATATTGTGATGCCTCTCGAACAGGATTGGGAAGCGTTCTGATGCAAGAAGGCCGCGTCATAGCATACCTCTCTAGGCAGCTACGACCTCATGAGGAGAACTACGCTACTCACGATCTTGAGCTAGCAGCAGTGGTTCATGCCTTGAAGACATGGCGGCATTACCTCCTAGGGAAACGGTGTGAGATTTACACAGACCACAAAAGTCTGAAGTATATTTTCACCCAAAAAGAGTTGAACATGAGGCAGCGGAGATGGTTGGAACTCATCAAGGATTATGACCTCAGTGTTCAGTATCACCCTGGGAAGGCCAACGTGGTGGCCGATGCCTTAAGCAGGAAGGCTTGCTCTTTGAATGTCATTATTCAAGAAAGGCAGCCAGCCTTGTTTAAGGAGATCGAATAGTTCAGTTTGGAATTGGTCATCCCTGGATTCCTGGATCATTTGGAAGTCAGACCAACCCTGATGGACGACGTCAAGAAAGCTCAAGGTGGACACGCAAGCATTGAAGGTATCAAGAGGAAGATGAAGATGGGCAAGGCCCCAGGATTCTCCGAAGACGAGCACGGGATTGTTTGGTACAAAGGTCGTCTCTGCGTACCAAACAACCCCGAGTTGAAGACGCTGATTCTGCAAGAAGCCCACGACACCCCGTATTCCATCCACCCCGGAGGAACCAAGATGTACCAAGACTTGAAGGCACGATTCTGGTGGCACGGTATGAAGAGAGAGATTGCAACCTATGTTGCAAAGTGTGATGTGTGCCAAAAGGTCAAGGCTGAATATCAGCGACCCGCTGGATTGCTTCAACCACTCAAGGTTCCTGAGTGGAAGTGGGACAAAGTCGGAATGGACTTCATCACTGGACTACCAAGGTCAAATAGAGGACATGACTCTATCTGGGTCATAGTCGATCATTTGACCAAGGTGGCTCATTTCATTCCTGTCAAGACCACTTATGATGGCAACCGGCTGGCAGCTCTCTATATGGACCGAATCGTAAGTCTTCACGGTGTTCCCAAGGAGATTGTGTCAGATCGAGGAACCCAGTTCACCTCAAGGTTCTGGAAGAAGTTCCAAGAAGCCTTGGGAACCAAGTTGTCTTTCAGCACAGCTTTCCACCCACAGACCGGAGGGCAGACTGAGCGAGTCAATCAGATTCTCGAAGATATGCTCCGAGCCTGTGTCCTGGCATATGGAGCCAAGTGGGAAGACTGTCTCCCTTTCGCCGAGTTCTCTTATAACAACAGTTACCAGTCAAGCCTACAGATGGCACCATTTGAGGCATTGTACGGACGCAGATGTCGCACACCCCTCAACTGGTCAGAGACTGGAGAAGGACTAGTCTTTGGACCGGATATTCTCCGCGCAGCAGAAGAGCAAGTCCAACTAGTCAGAGAGCGACTAAAGGCAGCCAAGTCAAGGCAGAAGAGTTATGCTGACACTCGACGCCGAGACATGAGTTTCCGTGTCGGAGATCATGTGTACCTGCGGGTGACTCCTCTGAAGGGAACCAAGCGTTTCCATGTCAAGGGGAAGCTCGCACCAAGGTTCATTGGACCTTTTGAGATCACTGCACGACGAGGAGAAGTGGCTTATCAGTTGGAACTACCACCTGAGCTATCCGATGTGCACAATGTGTTCCATGTGTCACAACTCCGGAAGTGTCTCCAGGTTCCAGACAAGCCCAGTCTCTACAAGGATGTGGATCACCAAGCCATTGATCTGCAGCCTGACTTGACCTACCGCGAGAAGCCTATCCGTATCCTGGACGAAGCAGAACGACGTACGCGGAGCCGTACCATCAAGTACTTCAAGGTTCAGTGGAGCAACCACACCGAAGCAGAAGCAACCTGGGAACGAGAAGACTATCTTAGATCCGAGTTTCCCGACCTCTTTTAAGCCCTAGTTTAGGAATCTCGGGGACGAGATTCTTGTAAGGGGGGTAGGTCTGTCACACCCTGCATTTTGTAACATGTTATTTGTAACCTTGAAGCATGAAAATTTGGACCAGCAAAAATTTTTAGCATCATTTGGCTTTTATTTGGAATTGAGTTTTTCTGCATTTGTTTTTCTTGTGCCCATTAAGGTCAACTATGATCTCTTGTAAATTTCATCTCCATACTCAAAACTTCTGCCCAATGATCATGCCAAGTGTTATATAGCAGTATAGTATTTTCTTACAAAATTAATTTGGCCAAAAAGTATTTTATAAATTTAGTTTTCCAAAAAAAAACCCTGAATTGAGATTTGCACTGCAAGTACTTGATTAAGGGTGTGAAAACTTTTTCTAAAGGTTTATTTGAGACCTAGTAGTCATAGGACTCCCAGGAACCACAAAGGTATAATTTTAAAAGTTATTTTCCTATTTTATTTAAAAGGCTTTTCTTAAGGCCAGAAATGGTCTTTAATAGGGAAAATTTATTTAACTGTTCCAAAAATATTTGCCAAAATTCAGAGAGACTCAGAGGACATATATTGTCCATATATAAGAGTTTCAACACTTGGTCATGTTCAAAATATTGGGCTAAACCCTCTAAAACCCTTTCTGGATATTTCAAGCTTTTGAAATATTTACAAAGGAATTTTTCTCCAAAAATTCCAGGGAAATTCTATCATGTCATATATGACATGTTTGATGATCTTGCAAAGCCTCATGCATTGGAGATCAAGGGAACCACCTCAAACCCCTTCATAACCAATCTGTCCATATTTGAAGTTTGAGCAACTCTACATTGCCAAACTTGTCCAAATGCTCTCAAACTTGGTGCACATGCTAGGATAGCCTAATAAGGCACCTAGACCAAATGGCACAAGATTTGGAATAGAGCAACTTGATCAGATCACCTCAAAACCCTTTCTGTTCAAATACAAATTTGAACAACTTTACATTACCAACTTTTTATCTGGAGCCTCAAACTTTGTGAGCATGATCAATACCCCAAATGAGGATGCTACACCAAGTGGTGCATCAAGGGGAGATGATTAGCTTGACTCAATCAACATGAAACTGTTTCTGTTGATTTCTAGGGTTCACCAAAGTTACATTGGCTAGTTTCTCCAAATGAGCTCAAATTTGGTGAAGCACCCTATTTTCTCATGCCTTTCAACCCTGTCAAGTGCCATGCCAATTGAACTTCATTTGCTTGATCAAACCATGATCAAACACCTTCTGCAGAAATCTTAAAACCTCTACTATTACCACTTTCACTTTTCTCCAATGCCTCAGCTTCTTACCACAGGTGCACTGGGTTACTAGCAAACCCCAGTAACTCCCCCAGCACCTCAGCTCTATGATTGAGGGGTGAAACCTCCACTTTACCTTGCTGGACAGCAGTTTTCACCAAGTCCCCTAGCCCTCCTCCCTCTCTCTCTGCACCCCAGAGCATCCAAGGCCTTGGGGCAATTCTATACTACTCCCTCAACACCCCAGACACTGTTGGACACGCTGGGACGAGCCAAGCCAACGAGAGCGCGACGATGCCGGTCACACGCGCGCTCTGGAGCGCGTGAACAGTACTCCCGCACACTGGCTCGGGCCAATCATCGCCCCCCGACCACCTCGAGCCTCCCCCTCGCGCCTCCCAACGCGCCTCGACGTCCGCAGCCCCCTCCGGTGCTGTCCCCCTTCTCCTGCGCCCTCCAGTGGCCGTCGCCGCACGCGCGCTGGCCGCCCGCGGCAGCCACTCCTCTGGCTCACACGCGCGCACGCCCCTGCTGCTCCCCCGCTCCTCCTCTTACCTCCGCTGGACGTGGAGGACGTCCAGCAACACCCCCGACTCACTCCCGCAGCCTCCTGTGCGCTGTAGCGACAGGCCGGACCTCGCCGGCGCACGGGTCCACGGTGAACCACGGGCGCGCCTATTTAAGACCTCCCCGAGCTCTCCCAACTCCATCACCAGCTCCACCACACCTCACTAGCCCCTCCTGCACCCTCAGATCAGCCCCGGAGCGCCCCAGTGCTCGGGATCGACCGGAGCTCCGCCGCGTCGGGCCGCCGGCGATCTCGAGGTACAGGCCTCCCCTGCTCCTCCCTCCGCCTGTTTTGGAACCGCAACACACCCCTGACCATTTCCCCTCTCTTTCCCCTTCTGTTTGCAGTCGAAAACAACCCCGACCACCGACCTCCGACGAGCTTCCGCCGTCGCACCTCGTCGCCGGCGAACCAGAGCTCCCCGCCGTGTCGCGATACCACCACCGCATCCGCCACTCGACGCTGAACCTGACCCTGCCCTCCGTTGCCGTCGCCGTGACCGGAGTCGTCGCCGGTGAGCTCGCCGTCGCCGTGGCCGTAGGGTTGAAGATGACAGGCGGGCCCCGCCTGTCATCCACCCGCCTCTCTCCTCTCCTCTGTGCCACTGACCCACGGGCCCCGCCCGTCAGGTTTGAAACCTGACGTGCACGCGCGCTGGCCCGTGCGGCTGGGCTAGTCAGCCCTGGGCCGTGCACTGTGGCCCTTTGGCCCAGTTGCACAGGGACCCTTTTTCTTTTTCTTTTCTGTTAATGTTTCAAACATTTTTACAGAAAAGAATATTGATCCAAATTAATTATTTCCAACTCCTAAAATCTTGTAATATTCCAACCTATTTAATGGTACTACTCTCATTCAAATCCATGAAACTTTTCTGTACTGTTTAAATTTAAATTCAAATTTAAGCAGTATAACTCCTGTTCAAAAATCCATATATCCTATTCTGTGACTCCAAAACTCCAACTAAGATTTTTCCCCATCTTAGCAAACTCTCTAGTATTTTAAAAAAATGAGTTGACATTTTTCTGAGCACTTTGGTTTTTCTGTCTTATTTGTATTCTTATTTTTCCGTTATTATTATGCGACGTATAGATCCCGTATTTGAAGAAGTTGTTGTGGAAGAAGAAGGAGAAGGACTAGAAGACTTTGAAGACCAAGCCATTCCAGGCAAGCAGCCTTTGACCATGATACACTTGTTCCTCGGAACCCGTTTGTTTCCGATACATGATGATAGGGTTACGATGGCAACCTAGATGAACCACCATGTGATGCACGCTTTATTGTTGATCTTGCTACATGCTAGATGACATGCAACAGTTGGTCTTGATGCTCATATGATGCATGTGTGATATGAACCCCCGTAGTGGAAACTTTGCATGAACCCATCGGGTGCCCCTAATGCCCGAGGGTGATGAAGTGTTAGGTCATCACTTGAGAAAGAAGTGATGTGCCGGTAATATCATGTGCATGGTGGAATGATGGATTAGATTTATGTGTGTCTACCGTCCCAACCAAACATGTGCAACCACACTACCCCTTATGGGACGGGGCTTTATTGATTACTTAGGTCGATACTAGCATGGTGCCCGCATTACTAGTGACGGGAAGACTTGAGGTCTTTTCCGGGACGGGGTCGTGCTTGGATAGGCGGCCATGACTGTTTTCACAGGGCACCGGACACACCGTTGGTCCCTTCGGGTACGCGTGAACATTGAAATTAGGGCAAGTCCCGTGATCTATTGTTTGTACCCCAAGGCCGTGTGCCAGCGAGTGGACTCTATGTTAGTGTCGTCTAAGGAAAGGTAATGACCGGGTGCTTACCCCGGGTACTTGAGGTACCGCGGGTCGTGGATGACACGGAAGTTCCCCGGATCTTGTGGGTAAAGTGCGCAACCTCTGCAGAGTGTAAAACTATTCGAATAGCCGTGTCCACGGTCATGGACAGTTGGGTGGTGCTACTTAAACTATGTCCAGAATTTTACTTCTTTGGTGATACATTGTGTGTGATGAGTCAAGCTGGTGACTTGACTCAGTTGAGATGAATTATATTCATGTTGATGTCGGTAACCTGTTCTCGAGGTTACACAAGGTTATTGATGCATAAGCTTGATGACAACATTTTGTTCTAGCCTCCTGCTAGAATGTTCATTATTATTCAATTGCATTGTTACTTGAACCACATCATGGGTTGCTTGCGAGTACATTCAAAGTACTCATTGGCTTGCCACTGGTTATTTAATTGGCCAGGCATGGAAGAACAGGATTATGAGGAAGAGTTCTTTGGAGACGACCATGCGAACTAGGACGCTATCCCAGTCAGAATGCCTGTGGGGTTAAGGCAGATGGCATGGGTTCTACCCGTTTTATCGAAGACTTCCGCTACTTGAGATATTTGCTATTCAGCCCGTGAGGCTCTATCTATGTAAGACTTGGCCATGATGGCCTTAATTCGTGTAAGACTATTTGTATGGATGTAAGACTCTTGTTATTTCAGCTTCTGTGTGTTCAGTGAGCATTGATCTCTGGGATCACTGTACACGTGCATTCGGTGATCTCGACTTCTAAGTCGGGGTCCCCACAAAGGGATCCCACAATGGCCATTTTTGAGCGGGAACACAAGGACGTTCCTACCTTGACAAAAGAAGTCTTCGCCTGCAAAAGGACCAGGCGGTGACGCGGTGGTCGGCTCGGCGGTGAAACCCTCCTTGTCGTCCTTGCAGTCTTCGGACTTGTTGCACCAATGGGGATACCTTTTCCCCGCTCCTCGGGAACCCGCGGCTGCGCTGTCCCCCTTCCACCAAAATGGCAACTGCAGCGCTGGCGAGCGTTGGTACCCGCTGGTGCGTCGCGTCACTGCTGAGATCACTGCCTCCTCCTGAGGCGGGCTTGGCCTTGGATTCTTTGCCCCTCCGGAGCACCTTGCCGAGGCCGCTCCTGAGGAGGTCTTGACGTCGTTCTCCTCGCCAGGCTTAGCTCCCTCGCGAGGGTCTTGTACAGCTGGTTGATCAACTGGGCCATACCCGGCCGCTGTAGGACCACGTCGCGGCCCGCGGACAATCAAGTCTGGGTATCCTAGTTCCCAGGACACCGACAGTAGCCCCCGGGCCCGAGGCACGCGCGGAGTTGGCTTCGAGGCGAAGCCTTAGTCGAGGACGAAGCACCGCGGGCACCAAAGGCTGCGGGCCAGGCTGGCATGCGACGGTTGGATGGGACGTGGGCGGCCCCGCTTCCCACGCAGTCTTAATAGTCGTGCACCTTGCCAATCGCACGACCGGTAGGGCTTCTTGCTGCCGCCTCTGCTTTCTGCCCTCCAATCGCTCCCTTTCTTCACTTGCCTTCTCTGCCCTTCCTTCCTTGCTATCATGCTGCGCAGGGCGAAGAAGATGGGGGATGGCGAGCCTGCCGCGTCGTGGCCGGTGCTCGAGCCGGCGCTGGGCCGCTCCCACATAGTGAACTAGGAGGGTCTGGACAAGGTGCGTCGCGCCTTGGCCGACGCATCTAACCAGTGGGGGCCGACCCGGGTCTGGCTCGCTTCCCGGCCGATGGCAGAGCTCGGCGCCAACGACATCCAGCTTCATCTCCACGCCATCTTCGGGGGTCTCCTTCCCCCTTTCTCCGCATTCTTCTATGCAGTACTCACGCATTACCAGATTCGGGCGTTACACCTGGACCCTGGGTGCATCATCGTTCTTTCCGGCTTCACGTTCCTGTCTGAAGCTTTCGTTGGCTTTTCCCCGTCTGTGGCTTTGCTTCGCCACTTCTTCACCCTCTCCTTGGTTGACAGGGGCAGCGCTCGGGGTGCGTGTTGTTGCACGCGGTGGAAGCGACTGCTGCCTCCGGAATTGACTTCTCGCTTCATCCAACCACCGAAGGGTTTCGCCGACAGTGGGTGTACGTAGATGCCACTACGTACAACCCCCAATTCCATCTTCCCGCTGCGCCGGCGGTGTTGAACTTAGGCTCCGGGCACGAGGTCCTTTTAGATCCACTGGCGGAGCCATTTATGCACCGACTGGCCAGCCTGAGGAGAAGCGGATTGATCCTGGCGATGGTGGTGAGAGATTTCCTTGTCCTCCATGTCGCCCCACTCCAGCGCCATTCCAGCCCGATGTGGGTCCTTGATGATCGCGTGCGTCTCCAGCGGAAGCAGCTCCCTCCTGAGACGATTCAGGGGCTGCTGCGGCTGCTCGTCGGTGGAGTGCCTGAAGCTCGCCCTGGCTTCATGACTCCCTTGTACTTGGCTCCTGTAGCCGTAAGGGCTTTTGCTGAAAGGATCTCACGCTTCGATGCGTGGGGATTGTTGACGGGGGGCACCCTCGATCCTCATGATGATCCCTTGGTGGTGGTATTAGGGCTTGCGAGCCCGTCCTTCCCTTCAGGGGCGGACGCACCAGGCGGAGCCCTTGGCCTGGAGTCCACTCCATCCTTGGAGCAAGCGGACGGAGCACGAGCGCCGGTGTTGACAGAGGCGGCGGGAAGCACCGGGGCACCGCCGGCTCCCGAGGTGACTGAAGGGGAGGCGCAGCAGCCCTCGGTCGAGGCAAGTCCGGGGGCATCTCATCAGGGAGCGGGGCGTCGGCTGGGAGCGCCTGCCGCGACCTTGCCCGGAGTCTAGGAACATCTACCTCAAGCGGCCTCTAGCCATCCTTCGCGGTGCTAGGCAAGAGGCAGACGTTGAGGAGCATCTACGGCCCTGCGCTGAGGGCTCTGAAAAGGATGAAGCTAACTGTAGCAAGCAGGTGCGTGTCCCTCGGCTCTTCCTATCTTTCCCGATATGGTTCTACTGACCCCTTGCTCCGCAGGGTCTCCTCTAACTTGTCCTCGAGCCACTCGGTGAGGCCTGCAGGAGCCTGCGCCTGCATCCCTCCTCCAGGTCATGCTGGGCCTTCAGGAGGCCTCGCGCGGGCTCTTGATGCTGCACCCAGGCCATATTGCACAGGTCGTGCTCCCAGCCCCCGAGTGCTTCTGGGGCAAGGAAACTCTTGGTACGTCGGGGGCCCATCCCATGCCCTGGGGCTTGCCTTCGCCGTGGGTCAGCAAGCCCCTGAGGCAGCCCGAGCGACTGTCCAGCCATCAGGACCACGCCTGCTCCTCGTGCCGGAAGCACCACACGCTCCTGGGGCTAGCCCCGAGGTGCACGCTGAACGTGGGGGAGAGGGGGAGCCCCCTTTGGGCGGCACGAATGTCAAGGACGAGCCCGGTCGCCTTATGGAACTTGCACTACACAGGAGTGTGGTCCGTCATGATCTTGTGCAGGAGGCGTCGGACGCCCTGAAGCATCTCGAAGTGGAGGTTGCCGAAGTGGATGGGCGTGTTGAGGCCGAGGGTCTGCTTCTGGCGAAGGGTTGGCGCCAACTGAGGACCGCCGTTAACCTGAGCCAGTTGCAGCACGAGGCTACCCTAAGGAAGGCGGAAACGTCGGCTGCCGTGGCTCAGGAGGCTTGCGACCGCACCCTGGAGGAGGCCCGAGACGCCGAGTGCCGCCACGCGGCCGCCGCGGAGCTTGAACGCGAGCTTGAAGCCTCGAACGCGATACGTCTTTCCAAACCCTTTTGCCCTTGTTTTGGACTCTAACTTGCATGATTTGAATGGAACTAACCCAGATTGACGTTG
This sequence comes from Secale cereale, assembly GCA_902687465.1. Lineage (NCBI taxonomy): Eukaryota > Viridiplantae > Streptophyta > Magnoliopsida > Poales > Poaceae > Secale > Secale cereale. The sequence goes on along the minus strand of LR738710.1, from coordinate 294,135,721 downwards.
TTTTCAGCAGAACTGCCATGGTGTTGTTTTTGTGCAGAATAAAAAGTTCTCGGAATCGCCTAAAAATCAATGGAGAATTATTTTTCTGAAAATATAAAAAATATCTGCAAGAAGATACTCACCTGGGGGGCCACACCATGTCCTCGAGGGTGGGGCGTGCGCTCCCCTTCCCAGGGCGCGCCCCCTTGCCTCGAGGCCCCCCCCCGATGCTCCACCGACGTACCCCCAGGTCCTATATCTTCCGTTACGGGGAGAAAAAAAATAAGGGAGAAGGAATTATCGCGTTTCACGAGACGGAGCCGCCACCAAGCCCTAATCTGTCTTGGGAGGGCTCATCTGGAGTCCGTTCGGGGCTCTGGAGAGTGGAGATCATCGCCATCGTCATCATCAACCTTCCTCCATCACCAATTCCATGATACTCACCGCCGTGTGAGAGTAATTCCATCGTAGGCTTGCTGGACGGTGATGGGTTGGATGGGATCTATCATGTAATCGAGTTAGTTTTGTTAGGGTTTGATCCCTAGTATCCACTATGTTCTGAGATTGATGTTGCTATGACTTTGCTATGCTTAATGCTTGTCACTAGGGCCCGAGTAACATGATTTCAGATCTGAACCTATTATGTTTTCATTAATATATGTTTGTTCTTGATCCTATCTTGCAAGTCTATATTCACCTACTATGTGTTATGATCCGGCAACCCCGAACTGATAATAATCGAGACCACTCCCGGTGATAACCATAGTTTGAGGAGTTCATGCATTCACTATGTGTTAATGCTTTGGTCCGGTACTCTATTAAAAGGATGCCTTAATATCCCTTAGTTTCCAATAGGACCCCGCTGCCATGGGAGGGTAGGAAAAAAGATGTCGTCTAAGTTTTTTTTCCATAAGCACGTATGACTATATTTGGAATACATGCCTACATTGCATTGATGAACTGGAGCTAGTTCTGTGTCACCCTAGGTTATAACTTCTACATGATCAATTGCATCCGACGTAATTTCCCATCACCGATCCAATGCCTACGAGCTTCACCTATATTGCTTGTTGCTTATTTAGTTTTCCGTTGCTATTATCACAAAAACTACAAATACATTATCGTTACTTTTATTGCTGCTACTGCCACTATCATATTACTTTGCTACTAAACTATCTTGCTGCAGATACTAAGTTTCCAGGTGTGGTTGAATTGACAACTCAACTGCTAATACTTAAGAGTATTCTTTGGCTCCCCTTGTGTCGAATCAAAAAATTTGGGTTTAATACTTTACCCTCGGAAACTGTTGTGATCACCTACACTTGTGGGTTATCAAAATGCCACGCTCGAGTGCCAGGTTCGTGCACGAAGGGCTGCCCTTTCCGCACCGGCCGCTGATGATGATAGCCCGGCAGGGATTTCGGCGCGGGAGGAGGCATTGGCACTCGAGGCGATGGAGCTGAACATGGAACGCGAACGCCTGCAGATGATGGAGCGCCATATAGCCGAAGCTGAGGGCAACCTTGATGATCGCGAGGTTGTCGCGAAGAAGGCTGCCAAGGAGGCGGAGCGTCTTCGGAAGGATTACCGCGAGAAGCTGGGGCTTCACGAGACTCGCATTGCTGATCAGCGCAAGGAGCTCCAGAAGGAGGTCCCGGCTCTTAAGAGCAAATTGGCGAATATCGAGCACCGTCTGCAGGTGTCAGAGGAGGCTCGCGCTGCAGTCGGGCGTCGCGAACGGTTGTCAAAGAAGGGATGTGCTGCGGCGGAACGCCGCGAGTGGGCATCGGAGAAGGCTCGCGCCACTGCCAGCGCGGAACTGTCCTGCTTTCACAAGCAAGTGGAAGACATTTCCGCCCTCGCGGCTCAAAATTCTGAGGAGGTCGCACGAGCCCGTGGGATGCAGCACACCCACTCGGAGATGTTTGAGGCCCTGCGGCACCGGGCCGGCCGGGCCCTAGGAGAACTTCTTGGCTCAAACTTCGACGGCCCTCTGGTTAATGATGACGCTGGGTATCTCGGGTTCTTTACCAGGGTGGTGGAGCATCTTGAAGGCGGGGTCATGAAGGCTCGGCAGCTCGTCGAGGAGCAGAGTCGCAGTGTCCTGAGGAGTGCGGTCTCCCGCATCTTCGGCAACTTGCACCGTCTTGATCCTCGTACGAACTTTGAGGCCCTTCTGGAGCCTGCGCCTGAGGCGGTCGCCGGCCATTCGGAGGCATGGGTGAGTGATCACGTGGACGCGTTGATGACGGAGTTCGTTCCAGCCATCAATGAGGTGGCGGTGCTTGAGGGGGGCGACACTGATAGTTCCGACGAAGACCTCGATGCTTAGTCCAGCTCCTGCTGTAAATTTGTTTTTGGTTGTGGCTCCAGAGCCGGGTGAGATGGGTGACACAAAGCTTAAACTCTTGATGATGTAATTGAACACCGTGAGGATAGGTTTTTAGGCACTCCCTTGTTTGTCCCTGAGGCTGCGGCCTCAAGCCTTTGTTGTGTGCCAGAGAGGAGCGTCTGCCGATCTCGTCCGGGCGCGCATCGCAAGTACCTGCTGTGAGCGCAAGAGTGGTTGGCGGTCCGGCCGCGGATCAGAGAGAACGTGCGCCCACACCCCGGTCCCTGCTCGCGAGGAGCGATAAGGCAGGGTCGCAGACGTAGCCCGGCTCAGCCGAGCAAGACGAAAAATGGACTGGCAAAGAAAAACTCAGTGGAAATCGCAAAACACAGACAAAAATTCTCCCCCTTTATTCAAGAAAAAAGTCACGCGGTTGCGGAATCGGCTTGAAAAAGCAGATATAGAGGGGGAAAATGTGAATGGCAAAAAGGAGGGGCCGCATCCGGCCCCTGAGCAGGTCTTCAGTCTTCTCCCCAGCGCGGAGCATAGGGCTACCACCAGCTGGTGTGGGCATAGCCATTGGAGGTCAGTGTCGACGGCCAGCGCGGAGCATGGTGCATCCACTAGGGCGTGGGAGGGAGCCCCCGAGGTCCTAGGGCGATGCTCAAGGGACTCTGGGGCATGTATAGCCCCACTCATTATTACATGAGAGTGTCACGAGCGGAGATCTTCTGACGTGCGCGCCCCTTTTCTTTGAGGGCCCCGCCCTGCGCTAGTCCGCTCCCACCATGAACTCACCTGAAGGAGACATTCGTGAGGTGGGACACTGCGCATGATGGAGGGATGGGACCTTGGCCATAGGCCCCCCTGCCGAGCACCAGGTGCGCCGCTCACACGATCGCCAAGCGCGCTTCACCCCTGGGGGCTAACATCGTCCAGAGACCCGGCATCCTGAAATGCGAGGGGGACCCCGCCCTACCCACGCTCCTAATGGCACCTGAGCCCTTCCTGATTAGGGTTGGGCCCAGCTGGTACGGGATTTCATGAGCAGGGGGACGGTGCCGCGGTGTTGGGCCCTCCTAGTGCGTGTAGGACGGGCTCCCGTACCTCCTCCAGATGCACCCTCCGCAGCCCGGGGGATGGTACGCCGGGTGGCGCGGTGTCTTAAGGTTGAACGGAGGGGGAGAAGGCCCCTCCCCGCGGGCATCATACCCGCCGCCGGCGAGTCCCTGGTGAAATCCAGGGCGGGATCATGCGCGACGGGTCACGCGCGGGGGGACGAGGGCCTGACCCGGGCCTTCCCTTCCCTTTCTGTCTTGGCGTGGTAGCCGGAGCATTTCCCTGGCCTCTCGAGTTCTGGGCCAAGAAAGCTGCCCGTCCGAAGCCTACGGCTGGTGCCGCGTGTGTCGGCCCACACCGGCACCCGCGGCGCTTAATTCGCGCTCCATGGACGTCGGGGTCTATGATGAAGGGTTGAGGGCTAAGAGCGGGGGGTCTGTCCCTTGGCCTTCCGCTCCTAAGCCCCCTGGTGCAGGCGCCTGATTGCACCCGGAGTCTGGCGTAGTCCTGGGTCGCCTACTGATGGCTCCTCGACGGGAGTGTTACCTGAGTACAAAGGGCTTCGAGGCAGAGGGGCGGCGTCATACGCAGGGTTCAGCGAATCATACCCCATGTCGCCCTCGTAGGTCGCCGCAGGTCTTGACCATATGGGCGACCGGGTACGGCCGAGACGGCACCCGGTCCCCGACGTCGTCGTGTGGAAGCAGAATGGCTCGGCTCGAGTGCTGGCGGCATCGAGGAGCTCGGTCACCCTGAGGAGTAGCGCGTCGTGGCCGCTATCGAGCAGCCGGCACCTTGGATGTTCCCTTGCCACTAGCAGCGCAGCCCTTATGTTCGCCATTTCGCGCCGGTCCCGTGAGCTTGCTGCTGCGTGCTCGGCGGCCCGTGCCGCCGCGCGGCATTGGCGTCGAGAAGGCGGTGGGTGCTGCCGGTCCCCCGGCGGCGGGTCGGTGATGCTCATCGTGTCGTTGGCCCCGATCAAGGCCGGGTGACGGCGAGTCCCGTGGCCGAAGGGCGATGCCCGAGCCGTGTGGGTGCCACGGGCATCCGCACGCATCTGATGTGCCTCTGCCATCGTGGTTGTGGTTAGTTGCAGCTGGGTCGATGGACGAGAGCGGGACGACATCGTCGGAGAGGTGGGATCTTGACATGCCCCCTACCTGGCGCGCCAAATGTCAGATTTAGGGCTCCGCAAAACCCAAGAAGTTCGATCACAGGGGCGTGAACGAAGATCTCTCCCACTCGCGTCTACCTAGCGCCTCGCCCTCGTCGGTGAAGAGATTCAATCAAACAATAGATAGAACATGCAAGAGTTTACCCAGGTTCAGGCCACCGCGTGGTGTAAGACCCTACTTCCTGCTTTGGTGGATTAGCCTCGGCAGGGTTGGAATATGAGCTTGTACAATATTCCTGACCTCAGGAGGTAAGCTCAGGAGGGTCTAGAGGCAAGTGTTCTTGCTCCTTGCCTCGTGGCAGAGTGTATCGATCTCTCCCTCCCTTTCATAATGGGGATCCTAGCTACTTATATAGGCGGCCACAATCCTCTTCCCCCAAAATGTTTAGGCAGGAAGGGATCCCACGACGGTCATTTTTGAGCGGGAACACAAGCAGTCTTCGCCTGCAAAAGGACCAGGCGGTGACGCGGTGGTGGGCTCGACGGTGACATCCTCCTTGTCATCCTTGCGGTCTTCGGTCTTGTTGCACCAATGGGGAAACCTTTGGCCCGCTCCTCGGGAACCCGCAGCTACGCTGTCCCCGTTGCACCGAAATGGCAACTGTGCCGCTGGCGAGCGCTGGCACCCGCTGGCGCGGTGCATCACTGCTGACATCACTGCCTCCTCCTGAGGCAGGCTTGGCCTTGGATTCTCCGCCCCTCCGGAGCACCTTGCTGAGGCTGCTCCGGAGGAGGTCTTGGCGTCGTTCTCCTCGCGAGGCTTAGCTCCCTCGTGATGGTCTTAGGCAGCTGGTTGATCAGCTGGGCCGTACCTGGCCACTGTAGGAGCACGTCGCAACCCGCAGACAGGCAAGTCTAGGTACCCTGGTTCCCAGGACGTCGACAGTCACCAGGACCACCCCGGTAGGCTTGCTGGGGCATGTGGAGGTAAAACTCCACCGCAAAGTAACGCCCATCGCCAATCAGTGCGGTGTCAAGTTCTAAGATGGCTTAGTGGCCGCCCTGGATACGTGACAGCCATTTCCTACCACAAGAACCACCAAGTGGCACCCGTTCAGAGACGTGTCAAGCAAACAAGAGCTCAGCTGGAAAGACGAGATCGGCAAGGCTTGCCGAACGAGCTGTGATGTGACACTAAGTTGTGCATTAAATGCACTCTATCAGCTACAGAGTTATGTATGATAGCACTGTTTGCTATCTATTCAGCCTAAAAACACTGATTTTCCACTGTGGTGACACCTTACCCTATAAAAGGAGGCCATTGACAACCGTAGAAAGGATTCGGCCATTCGAACCCGCACACACTCATACGCGCGACCACTATCACCCTGAGGCAACCTTGCCAGGAAAGAGTGGCGTGTCCATTTTCCACATTTCCACCATCAATCCACCAAAGTAGGAGTAGGGTTTTATGCCTCGCGGTAGCCCGAACCTGGGTAAAAACTGCTCATGTGCTCCCCGACACACTACTCGGTGCTACTCTGCTCTTTGTGCAACATAAACATCCCCTTGTCGAACTAAAAGGGACCTCTATCCCATAGGTAGCGTGGTTATACCCTAACACAAAGATGTTGCGGGAAAACCATGGCCACCTACGGGACAGGAGTCCCGTTTGGTTCGGCGGGAGGATGGGCACGTTGCACAAAGAGCGGCGAAGCGTAGTGCAGCACGACAGAGATCACACGGGCAGTTTTTACCCAGGTTCAGGATGCCATGAGGCGTAAAACCCTACTCCTGCTTTGGTGGATTGATGGTGGAATGATGGAAAAGATCATTCCGCTCTTGCCCAGCTAGGTTGCCTTAGGGCACGAGCGGTCACACATGTATGAGTGTGTAAGGGTTCGAAATGGCCGAATCCATTCTATGGTTGCCATGGGCCTTATTTTATAGATTAAGGGGTCACCACACTGGCAAATTAGTCTTTGTATGCTGATTAGATAGCAAAAAGTGCTATCTTACCTAACTTTGCAGGCTGACAAAGCGCATTAAATGCGCCGCCCAGTGTCACATCACGGCTCGCTCGGCAGGCCCTCCCGGGCAGTTTTGCCAGCTTTGCGCCTGCTTGCTTACACGTCTAAGGACGGATGTTATTTGGAGGTTCTTTCTGTAGGAAGTGGCTGCCATGTATCAGGATTCTGCCACTAAGCCACTTAGGAGATTGGCACTGCACTGATTGACGACGGGCGTCGTTGTGAGGTGGTGGTTTGCTTCCGCGAGCTCTAGGCAAGCCTGCCGAGGCGATGTTGGAGGCTTGCTTCCGGGGCGATACAACCCCACCAGGCTCGCGTGCCCGATAAGGAAAGCCCATCTTCTGGTGATTCCTTGCCTATTCGGACGGTCTTGGTTGTCTTGATCTCCTCGACCAGCTCTTCGATTACTCAAAGAGCTGATCCCTTTGTGCCTTGACCTGATGCTGGTGTTGCAAGCTTGTCCTTGGACCCGTTGGCTTGTTGTCCGGGCACGTGTCAGGAGAGAACATACACCCCTGTTTGTGTACCCCGACACCCGTTGTGCCCATCGTGGGCTCGCGCTAGTCCGACCGTGCCCGCCGCCGCAGCCCGCGAGCCAACCGAGCCGCCGCATGTACACCGTCCGAGACAACGAGCTCCTACCGAGCTCCTGCTCGGCCCCCGACGCCGCCGGCCAGCGGAGCCCACCGCCGGCGAGCATCTTCGTGCAGGCTAGCCCCATCGCCCTGCCCTTCTCCCTCGCCTTCCTTGATTGCCTCTCTCTCCCTCACCTCGCCATCTCTCTCTTGTAGGAACTCCCAGCACCGCCATGGGAGCCAAACTCCAAGTCTGGCCATCGCTTCTTCGCCAGATCCGGTGGGATCCGGCCGGATCTCGCCCTGCCGGCGCTGGAACCGCCATCCCCGGCCATAGATATCCCCGTTATGTCTGGTCTTCGCCATTCTTGCCTCGCCGGAGTCCAGGAACCCCGCCGCCATCAGCCGCCATTGACGCGCTCGGGAACAAGCACGAGGGCTCGTGTCCCTGCTTCGCTCACCCCGCGTGGGCCACAACCCGTCTCCCTCGCCCGCTGGCCCACCTGCCTGCCTCTCCTACTGGGCCTCGGCCAGCTCTGGTGACCACGCAGCCGCTCCTAACCCCTGCCCTGAGCGCTTCTTAGTTACATCGCACACTCTGTTTTTTCTCTGAAAAATGCCAGTCCTTTTTGTGATAATGTCATGTATGCATATTGTGAGGCTCATATCTTTGCGCATGTTGGTCCTATTGTAACGCCCCGGACACACCCGCCGCTGGTCGTTACTCCTGGCAGAATCTAGACTGGCCTCACATATCAATACTAGTCTTTTCTGCGCACTTTGTCCTCACTCGTGCACACCCGGGAGCAACTTCCCGGTCGGTCACCCATCCTGAAACTACTCCAAGCTCAGCACACTTAACTTTGGAGTTCTATCCGAATGGGCTCCCGGAAAAGAAGGAATTCTTTATTGATATGAATAGCCTATCATCCCTAATATGCCAGGCTATCACATACACCCCCACTCAGAGGAACCGACATCCTCGTCGGGCCACAGGAAAGTTCCCTCTTGTCACAAACGTCTGTGCATCCAGTCTGATACATGTGCCATGTTGTGTGCCACGACGGGTAAAAAACGTCATGAATAACATGACCGAGAAGCTGTCTGCAAACATCCATGTAACCATGAGGGTCGGCTCTGATACCAACTTGTAACGCCCCGGACACACCCGTCGGTGGTCGTTACTCCTGGCGGAATCTAGACTGGCCTCACATATTAATACTAGTCTTTTCTGCGCACTTTGTCCTCACTCGTGCGCACGCGGGAGCAACTTCCCAGTCGGTCACCCATCCTGAAACTACTCCAAGATGAGCAGGCTTAACTTTGGAGTTCCATCCAAATGGGCTCCCAGAAAAGAAGGAATTCCTTATTGATACGAGTAGTCTATCATCCCTAATATGCCAGGCTATCACACCTATGGAGATGGTCTAGTTATGTAAAATGTTCTACTCCGAGTGCTCTACATGTTAGTTTGCTTTGCATTCGTGCTAGGATATATCTTGATGTTGTAATCTCTGTTGCAAAAGTGCCAAGTGATGTTAACTGCTGAAATCTGTTATAACTTGCCCTTTTGTCTTTTTCATGTGAATTAATGCATGTGTTATATGAGCATCGTGTCAACAAGACATTGCTTCATTTTCATGTCTTATTGATGTTAGAATTAATTGCATGCCATGATATGCCTTATCGTGAGTGAAACAAGCTTGCAAACACGCTATGATAATGTTGTTGTGCTAAGTCTGAAATTGTTCATATCACTTGCCCCTTTTGCTTTGAAGCTGTCATCAAATCTATTGCTCAAATGATCATGCTCAGTAATGATTCTTTATTAAGGGTGTTTAGTACATGCTTGCCATGCCCTTTGTTGCTATGAATAGTTCCTGTAGCATATACTTTTTTTGTCTAAAAGTTTCCATCATGAATCTGTTTTCTGCCATACGCAGTTTTTCACTAAATCTGAAAATCTGTTATGACTTGCAATCTTGTCTTGATGAATGCCTTTGATCTAGAGGTTATATGGAGATGTTTATTAACCATGTTTTTCCATGTTTTACCTGTTCTTTTAGGCCATGCTCTTGGTTGCTATGTAAAGTTGGTGTAGCATGTATCTTTCTTGCTCTCAGGTTGACATCATGATAAATATGTCAATCAGTTAACAACATATTCCATTTTGCAAAGCTCATTGTAATTAATCTATGCATCATATGGAGTTGTCCCCATGCAGATAGTTGGAGTATGCCATGTCTATTATATTATCATGCACTTTGCATAATTAGTGGAATTGCTATGCTTGCTGTTATGTGCCTCGAAAGTCAGCATGATAATGTTACTGTTTTGCATTCCCAGATTTTCACCAAGTATGAGAATCTACTATACCAGGGTTGCATCTTGTCTTGACGATTCCCATGAACTAGTTACTCCTATGTATATGCAATTTTCTATTATTTATACTCCATGTTATGGACTAGCATGCCATGCTTTTGTTTGCCATGATTTTGCAATGTAGCATATTTGTTTCGTGCCTTCATGTTAATTCTGCTCACATGTATGCCCACTTTTTCACCAAGTCTTAAGCTGTGTTATAAAGTTGCTTTTTTGCTTTGGTCTTGTTGGTTTAAACTTGATGCCTATGAACCTGAACCTCGATGCTAATGGAAGCATATAATCTGTACTTTGAGTGGATATCATGTTTGTTCCTATCTCGTTCTTGTAGGAAGTTGTTATGATGCTTGTAAGGTGCCTAGTTGCTGTTTAGGACATATTTTGTTTTAATATTGTTTCGTGTGCATGTCTTGACCTGTGGCTCCGTTTGGAGCATCCTTTATATGAAACTTGCTTGGTTTTGTGTGTAGATTCACATTTTCATGTGGAATTCTTGATTTGAGTATGTGTGCTTGATGTTTGAATGCATTTTGCATCAATGCCATGATTAACTTGTTTTGCTCATATCTTCTAGGTCGTAACTCAGATTTTAAAAAAAAATTATATGTAACTTGACTATAAAATTATGGAGAATGTCTTGGTGCATCTTAACTTGCTGTTTAACAACTCTAACTTAAGGTGTTATTCACATCTGGAACAATTTCTAAATTTGCATATGAGGACTTATCAAAATTGGTATATGTTGTTGTGACACCCCAAAAATTTAGCCATGATTTATTCATTAAAATTTTGCCAGGAAATTGAATTTTTCATTTCTGGATTTTCTTTTGATTTCAGAACCATTCTTTTCTGCTGAATTGTGGAGTTTTCTCTCCAAGGGGAAACTTTTCAAATATATTGTTGGACTTGTATACCTTCTCAAGATCATTTCTTTTATCAATGAAATTATTTCTATAAATATTATTTTTCCTAAGGATTTATTGCTTTTAAATTGGTTTCTCATAAGTTTTGGAGTCTCTTTTGCACTGCAACCCTTTGATAAATTCTTCTAAAAATTCCACCAAAATTTGGAGATGTTAGTAGAAGTATATAATTCATTTCTATGCAAAAACCCATTGGTGTTCTTTGGAAAAATTGAGCAGAACATCCTCTTTTGCTCTCTGGTCCAGTTTGCCATTTTCTACTGCAACCCCATTTTATCTTGCCCCATTGCCCCTGGTTCTTCTCCCGCTTTTAGACCACCAGACCAAACCCTTAAATCCAGGATATTGGACCCATTGGAATATTTTTGGTCCATGCAATAATAGTCTTTATTTTCTGTCCAGAATTGGATTCTGACAAGAGTTGCATTACTAAGTTTCTTGTTTATCCAATCCAACTCCACCATCATTTTTCTCTCCTAAAGAGACCCCATTCTGCCAATTTGCAGCTCTAGCAAGGCCCTACAGGTGGCTCTGGCATTATGTCGAACACCTATAGTGCATGATCAGTTTTGGCATAGTTTTGGGTTTGCATTATGAACTTGCTTGCTTTGCCTAACCAGCATGTCCTCTAATCTCCTAGCTAACTCTAACCTAGCCCTCTTAATTCCCAGCCTCACCCAAGCCCTCTAGCTAGCCTTGTCATATCGTCGAGCACCTGGCGTGCGTGCGCTGGGCGCGCCCAGAGCGCACGTTTTGCACGCGCGCGCGCCCGAGCCGCCGCGTCGTGCCCCTGGGCCTTGCTCACCTGCAGAGCCACGCCGCCCTCGTCCACACATCAGAACCCTCCAAGCCAACCCCTGGAGCCCTACAGCGCCGCCGTCAGGTCGGCCACGGCAGCTAGCGGCCGGCCGCAGCAGGCCCCTGCCATGGCCGGCGCCGCCCCGACCACCACAGCTCGCCAGCTGCCCTGGGGAACAGCCCAAGCTCATCCGCGAGCTCGTCCACTAGCGCCCGTCGCCGCCACGACGCCCTGCAAGCTACAGCAAGACGGTTCGCTGATCTTATCTCCGGCCGCCGCGGAACCGACCTCGACTGCCTATATAAGAGATCACCGAGCTCGTCCAGACCCCCAAGCGACCTCAGGCCACCTCCCTAGAGCTCCCGGTGTCAGCAATCGTTGGGGGAGGCCGTCTTCCTCGTCTCCGGTAGCTTCGGCCGCCGCCGCACTCCGGTGCCGTGCGTCTCAAACAGAGCCTTCCCCGCCCATCCAGTGCTACCATTCTCTTCCCCTAGACCGTGCGGAGCCGCCCCACCTCTCTAGCCCGATCGGGAGCCACCATAGCTTGAAACCCCAAATCCTCCCGATACGCCGTCCGCCGCAGAGCTCGCCGTCGGCGACTCCCTACACCCCCGCGGACCTAGCAACCACCGGAAGGACCGCCCTGGACTGGCGGATCCATCCCCGCCCTCAGAACCCCGCGAGGAGCCGCCGTTCGCCGGCGTCGATCGCCGGAGCCCCGCCTCGGCTCGGCCAGAGGAGGAAGAAGACGCGGGCGACTGGTCAAACCTGACCAGTGGGCCCGAAGGACCCACTGTCAGTGACCCAGCGACGGCCCGCGCTGGTTTAAGTGGAAACGTAAATAACAGGAGTACGTCTTCTCTGTCTCAAAAGCGTATTCTCCCTTGAACCGTTTTCCTTTTCTGTTTTATTTAAAAACAGAGTTTTGACTAAACTTTGACTGTCTATAACTTTTTAAATATAAGTCCAATTGATTTGATACTTTTTCTGTTGTTTCTCAAATTTTGTCTAGTTTATTTTCATATTTATTTGAAAAATTTCTGAGCAACTTTTTTGTACTGTTTTTGAATTATGTATTGATTTGAATTTTCTTAAAATAGGATTTTGGAGGGAAGATGAAAACTTTCAAAGTGCACCCCTCCTTCATACTCTTGGAAGGCAAGCATTCTGAACCCCGGCATAATATTGTTGTGTGCTGTTTGATACGTTTACAACACCACCTTGACACGGAGTACTCGTTATTTTATGTGATGGTATGAACATGCTCATAAGTGCATGAGGAAGATTCCTTGCTGTTGGGAATTGATATACTTGTGATAGTAACCACCCTCGTCTACCTCTCCTGCCTACTGGAAAGAATCCGGGAAAATCTCTGTCTTGGGTAGACACGAGCTTGCTACTGATATTTCGTTGAGACGAGTATAGTCATAAGGCATGTTGAGGTATGATGAGTGGTGATTCTGTCTATTGGTGTGAAGTATGTTTGCTATGCTAATCACGTAGGTGATGCTTTAACCTCCTGAGTCGACCATAGATCGGGTCTTGTTCCGGTAACCCCCATACTTGTTTCGTACCACCACTTGTCCCTGCCGCAGGTAGGGTACAGTCCAGTAAGTTGTCAACCCCTTTCCTGGCACACACCATACAGAGAGGCCATGGTGGAAGATACCAGAGGCATCCGGTAGGCATGCCATCTGGTCCGGGGCATGGGTGTTTCCGGTTGGAGCCGAGGGGGTAGCTCCCCTAGTTTGCGCGCATTATAAATTCTGTGATCCCATGCTACTCGAGGTTGTAGCCTCCCCACTTAGAGTTTTGCTTAACAGATGTCGTGGGTGATTCCAGTCACTGGTAAGTTAAGCTGGTGTGTGCGGGTCAGGTGTGTTTTCAATTAAAAGACCGTAAATGGAAGTAGTCCCGATGGACTAAAGGAATCCGTTACTCGTGGGTAAAGGGTACACCCTCTGCAGAGGTTATATCTATTCGAATAGCCGTGTCCGCGGTTAAGGATTACAGTCTGGAATGGGTCAAGTGTCGTTCTTAGTGTCGGTCTTCGGAGGAATAACTGCTAAGCCAGAACCTTGATCTTAACATGTGACATATGATGATTATGATTATTATTATTATGGACTAACCATTTGTATTGTTTGAATTATTGAGTATCCCTGGGATGGTTCTACCTCCTGGATATTCCCCGTGATTATTCTCATATAAGCCCTTTATGTGGTGTCGCTCAGACGCCCGACTGCGGCATGCTTATTATTTATTTTCCATATAAGCCCTTTATGTGGTGTCGCTCAGACGCCCGACTGCGGCATGCTTATTATTTATTTTCCCTATAAGCCCTTTATGTGGTGTCGCTCAGACGCCCGACTGCGGCATGCTTACTATTTATTCCCTATAAGCCCTTTCTGTGGTGTCGCACAGACGCCCGACTGTGGCATGCTTATTATTATTTATTCTTATAAGCCCTTTATGTGACGTCGCTCAGACGTCCGACTGAGGCATGCTTTACTTTATTATCCCTTCGAGGCGTCGCTTCAGACACCCGATCGGTGCATTTTACTTTTATTCTCTGATTGCTTACTCATGTTTTATAAGAATATCCTGCTTGCGTGCGTCACGAATTTTATTTTGTGACTGACGAAGTGATCATGGAATGTTTCAGTGCATAATTATCATTTGTTATATTGTACCTGTGTTCATAATGTTTGCGAGTACATTCAAAGTACTCACTGGCTTGTCCCTGGCTATTGTCTTGGCCAGATTTCTTGCTTGGAGAGGAGCGCTACGATGACAGCCCCGGAACTTAGGCAACGGAGACAGCAGCCTCGCGAAGATAGGAGTTATCCAGGTCAGCTGTTCCTGTGGGAAATGGAGTCCCATAGACGCTGATGTATCGCCACCCGCTTCCGCCATCAACCACTAGAAACCTTATGTTGTACTCATTGACCAGAATGGTCTTGTACTACATATTTGGTATTTTGCTTGGAACTTCTGTATCAAGTTTGTGTCTCATCAGCTAACAGTAATCCTGGGGTTGGTGAGCACAAGGGCCATTTACTGGGAAATTAATATCCCGGAAAACCGGTCCTGACAACCTTGGTATCAGAGCCAGGCTGACCATTGGCTAATCCTATCTTAGCCAGGTCGAAAAACCTAGGTTAAACAACCCACCAAACCTTAACCCAAACCCAGCCAAACCTCTCGTGCAAGATAGCCACATAGTGACCCGACACCTTTCGGCAGCCGGTGCCTAACCTATCAGTCTAGCATGTCGATCGCGCGCCAGTGACCGACACCTAAATTGCCCTATTCGCAAGCGTGCGAAGGAAGACTCCGTTTCCTTTTTCTATAAAAAGGACACGCTAGCCCCAACCCAGCACAGCACAGCCTCCACCCCAAAACCAAGCCAAGATGCCTGGCCCCATTGTTCACAATGAGACCACAGCAACCAACCTTGGAGGTTTTGTGACCGTGCTAGCAAACCTCACTCGCCGTGCCTTTGCGTTAGAAGAACCCCCAGAGTATGTTGTGTACCAAGGGCCCATGGGCGGCGAGAGCCGTCAATTCTGGGCCATGGTGCACGTCTATGGTAGGGGTATTTTGCCCGAACGTCCCTACAGGTTCACCGGAAGGACAACTTCCTTTGAGCCACAAGCCATCCAGCTGGCCGCTCGAGAGGCTGTAGTGCAACTCCGGCACCTGTCGCCCAGAGTTAACTGCCGTTCGTTCTACTACTACCCCAGCCGTGACGGGTATGGTAGGCCACCCCAAGTTGCCAACGGAGACCACGAGACGGACCCTACGTTGTTGCACCTGGTGCGCTATGTAAGTGCACTAGAGGCACTGTTTGATCAGATCACCCTTGATCTGATTGCCGCTCGTGGGGAACTTGCTCGCCGAGCCCCGGCAAGAGAGGAAGAGGAGCCCGACGCCAACAACCCAGTTGTACTGTTCGGGCAACCGATCGAATCCTTAAGATCTGCCCCGGCCACCGACCAAAATGCTTTGGTGTCCCCAAAAGTGTTTCGTCGCCTTTTGGGAACACGCTCCAGCGGGATTATGGCCAACAATCCCCGCGATGGTCATCATCGCTACCCCGACCCTGCAGATCCTCAACCCCACCCAGCTAACCCCGACGGAGAAGCCCATGGAGAGGCCTCGACGTCCACAAGGCACGCCCGCTTAGATATTAACGCAGTAGACTAAGCCACTCGAGTAGTACCGAGTCTTAGTATTTCTACGTCTTGTAGTAGTGTGACCTTGTATTGCCATATATGAATGCAGTCTGCTTGTGTGCCTCTATTTTAAATAGTAGCCATGCATAAGTATGTTGGCGTACGGTTGCATTTTTAATCCCAGGCGTAGCTACCAAAAACCACCCCGACAGTGCCACAGTAAAACGTCACTTTTATGAGATATGTGTATCTGTGGCATTGACCCCGAACCCATAGGGCAGAATCGACAAACTAGTTGCCCCACACCATCCTCGATAAACCAGCCCTGATGCTTTATAAAAGGCCACCTCGTGACCTTACCAAGCATCCCTCACTTTGTGCACAGCTCGCCCAACCATTTTTACAATGCCGAGCCCTAGTATTCATCTGAGAACTCCAGATGCAACCCCAGGTAGTTTTGTTAAAATATTGTGGGACTTTACCCGCAGTACCATGAGTGCTACCCATCCACCCCAGTACGAGCTGCTCAAAACGAGGATCACCCCATCCACCTCGAAATATTGGGCAGTAGTGCACATCCCTCCCGCAAACCCAAACCAAGACCCAACGGAAGTATCCTTCATGGGGAAATCTATGCCGACTCCTCAAATGGCCATAGAAGTTGCTGCGTACGAAGCGCTTGCTCGCCTACGATTCGCAGTACCCTATGCCAGCGAACGGGGGTATTATTACTTCCCGAGTCGTGCAGCACCCGGAGAAATAGCATCTTTTCCTGGTGGACGAATTGAGAGGGACCCAGTACTGGCCAACCTTGCCCAGTATGTCATCGCTCAAGAGCGTTTGACACAGCGAGTAATGGGTTATCTCCAGAGCCTCGCTGATTTAAATCCTCGGATCGCCATTGGCGAGCCACTGAGGCCAGAGCGGGGGAGACGCATTTTTCGACTAGTCAACCCGCTTCCCCCGATAGAAGAGGAATGTGCCCCAGTGCCGGAGACATTTCCTCAGGACCTTGTCCATTTTCCGTTTATATCATAGACGTCACTGCTATGTTTGTTATCCTAGCACTTGTTTATGTATTACAGCTTATGCGTTGTATCCTAAGTCTGTGCGATGAATTAAATGTTTGTTTTCGATTAATGTGAGTGGTTTTTACTGCTGTTCATTTTGATTGACTGTTTTCGCTCTCGGTAAATTCAGAGGTGGGATATTTTTTTTCCTTAATGTTATTACAGCACATAAATTCTTCATGACATGTATTTTTAATTCACACAGCACCACGACAACAGGCTCACATCCACAACCACTCGACCGCATGCACTAATTGCATAACCTCGTACACATTTTGCACCTAACTGATCACCTCGCTAACACACCACAGTTTCTAAAGGAGAAATTTGTGGATGATTATTCGAACGCAAGTTGCCTCCAGCACTCTGACAGCAGTCAGAACCTAACAACCACACTTAATCCTCATGATCACCGCCGCCGCGAAGAGCTAACACTCGAGCAGCAGCATCACAACGATCACTGAGGATCATCGCGCACAAGAGCACGGAGAACCCCAGCAATGCCGCCAACCCTCCGCACATCAGGACCACGTACCAGTCCGGCATCACCTCCGCCATTAGAGCCTCGTCGCGAGCTCCTGCAAACAGAAATGGAGGAGAAGGAAAGAGAGGTAGATGCGAGACCAGGTGTGAGGAAGAAGAAAGGAGCGCCACGGTCATTTTATAGCTCGAGATCGGTGTACGGTGGGCGAAGTCCACCAGCGCCGCTCGACGCTCGATCACCAGTGTTCGGAGGCGAATCCGCGAACAGTGCCGACCGCGCACTGGCCCGCGAGGTGAGTGCACGCTGCGCCGGCAGCTAGCACGCCGCGCACTACCGCAGTACGGCCTAGATGCCCTACGCGCTAGGCGTCGCCGGTGGAGAAAGCGCGGGAGAGCACGCGATAGAGAGGAAGAGAAGAGAGCCGGAGGTAGAAGAAGAGACTGACAGTGAGCCCCGGGTCCCCCTGTCAGCCAGAGAGAGCACGGTGCCCTCGGGTACGACCAGCGTTTTTTTTTAAAGTTAGATTGTTGTTCTAATTTTTTTTTTCCATAGCCGAAAGTAGTAATTTCTCGGTTTCCCCAACCAAAGATTTTCCACACAGTGCCAGTATTTCACACTGTTACTTCCCCCACTTATTTGCCCACTCACTGTAACCACATTTTCTTGCATGAATAGAATATTTAATTTTTGGGATATTACTTTGTGATAACGGGAGTTTTTTTTTAACCACCCTTAGCAAATCTCGAGGACGAGATTTTCCTTAAGGGGGGTAGTGTTGTAACACCCCAAACATTTAGCCATGATTTATTCATTAAAATTTTGCCAGGAAATTGAATTTTTCATTTCTGGATTTTCTTTTGATTTCAGAACCATTCTTTTCTGCTGAATTGTGGAGTTTTCTCTCCAAGGGGAAACTTTTCAAATATATTGTTGGACTTGTATACCTTCTCAAGATCATTTCTTTTATCAATGAAATTATTTCTATAAATATTTTTTTTCCTAAGGATTTATTGCTTTTAAATTGGTTTCTCATAAGTTTTGGAGTCTATTTTGCACTGCAACCCTTTGATAAATTCTTCTAAAAATTCCACCAAAATTTGGAGATGTTAGTAGAAGTATATAATTCATTTCTATGCAAAAACCCATTGGTGTTCTTTGGAAAAATTGAGCAGAACATCCTCTTTTGCTCTCTGGTCCAGTTTGCCATTTTCTACTGCAACCCCATTTTATCTTGCCCCATTGCCCCTGGTTCTTCTCCTGCTTTTAGACCACCAGACCAAACCCTTAAATCCAGGATATTGGACCCATTGGAATATTTTTGGTCCATGCAATAATAGTCTTTATTTTCTGTCCAGAATTGGATTCTGACAAGAGTTGCATTACTAAGTTTCTTGTTTATCCAATCCAACTCCACCATCATTTTTCTCTCCTAAAGGGACCCCATTCTGCCAATTTGCAGCTCTAGCAAGGCCCTACAGGTGGCTCTGGCATTATGTCGAACACCTATAGTGCATGATCAGTTTTGGCATAGTTTTGGGTTTGCATTATGAACTTGCTTGCTTTGCCTAACCAGCATGTCCTCTAATCTCCTAGCTAACTCTAACCTAGCCCTGTTAATTCCCAGCCTCACCCAAGCCCTCTAGCTAGCCTTGGCATATCGTCGAGCACCTGGCGTGCGTGCGCTGGGCGCGCCCAGAGCGCACGTTTTGCACGCGCTCGCGCCCGAGCCGCCGCGTCGTGCCCCTGGCCCTTGCTCACCTGCAGAGCCACGCCGCCCTCGTCCACACATCAGAACCCTCCAAGCCAACCCCTGGAGCCCTACAGCGCCGCCGTCAGGTCGGCCACGGCAGCTAGCGGCCGGCCGCAGCAGGCCCCTGCCATGGCCGGCGCCGCCCCGACCACCACAGCTCGCCAGCTGCCCTGGGGAACAGCCCAAGCTCATCCGCGAGCTCGTCCACTAGCGCCCGTCGCCGCCACGACGCCCTGCAAGCTACAGCAAGACGGTTCGCTGATCTTATCTCCGACCGCCGCGGAACCGACCTCGACTGCCTATATAAGAGATCACCGAGCTCGTCCAGACCCCCAAGCGACCTCAGGCCACCTCCCTAGAGCTCCCGGTGTCAGCAATCGTTGGGGGGAGGCCGTCTTCCTCGTCTCCGGTAGCTTCGGCCGCCGCCGCACTCCGGTGCCGTGCGTCTCAAACAGAGCCTTCCCCGCCCATCCAGTGCTACCATTCTCTTCCCCTAGACCGTGCGGAGCCGCCCCACCTCTCTAGCCCGATCGGGAGCCACCATAGCTTGAAACCCCAAATCCTCCCGAGACGCCGTCCGCCGCAGAGCTCGCCGCCGGCGACTCCCTACACCCCCGCGGACCTAGCAACCACCGGAAGGACCGCCCTGGACTGGCGGATCCATCCCCGCCGTCAGAACCCCGCGAGGAGCCGCCGTTCGCCGGCGTCGATCGCCGGAGCCCCGCCTCGGCTCGGCCAGAGGAGGAAGAAGACGCGGGCGACTGGTCAAACCTGACCAGTGGGCCCGAAGGACCCACTGTCAGTGACCCAGCGACGGCCCGCGCTGGTTTAAGTGGAAACGTAAATAACAGGAGTACGTCTTCTCTGTCTCAAAAGCGTATTCTCCCTTGAACCGTTTTCCTTTTCTGTTTTATTTAAAAACAGAGTTTTGACTAAAACTTGACTGTCTATAACTTTTTAAATATAAGTCCAATTGATTTGATTCTTTTTCTGTTGTTTCTCAAATTTTGTCTAGTTTATTTTCATATTTATTTGAAAAATTTCTGAGCAACTTTTTTGTACTGTTTTTGAATTATGTATTGATTTGAATTTTCTTAAAATAGGATTTTGGAGGGAAGATGAAAACTTTCAAAGTGCACCCCTCCTTCATACTCTTGGAAGTCAAGCATTCTGAACCCCGGCATAATATTGTTGTGTGCTGTTTGATACGTTTACAACACCACCTTGACACGGAGTACTCGTTATTTTATGTGATGGTATGAACATGCTCATAAGTGCATGAGGAAGATTCCTTGCTGTTGGGAATTGATATACTTGTGATAGTAACCACCCTCGTCTACCTCTCCTGCCTACTGGAAAGAATCCGGGAAAATCTCTGTCTTGGTTAGACACGAGCTTGCTACTGATATTTCGTTGAGACGAGTATAGTCATAAGGCATGTTGAGGTATGATGAGTGGTGATTCTGTCTGTTGGTGTGAAGTATGTTTGCTATGCTAATCACGTAGGTGATGCTTTAACCTCCTGAGTCGACCATAGATCGGGTCTTGTTCCGGTAACCCCCATACTTGTTTCGTACCACCACTTGTCCCTGCCGCAGGTAGGGTACAGTCCAGTAAGTTGTCAACCCCTTTCCTGGCACACACCATACAGAGAGGCCATGGTGGAAGATACCAGAGGCATCCGGTAGGCATGCCACCTGGTCCGGGGCATGGGTGTTTCCGGTTGGAGCCGAGGGGGTAGCTCCACTAGTTTGCGCGCATTATAAATTCTGTGATCCCATGCTACTCGAGGTTGTAGCCTCCCCACTTAGAGTTTTGCTTAACAGATGTCGTGGGTGATTCCAGTCACTGGTAAGTTAAGCTGGTGTGTGCGGGTCAGGTGTGTTTTCAATTAAAAGACCGTAAATGGAAGTAGTCCCGATGGACTAAAGGAATCCGTTACTCGTGGGTAAAGGGTACACCCTCTGCAGAGGTTATATCTATTCGAATAGCCGTGTCCGCGGTTAAGGATTACAGTCTGGAATGGGTCAAGTGTCGGTCTTAGTGTCGGTCTTCGGAGGAATAACTGCTAAGCCAGAACCTTGATCTTAACATGTGACATATGATGATTATGATTATTATTATTATGGACTAACCATTTGTATTGTTTGAATTATTGAGTATCCCTGGGATGGTTCTACCTCCTGGATATTCCCCGTGATTATTCTCATATAAGCCCTTTATGTGGTGTCGCTCAGATGCCCGACTGCGGCATGCTTATTATTTATTTTCCCTATAAGCCCTTTATGTGGTGTCGCTCAGACGCCCGACTGCGGCATGCTTATTATTTATTTTCCCTATAAGCCCTTTATGTGGTGTCGCTCAGACGCCCGACTGCGGCATGCTTACTATTTATTCCCTATAAGCCCTTTCTGTGGTGTCGCACAGACGCCCGACTGTGGCATGCTTATTATTATTTATTCTTATAAGCCCTTTATGTGACGTCGCTCAGACGTCCGACTGAGGCATGCTTTACTTTATTATCCCTTCGAGGCGTCGCTTCAGACACCCGATCGGTGCATTTTACTTTTATTCTCTGATTGCTTACTCATGTTTTATAAGAATATCCTGCTTGCGTGCGTCACGAATTTTATTTCGTGACTGACGAAGTGATCATGGAATGTTTCAGTGCATAATTATCATTTGTTATATTGTACCTGTGTTCATAATGTTTGCGAGTACATTCAAAGTACTCACTGGCTTGTCCCTGGCTATTGTCTTGGCCAGATTTCTTGCTTGGAGAGGAGCGCTGCGATGACAGCCCCGGAACTTAGGCAACGGAGACAGCAGCCTCGCGAAGATAGGAGTTATCCAGGTCAGCTGTTCCTGTGGGAAATGGAGTCCCATAGACGCTGATGTATCGCCACCCGCTTCCGCCATCAACCACTTGAAACCTTATGTTGTACTCATTGACCAGAATGGTCTTGTACTACATATTTGGTATTTTGCTTGGAACTTCTGTATCAAGTTTGTGTCTCATCAGCTAACAGTAATCCTGGGGTTGGTGAGCACAAGGGCCATTTACTGGGAAATTATATCCCGGAAAACCGGTCCTGACAGTTGTTTTCGGCCTCATTTAAACTTGTTTTGATGTGATGTTCTTGTTTGCATTATCTCTTGCCATGAGTAGCATCATGTAGCCGTGTCATGCATCATACTTGGTTGAGCATCATGTCATGTTTATGTGTTGTGTGTTTACCATGTTGTTTGCTTCTTTCCGGTTGTCCTTCTTCTCGATAGTTTCTGTTTCATTGCGATCGTGAGGATTCGTTCGGCTACGTTTGGTTCATCTACACCTTTTCATCTTCTTCATGGAATCGGTCTTCTTACTAGCAGGATTCCATGCAAGATGACCATCACCTTGGATCTCACTACTATCTTTGCTATGGTAGTTGTCTCGATGCTATCGATTTTGTCGCGCTATGGACCACTTGTTTATCAAACCTCCCAATATGCCATGAAACAACCTTTAACCTTTTTCACCATCCCAGCAAACCATTGTTTGGCTATGTTACCACTTGGTCAGCCCCTCTTATAGCATTGCTAATTGCAGGAGCAACTGGAGGTTGTTCCATGCTGGAATATCACAATATCTCATATTTAATTAATGCACAAATATACTTGGTAAAGGATGGAAGGCTCAGCCTTTTTCCTGGTGTTTTGTTCCACTCGTGCTGCCCTAGTTTCCGTTAAACCGGTGTTATGTTCCTTCATTTCGCATTCCTAATGCAATTGGGGTTTATGGGGCCCCTTTGACAGTTCGCTTTGAATAAAACTCCTCCAGCAAGGCCCAACTTTGGTTTTACCATTTGCCTAATAGTAACTAAAACTTGCATTGGGATCGGCTAGCACCTGAGGATTCTTAATCAACCCCCCGGGCCAGTGCTCCTCATAAGTGTTGGTCCAAACTAGAGCACCGTGCGGGGCCTCCGCTTGGCATCTTGGAGTTTTCGGTACCTATATGCGTCGCTTATCCACCATGTCCTGAGAACGAGATACGCGGCTCCTATCAGGATTGTCGACACGTCGAGAGGTCTGGCTGGACTTGTTTTACCATTGTCAGAATGTCTTGTGCATCGGGATTCCGAGTCTGATCGGGTTGTCCTCAAGATGCAGGTTTTACCTTTGTTGATCGTGAGAGCTTGTGATGGGCTAAGTTGGGTCACCCCTGCAGGGTTTGATATTTTGAAAGCCGTGCCCTTGGTTATGTGGCAGATTGGAAATTTATGATATCCAGTTGTAGACAATTTGAGACTAAACCTGAAACAAAATACGCAATCTGCATGAGTAACCGTGATCGTCTCTTTTCGAGTAAGTTCGGGAAGAGAACACGGTGGGGTTATGTCTGCCTCGGAGGTAGTTTAGGATCACCTAGTGATCATTACTAGTTAGCCAACATAAAAAATGCTTAGTCGCTTGATGCATCCTCACCACCTATCCTTTCCATACCCATTAAGCTTTGCTAGTCTTGATACCCATCGTTATGGGATTGCTGAGTCAGCGTGACTTACAAATACTACAACAATAGTTGCAGGTATAGGTAATGTGATGATCTGACGTGAGAGCGACGTTTACTTGTGTTGAAGATCTTCTTCTGCTGCTTCTTCTTCATTCAGGGGATAGGATCCTGGTCGATAGCCTGGGCTAGCAGGGTGGATGTCATTTGTGCCTTTTCATGTGTTTTCATCCGTAGTCGGATGTCTCTCTTGTGTATGATGTTTCTTGTATTCATGTGGCAATTGTATGACTTTGTATGTATACCCATCTATTATGTAATTGGTACGATGTAATGATATCCATCTTGCTAAGAGCCTGAAATGTGGTTGTGCCCCAATAACGAGTTCAACACGTGATCGGGATAGAATTGCATCTTGGGCGTGACAACTTTTCGCTTCAAAGATAAAGGGAAAACCTTCTTCTTAGCTTCATCTCCGGGTAAACTTGCATTCTTAAATAATCCACAAATTTCATCCACATATCTCAAGTGCATATCAGGATGTTAAGTTCCATCTCCTCCATAAGGATTAGCTAGCAGTTGCTCTATCATACCTGAAGGAATTTCATAACCAATATTTTTCAGTAGGTGAAGTAGGTTGAGGGTCAACTAATTGTGCTTCCGCTCGAGGTGAAGATACCTCGAACAAACCCGTCAAAGGATTGTTCTCCATAGTAACAAGTGATGATAAATTTCATCACATAGTAACAATTTATCCTTACCAATTTCCACTTAACAAGAATGTTTCACTCCCTGGCAATGGCGCTAGAAAAGAGTCTTGATGACCTACAAGTATAGGGGATCAATCATAGTCATTTCGTTAAGTAAGAGTGTTGAGCCAAACGAGGAGAAGAAGGAAATGACAAGTGGTTTTCAGCTAGGTAATGTCGGCAAGCACTGAAATTGCCGGTAATAGATAGTTTGATAATAAGATAATTTGTAACAAGCAAGTAACGTTAATGGTAAATAGCATGCAGCAAGGTATCCCAATTTTTTTGTCGAAAAGGATAGGCCTAGACAGTTCTTATAATAAGCAAAGTGTTCTTGAGGAGACACGGGAATTTCATCCTGTCACTTTCACTATGTTGGTTTGATTTGTGTTTGCTATTTTGATAATTTGATATGTGGGTGGATCAGTGCTTAGGTGTTGTTCTTACTTGAACAAACCTCCTACATATGATTAACCCACTCGAAAGCCTCCGCAACTACGATAAAAGATTAAGATAAGAACTAACCATAACATTAAATATTTGTATCCAAATCTGTCCCTTACGAAGTACCGCACAAACTAGGGTTTAAGCTTCTGTCACTCTAGCAACCCATCATCTAATAACTACTCCACAATGCATTCCCTTAGGCCCAAATATGGTGAATGTCATGTAGTCGATGTTCACATGACACAACTAAGGGAATCAGAACATACATATCACCAAAATATCGAGCACATATCAAGTTCACATGATTACTTGCAACATGATTTCTCATGTGACCTCAAAAACAAAACTAACTTCTCACATATGATAAACCTGCTCAAGATCATATGGGTATTAAATAGCATAATGGATCTGAACATATAATCTTCCACCAAATAAACCATATAGTAATCAACTACAAGATGTAATCAACACTACTAGTCACCCACATGTACCAATCTGAGGTTCCGGTAAAAAGATTGAACACAAGAGATGAACTAGGGTTTGAGAGGAGATGGTGTTGTTGAAGATGTTGATGGAGATTGACCTCCCAAAGATGAGAGGGTTGTTGGTGATGATGATGACGATGATTTCCCCCTTCGAGAGGAAAGTTACCCCGACGGAATCTCTCCGCCGAAGGGCAAAAGTGATCCTGTCCAAGCTCCGCCTCGAGACAGTGGCGCTCCATCCCAAAAAGCCACTCCTTATTTTTTCTATGTCCAAATGACTTATATACCATAAGAGGGGCACCGGAGGTGGGCCGAGGTGGGCAGAATACACCAGGGTGCGCCTGGGGGCCCTAGCTCCCCCAGGTGGGTTGTGCCTACATGGTGGGCCCGCTTTTGTACTTATTTGCTCCATTATTCATCATATATTCCAAAATAATTATCCATAAATTTTTATCACATTTGGAGTTGTGCAGAATAGGTGGCCTAACACAACTTTTTGAGGTCTAGAATTCTAACTGCTGGTATTCTCGCTCTTTGTGTAAACCTTGCATTTTATGAGAGAAAAGGCATTCGCATGTTCCATAAAGCATTATTATGCATAAAAACATTATAAATAAAAGCAAGAAAACATGAGGCAAAATGGACGTATCACATAGCTCCACAATCAACAAAAGGAACAAGTAACAAAGGTCGTTCTTCCCAAATCCACACGGGAAGTTGGGTCTTGGGGTAGAATGTCTTCCCAAACCTCTCCGAGAGATGGGGTCTTCAATCCATCAATGGATCTTCTCCCAAGAGGTCTTGAATCTAGTGGAGGAGATTCTCGTAAGATGCCTTGATCTCCAATGGAGTGGTAGATGAGCAAAGCTCTCTTTAGTTTAGTCTAATATACTTTGCTACCCTAGTGTCACATCCCTAGTTCTGGTATGACGTAGGCTAGTCTCTCATATATTCGTCATGTCTAATTTACCTTGAAATTTGAAATGGCGGATGATCAAATCCTAGCATGTAATGGAACTCAAATAGGTTGAACTAAATTATTTTCAATGAACCCAAAATGCCCTCCAAAAATGTTCATGATTTATGGCACAAGGTGAAAACCTAAGTAAATAATGGTGGACATTTTTTCGGGTCATGTTTGGGCTTTTAATTAATTCAATGAATATTTCAATTCCAGATTTTAAATCCTATGAATATTTCTATAGCTTCAATAATTTTAAAACCTAGTGAGGGCATGTGAAATAATTCAGTGAGTGCCCAAAAAAAGTTTCTAATTTACAAAACGGTTTAGTATTTATACTAAATCGAATCAAATAGAATAAGTTAGAAAAACACAAATAAAACAAATAACGGAGAAGCTTACTTGGCGGCCCAGCTGTTTTGGCCCAGCCCAACTGGCCCAACTCAGCCCCACCATCTTCAATCTCATGCGAGTAGGCAGGAGGGCGTGTGGTCGCGGCGCGCGCGCACGTGCTCAGCCAGCTCCAGCTTGCCGCCGCAGCTGGAGGCCCATAAAGAGCGCCACTTAGACCCCTAGTGACGTCATGTTTGTTCATCGCCTCTGATAGTCCTCTCCCTCGCCCTATCGCCGGAACCCGAGTGCCACCATCGCTGCCGCTTGCTACCCACGAGGCCACCGTGCCTCTCTTGCCTCGACCCCATGTCCCTGAGCTCCGTCACGTCTCGCTAAAGCTCTCCGTTGAGCCGCGCATCACTGGAACCTGTGAGGCCTCAGCATCAAGCTCGACACCGCCGCCTCTAGACCAAGCTCGCCGACGACCGTACATCATCTCCGCTGCCTCCCCAAGCCCGCTGAGCTCCACTTTGACTCCATTGTGGGCCCCGTCGTCTTTTCCCCTGCTCCCCGCGATCTTTCTTGTCCTCTAGCCATCATGTTCTTCGAGACTGGGAACCACTGCAGCCCCCGCTTGTCGATGGTGTTGCTGCAGCGACCCTTTGGTCGTGCCAGTGTGTCCAAGCACTTCGCACTACCATACATAGCCTCTCCAGGGCTTCAATTAGAGCAACTCTAGCAGACCCCATAAAACGCCCTGACCCACAAAATAACCGCCAAAATGAGGGCCAACGTGGAAAATCCCGCCTGAACAAAGCTCGCAAATGGGGCCGACCCGTAAAACAATTTGAGGGGCCCGACAAAATCTCGGCCCCAACCCGTGAATACGCAGGTTTCGGCCTCGCCCCTACGGTGCACCGTATTGCAGAGCGGTTAGCGGGAGGGACATTTCATCCCGCGCTCTTTCCCCAGCTACTTCCGTCGCCGCCCGCCATTGTTTCCGCCCATCCGCCGCTGGCGATTCCGGCCAAATCTGCTAGCAAAACCGTTGCTACTGGATGCGTATAAGTTCTTCACTCAGACCCCCAGAGTCGTGCTATTTGTTCCCCACCTCTGCTCGTCCCCCTCGCACTCTCGATCGAACCTGAGAACCTCCCTCGCCGCCCTTGCTTCCTGTGAGGTCACCATGCCTCTCTCGCCTCATCGCCATGTCCCTGAGCTCCATCTTCTCTCGCCGAAGCTCCCCGCTGGGCCGTGCATCGCTGGAAGCTGCGAATCCTCGACATCAAGCTCGATATCGATGCCTTTGGACCAAAATCGTTGGCGGCCGTACATCATCTCCGCTGCCTCCCCAAGCCTGCTGAGCTCCACTTTGACTCCATTGTGGGCCCGACCTTCTTTTCCCCTGCTCCCCGAGATCTTTCTCGTCCTCTATCCATCACATTCTTCGAGACTGAGAACCACTGCAGCCCTTGCTTGTCGCTGGTGTTGCTCCGGCGACCATTTGTTCGTGCCAGTGCGTCCAAACACTTCGCACCACCATATATAGCCTCTCCGGGGCTTCAATTAGAGCAAATCTAGCAGACCCCATAAAATGTCCCGACCCGCAAAATAACCGCCAAAATGAGGGCCGACGCAGAAAATCTCGCCTGAACAGACCCCAAAAATGGGGCCGACCCATAAAACAATTTGAGGGGCCTGACAAAATCTCGGCCCCAACCCGCGAATACGCAGGTTTCCGACACGCCCCTACGGTGCCCCGTATCACAGGAAAGCGGTTAGAGGGAGGGACATTTCATCCTATGCCCTTTCCCCACCTCCTTCCGTCGCCGCCTGCCATTGGTTCGGCCCGTCCGCCACTGGCGATTCCGGCCAAATCTGCTGGCAAAATTGCGCCGTGGGGCGCGTCCCTCACCCTCCACCACTGATACGTTGCATCGCCCCCCCCCCCGGATCCGGCGAGACGATCCGCCCCTAGACACCGTCGCCGCCGGGGATTGACCGCTCTCGAGCCGCTCCTAGTCGCCGCTCAGGAACGCCCGCCCCACGAGCCACCAATGAGTGTTCGCTTGTGATTTGTTCCGAGCGTTGCGCATAGTTGGTTGATGTGTGCATCTGATTTTTGTTCATGTAGATGGAATTGAGCCCGTTCGAGAGGTATTTGCTAGACGATTCATCCGATTCGGATGACTCGGATGTTGAGACGCTGCTTGCAAAATATCGGGAGTAGACGTTGGTGATGGCCCCTGCCATGAAGGAGCACGAAGACGAGAACCAAAAGAGGTGCCGAGGATCGACCATCGAGCATATTTGCATTCCTAGAAATCGCCATCTCGGGAACGAGATGTTGGTACAAGACTACTTCGCGAAGAATCCAACATATCCTCCGCACCTCTTCCGGAGAAGGTACCGAATGCGCAGATCTC
The DNA here is from genome assembly GCA_902687465.1 of Secale cereale. Taxonomy (NCBI): domain Eukaryota; kingdom Viridiplantae; phylum Streptophyta; class Magnoliopsida; order Poales; family Poaceae; genus Secale; species Secale cereale. The sequence goes on along the minus strand of LR738710.1, from coordinate 294,107,150 downwards.
TCTTTGTGAAAATTGTTCTAGGTTGCGAGGTAAATTGTCGGTATTTTACTCAAAGAAGAAATGTCGTGGGATTGAAGGGATTTAGTCGATATCAAAAAATCTCGGCAGCTATGCGGGTGATTGCATATGGCATTCCAGATGACTACGCCGATGACTACCTTTGCATTGGCAAAGATACCACAATTGAGTTAGTGCATAGGTTTGCCAAAGTGATCATCCATGTCTCTGGTCCAGAATATCTTCCGGCACCCAATGAGGATGACACACAAAATTGATGGCATCTAATGAGAGGAGAGGTTGGCCTGGCATGCTAGGTAGCATTGACTGTATGCATTGGAATTGGACAAATTTCCCGAAGGCATGGCAGGGACTGTATAGTGGAAAGTCTCATGATGCAACAATTGTGCTAGAGGTTGTAGAATCCGAGGATTTATGGATTTGGCATTGCTTTTTTTAGTATGCCAGACACTCTGAATGATACCAATGTGTTGCAATAGTCTCATTTGTTTGGTAGGCTTGCTAGTGGTGATGCTCCTGCTTGCAACTACACTAGCAATGGGCATGAATAAATAAAAGGGTACTATCTGGCAGATGGTATATACCCTCCTTGGTGCACATTTGTGAAGAGCATCAAAGAACCTAAAACTAAAAAATGCCTCCCGACGTTCTGGCTGGTTTTGACTTCCCTGGTGTCGATGACTTGTGGGGCTGGCCTCCTAACGCTTTCCAATTAGTGTGGAAATTAAGCCTAATTAGCCAATTAACCAACTTTTCACGGACTAGTGGGCTCCACTGGTCAACTTTCACTCAGGCCAACCCGCTTACCTGCTGACATAGTGGTGACACACTGATGACATCATAAATGCTTTTCTGGTTTATTTCTAATTCAAAATAATTTCGAAATTCCAGAAAAATGTTCAAAACTTAAAAAAACATAGAAATTCCACCGTATCTCGGAATGAAATAATTTCTATATGAAAAATTAATATAAAAAATCAATCTACCCATCTGTACCATTTTCATGCATGACAAATAAACTTATATGTACTGTATAAGTGGAAACAACTACATGGCATTTTGAATGCTTAACTTTGGAGTTGCATTTGAATCTTTGGTTTCAATTGGACTTCACCTAAGTTTTTGCTAGTTGCATTAGCACAACACACATAATCTTTTCCATGTCATGGTCATGCATTATATTGTGTCATTTGTCGCGTAATGATTGCATCGTCAATACTATTCTTCTCGATAGATTCTGCTCCTGCGAGTGGCATCAACTACCTATCCGAGGAGCAGTGCTACCGTGTTGATATTCTATATAAGCAAACCCCTTGGTCATTTTGATACAATCCCGCTCTCTTGATCCCGCTCTCTTTTATCACATTAGGACAACAACAATACAACTGTTACTTGTTGCGGTAGTTGTACCCATTCCTTTGCATGACATGTCATTGTCACACTAAATAGCTAAACCTTCCTAGCATTATTAGGAGTTTCTTGAGCCATGTTGTGACTTCATCTATGCCATGATTGCTATTGATTAGAGTTGTGTCAGGTCTGATTCATCCAAGAATGAATTGGAATGTTGTTATCATGTTCTCATGTTGAGAGATAATTGTGTGAACACGATTTGGTAAAGGTAGCGACGAGAGGTCATACCGGAGTACATGGTTGGTTGTCTCATTGACACCATACTTAAGAACTAGGTCATGTGTATGTTATCCAGGACTAGCTACTACCACACATTGGGCCCTAAAATATGACCCCTCTCGGCTTACTAATCACCCCGATCTCTGTCTAGGAGTTGCAACTAGTTTTCGGTGTTTGTAGGTCGTGTTATTCGTCTACCAAGTGGCACCGACCAGGTGGGTTTAGGACAGACTACGCACAGTGGCATGGTATACCAAGCGTAGTTCCATCTAGCGAGGTGGGCTTGGGAACCCTGCGCACATCGTTTGGGCCGTAGAGGAAACATCGACCGGACTTCCCATGCGGGTTCAACCTGAGATAGGCGATAAACCTCGACTAGAGTCTAATGTTGTTAGAGCATATCCAGTCGCGCCCCCAACAGGCCCCAGGCCACTTTTTCCGCGCCGGCGCCAAAAAAACACCCCAGTCGCGCCCCCAAGACCCAGAAATCCACCGGCTCGGGCCATTTTTTGGCCCGGCGGTTGCAGGCCGAACCCGGCGCACTGGGTGTCGCTTGGGGGCTCCGGCGCAAGTGGAAAGCACGTCTGGCCCACGCTTTCAGGCGAAAATGCGAACCAACCATCCATTTCCGCCCCTCACCCACGCGTTCGGCCACCGGACTGCCGATCCCGACGCTGCCCACCGCCCACCACCGCTAGATAGGTCATTCTGCGACGGGAAAGAGAAGAGGTTTCGCCGCCGGCAGGCACTTCGCCACCGCCCGGGAGATTTTTCTAGCATTGCGGCCGTGCAGGGCAATGTGCCGGAGGGTCTGCATCCAGCACGCCCGCAAGGTGTTCGGTGGTTTGCCTAACCCGACAATGGACTCGGACGACGAGGAGGTGCTCGCCGCGCTGTTGGAGGAGGAAGCCCATGCCGACCTTCAGGAAGAGGAACATCTCATGGTCCTCGCCACCCTCGCCGGCCTGCTCGCGAGCAATGAAAAGCCGCCGCGAGGTGGCTCGGCGCTGGGGCGGATGAAAGCAAAGAACCAGTATCGTCCAGAAGGCTACTGCATGCTCTACTCCGACCACTTCGCCGATGCTCCACTGCACAGCGACAAAGTATTTCGGCGCCGTTATCGGATGAGACGAAAGCTTTTCCTCAGGATTGCGAATTCCATTCGGGAGTTTGAAAGCTACTTCAAATGCAAGAAGGATTGCACCAACAAACTTGTATTCACCTCAATCCAGAAATGCACGACAGCGATGAGGATGCTTGCATACGGAGCTCCCGGTTATTCACTCGAAGACTATGGGCGCATGGCCGAGTCCATCACCATTGAGTGTTTCTACAAGTTCTGCAGGGCAGTGGTGGCAGTGTTTGGAAAGCAATACTTGCGAACACCCAATGCAGAAGACACTGCTTGGATCCTAGCACAGAATGCAGTGAGAGGATTCCCTGGGATGCTTGGAAGCATCGACTTCATGCATTGGGAATGGAAATACTGTCCATTTGCTTGGCAGGGGATGTACAAAGGCGCCAAAGGCGGTTACAGTGTGGTACTAGAGGCAGTGGCCACACATGACCTCTGGATTTGGCATGCCTTCTTCGGTATGCCAGGAACTCACAATGACATCGACGTGCTGCAGTGCTCCCCTATCTTTGCCAAGCTTGTCGAAGGTCATTCTCCTCTGGTGAACTTTGAGGTCAATGGGCGGCAGTACAACAAGGGGATCGACATTTGTGAAAACTATCTCAAACGCTGTGCCAGGAGGCAAGAAGTCCCACTTTGCCAATGCGATTGATAAAATTATTTGTATTGAGAATTCACGGCGATCCTCGCCCAACCACGCCGAAAATGGGCAGATTCGCGCCACTATCGGGCCATTTTCACCCTTTATTGGGCCGAAAAATGGGCATGCTTCGGCGCCTGGGTGCGACCTGGGGGCGACGGCTGGATGCTATACCGCCCCCAGGGCCGACTATACCATCGGCTCGCCCCCAGGCGGCGGTTTTTATGCCTCTTGGGGGCGCCAACAGCTGGATATGCTCTTAGTCCGGTTGTGGCCAACACCCTTGCCAGTCTTCCGCTTAAAGGTTGCCGAGATACATGACGTGTATGTGCTGGTAAGTGGTGAGAGCGTGTGTGAAGAAGTACACCCCTACAGGGTAATATGATCTATTCGAATAGCAGCGTCCTCATATATGGACTACTTGGAGACTTATATGGTCATAGACAACTCCAAGTGGATACTCTAAAATGCGCAAGATAAGTGTGATTGCTATGGATGGCCTTCTCATAGGGAGATGTGAGGGAATCCATAGTGGTGTATTGTTGTGGTGATGAGTGGACTCTTGTGCACTTTCTCTCCTCAAAGATATTACTGGTAGTTGTAGTGTAGGATAGCCACCGAGTCAAAGTTGGCTTGCTCCAGTTAAACTACACCCCATTTATTGATACTAATGCATATGTAGTTAGTTTTGATGTAAGTCTTGCTGAGTACGTTTGTACTCAGGTTTTCTTAATTTACTTTTTTGTAGAGGAGACTTCAGTCTCATTAGTAGTTCTATGTAGACTTCGACTAGTAGCTTGTATCCCAGCTACGATCTTGTACCCTTGGGAGGGTCTTGTAGATAGTCAGGCTTCCTAGCCTTTTTCATTTGTACTTGTCTATACTCAGACATGTTATCCTTCCGTTGATTGTATGCTTTCTATGATGGGTCATGTGACCCCTATTTCAAATATCATGTTACGTATGGCTCTTCGGAGCCTCCTAAGTAAATACTTGAGTCATAGAGTTATGTTGTGATGCCATGTTCTATCTACACATATTGTGCATAGTGTGTGTATGTTTGAAATGCATTGGTATGTGTGTGTGCCGACACCCAGTTGTTTATTCTTGGTATCCTTCCTTATGGGGAAATGCCTCCTAGTGCTTCCATCCGTAACACATGGATTGACCGGCATGTGTCCTTCTTTGCTTGTGTGTGTGTCCCTACGGGGAAATGTCACATGGTGTTTATCGGAGTCCTTCTAGCTTGCTACAGCCCGGTTCCACTCACTACTGACCGACACGTGCATTGCTGGGCCATGTATGCATGTGCCTGTAAGTTTGTACTGCATTGGTTTATGACTAGTCATATGGGCCCGGGTTCTTTGTTATATTGATGCTAGCGACACAGTCATATAAGTGAGCCAAAAGGCGCAAACGGTCCCTGCCAGGTAAAGGCGGCAGCCATAGGTTACCGTGCGTGAGGCCGCAAAGTGATCTGATGTGTTACATGCTAGACTGGTGTGACTTAGGATCGGGGTCCCCACAGCTTCGGTATCAGAGCCTTACTGACTGTAGGATTAATAAGCCAAACTGGTCGTAGTTGAGTCTAGAAATGCTTTAGTTATATAGGGGAATTGATTGTGGAAGGGAACGTAGGGCTCTTTTTAATTCTTATCCTATGTCATTTTGATTCTGAGCCACCTTATTCTTTTCTACGGGGTTAAGAAACTAGGTCTTCTCATCTATCTATCTACTTATTTATCATGATCACGAGTTATTATTCCCTACACTTATAGGAATGGTTGATCAGAGTCATACTCCGGTTTTCGAGTACTTCCTATGTATTTGATTTGAACTGTCAGAGAATGTTAAGTGATGTTGTTGAGTATGGTACTATCCCTTCTTTTGCAGGATGTCTAATTTTGAGCATTTTACTGCTGTTATGCTACCGAAATAATCCAAGGAATTGAAGAGGTTCTAATGCTCTTGCATTACATTCTGCATCTTTATGTTCATGTTGATTCTATCCTTCTTTTCCCTTGGTTTTTGTTCCTCAAAATGTCACCAGTTACTCGAGGTTCTGTTACTCGTAGTGTAAACCACGGAGATGGTAGGGATGAGGATCCTCCTGACCAGCCTTCGATGGCGGAGTTCTTGTTAGTGATTGAGAGGAACAAGCGCGAGACTGACCGCTTGTTTACACGCATGAAGGAGAACACCGTGATACGTCTCCAACGTATCTATAATTTTTTATTGTTCCATGCTATTATATTATCAATCTGGGATATTTTATATGCATTATTATGCTATTTTATACCATTTTCTGGGACTAACCTATTAATGTAGTGTCCAGTGGCAGTTATTGTTTTTTCCTTATGTTTATCTTCAAAGAAATAAATACCAAACAGAGTCCAAATGGAACAAAACTTTATGTCGATTTTTCTTGCAACATAGGACACCCAGGAAGCTTGACCTGAGGGTCACGGGTTGGCCACAAGCTCACAGGCGAGCCTTAAGGGGGACGCGCCCTCCAAGCTTATGGGCCCCATCGGACACCTCCAACCCTAATTCTTATCTACAAATTCCCAAATATTCCCTGAAGGCCAGAGGACACACAAAAAATACTTTTCTGCCACTGCATGTTTGTGTCCTCGTGAGATCCCATCTGGGGACCTTTTTCGATAGGGATAATTAGAATTATGCACCTAGTTGTGTCCCACTCGGCTTTTTTACCTCTAAAAATTGCCAAAAGTCGCCGGTTCTGTCCAAGTCGCATCGCTCCTCTTTTGCTTTTGCCCTTTTGCCATTTGACCGCCAGTTAGAAAATCTCATAACTAATTCATACTAAATCAGAAAAATGCAAATAATATACCAAAATGTTTGGAAAAACATCACCTATATGCCAGTGTTATTTGCATTCATGTCAAAAGTGCCGAAAAGTGCCCATCCTAGTTTTACCTCTTATGATACCACCGTGAATAATAAAATCCAAATAAAAAACTAGAAAATTCAAAAACAAATTGTGGCCAAGAATGAGAAATGTTTGAAGTGCTTGCTAAGTTTCATCAAGGAACGACATTCGTGATTATCGTGGCAAAAAAACAATCATCACTCCGTAATAGATATTTTTTTGCCGTGACATCCATGAATGTCATTCCCTAATGAAACTTGGCAAGCACTTCAAACATTTGTCATTCTTTGAAAACAATTTTTTTTGAATTTTTTAATTTTGTTAGATTTTACTATTCATGGTCGTATCATAAGAGCTAAAAATTAGATGGGCACATTCCAACACTTTTGGCATGAATGCAGATGACACTGACATATAGGTGATGTTTTTTCGAACATTTTGGTATCTTATTTGCATTTTTTGATTTAGTATGAATTAGTCATGAAGTTTTCAAACTAACGGTCAAATAGTCAAATGGCGAAATAAAAAGAGGAGTGAAGTGACTTGGACAGAACTGGTGACTTTTGGAAATTAAGGGTAAAACACCCGAGTGAGACACAACTAGGGGCATAAATCTAATTATCACTTTTCGGTACTCTGACGGAGGGGGGTTCGATCATGGAGGGCATCTACATCAACGTTGCTACGCTTCTGATGATGCGTGAGTAGTATACCACAGACCTACGTGTCCATAGCTAGTAGCTAGATGGCCTCTTTTATCCGGTATGTTGAGGATAAAAACTTTTTCTGGTTGTATCATTCATACATCCTTTTCCCAACTTAGAAAACTTGTTTTGAAATCCTTCTTTTAATCTACACTCCTTGAAGTATTATCAAGTTCTAAACTTGTCACAAAATAACAACTAAGTTCCAAACTCTATTGTATATGAATTTGCATTCAGGTGTGCATGGCCAAGGGCCTTTCCTTATGAGCTAGGCGCCACCTTTGTTTCCTTTTAGTGTTTACATTCATCTGATTACAAGATGAAAATAACTTTGTCGTGTCATTTCATAAACTCAATGATGTTCTTAATCATTTCTTAGCGTTTAGAATTTTCTACATCTAATGTAGTAACTAACGGTATATCTTGTTAATAATTTATCGAAACAAATTTTGATTAGTTTTGTACTGTTAAAAGATTCACTAATCTTTGAAGCTATAATATCCTCCCACTTATTCTTTTGACAAGAAAACCCTTTTCCATGAAAAGCATTTTGTCTTTTGGATATTTCAATGGGAGAAATCATATAAATCTGTAATTCAATTGTCATCTAGTTAAATAATTTTCATATCTCACATGATTTCATTTAACAAGATCTATACATGGTTTTCTATTTTAGTGTATATTTTGCTATTTCAGTTATACCCCGATTATAAATAGCAGACAGAATAATTCCATGATCATTCAAACTATCTTGCTAAACTTATGACTTTAGATATATTTCTTCAATAGAAGAACCACAATAACAATTGTCACAATGATCCTTAATCTTCATTAAAATATTTGAACTATTCAAATAAATTTTGAAATTCTGTTGAACTATTCAAATATTTCAGTCTGAGTAAAACATTTTTACTTATTTTAATGAAGTTAAATTATCCACCAAACTTTGTTTTTGTCTATCGGTTTTATCCACCAAATATTTCAGTTTGTTGAGCAGGGTTGTGCCACTCGCTCTTCTTTGCGCGCCTCGCGCGTGGGGGCTGGGGCACGGTCGGTCACTGGCCCTTGTCTGCCACGGCCCCGTGACCTCACCTAGCCAAGCCTGCTCAGGCTCTGGCGCCAGGTTTCTCAGTCCGCGGAACCTATCCAACAGAGCCGGCTCAGGCTTTGGTGCTTTAACCCGCGCTTTGCACTCTCAGCAGCACTCAGCGGCTCACCCCTGCTCGTGGCATGCACGAGCTCTCTAGATTCGGCCGCCCTCACGACCCGATGGGGCTCATGTTGCCAAAGAGTCAGGAGGACTTAGCCCGCATAAAGTCTAAGTAATATAACCAAGGCAACAAAAAACATGACAACAAGTTCTCGCTTCATACATATATCACACTCCATTACACGCCTCCTCGAGGCAGCTTGAAATTTTGATGCAGAAAGGACATGAGGGAAAGGAAAGGAGAAGAAGCAGAGGCCGCTCCCGCTCAGTCGGAGTCTTCCAGTTCCTCCAGCTTCACCGAGCCACAGCGGCGCGGCAACCCCCTCCCCTCACCAGACCGAGATCGGCGGCGTGGTGGTTCGTCGCGGCCACCACTGCTAGAGGAGCTGCTGCTGACACAGAGGGGGGACCCATGGTGCCCCCCAGGACTGAGATTGTCTTCGGAGGAGGAGCTGCTCCTCCAAACGCCGTCCCCGTCATCCTCTTCGTCATCAGCCTCAGGACAGCACCCAAGGTGCCTCCCTTCCTCCGAGAAGACCCTGACGAACAGTGTGGAGGCGCCATCGTACCTGAAGTGAAGCGCACACCTACCCTGCGGCCGGCGTGCGCGAGCAAACGATTTCCAGCCGTGCTCCAGGAACACATCGCCCGAGGGAGCCACATCAACCTCCACCCAAGACGCACCACTACAGCAACCGTCAGCCTGCAGCCAGACGCCGCCGAGGCCTCCGGCTGGTAACACGTCACCGAACGAGCGGGGAAGCCGGAGCCACGGGCTACCAGGCTTCTCCGCCCACACCATGAACTCCGACGACATGTCAAAGGAGTGGAGCTGCGGGCGCGGAGGACGCACGACTGACAAGCACCGTTGCACACCTCCTCTCCCTCCACGGCCACGACCACCTTCACCACGGGAGGACGTACCGCGCCTCTCACCAGCGGCCGCGACAGAACTCGGAAGGCCACGCCCGCCTCCCCGAGGAGTCGCTGCGGGCGCAGCGGCATGCTTGCAGGGACGCCCGCGGCCCCTCTTCGGCGGCAGCGGGGCCAGATCCTTCGGGGCCTTCCCCTTCTCCGCGGCGGACGGCTTCCTCGACGTCGCCATGGAGATCTCGCAGCAAGAAAGATAGCGAAGAACAAGCAAGGAGAAGATGACGCTGGCTTGAAAACGGCTTGGGGGCTCCCCCCCTAGTCCCATTTGTAGGGCGAAGGAGCCCAACCGCCAGCCACTGGCGTCGCAACAATAACGCCCCCGTCGTTTGCACCGAGGAGTTGTCAAGTCACACGATTGCCAAGACTGCGTGGGGAGCGGAGCCGCCACATCCCATCCAACCATCGCAAGTCGGCCTGGCCCGCAGCCTTTTAGGGCCCGCGGCGCTTCGCCCCGAGGCCAACTCCGCGTGCACCTTGGGCCCCGGGGCTACTGTCGGCGTCCTGGGAACCATGGTACCCAGACATTCCTGTCTGCGGGCCCCGACGCGCTCCTACCATGGCCTGTTACGGCCCAACGGATCGACCAGCTGCCCGAGACCCTTGCGAGGGAGCTAAGCCTCGCGAGGAGAACAACGTCAAGACCCCCTCAGGAGAGGCCTCGGCAAGGTGCTCCGGAGGGGCGGAGAGTCCAAGGCCAAGCTTGCCTCAGGAGGAGGCAGTGATGTAAGCAGTGATGCACCACGCCAGTGGGTGCCAGCGTCCACCAGCGGCGCAGTTGCCATTTCAGTGCAAGGGGGATAGCGCAGGCGCAGGTTCCCGAGGAGCGGGACAAAGGTTTCCCTTTTGGTGCAACAAGACCGAAGACCGCAAGGACGACAGGGAGGATGTCACAGCTGAGCCCACCACCGCGTCACCGCCTGATCCTTTTGCAGGCGAAGACTACTTTTTCAGGGTAGGAACGTCCTTGTGTTCCCGCTCAAAAATGAACGTTGTGGGATCCCTTCTCGCCCAAACATTTCGGGGGAAGAGGACCCTGGCCGCCTATATAAGTAGCTAGGATCCCCACTATGAAAGGGGAGAGAGGCAGATCCATAAACTCTGCCACCATGCAAAGGAGCAAAAACACTTGCCTCCTGACCCTCCTGAGCTCAGGAACCACTATACTAGTTCATATTCCAGCCCTCCTGAGGCCAATCCACCAAAGCAGGAAGTAGGGTTTTACACCACACGGTGGCCTGAACCTGGGTAAACTCTTGTGTGCTTCACTTGTTGTTTGCTTGAATCATTTCACCAAGGCGAGGGCGAGACGCTAGGTAGACGCGAGTGGGAGAGATCTTCGTCACGCCCCTGTGTTCGAGCTTCTTGGGTTTTGTGGAGCCTCGAATCCGACAGTCATCACCGAGCCCACCATGGTGTCAAGATCAGAGGCTTTGCAGGCAAAGACCACCTTTAGTCAGGATAAGATGTACTAGTTGCCCCCCTTCAAAATTGGCCTTTGTGGGATCCCTTCCAGCCAAACATTTCGGGGAAGAGGACCAAGGCCACTATATAAGTAGGATAGCCACCACCCAACAAGGGGACAGATTATTCATACCCTCTACTCCACCACCAAGCAATAACACCTCACCTCTGAAGGTTGTTCACTCATTGTACTAGTTCGTCCACAACCCATCTCGAGGCTAATCCACCATACTGCTGGAGTAGGGCCACTCACCGCTAGGTTGCCTGAACCAGGATGAACTGCCTTGTGTCTCTTTTACATTCATGTTTGATACGTCTCCAACGTATCTTCAATTTTTTATTGTTCCATGCTAATATTTATGAAGTCTTGGATGTTTAATGGGCTTTATCATTCAATTTTATATCATTTTTGGGACTAACCTACTAACCCAACGGCCTAGTCCAAATTTTTGTTTTTTGCCTATTTCAGGGTTTTGCAGAAAAAGAATATCAAACGGAGTCCAAACGGAATGTAACCTTCGCGAGAGATATTTTTTGGAGAAAATCACGCACAGGAAACTTCAGGACCAAGTTAGGGGACAGAGGGGCTGCCCTTGAGGGTGGGGGCGCGCCCCCCTTCCCAGGGCGCGCCCCCTGCCTCGAGGCTCCCTCGTGTGGCCCCCGGTGCCCTCCTTCTTCCTATATATATCCATGTACCCCATAAACTCCATATACAGAGAGAAAAACCTAATTCCATCGTCGTAGCTTCTGTTCCCGTGGAGATCCCATCTTGGAGCCTGTTCCGGAGCTCCACCGAAGGGGGATCCATCACGGAGGCCTTCATCATCATCATCATCGCCCTCACCATGAGTTGTGAGTAGTTTACCACAGACCTTCGGGTCCATAGCTAGTATCTAGATGGCTTCTTCTCTCTCTCCGGATCTCAATACAAAGTTCTCCTCAGTCTTCGAGGAGATCTATTCGATGTAATCTCTTTTTGTGGTTTGTTTGTCGAGATCCGATGAATTGTGAGTTTATGATCAAGGTTATCTATGAAAGATATTTGGTTCTTCTCTGAACTTTGTATGTGTGCTCATAATATCCTTGAAAGTCTCTTCGAATTATTGGTTTGGTTTGGCCTACTAGATCTATAGTTCTTGCAATGGGAGAAGTGCTTGGCTTTGGGTTCAATCTTGCGGTGTCCTTTCCCAGTGACAGTAGGGGCAGCAAGGCACGTATTGTATTGTTGCCATCGAGGATAAAAAGATGGGGTTTTCATCATATTGCCTGAGTTTATCCCTCTACATCATGTCATTTTGCTTAAAGCGTTACTCTGTTCGTATGAACTCAATACACTAGATGCATGCTGGATAGCGATTGATGTGTGGAGTAATAGTAGTAGATGCAGGCAGGAGTCGGTCTAGTTGCCTCGGACGTGATGCCTATATACAATGATCATGCCTAGATAGTCTCATAATTATTCGCTTTTCTATCAATTGCTCGACAGTAATTTGTGTACCCGTCGTAGAATATCGCTATCATGAGAGAAGCCCCTAGAGAAAACTATGGTCCCCGGGTCTATTCTCAACATATCAATCTACATCTACTTTACTTTTACCGCTTTTATTTGCTGTTTTATTAAACCAAAAATACCAAGAAAATAAACTATCATCTCTATCAGATCTCACTCTCGTAAGTGACCGTAAAGGGATTGACAACCCCTTACCGCGTTGGCTGCGAAGTTCTTATTTGTTTTGCAGGTGCGAGGGACTGGCGCGTGGTCTCCTACTGGATTGATAGCTTGGTTCTCAAAAACTGAGGGAAATACTTACACTACTGTGCTGCATCTCCCTTTTCTCTTTGAGGGAATACAACGCAACCTCAAGAGGTAGCACTGTTCATCATGCTAATTCATGACACGGCAAGTAGATAGTTAGGCGAGGTTGAGATCTTCGCACACACCGCAGAGTTCGAACCTAGTAGGGTTTTGCGGAGCTCTGAATCAGACATTTGGTGCGCCAGGTAGGGGTGCGTCGAAGCTCCTCTTCGTCCATCCAGTTGACTGACGCCTGCCGCATCCATGCCGAGCGCCGGACCGCTGTCACCGCTCGCGTGGCCCAGACGGCACCCCCCGGCGACGGCATCCCCCGCCGCTCTCCATCACCGGCGGCAAACGCTGCCACTAGCCCCGCTGCCCACGAGCAGCAGGGCTCGTTGTTCCCGCACTTGGTGTGGCGTGACGGCCGCACTGCAACCCCGTCACTTACTCCAGCGGCTACTTCGTCCTCCCAGGCCCATCGTGGCCCGGCGAACTCGCAGGCCGCGCTGCTCATGGCGCATGAGCTCCTACGCTACCTCCCGGCTGACGACCTCTACGAAGAATGGTTGGACCGCATCGCCGAGCTTGTCAGCGCCGCAGGAGAAGCTCCAGCATCGTGTCATTTGCTGCCTCTTCCACAACCTCAGGCAGGCGACGAGGTCGGCGGCGCACCTCCCCCACCATTCCGGAGAGACTTCTTCCCCAAGCCAAGGCGGGAGGCCACCCAGCGTGACCAGTCATGTAGGGTGGCTGCGCGAGATGAAGAAAGCAGTCAAGTGGTGCAGCGGACACAAGGTGAGGCACGCGCGCTTCATGCTCCGCCTCGTCAAGGACGCGCGCCTCCGTGTGTAGTGGCCCACGAGCACCCAATCCAGGCTCCACCTCAGCAGGAAGCACTAGTCTGCACGGCGGGCAGCAAGGAGTTCACCCCGGAGCTCCGTCGTGTCATCTGGCTCGGCAAGTTCAAGCCAGATCTACCCCCGTGTTATGATGGAACACGCGACCCATCAGAATTCCTGCAGCTCTACGAGCTGAGCATCGAAGTGGCCAATGGTGACGAGAAGGTCAATGCTAACTGGTTTCCCATGGCTCTCAAAGAGGGCGCTCGTTCATGGCTCATGAACCTCCCGAAGGAAATGATTTCCTCCTGGGGGGACTGTGTGAACGCTTCATCTCCAACTTCGAAGGGACCCACGACCGTGCCCTGCTGGTAGGTGACATGCGACGCATCAAGCAGCAGCCAGGAGAGACCCTGCGCAAGTACGTGTAGCATTTCACCAACGTCCACATCAAGATCCCCAAGATATCCAATGAAATCAACATCTTGGCATTCACTGATGGCATCTGGGACGTCGGGATGAAGGAGGAACTCCCCATTCAGGAGGACCTGTGCTCGGCTCTGGAGATGTTCAACCACGCGGTCAAGTGCGCAAAGGCAGAAGAGGGTCGCCTCTTGCTCATTGAGGTTCCCAAGGCTGATCCAGAAGACAAGAAGGCCGAGACCAAGGAGACCAAGGCAAAGGAACGACAGTACTCATGGTTGAGCCTGAGATGAAACGTGGGTGTGATTACCCCGATTCTTCTAAGGGTAGCCGCCCGTTCTGCGCCTTACACAACGTGCACAGCCACAACACCAACGACTGCCAGGATCTCAAGGCCATCCGTGATGAACACTTCGAACGTCGCCTCGAGTGCGGCGAACGTGGCTACGGTCGCGGAGGTGGCCGTGGAGGAGGATGCTGGGAGAACCGTGACTCTCACCAAGGCTGGCGTGAGCGGCCTCCCGAGGATCACTGGCAGGGCCAGCCTCGTGAGGGCGCATGGAGAGACCAACCTCGCGAGGATCACTGGAGGGAACAGCCGCATGAAGATCGCCCCCAAGACAACGCAACCCTTCGTCCGTTGCCACCACCGTCGAGAAGGAACGACGACGACATTCAAGATGAAGGGGTTGGGGGCTTTCAGGAGCCGCACGCAGTGGCATGCATCCTGGGGGGCGCTTAGGCCCCTGCATCTCCTCGCGTCTTCAAGCAGTTTGCCCGAGAAGTGAATGTAGTCGTCCTCAAGCTTGAGATAACGCGTCCTCTCAGATGGTCCAAGTGTGCCATCACCTTCAACTCCGCTGACCAGCTCAAGTGCGTGGCCGCGGCTGGAGCCCTCCCTCTTCTCTACTCACCTACCATCACCAATGTGCTCGTCACCAAGACCCTCATCCATGCCGGGGCAGGGCTCAACGTCCTCTCCGTCGAGACCTTCAACATGCTCCTGGTGCCATACGACCGGCTCCAACCCACCAAGCCTTTCTCTAGAGTAACCGACGGCTCGACATCACCAATAGGACAGATCTACCTACCTATCACCTTCGGTGACCACAAGAACTACCGCCCAGAGCTCATCGACTTCGACACCGCCCTCATCTGGCTCCCATACAACGCCATCCTCGACTACCCAGCCTTAGCCAAGTACATGGCAGCGACCCATCATGACTAGAACGTCCTCAAGATGCCGTGAAGCGGCGGCATCATTGTGGTTGCCTCTGGTGAGAAGGATGCAGCGTGTGCTCTCGAACGCGCCTACCAAGATGCAACAGTGGAGAACCCCGACACCGATGGATTTGCCTACCCTCCTGAAGCCGTCCCGAAGAAGAAGAAGCAGGTGCTCACCCTGGAGTCTCACGAGGAAACAACACCCGACGGTCGCACCATAGGAAGGCGTGCTCGACGCCCCTCTCCGGTTGGGCTCGGGGGCTCTCCTCTGGAGGGCCTCTGACCTATCCAACACCACGAGGGAGGCACTAGGGAGCTATTTGGAGGCGTGCTTCATCGCACGTTTCCGCGAGGAGGGCACAAGGCGTGAGGCACCGAGTGCTCAGGAGTTCATCAGCACGATCATCGAAGACTTGCAGGTACCTAGAGCAATGTGAGGCGAGCGTCGCCCCACACCACCAAGTGTATCTGCCGTTCCAGGCTCAGGCGGTAGGCAGCGCGTCTGCGTCAACATCCCAAGACTCAACAGAGACGCATCTCAGGAGCTCTACTGGCCGTCCTAGGTGGGCCGGTGCGAGGGCCCTCCTTAAATCTATATTCGCATGCCTTTCAGCCTGCCGAACAAAGCTGCCCTGCACCAGCGCCACATGCAGGGCGTCCTGGCGGCACACGAGGCCAGGCATTAGGAGATCCCGGTGGAAGGGGCACTGGCCCTTCGCGAGCTCCAAGAACCTCAGGAGCCTCGCGAGGTCCCGGAGCCAAGCGACTCATGAGGAGCAACATCTGCAGCACGCATCTTTAGCTACACCAACACTTCTCCATTTCCCGTTTTGTTCAGTTGGGGGCGCCCCTCGGGCTGCATCATCCCCAAGCCGCGTGGGTCTATCCCTGCGTCATGTCTCGTCCTTTCATTGGGTCTATCCGCCGCTGCTATGCTTCTTTTCTAGATTGATTCGCAGGGACCCCTGAGCCGAACTAGGGTGGCCCGGCATGCCACTCCCCCCGACGCAACAAGCTTGCATGCTAAAGGGGGTGCTCCTAACTATCGCGTCTCAAGAGCTCCTACTAGCTCTCGTGCCCTCACCCCCTGGCCTTGACCACGGCATTGCGACCTAGCATACCAGCGGCGGCTGAGCCTCGCTCGAGGGTCCGGACCCTCGGGCATAGAGAACCCATGGGAGCTAAAGGGGGAGAGACCGGCGTGGGCCTTGCCTGGGAATGCTATAGCAAGGACGCGTACAACCCTCTCGACGAGGATCCACAGCAAGATAAGTCACCCTAGCATATCGGCTAAGACCTCATGGCCGGATGCATGTCTCCTCTTCTCCCACAACCCCGGTTGGCCTACGTCGTCTTCCCTTTTTCAGCCTTTAGGGAGCCGCTTGCGTGCTAAAGGGGACCTATCAAGCATCGCGCCTCGGGGGCTCTTACCGGACCTCGGACCGCTCACCTCATGGCCTTGACCACGGCATCATGACCTGCCATACCAGTGCTAGCTGAAGCCTGCGTGGGGACTGGGTCGTGTGAGCGTAGAGCATCAAGCTACCTCGAGAACGAAAAACGGGGTGGTGCCCAAGCGGAATACGCGATCGCAACATAAAACAAAGAAGTTAATACATAACAGCCAAAGCATTTTGATTTTTACACGCCCCCACGGGGCTTGAGGTGATTCCGCATAGGGAACAAAAGAATGAACTCGAGGAGAGCATGGCCAAGAACATCAATGGCGGCGCCTGACGGACGCTCGCACCCTGCTATAGGCCCGGCGAGAGCTCGGGGGCTCGTAGCTATCATCATCGCTGATCTCAGGATCGTCGCTGGGCTCTGGCGATTCGCTGTTGGAGGAAGAGCCACTGACAAGGCCAAGGGCAAGTTCAGGGCCCGTAGCCGCATCATGCGGGCCGCTCCTGCCGGGGCAACACTCCAGGCGTTGGCCGTCTTCACCGAAGATCTTGAAGAAGAACGTGGAGGCTCCGTTGAACTCAAAGTGGATGACGGAGGCTCTTTCAGGGCGACAAGAGCAGGCAATTTCGCCCCATCCTCGAGTCATGAAGACACTGGTTGGGGGGACGACCTCGACCTCCGCCTCAAAAGCATGGCTGTAGCACCCAGCGTGCTGCAACCACAGCTCAGCAGGACCCCTCATCGGCATCAGCTCAGTGAAGAACCTCGGGAGCCAGATCCAAGAAGCCGGTGCCATCTCCGTCCACACTACGAACTCCTGAGAAGTGCCCTCGGCATGGGCACCATCGCAAACCAGTCGCCCTGCCGCGGCTGGTTCTCTGTGGTCGACTCCAAGTCGAAGGTGGGCGCTGCCTTCCCACCCTTGGCCTTGCGCATGCAAGGGGATCGGAAAGCCTGGTGGCGGCCACTCCAGCCAAGGTCACCTCGCCTCGAGCACTACGACGGCGTTCCTGAAGTAACCAGGCCTCTTCTTTGGCAGAAGTGGCCCGGGCCCCTCCACAGGGGCTTTGCCTTTCTCCGCCGTGGAGAACCTCTGAATCAGTGCCATGAACATAGCGTGAAGGTGCCTGAAGTGAGAAGGATCAAGAAGCAAGGAGATGGAGATGAGCGAAGGGGATCCTACCCCTCCTCATTTATAGCAAGGGGGAGGCAAACCGTTAGCCCCCACGATCACAGGTAATGATGACCGCTTTCTGCATGCAGCACACTCTACTCAAGTAGAACGGTTGCCGAGGTAGCCTGGGGTGTGAAGACGCCCACGTCCAATCCAGGCACCACGCGTCAACCAGGACCGCGGGCGATTGGGGCCCACGGCGCTTCGCCCTTTCCCTTTGGCTGTGCCTCGAAGCCAAGTGCGAGCACGCCTTGGGCTTGGGGGCTACTGTTGGCATTCTGGGAACCAGGGTACCCAGACTTGCCTGCCTGCAGCCCGTGACATGGCCCCTTTCCAGGCCTGGTACGGCCCATCTTCAGCATCAACACGCAAGACCCTCGCGAGGGGCCAAGCCTCACGGGGCAGACGACACCAAGACCTCCGGAAGGCCGTCTCGTCTGGCTGGCTCCCGAGGGGCGGAGAACTCTATGCCACCCCTCACCTCACGAGGTTTGCATGATGCAAGCCATGACGACCAAGGCTAGGCAGGCACCAGCGGGCATAGTACATCAGTTTCCTCTTTGGTGCTAAGGAAGCAGGCTCAGACATAGAGTCCCGAGGTATCTACCAAAGGTTTCCACTCCAGTGCAACAAGACCAAGACTGCCAGGACGACAGGACGGAGGTCATCACCGAGCCCACCATGGCGTCAGGATCAGAGGATTTGCAGGCGAAGACCACCTTCAGTCAGGACAAGGCGTACTAGTTGTTCCCCTTCAAAATCTGTCTTTGTGGGATCGCTTCCTGCCAAACATTTTGGGGAAGAGGACCAAGGCCACTATATAAGTAGGATAGCCACCACCCAACAAGGAGATGGGTCATTTAGACCCTCTCCTCAACCACCAAGCAAGAACACCTCACCTCCTGTCACATCCCTACTTCTGGTCTACTCTGGTCTAGTTAGTCTTGTGTTGCATCATGTTTAATTTTCTCTTAAAGTTGAAATGGGGTTGTCCAAACCCTAGCATCAGATGAATCCAACTAGGTTCAAATTAAAATATTTTTTCAATGAACCCAAAATGCCTTTGAAAATGTTCATGATTTTCGATAAAGGTGAAAACCTCTGCCAAAAATGATGCAACTATTTTTAGGCCATTCTGGATTTTTTGAATTAATGTATATTGTATTTGAATTTGGAGTTATATTCATAATATATTGAATATATTTCCAAAAAACTTTGAATTAATTTATGTGCTCGTGGAAAAGTCCATGGGAAACATAAAAATACTAAGAGGATGTTTTGGCACTTATTTGAATTTGTTCAAATTCAAAACGGTGGCAAAAGAAATAAACAAAGAAAAGAAAACAGAAAACGGAAAGAAAAAAAGAGAGAGATAGCACTTACCTGCCACAGCCACCGGCCCAGCTAGACGGGCCAGCCCACCAGGGGCAAGGGCGTCTTCAACCTCCTGCCAAGAGGACGGGCAGGTGCGTGGCGACGGCACGCGCGCCAGCTTCCACCTCCTGCTTGCCGTGAGCCACGTCGAAGCCGCTGATCACCACACCACTGCCGTCCGGATCGAGCTGACCTCTCACTCGCCCCCTTTCTCCCTTCCTTGTCTCTCCAAAACACTGGCCGACGCGCCCCTGAGCACGTCGCCGCCGTAGCTGCATCCACCGCCACTCCCTTGCCTCTCCGACGCGCCCCCGAGTTCCGCCATGCCTCCCTCATCCCCTCCGTCGATCCATGCGACCGCGGGAGCCCTACAGCGTCGTCCCCGACCTCTTCTTCCTCCTCCGGCCGCCGAGATCGCCGGCGACCATACGCCGTCCCGGATGCCTCACTGAGCTTGCTGAGCTCCGCCTCAACTACGCTGTGAGCATCTCGTCACTTCCCCTCTCCTCTCTTCCTCGCTTGCATGCCGTAGCCACACTAACCACCGGACCCGAGAGCTCACCGCTGCCGTGGTTCTTCACCGCCGCGGCCCGGGCCACCCCAGCTCGCAGCTGAGCGCGTCACCGTGTTGGCTGAACTCCCAGGAGCATGCAGCACCCACCAGCTCCTCCCCTAGTGCACCGTGGCCTTGTTTCCATCAACGTCCGAACGCCGGCCGCCGCCACCAGCTCAACTCCGGCGAGCCCGCTCCACCCCCAGCTCCTCCCGCTTGCACCATTCGACGCGGACGAGTCTCCTCGTTCCGTAGATGGCCTCGGCCTTTGATTTGGTCGCCGTGGGACGAAACCCGAGCCCTCCGCCGCGTTTGTCGCCGCCGGCGTTTTTGACTTGTTTGACCGGTGGGTTGACCACCCCGGGTCACTGACGTATGGGCCCCACGCCCTTAGTAAACCGCTGACTCGCTGACAAGTGGGGCCTGCCCTGTTAATTAACCTAGGTTAGTACTAATTAATTGGTTAGTTAGTTAGTCACTGACATGTGGGCCCTGCCCTGTCTAATTATAGTTTAGGATTTAGTTAGTGCTAATTAACCCTGTTAATTAGCAGAGCCACTGACGTGTGGACCCCACTGGTCAGGTTTGACGCTGGCCGCCCTGTTGACTTGCAGACGTCACACAGATGTCATGCTGGCGCAGTAATGTTTTCTGGAATTTAAAATAAATCTTAAATGATTTATTTATTTTAGCAAAGAGCCAAAACTTCTAAAAATCACTGAAAATAATCTATAACTCCAATGAAAATAATTTATATATGAAAAATGATCAAAAAAATTCAAGGAATCTGTTTATGGCATTTTCATGCATGTTTGAACAAGTTAAACCTGCTGATCAGGTCAAATCAATTATATGACAATTAAATAATGACATATGGAGATTGAATTTCAACCTTTGGTTCAAACCGACTTCATTTAATATGGTTGCTAGTTGCATTAGCCCAATCAACAACATATTGCCATGTCATAATCATGCATCATATTGTCGCATTGCATTCATTGTGTTCTTTCTCTGTTGCTGGTGTTTGATCCCTCTCAGTAGACGTTGTTCCGACGATGTGATCGATGGCACTGATGAAGACACAATGATATCTTTAGAAGTGCCAGACAAGCAAAACCCCATTGAGCATTCCGATACAATCCTACTCTCTCGCTCTTGCTCTCTTTTACTGCATTAGGACAACAACGCTTCAACTGTTACCTGCTGCGGTAGTTGAACCCCTTTCCTCTGCATGACCTGTCATTGCCACAGTAAATAGTTGAAACCCACTAGCACGACTAGGAGTTGTTTGAGCCATGTTGTGCCTACTCATTCATGCTTTCTGGTTATGCCTGCTATTGCTTAGAGTTGTGTCAGGTCTGATTCATCGGGGATGAATTGGAATGTGGTGAACATGTCCTACTGTTGAGAGCTAAGTGTGTGAACACGATTTGGTAAAGGTAGCGATGAGAGGCCATGTAGGAGTACATGGTGGGTTGTCTCACTTCTGCCGTCCTCAGGAACTGAGTTCTGTGTTGGTTGATCCATGACCAGTTACTACCATGCTTTGGGCCCGAAATCAATGGACCCTCTCGACTTATTAACTGCCCTTGTCCTCTGTCCAGGAGTTGCAACTAGTTTCTGGTGTTTGTAGTTTACTGGAGGTCGTGCGCACCGCTGACCCTTGTTGTGGGCTGTGACACGGCAGGTACGTGGCCGGGTGTACCGGTCGCCCATTTGGTGACTCGGGAACCCTGTACACATCGTTTGGGGCTGTGAGCGACACCCCGTCCGAATCTCCCCACGGATGGAACCCAAATAGGCGATAAACCTGGACTAGGGACTTGTGTGGTTAGTCAGGTCGTGGCCGACACCCTCGCTGGGCTTCCGCTTGAAGATTGCCGAGTACATGTCGTGTAAACGGCGGTAAGTGGTGAGAGCATGTGTGAAGAAGTACACCCCTGCAGGGTTATATATATGATCTATTCGAATAGCCGTCTCCGCGGAAATGGACTTATGGGTTACCTTTACAGTTCATAGACAAGTGGAAGTGGATACTCTAAAACACGCAAGATAATCGTGAGTGCTATGGATGGCCTTCTCGTAGGGAGACGGGAGCGGATCCATAGTGGTGTATTGATTGGTGAATGTGTGGACTCGTGTGCGCCACCTCAAAAGAGTTACTTGCAGTCATAGTTTAGGATAGCCACCGAGTCAAAGCTGGCTTGCCGCAGTCAAACTCCACCACCCCTTTGTTGATACTGATCCATAAGTAGCTAGTTCTGATGTAAGTCTTGCTGAGTACCTTTGTACTCATGTTTGCTTAAATTATGTTTTGCAGAGAGACTTCAGTCTCACTATTGGTTCCGCGTGGACTTCGACGTTTAGCTTGTTACCTCAGCTACGATCTTGTACCCTTGGGAGGATCTTGTAGATAGTCAGGCTTCTCAGCCTTTTTCATTTGTAGTTGTTTGTACTCAGACATGTTATGCTTCTGTTGCCTGTATGCTCTGTATGTTGGGTCATGTGACCTATGTTTGTAATAAATGCTATGGTGGCTCTTCTGGGCCTTTATCTATATGAGTTGTTGAGTTATGTTGTGGTGCCATGTTGTACAACACATACTTGCATGTTATGCATACGTGTAATGTGTATTGCTATGTGTGGGATCCGACACCTAGTTGTTTACCCTTGGTAGCCTATCTTACAGGGAAATGTCTCCTAGTGCTTCCACTAAGCCTTGGTAGCTTGCTACTGCTCCGGAACACTTAGGCTAGCCGGCATGTGTCATTCTTCGTTCCTGTGTCTGTCCCTTAGGGGAAATGTCACGCGTTGTTCCTTTAAGTCCTTGTAGCTTGCTACGACTTGGGTTCATACGTTGATGACCGACACGTTCGTTGCTGGGTCATGTATGCCTGTCTCTGTAATTTAGCGCCACTTTTGGTTTATAACTAGTCATGTCGGCCCGGGTTCTCTATCATATGGATGCTAGCGACATTGTCATATACATGTGCCAAAATGCGCAAACGGTCCCGGGCCAGGTAAGGTGGAACCCGTGGGGATACCGTGCGTGAGGCCGCAAAGTGATATGATGTGTTACAGGCTAGACCTGTGTGACTTAGGATCGGGGTCCTGACAGCTTTGGTATCAGAGCCTGACTGCCTGTAGGATTAGTAAGCCAAACTGGTCGAAGTCATGTCTAGAAACTTTGTAGTTATATAAGGGAATTGATTGTGGAAGGGAACGTAAGGCTCTTTTTACTCCTTTACCTTATGACCTTCTGATCTGAGTCGTCCTCTTCTTTTCTATGGGGTTTAGAAATTAGGATTCTCATTCTATTTATCAGGATCACGTTAATGGTGGATTCAAACCTCAGTTCGGTTTCTACTACTTCTGTTTGATAAACTGTTGGTGTCAGAACATTGACATTATGATGTTGAGTGGTTATGTTATCCTTGTGCATGAGTCTCAAAAGTATTTTTGAGCATTTACAGCCGTTATGCTGTCCAAGTCATCCGAGGTTTCTAAATGGTTTGATGCATTTGCAAATCCCTTCTTCCTGTTCCCGATGCTCCTTTGGGCCAGATTAACCACACTAGTCGTTGTGTTGAGGTACCCTGTTACCTCGACACATATGTTGGAGTTATTATTATGACCCTAGGTGTCTAGACTATCACCTAGTAATCTAGCCATGTATTGTGTTCCCAATGTGATCATTCTGTCCATTATCCTCGAAAGCATCCCGTGATGCCATTTAGTTGGTAGGTATTCTATCTCTGGGTCTTGAACCCAAGATTCACTCTACTTACTTCCTGTCGATAGTGTTTGCCAGTTCCTTTAGGATATTAGTAACCTTGTGATAGCCCTCGATGTTTGTGGTATATCCTTCTTCAACACCATGAAGCATTATAGCAGAAGTTCTTCTGAA
The DNA here is from genome assembly GCA_902687465.1 of Secale cereale. NCBI lineage: Eukaryota > Viridiplantae > Streptophyta > Magnoliopsida > Poales > Poaceae > Secale > Secale cereale. The sequence continues at coordinate 294,083,828 of LR738710.1, read as the reverse complement.
CCAAAAGATCACGACCAGAGTGCTCTTGAGTAGTACTCCATTCATATTGTGACTCTGCCAGTCCTACCTTTCTGCATGGGTTATTCGGAAGAAATATGTTGAACTAGTTCGACATGCTAACCTATGCATCCACAACTCAAAAGGCTATGTGTTCTTTGAGTTGTCTCCCTTTAGTTGTATTCGACCTTCGTCTATCAGTTGATAGTCAAGAGTAGTTGTGCATTTGTGCTATCGATGCCTATTATACTTATGGTCCGTCTATCAATTCTATTTCAGAATGACTAGGAGAAACAAACTCCAGAACCTCATCCATATCTAGGATCGGGTCAAAGTAGTTTTATTCCGCAGATCAAAATGCCAATCCAGCTTTTTCTCTGCTCTACCTTGGAGTGTTACCCTCCTTTATGTCAAGAACGTAATGGGAATTGCACCACCTCCTATGAACTTTTGATACCGTAATACTCCTCGCCATCATCGTTCATTCTCGGTCTCCGTGTTATTGTAACCGGAATGCCGACAGGTTAATCACGTTGTGTGAAATCAATACTCCTAGCAAATCCGTTGCTTGGTAGTTAAGTGGACAATAACCTCATCCTTAGTGAGTTGATTATTGAATCATCATCCTAAGGTTGATCGTGCTACCTAGTCCACTTTCCTGGTGTACTCCTTCATTGATGAGTTATGATTTTGTGAAGTCCTCGCTCAATTGATCATATCGTCTTGCCCTGAAAAGCAAGATTATTCTCGAGCTTAGTTACATATCGGTGGTTCATGATTTTCCGATTTTTTTTTTCGGAAGTATTACCAGGTTGTTCCCCGACCGCTATGTTGAGTTCGTGATCAAGTTGGTTTTCTTATAAACCACCCCTTCTCCGAGAATCTGTGTTGGATACCCTGAGCTAGTTGGTTAAGCTAAACAACAACTTGGAGAGTTGGAAGATAAAAGCTTGCCTGACTTAGTTCCTTCCAAGGGATATCCTTTGTGTGTGTGTTGAAGAAAGATGATATCTTGATCGATTGATCCTCGTGATCAATTGTTGGATCTATTGTCTTTTCCAAACTTTGATTTGAGTATGGGTTATCGTCAAGTCAAATCAGAACCAACGATACTCGTAATGTTGTCTTACTCGTGGTTGATCCCTCGAGCATACACCATTACATCTTTTGGTCTGACCAATGCTATCAGTATGTTCCTTCAATTGTGGAATTCCATCTATATGGAAATCTTGATGATCTGTTGTTGAGCCCATCAGCAACATTGTTATCCTCTCCATGATCTGTGTTGAACATCCAGCTAGTATTGGAAACTTTTATAAGCATTGCCTTCGTGTCCTATTCATGAGGTATATGTTGGATGAGAGAAGAGACTTTCCCTAGTTCATGTGTAATTGATGTAAGTTGCCACCGTGAGTTTGAGAAAGTTTTTTTTTTGCTTCCTCTGGAATCATCCCAAGTCAGTCATGGACGTGCGAAGTATGCTATGGCTTGAGAGATTAGCTACCTCCATCCCATTGGTATTTCCTAGCACACCAAGCCACTAATTGATTTGTTCAAGGAGAAGAAGTTTCTTCTTAAGAGCTAGACTTATGCAAGGACTTCGATATCCTCGATGATGGTTCCCACCTGAACTCGGTAGTGTTTTATCACAAGACTACTACATGGTCATGCTTGTCTTGGACAACGTGTTCACAAGTTTGTAGCAGAACCAGCTCGTGTTTTGGAGCTTGCTATCGTAGTTCATTCCCGAGAATCTCGCAACGACATCTCGTCGATTGGGTTGCAAACTTCCATTTTTCCTTCTAGACTCGATGAGTCTGGAATATCCTAACACCAACCAAAACTGAATCTCAGGCAGATATGATGGTTAGAGCATTTTACAAGAAGTATAATATTGGTCTCTCGATAACCGGTAAAGTAGATGTCGTGGCAAACACACCCAGCCGGAAAATCTATTGTTGTAGTATCTTGATTGAAGAAGTTGGCCACCTCCCCATAAGGACTTCGTAGGATTTACTCCCTTGTTGTTCCTTATGGATTTTTGTGCTCCTGTAGTCCGACCTTTTACTTAACGTTCTAGGTACCAAACCATTTTAATAAATGGGTTATGCTATGCGCATCAAGGAGAACATTAGAAGCGGGGTGCTAAATGTCTCTCGGTCGATCATCCAGATTTTTCCCCTTGACTCCGCTAAGGTGAAATCTGAGAAAGTGTTATCTTCCTTTGCATATGCATAGTCCATCGCTATTCATCATGTGTAGGATCGAAAGTATGTCTAGAGGGGGGGGTGATTACACTACTTGTAAATATAAAAATTCTGCCTTTTGACAAAGAACAGTTTTTGGCAGGTTCACAATTATGATCAAGTCAAGCATCACCCTACACATGCAATTCTAGAGTATAGGCAGCGGAAAGTAAATTGCACATGTAGTAAAGAGAGGTGGAGAAGAGCAAACGCAATTTTGGAGACGCGGTGATTTTTCTCGTGGTTCCGATAGGTGGTGCTATCGTACATCCACGTTGATGGAGACTTCAACCCACGGAGGGTAACGGCTGCGAGAGTCCACGGAGGGCTCCACCCACGAAGGGTCCACGAAGAAGCAACCTTGTCTATTCCATCATGGCCTACACCCACGGAGGGCTAGCCTTACTCGGGGTAGATCTTCACGAAGTAGGCGATCTCATTGCCCTTACAAACTTCTTGGTTCAACTCCACATCTCGACGACGGAGGCTCCCAAGCGACACCTAACCAATCTAGGAGGCACCACCCTCCAAAAGGTAATAGATGTTGTAGATGATGATGAACTCCTTGCTCTTGTGCTTCAAATGATAATCTCCCCAACACTCTACTCTCCTCACTGATTTGGCTGTGGTGGAAGAAAGGATTGAGTGGAAAGCAACTTGGGAAGGCTAGAGATCAAGCTTCATATGGTGGGAGTGGAGCAACTTGATCTCAACACAAGGGTAGGTAGTTCTCTTCTCAGAAATGTAAGGTAGGAGTGGTAGTTCTTTCTGATGGCTCTCTCTCGAATGAAGAGGGGGTGGAGGGGTATAAATAGCCTCCACACAAAATCCAACCGTTACACACATTTGAGCAATCTCGGTGGGACCGAAGTGGACAACTCGGGGAGACCAAAAGTTTAAATAATGTGAACGTTGGGGTTTTCGGTGGGACCGAATATACAATCTCGGTTAGTCCGATTCGTGCAATGACAAGAGCATACCAGTTTCGGTGGGACCGACATCATCATCTCGGTGACACCGATTTGATGACAGAAGGTTACAGAACCTTGGGAACTCATGTTTCGGTGAAACCGATTTCAGAATCGGAAAATCCGAGTTTACTAGGGTTTGGCTTCTGGCTGAGGTGGTTCATCTCGGTGTGACTGAGTTTGGAATATCGGTGGGACCGAGATTACTTATGAGTGTATATGGCAGTGAAAGTTGCTGATAGTTTAGGAAATGTATCACTAAGCACTTGAGCAACAAGATCATCATCATAACCTCATCCCCTTTTAATAGTATTGGCTTTCCCTATGGACTCAATGTGATCTTGGATCACTAAACCAAAAATAGAGTCTTGAGCTTTTGCCAATGCTTGCCTTAGCATTTTGAGGGGTCCACTTCTTCTGTCCTTGCCATTCCCATATCACTGAACTCCTCTGAAATGATTCTCAAGAAACTATTAGTTCAATGATATATATGTTGTTATCAATTACCAAAACCACCCGGGGATTAGTTGCACTTTCAATCTCCCCCTTTTTGGTAATTGATGACAACATATAGATCAAAGCTTCGACAAAGGATATAATCAATGAATAATATCGTCGCTTTGAGAAGTATGTGATAAGCAAGAGCTCCCCCTAAATTTGTGCATTATTTAAGATTTGTGTTTGAATGCAAATGCAAAATCGATTAGGATCATGGGTCACTCTTCCATGTCACATACATCTTGGTGGAGCGCACAAAATGATAAGAATGAGCAGCATGCACCCAATCACCAAGACATGAGTAAATAGTCATACGAGATAGGAAAGGCATATGATAAGCATTAAGCACACATTAAAGCATAGTACGACCAATCACTCATTAAGGTAGCATCAAACGGAGTATCAAGCACACTGAATGTCTCGAAAACCAAAAGTATCTCAAAGAAACCGCAAAAGAACGAAAGAGCAAAAGCGAAAAGACAACAGCACTCTCTCTCTCGAAGCCCTATGATCTATACAATTTCTCCCCCTTTGGCAACAAGTTACCAAAAAGTTCGAAAAAGCATTGAGCTAAGCGTCACTGTGGACTCTGCTGGCGGCTCCCGTCTGGGTTGATGTCGGAGTAGATATGACAGCATCGGCGAAGACTTCAGCTGATGTATGTGCTGGAGGAGTGGACACTGGAGCTGGATCTGGAGTAACTGCTGGAACTATGGGAGGTGCTGAAGCTGTAGTCCTGGTGTCAGTCACTGGAATAGCAGCTGATCAGGATCCTTTGGGAATCGGAGCAGTCTGTCGATGAGAATCCTGGACTAAGTCATCCTGCAACTCACGCATAAGCTCTGCCTTGTCCTGCTTTGCTTCCTCAATGTCTGCCTCGAGCTTGTTGACGGTCACTTGTACTTCAGTCAGCTTCACGTCCAGAGCGTGGATCTTCTCGTCAACAATCCTCTCTAAGCTCTCCTGAGACTGTTCAATGCTGCCCAGGCGTTGTTCAATCCTTTGAGTAGCTTCAAGAATTTGCTCTCCGAAACTCTTTGGTTTAGCTGTTGCTGCTGCTGCTGCTTTGTCAGCTTTGGCTTTCTTAGCAGCTTCGATCTTGGCTTGACCTTCAACAGATGTCGGATCCTCCTCATCCATCACAACAACATTGTCTTCATGCTCTGGCTGCAGCGGTAAATGTTTTCTATCCAACAAGAATGTGCCCGTGCCAAACTTGGCATTGATAAGCATCTGAATCTGCGGGGCAAATCCACATGACCTTTTCTGGTCAGCTGCAGTCCTCTTAATGGTTTCTACCATCAAGTCCATCACCTTGAAAGGTGCTTTCTCATCAAGTATATGCAGCATGTTGATAGAATATCCTCTGATCATGCGATGATCTCCAGACTTGGGCATCAATGTATGCCTCAAAATGGTATTAGTGGTAGGTAAGCCTGCCTGGAGATGGTAGACTAAGCCGAGCTTCCAAATTTCCAAATTCGCTGCTGGAATTTCTTTGTACATGTTTTTCATGGATTCATGATTCTTCTTTGGAATCCCATATACATCAATATCATCTTCTCGTTGCACTGGAGCATTCAGAATTTGTGCCCATTCTTCAACAGAAGAAGAAAATCTTTGACCTTCAGTCATCCACGTAATCTTTCCATCAGGGTAGAAGTGAGTTGTGGCATAAAATTGTATTATCATCTCATCGTTCCAACTGGTCAATTTCTGACCTACAAAATCTGCAACGCCACATGTAGTGAAACTTTCATGCACATGTGGAAAGAAATCTCTGTGCTCTTCGCTGTCAATGTACTCCCAGTCAACATATCTGGTGTCTGCGACTATGGGCTTCTTGTCCATTAGCACGGTCTCATAGAAGTCCTGCTGCTCTCTGGTGTGAAATCTGGGATCTACAGCAGTTCTTCTCCTCACGGCATATGGGTCAGTTTGTCTCCATAGCCTGAGACCTCTATCTTTCCTTGCCTTCATATCCTCAGCTTGAGGATGAGCATCATTATGGAGTGGCAGTTTTGGACGAAGTTTCAGCAAGACTTGTCCTTCATCATCAGACTCAGCTGGTGGCACATCATCCTTGTTCTTTTCAGACGCTGGAATGTTTCTGACGGTCCTCTTGGGCTTGGCAGCAAGCTTTGCTGGAGCTGCCTTAGCTTGAGCAGATTTCTTGGGCTTGGATGTGGTTCCAGCCTTAATGGCATCACCCATGAGCTTAGGCTTCTGAGGAGCAGGCTGGGGTGCTTCCTCATCCACATCCTCTACTGCTGCATCTGCATGAGAATCACTATACACTACCCTCTTTCTCTTGGTGGTTTTCTTCACTTTGCTTGCAGCTGCCTCTTCCAAATTCAGCTTCTTAGCAACAGTTGACTGCTTGACTTTGCTGGTGCCCTTCTTAGATTGTTGACCTTGTTGCTCTTTGGCAACAACCTTCCTTTTAGGCTTGGAGGTCACCTCTTCCTCAACAACAAGATCTGAGTCCTCATCATCGGAATTCTTCTCCTTTCTAGCTCTGGTGGCTGCAGGAGGCATGCCACTTGGTGTACTCCTCTCACCATCATCAGATGAGCTACTAGGATCAGGACTAGTGTCTGCCTCTGGAATGTCTGCAATGGGTGTCTCTGACCTGTTCTTACTGTCACTGGTATCTGACATGGCTGACAACCTGTGAATAGATAAGGTATAGGCAGAGAAGAAGAGTCATCACAAACTGCAGAAGTTTTTGCAAAAAAAATGAGTTCAAATTCTAGTATTAAGTTTTCACAGAAGACATTTCGGTCAGACCGAGTTTAAGTTTCGGTGAATCCGAAGTGTTAAACAGGGGCTTGGCACACCACTTTTGGTTTGACCGAAGTGGGTTTCGGTCCTGCCGAAAACACTAGGGTTTCACAAAAACTTCATTTCGGTCACACCGATTTTGCACAACTCGGTTGGACCGAATGGTGCAGTGCAATGGCCATAGGCCAAATCAGTCATACCGAGAATATAAAATCGGTCTCACCGAGATGTGTTCCGTGGAAACCTAACCCTAAAAACTTTTACTCGAATCTAGTTCAAATGAACCAATCTGGTGTACCGGAGGATTTCAAACATGGCAAGATACTAGGCAATCCAAACGTGCATTGAATCGGAGATGGGAGCACGAGTGTGATCAAAACTCACCCTAACTTGGTGGAGTTTTTCTACGGCAGCAACGGCGCGGAGGAGATGCCCGTTGACGGCGACGGAGACATGCGGCGAGGGCGCACAGGCGACGACGGCGACGATCCGGAGACCAAGGCGACGACAGCAGGGGATGTGGGGGCGAAACGTTTGAAGGAGGAATCAACGCGCGCGGCCCTTGGAATATATACCCCTTTGCTGTCGATGGGACCGAGTTGTAAAACTCGGTGGCACCGAGATGGATAACTGCTAGGCAGTTATGCACTTCAGTCACGCCGAAAATCACAACTCGGTTTCACCGAGATGAAAACCTAGATCAGTCTAAATGCTTTCGGTTCGACCGAGTTTGAGTGAGTTGGTCTGACCGAAATCAATTAGAAGGTTTTGGAGATTAGCCCTTGACGGATCGGTGGCTCCGAGTGCTCCTCACCCGGAGGGTCCGAAAATGACTTGTTCAAAGTTTGTGATGTAAGCATGAATAGAATTTGAGACAAGAAAGCATAGATAGCTAGGGGAGGTACTTAGGCATTCTTGTCCATCCATTTGGTCAGAAAAATCAAAACGACCAAAACAAGAAATGGATGTCCTTGAATGGATAAAATCATGCATCCAACATACTCACACAATAAGATAGCAAATGAAATATGTGTCAAACATGCACAACCAAAACTCTAGCAACTAACACACAATTTGTAGATGACTAGGTCATCTTTATATGAGTATTTTGACTTAGGAGCCAAATGAGAACATTTGATCATAGGTCATACTCATCGTTTAAGCACAAGTGGGGTTACCACTTTTACATAAAGCATTGATGTGTTCACATCATTTGAAGATGCTTTGGCTCAATTTTTAGAGCAAAGCTCCCCCTAGATGTGAGAACCCCTTTTAAAGTGTCAAACTAACCTTGGGTTGTCATAGAAGACTTCATGTAGATGTTGAAGATGTGGATGCTCAATGTTGATGGAGATCATCAAGAGTTGGGAGCTATCCTTTGGATTCGGGCACTTTCAATACCTACATGGGTTAGTCCCACAAGGAACAAACAAGGATATCCATGGACATAGATTGAAGTTCAGAATAGATGATGTCCATGAAGGCAATGATTACCTTGTCCCTTGACTTACCAACAAGAGGGTTTGTGACTCCATGAACTAGTGGACGATATGGAAGTTGATTGCACAAGTTTTTGCCAAAATGAATGTGAGTGAAGTATGTTGGCGGAGTCACCCTCAAGAACTTTCTAGTTCTTCTTCTTCGGGATCCACATCATCTTGATGGGAATCCTTGGGGTTGTAGTTGAGCTTGACGAAGTAGAACTTGACGTTTCCCGGGGAACCCACTTGACCATGGCTTGAGGTGCTTCAACGAATGCATCAATCTCCTCTTGAAGCTTGTCCTTGGCTTTTAGCTTGTGGTCTTGTGGTGGAAGGTCATCTTGAGCTTGTTCCACATTGGAAGAAGTAGGATCATACTTCTCCTTTTGAGAAACAAACTGTGGAGTAGGATATTGACCTTCTTGCCACTCAACACCTTCGGCGTTGAACTTTCGCTCAAAACCAATTTCTTGATTCTTCCGGTGCCTTCCTTGCTTGCGAACAATTTCCTCAAAGTTCTTGCTTCCGGCAAGGCTCTTGTAGACACCTTTCTCTATGATCCCTTTCAATAAACTATTCTCTTGCTCAAGTGTAACTTGGCTTGAAACATTGTTAGTGGAATCAAGAGAACTACTAGAAGCAACAACATTGGATTTAGCATGGTTATTGTTACTGCTAGAGGAAGAATTTTTCTTATGCTTGTCATGCTTAGTCTTAATGGGTGGCAAGAAATTAGACAAGAGAAGTCGTTTGGCAAGATATGAAGAACTCTTCTTTCGAAGATCGTCATTGATTGCTTTTAGAAACTCATGTTCTTGCTCTAGAGTGAGCTTCTCGAAGCGTAGCTTCTCATGAGATCTTAGGAGCTGTCTATGATCTTCTTGAGTTGTTTCATGAGCTAACTTAAGAGTGTTTAGTTCTTTAGTTAGACGCTCAATCTCCTTCATAGCATTGTCATTCGACTCTTCTTGGCTATAAAGACTACTAGCATGTTCATCGTTACTAGGCTCACTTGATTTATCATGCAAGAGCTCATCTTCACCAAGCAAGTCATCCTCATCACTATTGAAGTCAATGAATTCAGGGTGTGATACCTTGGGGCCTTTAGCCATGAAGCATCTTCCAATTCCCTCATTTGGTGAATCAAATAAGTCGTAGGAGTTGGAGTTGGAGGATACGAGAGCAAGACCGGCAACACCTTCATCTTGACTGTAGTCGGAGTCGGAGTGATAGCTTCCATCGGATTGATTGTCGGAGTCGGAGCCGGAGACCCATTCACCTACATGAGCTTGATGTTTTCTTCTTGTGTAGCTCCTTGATGACTTGTCTTTCCTCTCCGAATCCTTGCTTCTCCGAGAGGGTCTTCGTTCATAACGATCATCTCTACTCCTTCTCTCTTTCCGAGGTGACTCATCTCTTGAACTTCTTCTTCTTGGAGATTCTTCTCTTCTCTTGTGGGGAGCCGTACACTCATTTGAGTAGTGTCCGAGTCTTCCACAATTGTAGCAGTTTCGATCACGACTAGAAGATCTCTTTTCATCATATGATCTAGACTTTGAGCTTCTCTCTTTGCCTCTATTCTTGTAGAATTTGTTGAAGTTTTTAACCATTAGGCTTATCTCTTCATTGGAAACTAACTTGTCACTTGAGGTTGTGGGAGCATCACTTGTAGCTTTGTAAGCACCACTAGACATGTTGTGAAGCTCTTCCTTATCCTTAAGTGTCATCTCATGAGCAACAATTCTTCCAATGACTTCGATTGGCTTGAGAGTCTTGTAGTTTGGCATCATTTGGATCAAAGTGCACACGGTGTCATACTTTCCATCCAAAGCTCTGAGAATCTACTTGATGATGAATCGGTCGGTCATTTCTTCGCTTCCTAAGCCGGAAATCTCATTTGTGATGAGAGCAAGCCTAGAGTACATTTCAGCGACTCCTTCACCATCCTTCATCTTGAACTTGTCAAGTTGACCTTGAAGAATATCTAGCTTTGATTCCTTCACAGACTCGGTACCTTCGTGCATTTCAACCAAAGTATCCCAAATCTCTTTTGCATTTTCAAGACGGCTGATTTTGTTGAACTCCTCGGGACACAAGGCATTGAAGAGAATGTCACAAGCTTGAGCATTGTTTTGCAACATCCGCAATTCTTCCGGTGTAGCTTCCGATCCGGAACTTTTCCTTCCTCGAAGAATTCACCTTGCATACCAACACAAATAATGCCCCATGCGGCTGGGTTATGACCAAGAATATGCATTTTCATTTTATGCTTCCAACTAGCAAAATTTGTACCATCAAAGTAAGGACCTCTACGAAAATTACCCTCACTAGACGCCATACTCTCCTAGGTTGTGAAACCAAGCTTATGGAGTCCAATGCAATGGAAACCAAAACAATGGAGACCAAAGCTCTGATACCACTTGTAGGATCGAAAGTATGTCTAGAGGGGGGGGGGTGATTAGACTACTTATAAATATAAAAATTCTGCCTTTTGACAAAGAACAGTTTTTGGCAGATTCACAATTATGATCAAGTCAAGCATCACCCTACACATGCAATTCTAGAGTATAGGCAGCGGAAAGTAAATTGCACATGTAGTAAAGAGAGGTGGAGAAGAGCAAACGCAATTTTGGAGACGTGGTGATTTTTCCCGTGGTTCCGATAGGTGGTGCTATCGTACATCCACGTTGATGGAGACTTCAACCCACGGAGGGTAACGGCTGCGAGAGTCCACAGAGGGCTCCACCCACGAAGGGTCCACGAAGAAGCAACCTTGTCTATTCCATCATGGCCTACGCCCACGGAGGGCTAGCCTTACTCGGGGTAGATCTTCACGAAGTAGGTGATCTCCTTGCCCTTACAAACTTCTTGGTTCAACTCCACATCTCGACGACGGAGGCTCCCAAGCGACACCTAACCAATCTAGGAGGCACCACCCTCCAAAAGGTAATAGATGTTGTAGATGATGATGAACTCCTTGCTCTTGTGCTTCAAATGATAATCTCCCCAACACTCTACTCTCCTCACTGATTTGGCTGTGGTGGAAGAAAGGATTGAGTGGAAAGCAACTTGGGAAGGCTAGAGATCAAGCTTCATATGGTGGGAGTGGAGCAACTTGATCTCAACACAAGGGTAGGTAGTTCTCTTCTCAGAAATGTAAGGTAGGAGTGGTAGTTCTTTCTGATGGCTCTCTCTCGAATGAAGAGGGGGTGGAGGGGTATAAATAGCCTCCACACAAAATCCAACCGTTACACACATTTGAGCAATCTCGGTGGGACCGAAGTGGACAACTCGGTGAGACCGAAAGTTCAAATAATGTTAACGTTGGGGTTTTCGGTGGGACCGAATATACAATCTCGGTTAGTCCGATTCATGCAATGACAAGAGCATACCAGTTTCGGTGGGACCGACTTCATCATCTCGGTGACACCGATTTGATGACAGAAGGTTACAGAACCTTGGCAACTCATGTTTCGGTGAAACCGATTTCAGAATCGGAAAATCCGAGTTTACTAGGGTTTGGCTTATGGCTGAGGTGGTTCATCTCGGTGTGAATGAGTTTGGAATATCGGTGGGACCGAGATTACTTATGAGTGTATATGGCAGTGAAAGTTGCTGATAGTTTAGGAAATGTATCACTAAGCACTTGAGCAACCAGATCATCATCATAACCTCATCCCCTTTTAATAGTATTGGCTTTCCCTATGGACTCAATGTGATCTTGGATCACTAAACCAAAAATAGAGTCTTGAGCTTTTGCCAATGCTTTCCTTAGCATTTTGAGGGGTCCACTTCTTCAGTCCTTGCCATACCCATATCACTGAACTCCTCTGAAATGATTCTCAAGAAACTATTAGTTCAATGATATATATGTTGTTATTAATTACCAAAACCACCCGGGGATTAGTTGCACTTTCATCATGGTCGTATGTTGTGTTGTCAGCACCTTTGGCACGAATTATGGCAAAACCTTGATGATTATGGAAATGCTCAAGTTCTTGAGAGCATGCACAAGCACGAGGTGTTATCACTAGCACTAACCGGGATTGCTCCCAGTGTTCTTGGTTATGCTATAACCTATCAAAGTGTAGATTCACTCCCTACTGTTGGGTTTCTTCCCAGTTAACAGAATCATTCCCACCATTTGCATTTTGTTCCCAGCTTGCACCGCCAATGTGCCATTTTACCATGGGTCCCTTCCATTTCCGGTGATAAGCAAAATCAACCTTGGCGTTGTCTTTAACAAGGTAGTCCACATCATCCATTCTAGATGGAGAATGTCATTCTTTCGGACTCCATCAAACGATCGATTGTGATTTGCCTCAGGCTAGTATAGAGAGTTTCAATGATCTCTATATCAAAAGTAATTCTTTTTGCCACTTAAGGGAATAATTCTACGAGTCACCTTCTCTAAGGTGCCCCGTCTGTTAATATCTATCACCATCTTCTTAGGTGTGGATTTATTGCCACTAATTAAACCTTCATCGTTTGTTTCACTCCATGCCTTTGGATGTGTGTTCCGTGTCTCAGCTCAAGAGATGTTTCAACGTCTCACTCTATGAGTTGATCTTGAGTTGCTCGATCTTTCAGAAGATCAATTTTGTAGAGTTTCTTTCGTCGTCACCGTGTTTGACAAAGACCTCGAAAGCAAGGATGTCAAGATCAACATGATGCAAGAAATCAACATTCCTATGAAGTGCAACCTGGATCGTGAAGATTATGTTAGTTGCGTCCCCCCTCCATCTTACCCTACGCATGAATCTCGGGACGAGATTCTTCTTTAGTGTGGGTGAGTTGTCACATCCCTACTTCTAGTCTGCTCTGGTCTAGTTAGTCTTGTGTTGCATCATGTTTAATTTTCTCTTAAACTTGAAATGGGGTTGTCCAAACCCTAGCAACAGTTGAATCCAACTAGGTTCAAATTAAAATATTTTTTCAATGAACCCAAAATACCTTTGAAAATGTTCATGATTTTTGATAAAGGTGAAAACCTCTGCCAAAAATGATGCAACTATTTTTAGGCCATTCTGGATTTTTTGAATTAATGTATATTGTATTTGAATTTGGAGTTATATTCATAATATATAGAATATATTTCCAAATAACTTTGAATTAATTTATGTGTTCCTGGAAAAGTCCATGGGAAACATAAAAATACTCAGAGGATGTTTTGTCACTTATTTGAATTTGCTCAAATTCAAAACAGTGGCAAAAGAAATAAACAAAGAAAAGAAAACAGAAAACAGAAAGAAAAAAAAGAGAGAGAGAGAGAGCACTTACCTGGCACAGCCACCGGCCCAGCTAGATAGGCCAGCCCACCAGGGGCAAGGGCGTCTTCAACCTCCTGCCAGGAGGACAGGCAGGTGCGTGGCGACGGCACGCGCGCCAGCCTCCACCTCCTGCTTGCCGTGAGCCACGTGGACGCCGCGGATGACCACGCCACTGCCGTCCGGATCGAGCTGACCACTCACTTGCCCCCTCGCTCCCTCCCTCATCTCTCCAAAACACTGGCCGACGCGCTCGTGAGCACACCGCCGCCATAGCTGCGTCCACCGCCACTCCCTCGCCCCTCCAACACGCCCCCGAGCTCCGCCGTGCCTCCCTCATCCCCTCCGTCGATCCATGCGACCGCGGGAGCCCTACAGCGTTGTCCCCGACCTCTTATTCCTCCTCCGGCCACCGAGATCGCCGGCGACCATATGCCGTCCCTGATGCCTCACTGAGCTTGCTGAGCTCCGCCTCAACTCCGCTGTGAGCAGCTCATAGTTTCCCCTCTCCTCTCTTCCTCGTTTGCGTGTTGTAGCCACACTAACCACCGGCCCGAGAGCTCACCGCCGCCGTGGTTCTGCACCGCCGCGGCCAGGGCCACCCCAGCTCGCAGCTGAGCACGTCACCGTGTTGGCTGAACTCCCAGGAGCACGCAGCACCCACCATCTCCTCCCCTAGTGCACCGTGGCCTTGTTTCCATCAACGTCCGAACGCCGGCCGCCGCCACGAGCTCAACTCCGGCGAGCCCGCTCCACCCCCAGCTCCTCCTGCTTGCACCATTCAACGCGGACGAGTCTCCTTGTTCCGTAGATGGCCTCGGCCTTTGATTTGGTCGCTGTGGGATGAAACCCGAGCCCTCCGCCGTGTCTGTCGCCGCCGGCTACGAGCCGCCGGCATTTTTGACTTGTTTAACCGGTGGGTTGACCACCCCGGGTCACTGACATATGGGCCCCACGCCCTTAGTTAACCGCTGACTCGCTAACAACTGGGGCCCGTCCTGTTAATGAACCTAGGGTAGTACTAATTAATTGGTTAGTTAGTTAGTCACTGACATGTGGGCCCTGCCCTGTCTAATTATAGTTTAGGATTTAGTTAGTCAGGTTTGACCCTGGCCGCTCTGTTGACTTGCCGACGTCACACAAACGTCATGCTGACGCAGTAATGTTTTCTGGAAATTAAAATAAATCTTAAATGATTTATTTATTTCAGAAAATAGCCAAAACTTCTAAAAATCACAGAAAATAATCTATAACTCCAATGAAAATAATTTATATATGAAAAATGATCAGAAAAATTCAAGGAATCTGTTTATGGCATTTTCATGTATGTTTGAACAAGTTAAACCTGCTGATCAGGTCAAATCAATTATATGACAATTAAATAATGACATATGGAGTTTGCATTTGAACCTTTGGTTCAAACCAACTTCATTTAATATGGTTGCTAGTTGCATTAGACCAATAAACAGCATATTGCCATGTCATAATCATGCATCATATTGTCGCATTGCATTGATTGTGTTCTTTCTCTGTTGCCGATGTTTGATCCCTCTCAGTAGACATTGTTCCGACGATGTGATCGATGACACTAATGAAGACACAGTGATATCTTCAGAAGTTCCAGGCAAGCAAAACCCCATTGAGCATTCTGATACAATCCCACTCTCTCGCTCTTGCTCTCTTTTACTGCATTAGGACAACAATGCTTCAACTGTTACCTGCTGCGGTAGTTGAAACCCTTTCCTCTGCATGACCTGTCATTGCCACAGTAAATAGTTGAAACCCACTAGCATGAGTAGGAGTTGTTTGAGCCATGTTGTGCCTACTCATTCATGCTTTCTGGTTATGCCTGCTATTGCTTAGAGTTGTGTCAGGTATGATTCATCGGGGATGAATTGGAATGTGGTGAACATGTCCTACTGTTGAGAGCTAAGTGTGTGAACACGATTTGGTAAAGGTAGCGATGAGATGCCATGTAGGAGTACATGGTAGGTTGTCTCATTGCAGCCGTCCTCAGGAACTGAGTTATGTGTTGGTTGATCCATGACCAGTTACTACCATGCATTAGGCCCGAAACCAATGGACCCTCTCGACTTATTAACTGCCCTTGTCCTCTGTCCAAGAGTTGCAACTAGTTTCTGGTGTTTGTAGTTTACTAGAGGTCGTGCGCAGCGCTGACCCTCGGGGTGTGCTGTGACACGGCAGGTACGTGGCCAGGTGTACTGGTCACCCGTTTGGTGACTCGGGAACCCTGTACACATCGTTTGGGGCCGTGAGCGACACCCCGGCCGGATCTCCTCACGGATGGAACCCAAATAGGTGATAAACCTGGACTAGGCACTTTTGTGGTTACTCAGGTCGTCGTCGACACCCTCGCTGGGCTTCCGCTGGAAGGTTGCCGAGTACATGTCGTGTAAACGGCGGTAAGTGGTGAGAGCATGTGTGAAGAAGTACACCCCTACAGGGTTATATATATGATCTATTCGAATAGCCGTGTCCGAGGAAATGGACTTCTGGGTTACCTTTACAGTTCATAGACAAGTGGAAGTGGATACTCTACACCACGCAAGATAAGCGTGAGTGCTATGGATGGCCTTCCCGTAGGGAGACGGGAGCGGATCCATAGTGATGTATTGATTGGTGAATGTGTGGACTCGTGTGCGCCACCTCAAAAGAGTTACTTGCAGTCGTAGTTTAGGATAGCAACCGAGTCAAAGCTGGCTTGCCGCAGTCAAACTCCACCACCCCTTTGTTGATACTGATGCATAAGTAGCTAGTTCTGATGTAAGTCTTGGTGAGTACCTTTGTACTCACGTTTGCTTAAATTATGTTTTGCAGAGAGACTTCAGTCTCACTAGTGGTTCCGCATGGACTTCGAAGTATAGCTTGTTACCTCAGCTACGATCTTGTACCCTTGGGAGGGTCTTGTAGATAGTCAGGCTTCTCAGCCTTTTTCATTTGTAGTTGTCTGTACTCAGACATGTTATGCTTCCGTTGTCTGTATGCTCTGTATGTTGGATCATGTGACCTATGTTTGTAATAAATGCTATGATGGCTCTTCTGGGCCCTTTATCTATATGAGTTGTTGAGTTTTGTTGTGATGCCATGTTGTACAGCACATACTTGCATGTTATGCGTACGTGTAATGTGTATTGATGTGTGTGGGATCCGACACCTAGTTGTTTACCCTTGGTAGCCTATCTGATAGGGAAATGTCTCCTAGTGCTTCCACTGAGCCTTGGTAGCTTGCTACTGCTCTGGAACACTTAGGCTGGCCGACATGTGTCCTTCTTCGTTCCTATGTCTGTCCCTTAGGGGAAATATCACGCGTTATTCCTCTAAGTCCTTATGGCTTGCTACGTCTTAGGTTCATACGTTGATGACCGACACATTCGTTGTT
Source organism: Secale cereale (assembly GCA_902687465.1). Lineage (NCBI taxonomy): Eukaryota > Viridiplantae > Streptophyta > Magnoliopsida > Poales > Poaceae > Secale > Secale cereale. The sequence goes on along the minus strand of LR738710.1, from coordinate 294,067,187 downwards.
GGGGCATGTATGCCTGTCTCTGTAAGTTAGCGCCACTTTTGGTTTATAACTAGTCATGTCGCCCCGGGTTCTCTATCATATGGATGCTAGTGACACTATCATATACGTGTGCCAAAATGCGCAAACGGTCCCAGGCCAGGTAAGGTGGCACCCGTGGGGATACTGTGCATGAGGCCGCAAAGTGATATGATGTGTTACAGGCTAGATCTGTGTGACTTAGGATAGGGGTCCTGACACCTCCGGAGCTTGTTCACACATTGTACTAGTTCATCCATGGCCCGTCTCGAGGCTAATCCACCATACTGCTGCAGTAGGGCTACTCATCGCTAGTTGACCTAAACCAGTATGAACTGCCTCATGTCTCTTTTACATTCCTATTCATCGTGCTAATTCGTGAGACAGCGAGTAGAAAGATAGGTGAGGTTGAGATCTTCGCACGCACCCCATAGTTCGAACCTAGTAGGATTTTGCGGAGCCCTGAATCTGTCGGAGATATTGACCACGGGTACCCCGAAGATGGGAAGACCACATACCAAGACATCGAGGCTAGCAAAGCCCGTCAGTCCGACTGCTTAGGCCACCCTAGACGGCCCCCTGTCCGACTGCTCGGGCCGACTTTCCAGGCAGCTGCCTGGCTGCCAACGACAGTCGGACGAGGCGCCCGCCCGCTCAGTCCGCCGGCTCTCAGTCCGACTGCTTCACACGGACGATTGCCCCACCAGCTCCCGGCTACCAACTGTACCAACCAGCCGGCTGCCCAAAGTCAACAGCAACCCGACGCGATGGCCGTACCCGGCACTGTTGACGAATAGTAGCGGAGACATCATCTACAGTGTATCTGTCCCTAGGCACTATTTTATAAAGTGCGCCAGGGACAAAGTGACATGCACGTCATGCAGACACACTCTCCTGGGCATGGTTCCCCATGCCCACTTGCCCCCCATGCCACTACCTAGCTTAGGAAGTAAGCTACCCCAAGCCTATATATATGGGCACATATCCATCCATCTCACCCAGTCTCTCACGCATGCACACACCGATTTTCAGGCGGCCACTAGCCACGGCCATGCACACACTTGTGCTCATCTGGCCACCCACATATGTAAAGCCAGATGCCCATGGCACTGAGCTCATATACAGCTCGAGGAGCAGCATGTACCAGATATGACACATATACTCAGACATGCAGGAGTAGGGGTGTTATCTCTTTGGAGAGCCCCGAACCTGGGTAAACTACCGCGTGATACTCGCATACCTGTCCCTGGATATACCGGCAGCAGTCTTGCCCTCACACGAAGCCACTTCGTGGAATATGTCGTCTTGCAACCCCCCGTGAGAAAAAGATGACAATTGGCGCCCATCATGGGGCAAGCTGTTGTTGGTTTCGCAGTCCGGGCGGGACCCTTTTCATCATCCTCACCGCGGCGTCACCGTCGTCTCTCCGGCCGTGCTTGAGGGCTCGACATCGACACGCCCCCGTGGTGGCCGTGCCAGGCGACGCACCTTCGTTGTCGTCGGCGTCGTCATCTTCGTCACCATCGCGACGTTGCCACCTATCCGGCGCAGGTCGAGCGCTCGACATCAGCACGCCCTCGGCGTGTCCGAGCTGGGTGGTGCGTCTTCGGCACCTGTCGCTAGTCCGTGCGCCACCTCGGCCCTGGCTACGCACCGCCTCTATCCACGCGTGTGCGTCGCCACCGTCGCGACGCCGGCCGTTCGTCCGTGCGTGCGCTGCGTACGGTGCCTCGCTTCGATCGGCCCTATTCACCACTACGGCACCAGCTGTCCGTTCGCGCATGTCGTGCCGCCTCCCTACGTCCGGCCAGCGCATGGCCGCACGTCCACTCCTCTCTGCGTTGCGCCTGCATCTAGCTCCGGCCAGAGCGCGCCGTCACTCCTCTATACACCACAAAAACCATGGTTGTATGCTAGCCTCCTAGGCACTAGCCAGACACTACCCACACAAAAGCTAGATATGCCTCGCGCATTTCAAGCCGGATAATGCCCATATATTGCTTGTGCACAGGCCACATATTAGCCAGATGCAAGTACCAACACTGCTCTTACACTGCCCGTGCTCTTGCCAAATGATGGCTACGCACAAGCACACCTTCGCTCCGGCCGCAGGTCGGGCTCGCGCTTGCTCTTGAGCCTTCATGGATGTGGCCGCAGCTCTCGCTTCGCCTAGCTCCGTCCACCTCGCTCCTCACACACATCCCTGCTCCTGCCTGTGGCTTCCCCGCCTCACCTTTGCTCGGGCTCCTTCGTGGAGTAGGTTCCGCCGCTGTCCACGCCGGCTGCGGCCTCGCTAGCTCCGGGCCGGCACCGCCTCTACCCGCAGCCAGACGCCCCGCTCTCGCCGGCTCCTTCCTGGCCGCTCCGCCTCTGCATGTGGCTGGATGCCCCGGGCCGACTCTGACCGCGGCCTTGCCTCCGCGCCCCGCCTCGGGCCGAAGCCGGCTCCCCAAGCGTGCCAGGCTCGCCTCCTGCGGCTGTGCGTCCGACCAGCCGGCCATCGCCGCTCTGACCGCGGCGCCAGCCCGGCTCCTCCGGCTACCCCCGCCCCGCTCGCGGCCTGGCCGCACCCCACCGCCTTCAGGTCTTCTGCGACCGGCCGCCTCACGCGCCGCCGACCCGCTGCTCCCTTAGGCGAGCTGTTCCGCCTGCTCCACCCGTGCCGTCTGCCGCCCTGGCCGGCTGCTCCGCCCACGCCAGCTGCCATCCTGGCCGGCTGTTCCGCCTGCGAGCCGGCTGCTGGCTCATCAACCACCCGCTCCCTACAATGCTGGATGAAGAGCATGTGCAGCCGGGCACAAGAAATAAAAAGAGGCGAGGCTAGTTACCCATGAGAAAAGAAAAATAAATGAGGCCGGGTGGGAAAGAGCTGCCGGGTGCCTAAAAAGAAAACAAGTGATTGTTTCTGGCTATCAGCACCCGGCCATAGAGAAGATAACAGAAAAAGAGGAAAACGTCCGGCTGTTGACAGCCGGCAGAAGAAACAAGTGTTCGTCCGGCTGCCAGCAGCCGGCCGAAAAGAAGAGAAGAACGTCCGGCTGCCAACAGCCGGTAGAAGGGGCAAGTGTCCGTCCGGCTGCCAGGAGCCGGCCGAGAAGAAAAAAGAAAGAAAACGAGTCCAGCTACTGGCTATTAGCAGCCGGCTGTCCCAGAAAGAAAAGAAGAGTGTTCGTCCGGCTGCCAGCAGCCGGCAGATGAGAAAAATAAGAACAATGTCCGCCCGGCTGCCAGCAGCCGACCACAGAAGAAAAAGAAGAAAACAAGAGACACCTCGGTCCGCTCGCCATACCGCTCCGCCGGCGGCCCCTCCAGCCCATATCAGCGCCCGGTCGGCTGTGCCAAGCCGACCTGGCTGTCTCGAGGCATCGCCGGCTGTGCCACGCCGGCTCGGCCGCGTCCCGCTCGCCGCCTGTCCGGTCGGACCTGGCCGGCCGGGCCTCCCTTTGAGCACCTGGAGGCTCGAAGACTTCACCTAGCGGGTGCACCGGCACGCTCCGCCAATGCTGAGTCGCGCCGGCTATCTTCCGCAACTTCCGCCTCGCCTACGCAAAAATCAATGTGAGCTCATCACCCGTGTATTTTTGCACTATGCAAGGACGGACAAACCCGAGCGATGCACGGGGGGCTACCTCCGCATTTTATTACAGTTGCATTACTGTTCACCCCAGCGCCAGCCAGAGTTGGCCTAGAGGCTGGTCGATTGGCCTGAGACTTTCATTCCCGCAGACGGCTTAGTAGCATGCGCGGTACCAAAGGCCTACTCTCAGCCACAGACCGCAGAGCGGCTGTCAGGCTAGCGAGAGCAGATGCTGAAGGCCACCCACGCGAAAAACATTCGGGAGAAAATGGTTCGGGCGACCCGGCCGTTTGATTTATGAGTATCTGCTCGGGCGAATCTGCTCCCAGAGTCTGAGTACTGTACTCTTTGCTCCACGGCCTATTCTCAGCCACAAACCGCAGAGCGGCTGTCCGGCTAAGCGAGAGCAGAATCCAAAGAGCCGAGGGAAGACGAAAAAGATTGAAGGGGGCTCGGACGAAACCGAGTCGGCACTCTCCGCATAAAACTTGCAATGCTAAAAGCAAACATTTGATATATCTGTGCAGAATAACTTTGTCTTTTGCATGATCATTTTTGTGGGGAACCCCCCATCCTCGCTCGGAGGCTCCGAGGCTACAACCAGTGGGTGCGGTGGCGCGCCCCCACTGGAAGCAAGCCGCGCCGGCTGCAGCCCGCAGCCGGCTGTCATCGACATCATCAGTCGGCGGACCTCGAGTCTGCGCCCGACGACATTAGTCGGCGGACTACAAGTCCGCGCCCGATGCTGCCAGTCTGCAGACCCCGTGTCTATGCCCAACGCCACCAGTCGGCGGACCTCGAGTCCGTGCCCGACGACATCCGTCGGCGGACTACAAGTCCGTGCCCGACGCCACCAGTCGACGGACCCCGCGTCCGCGCACGACGACGTCTGTCGGCGGATTCCGCGTGCGCGCCCGACGCCACCAGTCGGCGAACCTCGAGTCCACGCCCGACGACATCAGTCGGCGGACTACAAGTCCGCGCCCGACGCCACCAGTCGGCGGACCCCGTGTCCGCGCACGACGACATTAGTCGGCGGACCCCGCGTCCACGCATGACGACATCAGTCGGCGGACTCCGCATCCGCGCCCGATGCCACCAGTCGGCGGACCCCGCGTTCGCGCACGACGACATCAGTCGGCAGACTCCGCGTCCGCGCCCGATGCCACCAGTCGATGGACCTCGAGTCCGCGCCCGATGACATCAGTCGGCGGACTACAAGTCCGCGCCCGACGCCACCAGTCGACGGACCGCGCTTCCGCGCACGACGACATCAATCGGCGGACCTAGGGTCCGCACCCGACAAAATCAGTTAGCGGACTACAATTCCGTGCCCGACGCCACCAGTCTGCGGACCCCGCGTTCATGCTCGACGACACCAGTCGGCGGACTAAAAGTCCGCGCTCGACGACATCAGTTAGCGGACTCCGTGTCCACGCCCGACGCCACCATCCGGCGGACTCTGCGTTCGCGCCCGGCAGCCGGCAGACTCCGTGTCCGTTCCCGGCAACCTAGACGCCATCGTCTACACCAACAACCGCGAAAGGCCTTCCGCCAACTTTTACAAGTTGCCCGGAGGCTTGGAGGCTACACCCAGCGGGTGCGCTTGCGCACCCCCACCAGAAGCAGGTCGCGCTGGCTGCGACCTGCAGTCGACCGTCAACAAGCATCTTCTACATCAACAAACGCTAAAGAATGTCCGCCCATCTTTGCCAAAGTTGCCCAAAGGCTCGGAGGCTACTGTCGGAGATATTGGTCACGGGTACCCCGAAGATGGCAAGACCATATACCCAGACATCGGGGCTAGCAAAGCCTCTCGGTCCGAATATTCAGGCCGCCCCAGACGGCCCCCTGTCCGACTGCCCGGGCCGGCTTTCCAGACAGCTGCCCGGCTGCCAACCGCAGTCAGACGGGGCGCTCGCCCGCTCTGTCCGCCGGCTCTCAGTCCGACTGCCCGGCCGGCTGCCGGCTGCCGATTGCGCCAACCAGCCGGCTGCCCAAAGTCAACAGCAACCCGACGCGACGGCCGTACCCGGCACTGTTGACGAATAGTAGCGGAGACATCATCGACAGTGTATCTGTCCCTGGGCACTATTTTATAAAGTGTGCCAGGGACAAAGTGACATGCACATCACGCACACACACTCTCCTGGGCATGGTGCCCCATGCCCACTTGCCCCCCATGCCACTACCTAGCTTAGGAAGTAAGCTACCCCAAGCCTATATATATGGGCACATATCCATCCATCTCACCCACTCTCTCACGCATGCACACACCCATTTTCAGACGGCCGCTAGCCACGGCCATGCACACACTTGTGCACATCTGGACTCCCACATATGTAGAGCCAGATGCCTATGGCACTGAGCTCATATACAGCTCGAGGAGCAGCCTGTACCAGATATGCCACATATACTCAGAGATGCATGAGTAGGGGTGTTATCTCTCCAGAGAGCCCCGAACCTGGGTAAACTACCGAGTGATACTCGCATACCTGTCCCTAGATACTCCGGCTGTAGTCTTGCCCTCACATGAAGCCACTTCGTGGATCTGTCGTTTCGCAACCCCCCGTGAGAAAAACACGACAGAATTCCACAGTAAGAAGTAACTGAGACACTCTCATGGTCTGATTAACTAAAGTACACATGCTAACACTCGGTGTTATAATAGATGATTTCAAACGATATGATCACAAAGTATAACATACAAGATTGGGTCGATTCAATACGATCTTCCTTCTAACATCATACCATCAATGTTGTTTTAGGACTATCGTTGCACGTAATAATATCCTATGATCCGGAAAACATGATCACCAACAACACTTGAGCCAGTCCTAAAGGATCGAACGGGAACCTATTATTTGACCGTTTATCATTCCACACGCCCATATGAGTTTTCCACTAAATAGCATATTCCAGGATCATAGCAGTTATAGCATGGAATATAACTCTTAATTATAAATAACGGATATATAATAATACAATATTATTGCCTCTAGGGCACATTTCCAACAGTATGTACATTCGACACAGTCATTCCAAGGAATAGGTTTATGTTTGTATGTACATCCCAAACAATCAATCTAAGTATGTTATCGTTCATGTGTACATCCCACACAGTCAATCCAGGTAAAGTGTTTCAGGTCGCACATACATCACACAAAGCTTTCCCCATTAAATCATTTGTGACAACGTTGCCATTGCAGATGATATTAACAATTTTATCGTTTGTATTCTTGAATGGATCACACACAATGCATAGAAGAAACCGTGTGGCATAAGTTCTCCATCACACACACTTTTTATGTGGAAAACGTTTGTGCAAGGTGACCTAACATCAACAATTTTCAAGAGGAAGTCGTGTGTGATAGTTGATCCAACATGTTTTCTTCCGATAAACTATGTGCATTGTGTGAGGTCTTCGCCCATGGTGTTTTCTCATTAACTGTCTGCAATAGAGAAATCCAACTAGCAGGCTAATTGGCCTATTATTAATAAACTTTTATTAATCAAAATGACACCTCATATTAAGTATACAATTTATTTCATTATTGTATTACAGAACCAGGATTTCATAATTGAAATACATCAGAGTACAACATCATATAGCTTCAGGACACAGTTACACCATATAGGCATATAGCTAGCTACCTCATTACACAACTGGACCAGCACCAAGTTTCACATGCAACATCTATAACCTTTGGAAATTAGCATCATAGATGGTAGAGAGGCAGATGAATCTCATCTAGAAAATTGCTGAAGCAGAAGGCGAATATTGAGCCTTCATTTACGTTGAAGGTCTTTGCAAATTTAGGCCAGTGCATGTGGATGATTGACCATCCATCCTTCGTCCTCTTGAGGAAGACTTCAGTATTGTACTGTGGGTGTTGTATGAATACCTTCCTTGCCTCCTGACACAGGTAGTTTTAGAGGTAATCATCACTGAACTGCATTAAAAAGGCATGAAAATAGAGATATGCATGAATATCTTCTCTAAATTTGGAGATGGCTCAAAGGAACAAAAATATAAGGTATAATAGTTAGTACCATCCGGTAGTGCATTGATGTCTTCTTCATTGTGCAGACAAAGACCTTCTTGTTTTTCGGTGCTGGTTTCTTTATCCTAACAATCTTTCCAGTTTCTTGACTTGACTGATATTCATGGACAACCCATTTCCTCATGTGCAAAATGGGTTGACTAGTGGGTCAAAACCTCTGACAGTGGGACCTACATGTGCAAGACCAAATTTTTAAAAACCTAAAATTTCAGATGGTTCCTGCAATTGCACAATAATGTGTCATTAGCCAAAGGACCATGCACGTGCAAACCTCGATTGTAAACCTCAGTGCTTCCCATTGTTTCCCTGCAACACATATGAGGTTGTTATTGATCAGGTTAAGTGAGGGTTGGCATGCTATCTATAAAATATGTTGGTGAAAAATTAACTGATTGCAGATTCGGAAAATTAATTCGAGAAACATGGAAAGCCATTTATCCAGACCAAGCAAGATTAAGAACTGGGAAATATAGTATCGGTGTACTAAAGTTTGGGCCCTTTAGCATCCCATACTTGTGCACGGGCAGTCGTAGCCACGTCTGCGGTAAGGCCTGACTGGGGCGATCGAGGACAGATGCAAGGTGAAGAGAAGCGACCAAGCTAGAGAATGGAGGACGGGCTGGATCCCCGGCAAGATCCTTGCCGGGACGGCTCGCGAGATCCCTGCAAGATCCTTGCCGAGCACAAACAAAAACACCACCCTCAGTGTTGAGATCTCTCACACCATCGACAACGTTAAGGCCATGTCCCAGGCGTATGCGCGTAGTGGTGTGCAGATCTTTGTGAAGGCCGGAAGATGAGGTACCTTGCAAGATCCTTGCCAGAGGCGTCTGTGAGCCCCCGCCAAGATCCTTTCTAGGGACGTCGGCAAGATCGCGGCAACGCAAGTTCGCAGCAAGGCTCCACCACCCCATTACCACTTCAGCATAGTAGCTGGCCTGCCAACCTAGCAGGCGCCTGTGTGGTGGCATGCAGATCTTCGCGAAGATCCTGCCACGTCTCCAGCGCAGCAGCTGGCTAGCCAACTTGGCGCTGCATGCCTCATCAGCATGGACGCATGTCAACATGGAGTGGGATCACGATGGATGGGACGGGTTTACTCCCATCCCCGATAAAGCAGGAGGGCACGTAAGCAATGCATTGAGTGCGTTTTTCCTAAGACACCGATGATAAACATAGACACTCTAGCTACTTTACACCTCATGTATGCCACTGTGGCTGCCACTTGGACATATAAAAGGAGGCCCATGGTGTACAGGAGGAGGATTCAATCTTTGGAACCTCTCGGCCCAGCTTGCATGCATAGTAGCGAGCCGAAGCTCAAGAACACATAATATACATTCGAGCAGGAATAGGGTTTTACGCTTCTCAATGGCCCGAACCTGGGTAAAAATCCTTCGTGTTGATCGTTAGATCCGCTCTTTGCTCTACCCCTCTTCCCTGCTAACAGCAGAAGGGATCCACGTGACCCAGTAGGTGTCGATCTACGCCGACATCTTTGGCGCACAAAGTAGGGGCTCCGAGAGTTCTGCAAACTCGATCTAGTGGTTAGCATGTCATTTCCTCAATCACCATGGCTCCCAAGAAGAAGGGGATCACGGCGAACAGTTTGCCTGGAGCCGAATCGCCCGTGCCAGCGCGGACGGGCGACGGAGTGGTCGCGGATGGTGGCGGAGGTGTGGCTCGCAAGCATCCATGACACTCTGGCAATCAAAGCCAGGCAAGTGGCATCATTTGCGCCCAAGAAGATGAGCAGCACGCCGCCACGTCCAAGAGCGGAGACGTGCTTCCCACGGCCGGCGCGGGGACCTCCAAGGGCGGAGTCATGCTGCCCACGTATGGCATGGCGACCTCCAAGACACCTCCGCCGGCCATGGACTAGCTCCAAAGCGTCAAGGACGGCCTCGAAGAACATGGTCACCCTGGCGTTCTCAGTTATTGTGTCCTTGTGAGAGAACCTGACACCCGACAGGCGCATGATGGATAGCTGCGTGGTGAGCCTCTCCGAGATGTTGGAGGAGGCGCACGGTCCAGATCTTCACGCCGCTCACGTAGTCGTTGTGTTCGGCGGCGGCACTCTCGAGCAAGGTCTTCTCGCGAGCTTTGGTGCTCGCAAGGGTCTCCTCCAGGGCAGTTAGTTTCAGCTTCAGGTCGGCAATGGAGTCGTTGGCCTCGGAGAGCAGCCTGGTCTTGTCAGATATGTCGACCCGCAAGCTTGCCAAAGTGTGGCCAGTCCCGTCCCTGTCACTCTTGAGCATTGCCACCTCCTTACTGTGCTTCTCCAGCTCTGCCTCTAGCTCCTTCACCTTGCCGATTAGCTTATTCTTGGTCGCCTCTGTGGCTTCGACAGCGTCAATGGCCTCCTTCAGCTTGCCGGCATGATCCAGGTCCAGAGCGGCGAGTGCCTCTTTTCGTTTCTGCTCCAGTTCCTTGGTCCGCTGCGCAACAAGCTTCTCGATTTATTCATCCTTGCCGCGGAGCTTGGCAGCAAGTGCCTCCGCATGAGCGGCAAAGTCTTCTTCTTGGGCGTCGAGCAAGATGCGGCGCTCCCTTAGCTCACCGTCCTCCTTGGTGGTTCATGCAGCGGCTTCCTCCTGGGCCTTCTCAATGTCTGATTGCTTGAGGAGGAGCTCATTCCAGTGATCACTCGGCTGCTCCTGACTAGTCTACAAATCCTGTCGGGCCTCCCAAACCATGTCTGCATCTGATCAATGCACCCTTGGAAGCCTGCCTCTGCCGCATCGACGACTGCCATCCTGGAGTCCAGCTTCTCCTTGTGGGCATGGTAAAGTGCCCGAAGCTTCTCGAAGTTGCTACTCATGGCGTGGAGGAGCTGGTCCTCTTTGGAACCGCCGCTGTTGGTACTTGGCTCATCAACAACCTGGAGCCCAGCGGCGATGATGACCTCTTTGTCAAAAACCTCCCCCTCGACAGGCGCTTCGGTGCTTGTGTTGGGACCCCGATCCTAAGTCACACCGGTCTAGCATGTAACACATCATATCACTTTGCGGCCTCACGCGCGGTATCCCCACGGGTGCCACCTTTCCTGTCCTGGGACCGTTTGTGCATTTTGGCTAGCATCCATATGACGGAGAACCCGGGCCAACATGACTAGTTATAAACCAAAAGTGGCACTAAATTACAGGGACATGCATACATGACCCAACAATGCACGTCTCGGTCAGCAGCGAGTGTTGCCGGGCTGTAGCAAGCTAACAGGACTCTGGTATACACCGCGTGACATTTCCCCAGAGGGGACAGACACAGGAGGACGAAAGGACATATGCCGGTCAATCCATGTGTTCCGAAGTTGTAGCAAGCTACCAAGGCTTAGTGGAAGCACCAGGAGGCATTTCTCCATAAGATAGGCTACCAAGGGTAAACAACTAGGTGTCGAAACCCACACATACCAAGTATTTCAATAACATACACACAATATGATTGATATGTGCAAATACAACATGGCATCACAACAAAACTCTATGAATCAAAGTATTTATTCATTAGGCTCCGAGGAGCCAGATATTACAAACATGGGTCTCATGACCCAAAATATACAAAGCATACAAGCAACGGAAGCATGACATGTCTGAGTACAGACAGCTACAAATGAAAACGGCTAAGAAGCCTGACTATCTACAAGACCCTCCCAAGGGTACAAGATCGTAGCTGAGGTAACAAGCTAAACATCGAAGTCCACTCTATACCACTAGTGAGACTAAGTCTCTCTGTAAAAACATAAATTAAGAAAACGTGAGTACAAATGTACTCAGCAAGACTTACAACAGAATTAGCTACATATGCATCAGTATCAACAAAGGGGTGGTGGAGTTTAACTGCAGCAAGCCAGCTTTGACTCAGTGGCTATCCTGTACTACGACTACGGGTAACTCTTTTGAGGTGGCGCACACGAGTCCACATATTAACCAAATCAATACACCACTATGGATCCGCTCCCATCTCCCTACGAGAAGGCCATCCATAGCACTCATGCTTATCTTGCGCATTTTAGAGTATCCACTTTCACTTGTCCATGAACTGTACAGGCAACCCAGAAGTCCTTTACCGCAAACGCGGCTATTCGAATAGATGATGTTAACCCTGCAGGGGTGTACTTCTTCACACACGCTCTCGCCACTTACCACCATGTACACGTTGTGTATCTCGGCAACCTTCAAGTGAAAGCCTGGCGAGGGAGTTGGCCATGACCTAACTAACCACACAAGTCTCTAGTCTAGGTTTATCTCCTATTCAGGTTCCATCCGCAAGGAGATCCGGCCGGGGTGTCGCTCACGGCCCCAAACAATGTGTACAGGGCTCCCAAGCCCACCAAACATGCGATGCTTGGTATACCCGGCCACGGTGCCTAGTCTGTGCCAAGCCCACCTGTACCTGGTGCTACTTGGTAGACTACTAACACTACCTACAAACACCAGAAACTAGTTGCAACTCCTAGACAGAGATCAAGGCGATTAATAAGCCGAGAGAGGTCGAGTTACCGGAACCCAATGTGTGGTAGTAACTATTCATGGATCACAAACACAGAACTCAGTTCCCGAGGACGGTTCCAATGAGACAACCCACCATGTAATCCTACATGAACCTCTCTTCGCTAGCTTTACCAAATCATGTTCACACATTTAGCTCTCATCAGGAGGACATGTTCATCTCCATTCCAATCCATCCCAGATGAAACAAACCCGACACAACTCTAAGCATAGCAGGCATAACAACAAGAATGAATGAGTAGGCACATCATGGCTCAAACAACTCCTAGTCATGCTAGTGGGTTTCAACTATTTACTGTGGCAATGACAGATCATGCAAAGGAAAGGGGTTCAACTACCGCAGCAAATAGCAGTTGAATCATTGTTGTCCTAATGTAGTAAAAGAGAGCAATAGCGAGAGAGTGGGATTTTATAGGAATTCTCAATGGAATTGCTTGCCTGGCACTTCTGAAGATAGTATAACTCTTCATCAGTGTCATCGAACTCATCGTTGGAGCTACGTCCACTAAGAGGGGACAATACCGACAAACATAGAAGGAACACAATCAATGCAATGCAACAATATGATGCATGATCATGACATGGCAATATGCTGTGATTTGAGCTAATGCAACTTAAACCTGAGGGGTTTGAGTCAATTTGAACCAAAGGTTCAAATTCAAACTCAAACTATGAATTTCATAAGTGCATTAACTTGTTTTGATCCATACATCAAGGTTAAGTTGCTTTGTCATGCATGAAAATGGTACAAATGGATAGGTTGCATTTTTCTGATAATTTTCCATATATAAATTATTTCATTCTGAACTACGGTTGAATTTCTAAGATTTTTTGAAATTTAAACAATTTTTTGGAATTTCGTAATTTATTTTAGAACCAGAAAGTCAAAATCTGCGTCAGCACTGCCTCATGCTTGCGTCAGCAAGTTAACAGGGATGACTAGAGTCAAACCTGATGTGTGTGGTCCACACCTCAGTGAGACGGTTAGTTAACAGTGTTAACTAAAAATTAATCAGATCTGGGCCCCACCAGTCATTGGCCCAGAGGAGGTCAAATCTGGTCAACGGGGGGGGGG
>LR738710.1:293908723-294053885 GCA_902687465.1 Secale cereale | reverse complement strand
GGGGGGGGGGGGGGGGACAAACCTGCCGACGTTGACCCACGGCTCATCACCGGCGAGACCACAGGCGGCGGAGGTGCTCAGAAAACCGCTACGGTGCACCGTTTGGTGCGCGGCTGGGTTCTTCAGGACGCTGGAGGAGCGGCGCATCCAACGGTGGTGGTCGCCGAGCCTGGGGCGGCCCGAAACGACGACGGTGAGCAGCATGCAAACGCATGAACTAATGCGCTCGAGAAGCTCTACGTGATGTACAAAGCACAATGGACACCCACACGGGGCCGCTTGGTCACCGGAGCCATGCCAGCGATGAGCTCGTGTGGCGGTGCGCTGCTGTTAGCGAGGGGGCAATGGCTACGGTGAGCGGTAGGCCACAGGGTTAGGTGGGAAAGGAACATGGCCTCACAGCGAGCACGATGAGCTTGACGGCGAGGTCGGTGAGGTTCGGACGGAGGCGAATTTGTCGACATTTTTACACATTACCTTAGTTTTTCTAGGCATTTATGTGCATAATTCAAATTTGAACTACATGCACATGCTCCAGTTCATATAATGGTTTGAAAAATCAAATGTGTGTCCTTGGTTTCTTGCTTGGGTCCCATGCAAGAAATGGGAATGAATGTCAAACACCTTGCCACCATCGCTTGGCCGCTAACATTGAGATATATGGTTTTAATATTATAGTAAATCGAAAACTCGTTTGAAATTCATGAAACTTGACATGCTAGCATGGAAAGACATCAACATGTCGTGGTAAAAATGTTTTCATATTTGGGGTAGGTTTGGGTATAAGCTTCTCACAACAATATCCATTGCGTCTTCTTGCTTTCTGGTAGAGAACATGTCACCTTTGTGGACGAAACAATATCCATTGCGTCTTCTTGCTTTCAAATTTTTTCTAGTGTCAACATAGAACAACAGGAGTGTTGTGTTAAATTTTGGACATTTTTATACATTAACTGAGTTTTCTATGCATTTATGTGCATAATTAAAATTTGAACTACATACATTAACTGAGTTTTCTATGCATTTATGTGCATAATTAATCAGATCGATAACAACACAGACGATCACTGCTAACAAGTTGTGTGTGTTGTAAGCAAACGATTGCTGGTAAACAATTGTGAGTGATTGACAAAAACATCACCAACGGGTTCCATTGTTTAGTCCGTGTGTGATGTGATTTCCTTTGTCTGCACAACATCTACGCTCTGTCTATAGAGCATCAACATATGTACTTCAAAAGACAGCATTGCATAACCAAATTAAGCATACAATTACACAAATGACTACACACATAACATTTCCACACACCATACTAAGAAATTACATGCATAATAAAGTAGGAGAAACGAGGATCAAATCATCTAGTTATTGTTGCGACGACGCCTGCCATTGCTCTGCTTCCGGTTGGATCCCTGGCCGTTTTGTGGAAGGCAACACTTCCTCATGTCTATGATCCGCATGTACATGCCGTAGCTTGTATACGCCTCCTTGTCCGGGTACACGACGTGAGCTTTCTTGATTTTCTCCATCTAGGCCGAGTGCCAGGCACGCTTGTCCTTGTTGCACCAATCCTTCATGTCTCTGTAGTAGGGGTCGATGATGGCCTCGGTGAGGTGAACCAGTGAGTCCTTCTAATGCTCCTTGCTGCCCCAGATCATGTATTGGCCCTGGATGTTGACAAGATTCTAGCAAGCGAAGCCCAAATTCTCGAGCGCCTTTACATCATTGGTCATGTCCACCGTAGCGAACATGTAGTGGGGGCTGTTGACAAACCTAGAGAAACACTCGCAAGGCCTTGTGGCCAGGCAGTAGTGGTAGACGAGGACATGGTGGCGCACGCACATCTAGGCAACAACGACCTTGGGACAAGACTTGGCATGAGCACGGCTGTACTCGAGGTCGAACCCAATCACCTTGTACTTCTTCTCGGCAAGCAATAGCTCCATGATATGGAGGGAGTGCTCCACCCAGACCGGGTCGTTGGTGTACACCACCGAGAGGAACATGAACCTTCTATGGGTGTCCACCATGGCACGCATGGTGAACTGCTACTCGTCGTCGGCAGCCGCTGGGAGCGCCATTGGAGCCGTGCAGGATACCCTCTAAGAATTTCTTGTGGCGGGTCTGCTTCTTGCAATGGTGTTGTGCGATCGAAAGGTTGGCCGCTGTAATAAATGGGGGCCGGCCGACCTGTAATTGTCACATCTTGTCATGGCATTCATAGCGGAGGTTTCTAGTGCACGCTTGACAACACCGCACCGCACGCATGGGCTCAAAGAGTCTGCAAATGTATCGTCGGTGTCGGAGGATATCCACGGCCACCTATGGGACCGGGCGGCCCCATGCTGGTTTGGCGAGGGGCGCGTTGCACAAAGAGTAGAACAGCGCACGGAGAACGGCAGAGAGCACACAAGCAATTTACCCAGGTTCGGGCCGCCGCACGGCCTAAGACCCTACTCCTGCTTTGGAGGATTGATGGTGGAATGAATGTGGTGGTGCATAGTATACTTGCCCGGCAAGACGTGCCTCAGGGCCGCAGCGACTACGCGTGTATGGTGGCTTGGGTTCATCAACTTTCCAACCCCTCCTACGGGTGCCATGGGCCTCCTTTTATAGATCAAGGGGTCACCAAAGTGGCAAAATGGTCAGTATCAACTGATATGACAGCGAATAGTGCTATCATACCTAACTCTGCGTGTCGATAGGGTGTATTAAATGCACCGCTCAGTGTCATATGGCTGGTCGCCTCGCAAGGCTCACCGGGCTGTCTTGCCAGCTCTGCATTTGCTTCCTTGACACGTCACAGGACGGGTGTCCTTTGTGGGTTTCTTCCATAGGGAATGACTGCCATGTGGCGAATGGCTGCCACTTAATAACTTCGCAGCTTGACACCGCACTGATCGACGACGTGAGTTGTGCTTCAGTGGTTGGCGGGGAGGTTTACCCCCCATGACCCCCAGCACGCGCTGCCAGGGAGTCCCTGATGGCTTGTTTCCGGTGGTGGCCTCGTCCCTTGTTGGGCTCGCCTGCCCGGCAAGGGAGGCTCTTCTCTTGTCGATATCTCGTTCTTCTGGCTTGGCCTTGGTCTCTCTGGCGGCATGATGGTTCTTTGAGTCTCTTGGTTCTCCAATCGGCTTGAGCTGGTGCTTCATCCTTGGTCTTGTGCCTGTGCATAGTTGGGCAATAGACCCAGGGTTTGTTGCACTGACAGAAGCCCGCGGGCCTGCCCCTAACGCGCTGCTAAGCGCCGTCGGGGTAGGGCCTAATAAGTGCATAGGCAGGATTGCTGAAAGGGTTGGCCCCTTGAGATTTCCTTTGCTGCTTCATTCATCTTGATTTCAGGGACGGTTTTCGATTAGTCCGCGCGTTAGTGTAAAGCCAATAGTCATGGGGCCGCTGCAGTGACAACCCGTGAATGACTTTAAAGCACGGGGTGGAAACCGCCAATTTACTCCTCCCACTGCGCATCCTCATCCTTAGCCACTTATGTTGCATGCATTGCGCATGGTAGGTAACAGAGGCGCGTGGCGCGGAGGAGTGCCTTGGAGTGGGTCCGCCCACCTAGAATTGGTGGAGGAGGACGACAATCGCCTGTTGATGGAGCGGCTCCCCTCCTTGCCGTGCCTATAAAAGGAGGGGCGGAATAGAGTGGAGTCACCCATATTTGCCATCTTATTCTTCTTCCTCCCTTGTACTCTACTTCCTTTGGTGATGTCGAAGAGAGGAGCTTGGGGCTAGCCCCCGAGCATATGCTTGAGGCTGTTGTTGCCTCATGCCGATGCTAGTAGCCTGGGGAGTGAGCCTGGTCCTTGGTGTAATGGATCTCTTGGTCTCTCTGAGGCTCGGCCGGGAGGCGGGGCTGGAGATCATTGGTAATCCCAGCATCGCCCCTCCCGGAGGTCTTGGGCTTGATGTCGACGAGGGGCGCGCCTTCCTGTCCGCCAGGTTGGGGAGTGGCGTGCTTCGAGCCCCCTGGCCATCTTGGTCGCTTGCCACCTTTCCTAGGGGGTGCCAGACAAGGTTTCCCCTCGGGGAACTGTGTTGATGAAGATGAAGCCAGAGGAGAAGGAGGAGACGGGAGGCAGGTCGACCAATAGGAGCACGACCGCATTGATACGTTTGTCTCGTACTGGTGACCTGCTGACCGCCTACTAGGCTCTCCCCGTCTTTCCCCGGCATTGTCATCACCGTTTCCTCGGTTGCCAGGGAAAGGCTTGTTCCCCTGGCACTTCCGCCTCCCCTGAGGGGTCTTCTGGCTGGGCTTCGGCATCCTTTCCTGCTGGTACCTGTGCTAGAGCCCCTCTTCCGTTCCTAGAGGTGCTGACCAGGGGGGCGTCGTGGTGCCTCGTGTGCTCCCCTCCGTCGCAGCCTCGCCACCCTAATCTTGTCACGCTGGGTCTGCCAGCTCCTGACAAGGATCGGGGTGGCGTTATGCTAGGACGCTGCCCGTCTCCTTCTCTCCCCATCGCATTTCTAGGGATCAGAGGGACAGGGAGTGGAGTTTAGGGGGACCTATCTTTTTTTCAATCCTAAACATGTAGGCGAATACCAAATTTCTATTCAAATAATGTAATCCCTTGGGTCCATCTTTGTGTTCTGTAATGCTTGTGTTGGATCTCGAGTTCCGCAAACCCTTGAGAGGTTCGAACTCTAGGGTGTGCACGAAGAACACTCTCTCCCCAGCGCGCTCTCCCTACGATTCCACAATCTAGCTCGACGAACTCAAAGAACAAGGGACACAGAGGATTATACTGATTCGGGCCACCTTGCAGTGTAATACCCTACTACAGTGTGTGTGGTGGATTGCCTCGTGGGGCTGAAGATGAACTAGTACAAGGGATGGACAACCTGTGGAGGAGAGGTGTTCTTGGGCTCGAATGAGCTTGTGGTGTGTAGAGTGGAATGGATCTCTCTCTCTCTCTCTATCTCTCTCTCTCTCTCTCTCTCTCTCTCTCTCTCACTTTCCCTCTCTTTCTCAACCAGATGAGCCGCCCCCTACATGGTGGTGGCTAAGTCCTCTTTATAGTGGCCTTGGTCCTCTTCCCAAATATCGGCGGGAAGGGATCCCACAACGGCCAAATTTGAAGGGGAACAACTAGTACAAGCTATCCTGACAAAAGTGGTCTTCTCCTGCCAAAGGCTCTGGTGGTGACACCGCGCGGGGCTCCACGATGACCTCCTTTCTGCCGTCCTGACGGTCCTTGGTCTTATTGCACCTATATGGAAACCATTGCATGATTCCTCGGGACTCCGCCCCTGCGCTTGCCCCCCTTAGCACCAAAGGGGAGACTGATACACTGCGCCCGCTAGCGCCCGCCTAGCCTTGGTCGTCATGGCTCACGTCACGTCCACATCATGAGGTGCGCCTTGCATAGATATCTCCGCTCCTCAAGAGCCAGCCTAGGGAGGTTGCGCCCACGGAAGTCTTGCTGTCGCCAGCCTCGCGAGGCTTGGCCCCTCGCGAGGGTCTTGTGATGCAGTTGCTGAAGCTGGGCCATACCAGGCCGTCGATGGAGCTACTACACGGGCGGCAGGCAGGCAAGTCTACGTACCCCCATTCCTAGAACGCCGACAGTAGCCCCCGGGCCCAAGGTTTCGCTCAAACTTGGCTTCGAGGCGAACCGAAGGGGCATGTGTGGAGCACCGCGGGCCCCAATTGCCTGCATCCTTGGTCGACGCATGGCGAATTGATTGGACGTGGGCGTCTCCGCTTCCCCACGCTGCCTTGTCAAGTGCCCAACTTGACGAGACCCTGCTGCATGCATAGAAAAACCATCATTACATGCGATCCTGGAGGTCGACAGTTGGCTTCCTCCTCGCTATAAATGAGGAGGGGGTGAAGCACCTGCTGCTCATATCCTTCTTGTTGTCGCATGCCCCTTCTCCGTCCTCCTTTTCCGCCGGCTTGCCGTGACGCCCATAGCACCGATAAGGAGATTCTCCGCTTCTGAGAAACGGAAAACCCCCTGCAAGGAGTAGGAACCCCTTCCGTCGAAGAAAAGGTTCGGCCGCCCCCGTTTTGCTGATGAGAGGTTGGAGGTAACAAGCCCTTGGTGCGAGCGGCCTCCTCCCGGCTACCCGTTGCCCTTGTACACCCAAGCGCAAGGCTCCGGAAGAGGGGGTTGCGCCCCATGCTGCTCGCGTCGTGGTCGAGGTGGCCTAGCTAGGGTCGCACGAGCCGACAACCCGCGAACCCACGCCGAGAGCTCCTCGCACGAGTTCGTGGTGTGGACAACGATGCCACCGCCTTCTTGGATCTGGCTCCCGAGGTTCCTCGCGGAGCTGATGCCGGTGAGGGGTCCTGCTGAGTTGTGGCAGCAGCATGCCGGGTGCTGCAGCCAAGCTTTGGAGGCAGAGGTCGAGGTCGTCCCCCCAACCGGTGTCTTCATGACTCGAGCATGGGGTAAAATCACCCGCGTGTGCCGTCTTGATGGAGCCTCCGCCGTCCAGTTCGAGTTCGAGGGCGCCTCCACGTTGTTCTTCAAGGTCTTCGACGGGGAAGGACGCCGCCTGGAAGAGGGAGCCGCTAGGGAGGCGCGGCGGCAGACGCCGTGGCTGCCCTCAGCCCTATCGATAGCTCCTCCAGCAGCAACGACGGCCCATGGGAATCCAGCAGCTCCCCCGAGCCTAATGAGTCTCCGAAGAGGAGCGACGACAGCTACGTGCCACCAAGATCACGGCACGCTCGGAGCGCGACAGCACCATCAGCTCGTCATCGTTGGTGACCTGGTTTGCGCTGGACTCTCGTGGCCCTCTATTGATGATGGCGGCGGCGGCAGCTGCAGCTAGGGCCCTTTAAGATCTCCTTCTTTTGTTCCCTGTGAGGAATCAAAACGAACCCCGTGGGGTTGCGTAAAGAACCTGTAATGCTTTTGCTCCGACGTTCATCATTCTTGTTATGAAACCGCGGTCGCTCGTCTTGCTTCGGCACTGTCCCCTGTTTTCGTCCTTACAGTAGCTTTGCACTCTACACTGGTGGGTCCTAGTCCCAAGGCAAGCTTTAGCCGTCACTGGTATGCTAGGTCACGATGTCGTGGTCAAGACTAGGAGGTGAGCGACCCTGGGTCCAGTAAGAGCTCCTGAGGCGCGATGTTCAAGAGGTCCCGCTTGGCATGCAAGTAGCTTCCCGGAGGCTAAAAAGGAAGGCGGCATTGCCGGAGCAAGATTGCAGAAATCAACTTGTCGAGTCGTGGCATCCTGCCAGTTTGAATGTGTGACTTATCTTGACGGGCCTGAGGTGATTCTCTGCATGATGCGCCTGGTCCGTTTTCCAGCTGCAGTGTGGCTAGGATTTCGCGATTTCCTTCCCGCTTGCTCTAGTGTTCTACGTCGATAGTGCCCGACCCCACACATACCTCAGGCGCCGCTGGCTCATCCGGATCACCAGGACGAGGCCAGGGGGTGAGGGGCTACGTGACCAGTTAGGCTCCTGTGTCGAGATGCTCAGGAGTCCCCCTTGACGTACGAACATCCCTCGGGAAGGAAACGTGAAACTAGGCCTTAGCGTTCCATGTCGGCCTCCCCTTCTCCCGCTCTTCTAGATGCTCTGTGTCCTCGGGTTCCGACCCTCGAGTAGAGCTCAGCCGCCGCTGGTATGCCAGGTCATGATGCCGTGGTTGAGGCCAAGGGGTGAGGGCTGGAGAGTCAGTAGGAGTTCCTGAGATGTGATGCATAGGAGCCCCCCTTTAACGCGCAAGCAAATTACGTGAGAAGGGAATAGCAGGCAGGCCTTCCTGTTGCTAGGCTCCAGAGACTCATGCAGGTTAGTCTGATGAAACCGCATAAATTGCGTCTGCCGCCATGCCACTGATCTTTCCGCGGGAAGACGAAGGCACTGAGGACCTGGTGAGGTGACGTGCGTGAGGCGGGCTGTGACTCAGAGATCGATCTCTCATATGTATCAGCATTGCAGGGACGGACTCGAGCACAAGCATCATGCCAACGTGCGTAGCCCCCGTTGTCGGGGTGAGCAGGAGTCCGTTCAGCAGCACAGGAGGCTAAAAGAGGTGGTGAGTGAGCAGGTGTTGATCATAAGGCAATTCATAGGAGGAAACGATCTAATTCAGGTAATGCGAATGCGATACATGCCACAGGGACGGACCCATGTGGCCTGGGGATGATGGAGCCCGAGGGGCGCTCCCAACAGAGTAAGCTAAACATGCAAAAGGATACATATCCCAGGGGCAAGCCCGTGCGACTTGGGGATGATGCAGCCCGAGAGGCACCCCCAACTGAACAAACTGAAACAAATTCACCTGGCACCGATGGTGGAGAGATGTCGATGTAGCTGAAGGTGCTCGCTGCATCTGTCGCTCCTCACGAGTCGCCTTACTCCGGGACCTCGCGAGGCTCCTGAGGTTCCGAGAGCTCGCAAAGAACCGAAGCCTCTTCTGCCAGGATCTCGTGATGCCTGGTCTCATGAGCCGCCAGGACTCCCTACTTGTGGCGCTAGTACAGGGCCGCCTGGTTCGGCAAACCGAAAGGCATGCAGACATAGCTGTGAGGGGGTCCCTCGCACCGGCCCACATGATACGGCCGGTACAGCTCCTGAGACGCGACTCTGTTGAATCCTGGGACGTTGACGCAGACGCGCAGCCCGTCGCCCGAGCCTGGGACGATGGCTGCACTTGGTGGTGCGGGGTGGTGCTCGCCCCGCATTGCCCTTGGTACCTACAAGTCTTCGATGGCCTTGTCAACGAAATCCTGAGCACTCGGCGCCTCGCGCCTTGTGCTCTCGTGAGGGAAACATGCGGTGAAGCATGCCTCCACATGGTGCCCGAGCGCCTCCCTCGTGACATTGGCCAGGTCGGAGGCCCTCCAGAGGAGAACCCATGAGCCCAACCTGAGTGGGGCGTTGGGCGCGCCTTCCTATGCGAGGGAGGGAGGCTTCCCGTCCATGGACGCGGATCCTGAGGCGCGGCCGCCAGGTGCTGCTTCCTCATGGGGCTCTAGGGCGAGTAGCTGCTTCTTCTTCTTCGGGGTGGCTTCAGGGGGTAGATGATGCTTTCGTTGTCTGGGTCGTCGGCTGACACAACCTGGTAAGCGCACTAGAGGGAGCACACAGCGTCCTTTTCCTCGCATGCGATGGCGATGATGTCGCGGATTCCTGGTATCTTAAGGACGTTGTAGCCATGGTGAGTCACCCCCATGAACTTGGTCAGGGCCGGATACCCAAGAATGGCATTGTATGGGAGGCAGATGTGAGCAACGTCGAAGTCGATGAGCACGGTGTGGTGGTCGTCGTGGGTGCCGAAGGTAAAGGGGAGCCGGATCTGCCCGATTGGGGTGGTGGAGCCGTCGGTCACTCCCGAGAAGGGCTTGGTAGGCTGTAGCTGGTCATATGTCATTTAGAGACGGTCAAACATGTCGATGGAGAGAACATTGAGCCCAGCACCGCCATCGATCAGGGTTTTGTTGACTTGGACGTTGCTGGTGATGGGTGAGCAGAGCATTGGGAGAGCATCGGCGGTTGCCGCGCACTTGAGTTGGTCGGCTGAACTGAAGGTGATGGGGCACTTGGAACACTTGATCGGCCGTGTGGCTTCCATCCTGGGAAGAGACGCGTTCACTTCTTAGGCGAAGTACTTGAAGATGCGCTGAGAGGCTGGAGCTTGCATACTGCCCAAGATGCAGGCGATGGCGAGAGTGTCACATCCCTAGCCAGCACTTGCATTAGGACCTAACTAGAGTGTGCATCATGTTTACTTTCAAAGAAACTTGAAATGGGATTAACAGAAACCCCAGCACCCCTCCCCTAACAACTAGGGTTTGCTAAAATATTTTCCAATGTACCCAAAATGCCCTTCAAAATGTTCATCATTTCTGCCTTGGTCTTAAACCTCTGCCAAAAATGGTGCACAATTTTCTCGGACAATCTAGGGCTTTGGATTAAATCATATGGTATTTGAATTTGGGCATTTAAATGCTATAAAATATTTTAAATGCTCAAATAATCATGAACTATAATGTTTCCTACTGTTCATATTATATACAGTAGGTATGACAAGTTTCATGAGTTATAAAAATGTTTAGGCATTTTTATTAATTGAACAAAGCTGCAAAAGAAATAAAACAAAAAGAAAATAGGAAAAGAAAAATAGGAAGAGTACTTACCTGAGCCCACTTACCTGCTGGCCCAGCCGGCCCAGCCCACCAGGGGCATCACCGTCTTCTTCGTCGCGCCAGCGCACGAAGCAGCTCGGTGGCGAGCGCCGCCGATGCGCCGGCCACCTCCTGCCTGCCTGGCTGGCCCCTCGGCCCTCTGGACGGTCTAGAACGTCGCCACGGAGCCACCTCGACCGTTTCCCCCTCCTTCCCGTGTCTCTCCCCTCCTCTCTTCCCTCCGCCGAGCTCCCCCGAGCGAGCTAATCGCCGACGACCGCTGACACCGCGCTCTACGCCACCCCCTCGCCTCCCCGAAGCACCACTAGCTCCGCCGCATCGCCCCGAAGCTCCCCACCGACGCACACGACGCCAGGAGCTCCGCAACGTCCTCCTCGCCGTCGTCTTCAACCTCCGGCACCGGAGATCGCCGCCGCCCGTACGCCGTCGTCCGACCGTCCCCGAGCTCATTTCGACGCCCTCTGCGACCGCTGTGAGCTCACGCTTCGAACCCCCTCTCCACGAGCTCGTTTAGGCCTTGTAGCCGCCTCCCCCTTTGCTCACCGACGATCACCGCCGCCGGCCAACTCACCGCCGTGGCGATAGGCACCGTACCTCGTGGCTGAGCACGCCGGTAGCTTCAGTAGGTCACCAGCAAGCTAAAGCGAGCTTTAGCTCCTCCTCCCGTGCACTACAACACCATCCCGACCAACTCCGTGCGAGCACCGCCGCGGACGAGCTCGTCGCCGTCGACTCTGGCGACCCCTCGTCCAACCAGTGGCACCGCTGGATGCGGTGCATCACCAGGAGCACACCGAGCCCATCCGCGCGGCAAATGGATGCCGGAATAGGGATTCCGACGAGTCACCGCCGTGCGAAATGGTCGCCGCCGGCCAAACTCCGGCGGGCTGACGTGGCCCGATGATTAGGAGCTAACAGTAATTAGTTTAGTCACCACAGTCACTGACAATGGGCCCCCGCTGTTAGTCAAACCCAGTCAACCCTGGTTATGACCGGAATTAGCTCCTGAGACACTGACATGAGGGACCCACCAGTCAGGTTTGACTTGGACTGGCCCTGTTGACTGCCTGACATGAGCATGATGTCATGCTGACGCAGTAAAGGTTTTTCTGGGATTTTTAGATTTAAAATAATTCTGGAAATTCTAGAAAATAACCAAAGCTTCTAAAATTCATATAAAATCAACCATAGCTCAGATGAAAAAGATTTATATATGAAAAATGATCAGAAAAATCCAATCTTTCTAATGGCACTAGTATCATGCATGTTTGAACAAGTTAACTTGCTGTATACATCAAAAACATGATTATGCACTTATTTAAATAATAGTTTGAACTTCAATTTGAATCCTTGATTCAAATAGGTTCAAACCCTTCTGGTTTTAGTTGCATTAGCCAACACACATGCATCTTGCCATGTCATGAGCATGCATCATATTGTTGCATTTGTTTGTTAATGATTGTATCGCCGGTATTCCCTGTGTTAGGTCCTGCTCCCGAGGATACTGCTGCGTATCCAGTTGAAGAGCAGTACCCGACAACTACCTTGTCAGGCAAGCAATCATTGATCATTCCGATACAAACCCAATCTTCTCGCTCCTGCTCTCTTTTACTGCATTAAGGCAACAGCGCGTGAACTGCTACTTGCTGCGGTAGTTGAACCCTATTCCCTTGCATGACCTGTCATTGCCACAGTAAATAGTTGAAACCCACTAGCATGTGTAGGAGTTGATTGGGCCATGTGATGTGTGATCCACCATGCTATTTACTTATGTTGCCTGCTATGCTTAGAGTTGTGTCTGGTCTGGTTCATCTGGGTGATGGATCAGAGTGAAATGATCTTACCGATAAAGAGAAGGAAGTGTGGAATACGCTTGGTAAAGGTATCGATGAAAGGCCATGTAGGAGTACATGGTGGGTTGTTTCATTGGAATCGTCCATAGGACCCGAGATCTGTATGTGTGGTTCAAGTTACAGCTACTACCACGCATTGGGATCCTTAATTGACCCTCTCGGCTTATTAATTACCCTTGATCTCTGTCCAGGAGTTGCAACTAGTTTCTGGTGTTTATAGCTTACTGGAGGTCGTGCACAATGCTGACCCTCGGGGTGGGTTGTGATGCAACAGGTACATGGCACGGTGTACCGGTTGCCCGTTTGGTGACTCGGGAACCCTGTACACATCGTTTGGGGCCGTGAGCGACACCCCGGCCGGATCTCCCCACGGATGGAACCCAAATAGGCGATAAACCTGGACGAGAGACTTGAGTAGTTAGTCAGGTCATGGCCGACACCCTCGCTGGGCTTCCGCTTGAAGGTTGCCGAGTACACGCCGAGTAAACGGCGATAAGTGGTGGAAGCGTGTGTGAAGAGGTACACCCCTGCAGGGTTATCAAACTATTCGAATAGCCGTTGTTCGCGGTACGAACTACTTGGGTACTCTTACAGTTCATAGACAAGTTGATGGATACTACTAAAAGCCTCAAGATAAGTGTGAGTGCCGTGGATGGCCCTTCCGTAGGATGACGGAAGAGGATCCTCGGTAGTGTATTGATGTGGTGAGTAGTGGACTCGTGTTCGTAATAACATCTTGCAATCCGTTGAGAGTTGTAGTATAGGTTAGCCAAGGTCAAAGCTGGCATTCTGCTATAAACTCCACTATCCCCCTTTGATAATGTTGCATGTATAATAGGTTCTGTGGTAAGACTTGCTGAGTACCTTTGTACTCATGTTTGCTTAATAACTGTTGCAGAGGAGAACCCTGCCCCTGCTGATGGGTTCTACATAGACGTTGACGTCGACGAGTAGCTTGACACCCAGACGGTGATCTGGAGCTTGTGAAGGGCCTTGTAGATAGTCAGGCTACACCAAGCCTGTTTTATTTTCTAAGTTGTCTGTACTCAGACATGTAGCTTCCGCTTGTGCTTGTATGACTGTATGACTTGAGTGTTGGGTCATGTGACCCTACCTGTATGACTATGTTATGTATGGCTCTTGGAGCCTTTTAAATAAAGTACTTTGAGTCATAGAGTTCTGTTGTGATGCAATGTTGTATTTGCACATATTGAGCATATTGCGTGTATGATTGAAATGCTTGGTATGTGTGGGATCCGACACCTAGTTGTTTTCCTTTGGTAGCCTATCTTACAGGGAAATGCCTCCTAGTGATTCCAACGAGCCTTGGTAGCTTGCTACTGCTCGGAACACGTAGGCTGGCCGGCATGTGTCCTTCTTCGTTCCTGTGTCTGTCCCTTAGGGGAAATGTCACGCGTTGTTCCTTTAAGTCCATGTAGCTTGCTACGACTTGGGTTCATACGTTGATGACCGACACGTTCGTTGCTGGGTCATGGATGCATGTCTCTGTAATTTAGTGCCACTTTTGGTTTATAACTAGCCATGTCGGCCCGGGTTCTCTGTCATATGGATGCTAGCGACACTGTCATATACGTGTGCCAAAATGCGCAAACGGTCCCGGGCCAGGTAAGGTGGCACCCGTGGGGTTACCGTGCGTGAGGCCGCAAAGTGATATGACGTGTTACAGCTAGATCGGTGTGACTTAGGATCGGGGTCCTGACAGAGAGGCTCCTGAAAGCCCCCATCCCCTTCGTCTTGGTCATAGTTCCTCCTTGGCGGTGGTGGCAGCGAAGGGAAGCTGACCTTGCCCTGAGGACGGTCCTCACGAGGCTGGTCCCTCCAGGCGCCCTCGGGAGTTTGGTTGTGCCAGCGTCCCTCACGAGGCTGATTGCACCACTCCTGACGGGGGCCACGGTCGTCCCAGCGCCCCCAGTTCGGCTTCCTTCGGGGACGTAGCATCGGTCGTTGCGCTCGGGGCGACGGTCGAAGCAACCGTCATGGATATCCCTGAGCTCCTGATAGTCGTTGGTGTTGTGGCTGTGCACATTGTGGAAGGCGCATAATGGACGGCTGCTGTTGGATGACTCTAGGTGGTCGTGGCCACACTTCATCTCTAGTTCTGCTGTGAGCATAGCCACCCCCTTGCGCTTCACGTCTTTAGCCTTGGCCTTCTTATCTTCTGGGTAAGCAGCGGGGAGCTCGACGATGGAAAGGTGCCCCTCCTCAGCTCTGGCGCACTTGGTCGCTATGTTGAACAGCTCCAAAGTTGTGCTCAGGTCCTCATGGATGGCGAGCTCCTCCTTCATCTTGACATCACGGACGCCATCGGAGAATGCTGAGATGATTTCCTCGTCCGTCACCTTGGGGATCTTGAGGCGGACGCGGTTGAAGCGCTGGATGTACTTCTGCAGGGTTTCCTTGGTTGCTACTGACGCGCCGCAGGTCACCTGCGGCTGGTGGGCGGTCGCGAGTGCCTTCAAAATTGGCGATGGAACGCTCATGCATCTCACCCCACGAGGAGATCGATCCCGCGGGCAGGTTCAGGAGCCACGAGCGCGCGCCTCCATTGAGACCCTTGGGGAACCCGTTCGCCATAATATTCTCACTGCCGTTAGCCGCCTCAATGCTCAACTCGTAAAGCTGCAGGAACTCAGCAGGGTCGGGGGTGCCATCGTAGCGTGGAGGCAGGTTAGGATTGAAATTCCTAGGCCAAACGACACTACATAGCTCAGGGGTGAAGGCCTGGCAGCATGTTGTGGCCACCGGAGCCCGTCGTGTGGGCAGAGCTTGGTCTTGGTTCTCATGCGCCGCCATCGTGGGGGGCGCACAGGCCCGACGTGGTGGTGGTGGGAGCACATGAGCTCCTCCTTGCGACCGCTGGACCTCTTGACAACTTCCTTCTTTATGCATGGGTGCCCCGCCCGGTGGGTCAGGCCGCGGGGCCGCGCATCTTTCGGCATGTACGACGTCTTGACGTGGAGGTGGCGGAGGTGCTTCACGGGCCACATCGCCCTCAAGGAGAGGCGGACGAGGTAGCGAGAGGGACGGGGCAGGGGAGCCCCTAGCGGCACTAACAAGCTCGGCGATGCGGTCTAGCAAATCCTCGTAGAAGTCGTCGATGCGGCGGTAGCACAGGAGCTCACACGCCATGAGCAGCGCAGCCTGCACATCTGCGGGTCTGCAACGTCCGTGGGACAACGAGCTGGCTAGGGTCAGCAATGGGGTTGCGGTGCGTCCAACCCGCTGCACCAAGGGGTGCAACTACGAGGCCTGCTGCTCATGCCTCGCTAGGTGGGTGACTGTGTTGGCGGCGGGAGATGGAGAACGGCGGGGAGGTCCGCTGGTGGGAGCTGTCTGAGCGACGCGGGCGGCGAGGGCGGCCCATCGCTCAACACGAGCTCGGCGAGCATCAGCCATGGAAGCGGTGGAGCGGTGATGCGTCGACCGATGGAAGAGAGGTTTCGGCACACCCCTACTAGGCGCACCAAATGTCGGATCTCGGATTCCGCAAACCCTTGAGAGGTTCGAACTCTCGGGTGCACATGAAGAACACTCTCTCCCCAGCGCGCTCATCTTACGATTCCATAGCCTAGCTCGACGAACTCAACGAACAAGGGACACAAAATATTATACCGGTTCGGGCCACCTTGCGGTGTAATACCCTACTCCAGTGTGTGTGGTGGATTGCCTCGTGGGGCTGACGATGAACTAGCACATGGGATGAACAGCCTCCGGAGGAGAGGTGTTCTTGGGCTCGAATGAGCTTGTGGTGTGTGTAGAGTGGAATGGATCTCTGTCTCACTTTCTCTCTCTCTCTCACTCTCTCTCTCTCTCTCTCTTTCTCAACTAGATGAGCCGCCCCCCTACATGGTGTTGGCTAGGTCCTCTTTATAGTGGCCTTGGTCCTCTTCGCAAATATAGCCGGGAAGGTATCCCACAAAGGCCAAATTTGAAGGGGAACAGCTAGTACAAGCTATCCTGACAAAAAGTGGTCTTCGCCTACCAAATGCACTGGTGGTGACGCCATGTCGGGATCCACGATGACACCCATTCTATCATCCTGACTGTCCTTGGTCTTGTTGCACCGATATGGAAACCTTTGCTTGATTCCTCGGGACTCCGCGCCTGCGCTAGCCCCCTTAGCACCAAAGGGGAAACTGGTACACTGCGCCCGCTCACGCCCACCTGGCCTTGGTCATCATATCTCATGTCACGTGCACCTCGCGAGGTGCGCCTTGCATAGATATCTTCGCTCCTCGGGAGCCAGCCTAGGGAGGTTGTCCCCAGGGAGGTCTTGCTATCGTCCGCCTCGCGAGGCTTGGACCCCCGCGAGGGTCTTGAGCTACGGTTGCTGAAGCTGGGCCGTACCAGGCTGTCGATGGAGCCACGACACGGGTCGCAGGCAGGCAAGTCTGGGTACCCCTGTTCTCAGAACGTTGATAGCTTGTACTTGCATCATCATGTGAATGAAAAGGATGAAACTTGTCGGGAACCCGTGCATGTGTATGTACATGCAGAGGTGGAATGCCTCTTTAATGAAAATAAATGAGTTTTCCCTGGTAAGATATCATGTCGGCGCCCTCTTTGTTTGTTAGAGAGCCACATCTGCCAGGGAACAGACAGAGGGGTCATCCCCCCAACAACTCCTTCTAACTAAAGTCTACTGCGACCATCCCGACCGAAGCAATGTTTGAGTCATGGATGGGAGCACCTAAGTTACAAAAGAGGGAGGCGAGGTTTTCCCATGCAAAGTTATAGCTTTACAGAACACTGATGGACAAGAGGTAAACTTATCTATCTGGCTTGCTAGGGATCGCCGTACCGTGCAATCTTCTCATCCTTTGTCGGAGCCAAGTTCACGGCAGGAACCTGCAACTCCATGTAGATGAGAATGAATGCAGGATGCAATCCTCTCTATATGCATATGCTAATGCTCATGCAAACGCAGTGATCTTGGTGTGCTGGTGCATCCATGCAATCTTAGTTGGGGCTCCCCTACAGCGCTTCTTTATTTTCTCTTGCACAGGGTCATCGGCCCAGATTTGTATGAGGGGTTACATGCAACTGCGGCAAGGCCTGCACAAAAGGGTGGTTGCCGGGCGGTGCCCGGTAGCCTCGCACCTTATGGGTAGTACTTACGGAGTGGCCTTGGTCCTCTTCGCAAATATAGCCGGGAAGGTATCCCACAAAGGCCAAATTTGAAGGGGAACAGCTAGTACAAGCTATCCTGACAAAAAGTGGTCTTCGCCTACCAAATGCACTGGTGGTGACGCCATGTCGGGATCCACGATGACACCCATTCTATCATCCTGACTGTCCTTGGTCTTGTTGCACCGATATGGAAACCTTTGCTTGATTCCTCGGGACTCCGCGCCTGCGCTAGCCCCCTTAGCACCAAAGGGGAAACTGGTACACTGCGCCCGCTCACGCCCACCTGGCCTTGGTCATCATATCTCATGTCACGTGCACCTCGCGAGGTGCGCCTTGCATAGATATCTTCGCTCCTCGGGAGCCAGCCTAGGGAGGTTGTCCCCAGGGAGGTCTTGCTATCGTCCGCCTCGCGAGGCTTGGACCCCCGCGAGGGTCTTGAGCTACGGTTGCTGAAGCTGGGCCGTACCAGGCTGTCGATGGAGCCACGACACGGGTCGCAGGCAGGCAAGTCTGGGTACCCCTGTTCTCAGAACGTTGATAGCTTGTACTTGCATCATCATGTGAATGAAAAGGATGAAACTTGTCGGGAACCCGTGCATGTGTATGTACATGCAGAGGTGGAATGCCTCTTTAATGAAAATAAATGAGTTTTCCCTGGTAAGATATCATGTCGGCGCCCTCTTTGTTTGTTAGAGAGCCACATCTGCCAGGGAACAGACAGAGGGGTCATCCCCCCAACAACTCCTTTTAACTAAAGTCTACTGCGACCATCCCGACCGAAGCAATGTTTGAGTCATGGATGGGAGCACCTAAGTTACAAAAGAGGGAGGCGAGGTTTTCCCATGCAAAGTTATAGCTTTACAGAACACTGATGGACAAGAGGTAAACTTATCTATCTGGCTTGCTAGGGATCGCCGTACCGTGCAATCTTCTCATCCTTTGTCGGAGCCAAGTTCACGGCAGGAACCTGCAACTCCATGTAGATGAGAATGAATGCAGGATGCAATCCTCTCTATATGCATATGCTAATGCTCATGCAAACGCAGTGATCTTGGTGTGCTGGTGCATCCATGCAATCTTAGTTGGGGCTCCCCTACAGCGCTTCTTTATTTTCTCTTGCACGGGGTCATCGGCCCAGATTTGAATGAGGGGTTACATGCAACTGCGGCAAGGCCTGCACAAAAGGGTGGTTGCCGGGCGGTGCCCGGTAGCCTCGCACCTTATGGGTAGTACTTACGGAGATGCCCAATACTCCATGAGTTTTGCAATTGAGTGCCATCTCCGGTCTCTAGACAGACTGTGCCGGGTCTGCTGACTCGTACCACCTGGTAAGGGCCTTCCCACTTCCGTGACAACTTGTTTTTACCCTTGGCGGACTGAACGCGCCTAAGGACAAGGTCACCTTCCACAAAACACCAGGCATGAACCCTGCGGCTATGATAGCAATGGAGGGCCTTCTAATAGCGTGCAACATGCGTAGCAGCCTAGAGAAGGTTCTCTTCGAGTAGCATAGCGTCGTCACGCTGGTACTGATCTTGTGCTACTTCATCGTAGGCAAGCACTATAGGAGACCCATAAATGAGTTCCATGGGGATAACTAGTTCTGCCCCGTAGACCAAGGAGAAGGTAGTTTGCCCGGTAGCTCGGTTAGGTGTCGTTTTGAAGGACTAGAGAACTACCGGCAGCTCTTCAATCCACCGCCTGCCGTGCTTTTGCAGCGTATCAAAAGTTTTTGTCTTGAGTCCACGAAGCACTTCAGCGTTCGCCCTCTTAGCTTATCCATTGCTCACATGTCATGACGAGCTCGACAGCATCAAGGGTGTTAGTTGGGTAAGTATCAAGGCAAGGATTCTATTGGCCCAATAGAATCCTTGCTGGAATGCTTTCCCAACTAACACCCTTGATCCAAGGTGTGAGCCACACATTCCTCTGCGAATATCAGCCAACAGATCATTTCCATCCTCCCAACAAACACACTTCAATTTCACACCGTTGGGTCTCCTTCTGTACAGAGTGTCATTGACAAACTGGTACATATTCTCCCTCCGAGCTACTTTATCAACTTCCACTTGGTTGCCAGGGAGTTCTCCGGTTTGGAGGAAGTAGACAATGTGCCTTGCCCAAGTTAGAGCCTGAGGTTCAGCAACAAGGACTAATGGTACCTCTTCTGCTGCGGGAGCACTGGCCTCGCGTGTCGGGCCCTTGGGCCCGGCAGGAGGGGGTGCTCCGGCAGGCTGTGAGGAGTTGTTTCCGACAGGATCTCTGACGGGAGCGAATCGCTCTGCCGGGAGAGGCTTACCGTAGTCCAACTTTCTCCTTTTCCAGGCCATTGTGGCTGGTGATACGGAGGGCTGAGAGAGATGGAGAACAAAAGTTCCTGGTTCCACAGGAAGCTTCTATGCAGCACACTTTGACAGGTGATCAGCCATGCTGTTTTCCGCACCGGGTACATGCTCCATTTGCAACCCATCAAAGTGCTCCTCCAATCTCCTCATTTACTCAACGTATGCTTCCATCAATGGGCTTTGGTAATCTTTGTTGACTCGTCTCACCACAAGTTGTGAATCTCCTTGTTTGATCAGCTTCTTAATTCCCAACTCTGCTGCAATCCTGAGCCCGGCAAGGAGCCCTTCATACCCAGCTGTATTGTTGGTGGCTTCTTCCTGGGCAAAGTGCATTTGGACGATGTACTTCAAGTGCTCCCCGGAGGGTGCGACGGGAAGCACGCCAGCCCCTGCACCTTGTAGGGAAAAAGCACCATTAAAATACATGATCCATTCTTGGGGTGATTCCTTACCAAGGAGAGCTATTTCTGTTACTTCCTCATGAGGTGTTGGCGTACATTCAGCAATAAACTCTTCCACTACCCTGCTCGGAATGGTTCAAGTGCTCTCAAACTTCAAACCAAAGCTGGATAACTCCAAAGCCCACTCCACTATTCTACTAGTATCTCCAGGGTTTCATAGTATCCTTTGCAATGGGAAGCGAGTGACAACCGTGATCTCATGGGCTTGGAAGTAGTGGCACAGTTTCCTAGAGACCATGACAAGGCCAAAGATCAACTTTTGCACACCAGAGTACCTCGATTGAGCCCCTTGTAACAAAGAGCTGATGAAATACATTGGGCGCTGCACCACTTTCTTCCTTGCCGTGTCCTTGGGGTTGCTCTCATTGTTGTGCTTATCGTTGTCCTGATCATTTCTTAATTCTGTCGTGATCTGGCCACTTTCCTCTTCATCTAGTTCTCGATGTGCTATCAAGGCCATGCTGACCGCTTGGTTGGTTGCCGCCAAGTAAAGCAATAACGACTCTTGGGGTTTGGGAGCAACCAAGGTAGGCACAAACGATAGGTAGGCCTTCAACTCTTGCAATGCTGCATCTGCTTCCGGGGTCCACTTCATTGGCCATGCCTTCTTCAAAATTTTAAAGAACTACAAGGCGCGCTTGGTAGACTTGGAGATGAATCTGCTCACTATGGCAATGCATCCCGTCAAGTGCCTTACATACTTAACTGTCCTTGGCGCCTGGATCTGCTCAATGGTTTTGATCTTATTGGGGTTGGCTTCAATCCCCCAATGGGATACGAAGAATCCAAGCAGCTTGCCAGAGGGAACACCAAACACACACTTCTCCGGATTAAGCTTCAAGTTGATCTTGCGCAGATTAGCAAACGTCTCCTCCAAATCCCGGATAAGGGTGGCCTTATCCTTGGTTTTTACCACGATGCCATCCATATAAGCTTCTATATTCCCATGTAGATGAGGCTCAAAACCAATCTGGACTGCTCTTTCAAAAGTGGACCCGGCACTCTTAATTCCGAAAGGCATGCAGACAAAGCAGTATGAGCCACACAGAGTGATGAATGATGTCTTCTCCTCATCTTCTCTAGACATGGATATTTGCTGGTACCCAGAGTATGCATCCAAAAAGGAGAGCAGATCACAACCTGGTGTGGAATCAACAACCAGGTCGATACGCGACAAAGGGAACAGGTTCTTTGGGCAAGCCTTGTTGAGATCCGTGAAATCAATGTAAAGCCTCCATTTCCCATTAGCCTTACGGACTACCATTGGATTTTCCAACCATGTAGGGTGCAGTACTCCCCTGACCAAACCAGCTGCCTCTAGTTTCTAGATTTCCTTTGCAATGAACTGCTGCCACTCCAAGGCCTGCTTCCAAACTCTCTTCTTGACAGGTCGGGCATGTGGGCAAACATTAAGGTGGTGCTTGATTACCTCCCTGGGAACACCGAGGATATCAGATGGTTGTCAGGCAAACACATCAATATTTGCCCGTAGGAAGGCAACAAGCGCACTTTCCTATTTGTCATCAATGGTGGCGCTGATAGTGAAAGCACCATCAACACCAATTTGCCATGTTGGTACCTTATTTACTTGACGTGCAGCAACCTTGGGCCTCTTGCTGTTGGAACACTCCGGCACATCGTCAACGGCTGTCGTGCACTCGGATGGGGCATGCTTCCCGGACTCCTTGCTGGAGGTCCAACCATCCCTATTATTTCCTTTGCTTACCGAGGCGGGAGCTACCGCAATCGCATCCTTTGCTGCGACTGCATCCCAGTCCATCTTGTCAACGCAGATAATGGCGTCCTTCTCATCTGACAGGATAGTCATGACTCCTAGTGGCCCAGGCATCTTCAAGGTGTCATAAGCATAATGGGATGCTGCCATGAACTTAGCCACGGCTGGGTGTCCTAGAATTCCATTGTACGGAAGTGGGAGATCAACCACATCAAACACAAACTTCTCAGTCCGATAGTTCAGCTCTCCCTCAAACGTCACCTGCAACGTAATCTTTCCCTCAAGATGGCTCCTGTCGGGGTTAACTCCTTGAAACGTGCTGGTAACATCTAGATCTTCTTCTCCTATCTGAAGCTTCTTGATGACTGCCAGGGAGATCAGATACTACCCGACCCTGCCATCCACTAGCATCTTTGTGACCTTATGTTTTCTAGGCATTTTATGTGAATAATTCAAATTTTCACTACATGCAGATGCTCTAGTGCATAAAAATGGGTTGAAATAGAAAATGTGTGTCCCTGGGTGCACGCTTAGGTCCCATTCAAGAAATGGGAATGAATTTCAAACACAAGGGCGCCATTGCTTGTCGGCAAAACATTGAGATACTTTGTTTCTAAATTATAGTAAATCCAAAACTCTTCTGAAATTCATGAAACTTGGTATGCAATCATGGAATGACACCCAACAAGATGTGGTATTTTTCGTCTCCAATTTGAGAGAAGGATTACTCGAATAACAACCAAGAAAGGCATTTTGAAAGAAATATCTGCCACTTTAACATCTCAAACTGTGCAGGCTGACTAGGAGGCGTGCAAGCTGTCCTCCAATGTGCAGGCTTACCGGGAAGTGTGCAAGCTGAACGCTGCAGGGGCTCATTGGGAAGTGAGTTGTTTGACTTCCATGGCTGCCCACCTTGCTCATATCCTCTTCATTAATTGCACCCGAGCCGCTGTTTAATATGGGTGGCCATAATGTTCGCCTCCCATTCCCCTCCCGCAGACCTCGACCAACGCCATGGCATAGAAGGATCATCTGCTACTAGTCTTCCAGTTTGGTCAAGGCGACTCCAAGCTGGGTGAGATAGAAAATAAGGAGGAATGGGGCCTCATGAACATGGCCCTGAGCGAGCTGGCCGCTGCAGATGCTGCCCCCACGCCCGTGCCAACGACCATGCCCGTAGCATTGATGGGCTAGTCGCCGAACACTATCGCAGAGTTGGAAGCCGCGGGCATCAACGAGGTTGCCTCTGACTCGCGCGAGCTAGTGTACATGCATGTGCACGTGCCCGTGTGCGCCCCTGCACCCACCGCGGTGCCGATCCATGTGCACTTGCCTGCACCATCTGCACCCATTCCCATGCGCACACCCCCTCAGTGTTATGGGACGCCGCCGTTTACCACTACCTCACTGCACCGCAAGTTGCCATTCTCCTGCACCCCGCCCGTCGATCGCGTGACAACATGATGTTCGATTTATATGTAAAGAACATTATGTGTTGCCTCGAAGACTTCAACAACGGCATCTCGAAGGACGACAACGACAATGCTGGTGCAGCACGCCGCCTCCGCCGGAATTATTATTTTTGGTTTAATATTGTATCTCAATCGTATGAATATAAAGTCGCAGTGTGACTGAATAAAAGATATGGTTTGAAGGAATTTGTGTTTTTCTCTCTGAATTTACATACTTATCATATGTTTAAAAAAACATCAATGGTTTTTAAATTTAAAACACACACCGCAAACATTTTAGATAGAACACTCATATGCAAACCGACAGCTTCCCCAGTAAGCCAAGGGAAAATGTGTCGAGCAGGATTTGTGTTGCTCTTCATCACAAAAGTTTTAGATGGACAACCCGTATGCAAAGTGAGAGCTATGGTCTTCCCCAGTAAGCCAAGGCAAAATTCACACAGGATTTGTACATCTCTACAATGTAAATAATTCAGATTGATGATGGTATGCAAAGCGAGACTTCGCCACTAAGCCAAAAGAAAATCTACCATGCAGTATTTGTAAATCCCTTCAACGCTAACGGTTATTGAGGATGACCCGTGTGCAACCACGTCCTGAAAATTTGGTAAGATTTACAGCTTTCATATTGGGTATATTGCCATTTGTCAAACAGGAAAGATTGACATTTGTTGATCTAGTAATATTGCCCTTCATCAACCTTGTAACACTGCCATTTGTCAAAATTTGCAGCTAAAAATCACAAGCACTATCAATTTTTTGCAACGAAAATTCAGTAAGCATATATTTCATTCATAGATTATGTAGTCATTCTTTATGCAAAGAGGTCAATTCAACAGCTGAACCGATCAAAATTTTCCCCAATTGTTGCCAACCACATACTAAAATAGCTAGTTCAACTATATATACTAGCTAATTTTAAGTACGTTGTACAGTTCAACCACATCTATAGTAAGATGAACTGAATAAAATCGCCCCTAAATACTACTACTATGGAGGGGCTTTGTACTTAGGGGCTATTTTGTTCAGTTCATCTGACTATCGATGTGGTGAAACTGTACAACATACTTAAAATTAGCTAGTATATATAGCTGAACTAGCTATTTCAGTACGTGGTTGGCAACACTTGGGGAAATTTTTGGTCGGTTCAACTGTCGAGTTGAACTGTTTGTACAAACAACGACTGCTTAATCTATGAATGAAATCTATGCTTAATTACTAAATTTAGTTGCAAAAATTAGATAGTGCTAGTGATTTTTAGCTGCATGTTTTGACAAATCGCAGTGTTACAAGGTTAACAAATGGCAATGTTACTAGATCAACAAATGTCAATCTATGCAGTTTGACAAATGGCAATATACCTAATATGATAGATGCAAATCTTACCAAATTGTCTGTACGTGGTTGCACATGGATCATCCAAAACAACCGTTTGCGTTGAAGTGATGTACAAATCCTGCTCGGCACATTTTCCCTTGGCTTAGCGCCGAAGTCTAGCTTTGCATACCGTATTCAATTTGAACCGTTTGCGTTGAAGAGATGCACAAATCCTGCGCTGCGAATTTTCCCTTCACTTACGGGGGAAGACCATAGCTCTCACTTCGCTTTCGGGTGTTCCATCTAAAATGTTTATAATCAAAAGCTGCACAAATCCTGCTAGGCACATTTTCCCTTGGCTTCCTAGGGAAGCTGTTGGTTTGCATATGGATGTTCTAACTAAAACTTTTGCAATGAGTGTTTTATATTAAAAAACCGTTGACATTTTTTTCAAAGGAAAATCGTTTGATAAGTCTGTACATTAAGAAAGAAAAACACAAGTTCGTTCAAACCATATATTTCATTTAGTCACACTACGAATTTATATTCATATGATCGAGATACAGTAGTAAACCCGAAAAATCTATTTCTGGCGGTGGCGGAGGCGGCATGTCGCGCCGGTATTGTCATTGTCGTTCTCCGAGATGCCGTTGTTGAAGTCTTCAAGGCATAATGCTCTTCACTTGGAAATCAAACATCATGTCGTCAGGCGATCGACGGGCAGGGCGTGGGAGGACGGCAACCGGAGGCACTGCGAGGTAGCGGTCGACGGCGGCGTCCCATGCCGCTGAGGGGGGCGTGCGCACGGGCACGAGTGCGGTGGGTGCAGGCAAACGCACTGGGACCACCGCTGCGGTGGCTGGAGGGGCATGCACGCGGACGGGCTCTGGCGCTGGCATGTAGACGAGCTCGCTCGGGTCCATGGAGACCTCGCTGACGCATGCGACTTCCAGCTCTACGGTAGTGCTTGGCGACCAGCCCGTCAATGCTACGGGGATGGTCGCTCGCGTGGGCACGGGTGTCGCGCCCAATATGCGATTCTATCCCAATCACGTGATTAACTCGTGATTGGGTCACACCCGCATTTCAGACAGTTAGCAAGATGGATATCATTACATCGTACCATTACATAAATAGATGGGGATACATACAAGTCATACAATTGACAAAAGAATACAACACATCTTACACAAGACATCCGACTACGGATGAAAACACATGAAAAGCATAATAACATCCATCCTGCTATCCCAGGCTGCCGACCAGGAACCTTGTGGGGACCCCGACTTAGAAGTCGAGATCACCGAATGTACGTGTACAGTGATCCCAGAGATCAATGCTCACTGAACACACAGAAGCTGAATAACAAGAGTCTTACATCCATACAAATAGTCTTACACGAATTATGGCCGTTATGGCCAAGTCTTACATAGATAGAGCCTTACGGGCTGAATAGCAAATAACTCAAATAGCGGAAGTCTTCGATAAACGGGTAGAACCCATGCCATCTGCCTTAACCCTACAGGCATTCTGACTGGGATAGCGTCCTAGTTCGCATGTTCGTCTCCAAAGAACTCTTCCTCATAATCCTGTTCTTCCATGCCTGGCCAATTAATTAACCAGTGGCAAGCCAATGAGTACTTTGAATGTACTCGCAAGCAACCCATGATGTGGTTCAAAGTAATAGTGCATTTGAATAACAATGATCAATCTAGCAAGGCTAGAACAATTATTCTACCATCAAGTTAATGCATCACTAAACTCGCGCAACCTCGAAGACAGGTTACCGATATCAACATGAATATGATTCATCTCATCGAGTCAAGTCACCATCCTGACTCATCACACACATATAATCACGGAGGAAGTAAAATTCTGGACATAGTTTAAGTAGCACCACCCAACTGTCCATAACCGTGGACACGGCTATTCAAATAGTTTTACACTCTTCAGAGGTTGCGCACTTTACCCACAAGATCCGGGGAACTTCCGTGTCATCCACGTCCCGCGGTACTTCAAGTACCCGGGGTAAGCACCCGGTCATTACCTTTTCTTAGACGACACTAACATAGAGTCCACTCGTTGGTACACGGCCCTCGGGTACAAACAATAGATCACGGGACTTGCCCTAATTTCAATGTCACGCGTACCCGAAGGGACCAACGGTGTGTCCGGTGCCCTGTAAAAACAGTCATGGCCGTCTATCCAAGCACGACCCCGTCCCGGGAAAGACCTCAAGTCTTCCCGTCACTAGTAATGCGGGCACCATGCTAGTATCGACCTACGTAATCAATAAAGCCCCGTCCCATAAGGGGTAGTGTGGTTGCACATGTTTGGTTGGGACGGTAGTCACACGTAAATCTAATCCATCATTCCACCATGCACATGATTTACCGGCACATCACTTCTTTCTCAAGTGAAGACCTAACACATCATCACCCTCGGGCATTAGGGGCACCCGATGGGTTCATGCAAAGATTTCAACTACGAGGGTTCATATCACACATGCATCATATAAGCATCATGACCATCTATTTGCATGTCATCTAGCACTTAGCAAGATCAAGATCAAGCATGCATCATGTGGTGGAATCAACTAGGTTACCATCGTAACCCTAATATCAAGCATCGGAAACAAACGAGTTCTGAGGAACAAGTGTATCATGGTCAAAGGGCTGCTTGCCTGGATTGGCTTGGTCTTCAAAGTCTTCAAGTCCTTCTCCTTCTTCTTCCACAGCAACTTTGTCAAATACGGGATCTATAGTCGCATAATAACCACGGGAAAATAAGAATACAAATAAAACAGAAAAATCAAAGTGCTCGGAAAAATGTCAACTCATTTTTGTAAAATACTAGAGGAATTTCTAAGATGGGGAAAAATCTTAGTTGGAGTTTTGGAGTAACAGAATAGAATCTATTGATTTTTGAACAGGAGTATTACTGCTCAAATTTGAATTTAAATTTGAACAGTACAGAAAAGTTTCATGGATTTGAGTGAAAGTAGTACCATTAAATAGGTTGGAATATTACAAGATTTTAGGAGCTGGAATTATTTAATTTGGACCATTTTTCTTTTCTGTAGAAATGTTTAAAACAATTACAGAAAAAGAAAAAGAAAAAGGGTCCTGTGCACTGGGCCAGAGGAGGCCACAGTGCACGGCCCAGGCGGTCCAGCCCAACCGCACGGGAGCCTGCGCGCGCACGTCAGGTTTTTAAACCTGACGGGCGGGGCCCGTGGGTCAGTGGCACAGAGGAGGGGGAGAGAGGTGAGGGGATGACAGGCGGGGCCCGCCTGTCATCTCTAACCCCACGGCCACGGCGACGGCGAGGTTTCCGGCCACGGCGACGGCAACGGAGGGCAGGAACGTGACCAGCATCGTGTCGCGGATGCAGGGGTGGTGGTGCGGCACGGCGGGGAGGTCTGGTTCACCGGTGGCGAGGTGGGACGGCGGAAGCTCGTCGGAGGGTGGTGGTTGTGGCTGTTTCCGACTGCAAACGGAGGGGGAAACAAGGGGGAAAGGATCAGTGAGGCGAGGGGGTTCCGAATCAGGTGGAAGGAGGGGCAGGGAAGGCCCGTACCACGAGATCGCCAGCGGCCCGACGCGGCGGCGCTCCGGTCGATCCCGAGTACTGGGACCTCTTGGAGTCGAACTGAAGATGCTGGGGGGCTCAGTGGAGTGGAGTGAGGCTTGTGGTGCTGCTGGAGAGGCTCGGGAGGGGCTATTTATAGGAGCTCGACGGAGGCCCGTGGTCCAGTGCGCCGGCGAGCTCCGGCTCGAGGCTACAGCGCACGGGAGGGCAAGGGAATGGGTCCGTGGAGTTCCTGGACGATCTCCACGTCCAGCTGAGGGTGAAAGAGAAGCGGGGGAGCGTCAGGAGCGTGCGCGCGTGCGAGGCAGAGGAGTGGTCGCCGCGGGCGGCCAGCGCGCGTGCGATGACGGCCACTGGAGGGCGCAGGAGGAGGGGGGACAGCGCCGGGGAGGTCGCGGACGTCGAGGGGCCTCGACTGGCGCGAGGGGGAGGCCCGAGGCTGTCGGGGTCAGCGATTGGCCGGAGCCACCATGCGGAGGTGCACTGTTGCGCGCTCCAGAGCGTGCGTATTGCTGGCATCATCGCGCTCTCGCCGTTTTGGTCCAAACCAGCGTGTCCAACAGTGTCCAGCACGTTGAGGGAGGAGTAAAGAAATGGCCTGAGACCTTGGATGCCCTGGAGATGCTGAGAGAGAGTGAGGGTGCTGGTGAAATGGTGAAAACCTGCTGTCCAGCAAGGTAAAACAGGGCTTTCACCCCTCAATCATGGAGTTGGGGTGCTGGGGGAGTTACTGGTGGTAGCTAGTAACTCAATGATCATGTGGTAAGAAGTTGAGGCCATGGAGAAAAGTAAAAGTGATCAAGTTGGAGGTTTTTGCAATTCTGCAGAAGGTGTTTGATCAGTGTTTGGTCAAGTAAATGAACTCCACTTGACATGGCACTTGACAGGGTTGAAAGACATGAGAAAATAGGGTGCTTCACCAAATTTGGGCTCATTTGAAGAAACTAGCCAATTTAACTTTGGTGAACCCTAGAAATCAACAGAAACAGTTTCATCTTGATTGAGTCAAGCTAATCATCTCCCCTTGATGCACCACTTGGTGTAGCATCATTATTTGGGGTATTGATCATGCCCACAAAGTTTGAAGCTCCAGATAAAAAGTTGGTAATGTAAAGTTGTTCAAATTTGCATTTGAATATAAAGGGTTTTGAGGTGATCAGATCAAGTTGCTCTATTCCAATTCTTGTGCCATTTGGTCTAGATGCCTTATTAGTTCATTCTAGCATGTGCACCAAGTTTGAGAGCATTTGGACAAGTTTGGCAATGTAAAGTTGCTCAAACTTCAAATATGGACAGAATGGTTATGAAGGGGTTTGAGGATGTTTTCTTGCTTCCCAAGGCATGGGACTTGGCAAGATCATCAAATATGTCATATATGACATGATAGAATTTCCCTGGAATTTTTGGAGAAAGTTTCCTTTGTAAATATTTCAAAAGCTTGAAATATCCAGAAAGGGTTTTAGAGGGTTTAGCCCATTATTTTGAACATGACCAAGTGTTGAAACTCCTATATATGGACAATATATGTCCTCTGAGTCTCTCTGAATTTTGGCAAATATTTTTGAAACAGTTAAATAATTTTCCCCTATTAAAGACCATTTCTGGCCTTAAGAAAAAGCTTTTAAATAAAATGGGAAAATAACTTTTAAAATTATACCTTTGTGGTTTCTGGGAGTCCTATGACTACTAGGTCTCAAATAAACCTTTTGAAATAATTTTCTCAC
The DNA here is from genome assembly GCA_902687465.1 of Secale cereale. NCBI lineage: Eukaryota > Viridiplantae > Streptophyta > Magnoliopsida > Poales > Poaceae > Secale > Secale cereale. Next base: position 294,024,114 of record LR738710.1, on the reverse strand, counting down.
CCTAAATCAAGTACTTGCAGTGCAAATCTCAATTCAGGGGTTTTTGGAAAACTAAATTTATAAAATACTTTTTGGCCAAATTAATTTTGTAGGAAAATACTATACTTCTATATAACACTTGGCATGATCATTGGGCAGGAGTTTTGGGTGTGGAGATGAAATCTACAAGAGGTCATAGTTGACTTCAAATGAGCACATGAAAAAGCAAATGAAGAAAACTCAATTCCAAATAAAGCCAAATGATGCTAAAAAAATTTGCTGGTCCAAATTTTCATGCTTCAAAGATACAAATAACATGTTACAAAATGCAGGGTGTGACAGACCTACCCCCTTACAAGAATCTCGTCCCCGAGATTCCTAAACTAGGGCTTAAAAGAGGTCGGGAAACTCGGATCTAAGATAGTCTTCTCGTTCCCAGGTTGCTTCTGCTTCGGTGTGGTTGCTCCACTGGACCTTGAAATACTTGATGGTACGGCTTCGCGTACGTCGTTCTGCTTAGTCCAGAATGCGAATGGGCTTCTCGCGTTAGGTCAAATCAGGCTACAGATCAATGGCTTGGTGATCCACATCCTTGTAGAGATTGGGCTTGTCTGGAACTTGGAGACACTTCCGGAGTTGTGACACATGGAATACATTGTGCACATCGGATAGCTCAGGTGGTAGTTCCAACTGATAAGCCACTTCTCCTCGTCGTGCAGTGATCTCAAAGGGTCCAATGAACCTTGGTGCGAGCTTCCCTTTGACGTGGAAACGCTTGGTTCCCTTCAGAGGGGTTACCCGCAGGTACACATGGTCCCCGACATGGAAACTCATGTCTCGGCGTCGAGTGTGAGCATAACTCTTCTGCCTTGACTTGGCTGCCTTTAATTGCTCTCTGACTAGTTGGACTTGCTCTTCTGCTGCGCGGAGATTATCCGGTCCAAAGACTAGTCCTTCTCCAGTCTCTGACCAGTTGAGGGGTGTGCGACATCTGCGTCCGTACAACACCTCAAATGGTGCCATCTGAAGGCTTGACTGGTAACTGTTGTTATAGGAGAACTCGGCAAAAGGGAGACAATCTTCCCACTTGGCTCCATACGCCAGGACACAGGCTCGGAGCATGTCTTCGAGAATCTGGTTGACTCGCTCTGTTTGACCTCCGGTCTGTGGGTGGAAAGCTGTGCTGAAAGACAACTTGGTTCCCAGGGCTTCTTGGAACTTCTTCCAGAACCTTGAGGTGAACTGGGTTCCTCGATCTGACACAATCTCCTTGGGAACGCCGTGAAGACTTACGATTCGGTCAATGTAGAGAGCTGCCAGCCGGTTGCCATCATAAGTGGTCTTGACAGGAATGAAGTGGGCCACCTTGGTCAAATGATCGACTATGACCCAGATGGAGTCATGTCCTCTATTTGACCTTGGTAATCCAGTGACGAAGTCCATTCCGACTTTATCCCACTTCCACTCCGGAACCTTGAGTGGTTGAAGCAATCCAGCAGGTCGCTGATATTCAGCCTTGACCCTTTGGCACACATCACACTTTGCAACATAGGTTGCAATCTCTCTCTTCATCCCGTGCCACCAGAATCGTGCCTTCAAGTCTTGGTACATCTTGGTTCCTCCGGGGTGGATGGAATACGGAGTGTCGTGGGCTTCTTGCAGAATCAGCGTCTTCAGCTCGGTGTTGTTTGGTACGCAGAGGCGACCTTTGTACCAAACAATCCCGTGCTCGTCTTCGGAGAATCCTGGGGCCTTGCCCAGCTTCATCTTCTTCTTGATGCCTTCGATGCTTGCGTGTCCATCTTGTGCCTTCTTGACGTTGTCCAGCAGGGTCGGTCTGACTTCCAAATGATCCAGAAATCCAGGGGTGACCAATTCCAAACTGAATTGTTCGATCTCCTTAAACAAGGCTGGCTGCCTTTCTTGAATAACGGCATTCAAAGAGCAAGCCTTCCTGCTTAAGGCATCGGCCACCACGTTAGCCTTCCCAGGGTGATACTGAATACTGAGGTCATAATCTTTGATGAGTTCCAACCATCTCCGTTGCCTCATGTTCAATTCCTTTTGGGTGAAAATATACTTTAGACTTTTGTGGTCTGTGTAAATCTCACACCGTTTCCCTAGGAGGTAATGCCGCCATGTCTTCAAGGCATGAACAACTGCCGCTAGCTCAACATCGTGAGTAGCGTAGTTCTCCTCATGGGGTCGTAGCTGCCTGGAGATGTATGCTATGACGCGGCCTTCTTGCATCAAAACGCTTCCCAATCCGGTTCGAGAGGCATCACAATATATCACGAACTCCTTGTGAATATCAGGTGTTGCCAGAACTGGGGCGGTGGTCAATCTCTTCTTGAGCTCTTGGAAGCTCTCTTCGCATTTTGGCGTCCACTCGAACTTCTTGTCCTTTTTGAGGAGCTGAGTCATTGGTCGTGCAATGCTAGAGAATCCTTCCACGAATTTGCGGTAATAGCCCGCTAGTCCGAGGAAGCTTCTGACTTCCTTGACGGTCGTTGGAGATTGCCATTGGGTCACAGCTTCGATCTTTGCAGGATCAACAGATAATCCTTCCTCGGTCAAGACATGACCTAAGAATCAAACTTTATGCAGCCAGAACTCACACTTGCTGAATTTGGCATACAGTTGGTGCTCACGAAGCTTGTCTAGGACCATCCTCAGATGCTGCTCGTGCTCTTCCAGCAAGGTAAAACAGGGCTTTCACCCCTCAATCATGGAGCTGGGGTGGTGGGGGAGTTACTGGTGGTAGCTAGTAACTCAATGATCATGTGGTAAGAAGTTGAGGCCATGGAGAAAAGTAAAAGTGATCAAGTTGGAGGTTTTAGCAATTCTGCAGAAGGTGTTTGATCAGTGTCTGGTCAAGTAAATGAACTCCACTTGACATGGCACTTGACAGGGTTGAAAGACATGAGAAAATAGGGTGCTTCACCAAATTTGGGCTCATTTGAAGAAACTAGCCAATGTAACTTTGGTGAACCCTAGAAATCAATAGAAACAGTTTCATCTTGATTGATTCAAGCTAATCATCTCCCCTTGATGCACCACTTGGTGTAGCATCATTATTTGGGGTATTGATCATGCCCACAAAGTTTGAAGCTCCAGATAAAAAGTTGGTAATGTAAAGTTGTTCAAATTTGCATTTGAACAGAAAGGGTTTTGAGGTGATCAGATCAAGTTTCGCTATTCCAATTCTTGTGCCATTTGGTCTAGATGCCTTATTAGGTCATTCTAGCATGTGCACCAAGTTTGAGAGCATTTGGACAAGTTTGGCAATGTAAAGTTGCTCAAACTTCAAATATGGACAGAATGGTTATGAAGGGGTTTGAGGATGTTTTCTTGCTTCCCAAGGCATGGGACTTGGCAAGATCATCAAATATGTCATATATGACATGATAGAATTTCCCTGGATTTTTTGGAGAAAGTTTCCTTTGTAAATATTTCAAAAGCTTGAAATATCCAGAAAGGGTTTTAGAGGGTTTAGCCCATTATTTTGAACATGACCAAGTGTTGAAACTCTTATATATGGACAATATATGTCCTCTGAGTCTCTCTGAATTTTGGCAAATATTTTTGAAACAGTTAAATAATTTTCCCCTATTAAAGACCATTTCTGGCCTTAAGAAAAAGATTTTAAATAAAATGGGAAAATAACTTTTAAAATTATACCTTTGTGGTTTCTGGGAGTCCTATGACTACTAGGTCTCAAATAAACCTTTTGAAATAATTTTCTCACCCTAAATCAAGTACTTGCAGTGCAAATCTCAATTCAGGGGTTTTTGGAAAACTATATTTATAAAATACTTTTTGGCCAAATTAATTTTGTAGGAAAATACTATACTGCTATATAACACTTGGCATGATCATTGGGCAGGAGTTTTGGGTGTGGAGATGAAATCTACAAGAGGTCATAGTTGACTTCAAATGAGCACATGAAAAAGCAAAGAAGAAAACTCAATTCCAAATAAAGCCAAATGATGCTAAAAAAAATTGCTGGTCCAAATTTTCATGCTTCAAAGATACAAATAACATGTTACAAAATGCAGGGTGTGACAAACCTATCCCAAGACGGACGAAGAAGAAGAAGAATGAACTCCAACACAAGTAAACATCGCTCTCACGTCAACTCATCGGAAACCTGCACCTGCAATTATTGTTGTAGTATCTGTGAGCCACGAGGACTCAGCAAACCCATAACCATGGGTATCAAGACTAGCAAAGCTTAGTGGGTATGGAGAGGTTAAGTGGTGAGGTTGAAGCAGCAGCTAAGCATAATATGGTGGCTAACTTACGAGTACCAGAATAAGATGAGCATCTACACAAACGGTAGCCAACTAGTAATGATCGCTAAGTGATCCTGAACTACCAACGAGTCAAACATAACCCCATCTTGTTCTCTTCTCAATATGGAAAGAGAAGGTCACGGTTACTCACGCGGTTGCTGTATTTTATTTTGGATCCTCTGTCAAGTTTTCTACAACCGAACATTAACAAATTCCAATCTGCCACATAACCGTGGGCACGGCTTTCGAAAGATCATAACCCTGCAGGGGTGTCCCAACTTATCCCATCACAAGATCGCTAGATCAGCAGAGGTAAAACCTCTTATCTTAGAGACAACCCGATCAGACTCGGAATCCCGGTGCACCAGACATTTTGACAATGGTAAAACAAGTCCAGGAAGACCTCCCGGCGTGCTGACACCCTAATACTAGCCGCGCGTATCTCGTCTCAGGCCACGTCCGGATGAGCACTACGTACAACAACCGAAGACCCCAAACAACTGGGTGGCACCGCAACTGGCTCTAGTTTGGCACCAACACCATCAGCACTCCCCCCTGTATGTGGAAAAGAATCCTCGGTGACGCGACCCCCCATGCGAATTAATTAATTAAGTTTTTATTATGTTCCAATTTAAAACCAAAGTTGGGCCTTGCTAGAGGAGTTTTATTCAGAGTGAACTATCAAGGGGGTCCCATAACCCCCAACCGTGTTAGGAACGCAAAATTAAGGAACGTAACACCGGTTTATCGGTTCTTAAGGCAACATGAGTGGAACAAAACACCGAGCAAAAGGCCAATCCTTCCACCCATTGCCAAGTATATATGTGCATTAATTATAGTAATAGATAATGTGATATTCCAACAATCCAAGTTCTGACACGGAGCAATTTTCATCTTCTCCTGCAACTAACAACGCCATAAGAGGGGATGAGCAAGCGGTAACATAGCCATACAACGGTTTGCTGGGAGGGTGTCAAAGGTTAGAGGTTTCATGGCAACAAAGAGAGGCTGCAAACAAATAGGTAGGCAGCACGACATATAGCGAAAGCACCGGGACAACTAGCATAGCAATGATAGTAATGAGATCCAAGGTGACGTTCATCTTGCCTGAGATCCCGCAAGGAAGAAGAACGAGTCCATGAAGAAGAAGAGGCCACGAAGACGAACCAAGCATAGTCGAATGAATCCTCACGATCGCAACGAAATAGGAACTATAAGAAGAAGCAAACAACATGGTAAACACACAACACATAAATAAGACATGATGCTCATCCAAGTATGATGCATGACAAGGCTACATGATGCAACTCATGGCAAGAGATGAAGCATACAAGATCATCACATCAAAGCAAGTTTAAATGAGGCGGAAACAACATATAACAATTCCAGTAAGTCCTCATATGCAAATTTCGAAATTGGTCCCGATCTGAACAAACCTTATGTTAAAGTTGTTAAACAGCAAGTTAACATGCACCCTGATGATCTACATGAAATTCTAGTCAAGTTACATATAAAATTCATTTAATTCAGAGCTACGACCTAGAAGATATGAGCAAAACAAGTTCAGCATGGCATTGATGCAAAATGCATTCAAACATCAAGCACAACATTGAAAACATGGATGCAACATGACATGATGCATCTACAAGCAAAACCAAGCAAGTTTCGTATAAAGCATGCTCAAAACGGAGCAACGGTTCAACACATACACATGAAACAAGTTTGAAACAAATCTGTCCAAAACAGCAACTAGGCATCTTACAAGCATCAAAATAACATGCTACAAGTACAAGATAGGCACAAGCATGGCATGAACTAAAAGTACAGATTACATGCTTCAAATAACAACAAGGATTAGGTTCATAGGCATCAAAAGTAATCCAACATGATCAAGGCAACAAGCAAACTTTATATCACAGATTATGACTTAGTGGAAAACAGAGCATATACATGAGCAGAGTTAATATGTTGACATGTTGGAGGCAAGAAATAATGAAGCTACAGCACAAGAACATGTCAAGAAAAAGCATGGCATGCCAGAACATAACATGGAGCTCAAGCAACACAACATTTCATATACATGGGAGCAACAGGTTCATGGCGTTCATCAAAACAAGATGCAAATTTGATATAGCAAATTCTCAGACTTAGTGAAAATCTGGGAATGCAAACAACAACATTATGATGCTGACTTTTCAGGCACATAACAGCAAGCATGGCAATTATAATAAGCATGCAAAGGCCAAGAACATGTAGTAGGCATGTCATACTCCAAATAACTCAATTGGCACAACTCCATAGGAGGCATAGATTAACAACAATGAGCTTTGCCAAATTGAACATGTTGTTCACAGGCTGACAGATTTATCATAATGACAACTTGAGAGAAATTAAGAGACAAGCTACATCAACCTATTATGGGATCACTGGAATCCCTTCTACGGTTGGCGGGCGCGAAGTTGTGCAAAGATCAGGTCTAAGAGTCAGCAAAGCGATCGTTTACCCAGGTATGCGTAATACCCTAGTCCTGCTTTGGTGTATATTTGAGTGTTCTTGAGTTCTTCACGTAGCTATGGTGCCTATCCAACTTTCCAGGATCCGAATCCTCCTCCAGTATGCCGCGGGCCTCCTTTTATAGTCTAAAGGGACTGCCATAGTGCCACACAGCAGGTGTAAAGGTGTACAGTGTATAGGATTATCCCACGCCATTACGGGACAAGGCGCCTTCAATGCGATGCTTAGGTGTTTATTTACTTTATTAGGGACGGAAGAGAAGCCCGTCCCATCCGTGGGCGCTCTGTCTGGTCGCAACACGCGTCCACGCCAGCGAGGCAGGCAGGTGAGGTGGCATCGTGGTAGGGTCTTCACGAAGATCTGCATGCCACCACGCAGGTGCGTGGCTAGCTGGCCCAGGAACCGCGTATCGCCACGTGGGTGCCTGCCTATGCCAGCGGGTCGGCCGCCGAGCTGGGGCAGCAAGAGCTTGCCGTACACTTGCTCCTGTTCCCGGCAAGGGTCTTGCCAGGCCCTCCGTGAGTGCCATGTGGCAAGAGGCTTGGGGCTTCGGGGTGTCTTCGGCAAGGAGCCTTGCCGGGGCCTCGCGGGCGTCCTTGGCAAGGAACCTTGCGATCGCCATGTCTTCTGGTTCTCATCTTGGGAGTCATAGATCTTTGTCTTCACAAATATCTGCATGCCATCACGTGGGTGCTTCCCGAGCCTTGGCTCTAATGTTGTTGGTATCATTGGAGCCCATAGGCTTCAAGGGTGGCTTCGACGGAGGTGTCTGAGTGGATCGCCCCGGCAAGAGCCCTTGCCGGGTGGCGCGCAGGCCGCACCGGCAAGAGTCCTTGCTGGGGGAGCTTGTCTCCTTGCTTGGTCTTGTCGTGTTGTTTGTTCTGGTAACTCTGCATTCTTGGCTTCCTCCTTCTGCCCTGTTATGTTCGGCCACAGGCGAGGCTCTGACTGCCCGTGCACAAGTAAGGGGTAAAAAAGAGTGCCCCTACTTTTGTACACCGACAGGAGCCCCCGGGCCTGGGCCATTCATAAGGGCAATGCATTGTTGGGCTAGGCCCAGTACGGTGCACGGGCAGTGAGGCTGGATTTCCTTTACCGTGGTAACTCCTCCGATGGTTGCGCTTCCCCATGATCTGTGCTGACGTGGGGGTCGCGCGTGGGATGACCACAGCGTGCTTGCATCATCTTGTGGCTCCAAAAATAGTAAAGAGGCGGTTCGCGCCCCCTCATAAAGAAGAGGGGAAGTCATGGGGGCGCTGCCCATTTACTAAGTGGACTCGAGTCGCTCCACGATCACGGGGGTGCGGCACGGCCATACCACGCGTCACCCAACTCCCAATCCGCTCGCCACGTATCCCCCATGCATTGGGGAGGGCAAGCGGTGCACATGGAGGGCGTGGGCATTAATGCTGAGAGGGGGGCGGCCGCCGCCGATTGGAGCAGCGGGTCATTCATGTTTCCTCATTCCTTCGATGTTTGGACTGGTTGATTCAGGCGGTCGCCCGTCTATAAAGAGGGGAGGAGAGGAGCAGCGCTTCTCACCTCTCCACCCATCTTCTTCCTGTTTGATTCCTTCCCTCCCCAAGGTATGCCGAGAGGGCGCGGTCGTGGTTGTTCCTCTGCGGAAGCAACCAGGTCGTCTTCCCGTCAGAGGGCGGCGGTGGTCAAAGAGGAGTCGGATGCCTCAGATGGGGGGCATGCTGGCGGCAGAAGCGTCGGCCTGGGCCGCGGCCAGTGAGGCGGTCGAGGCAGAGGCACACAGGGTCGGCGGACACCCGCGCCGTCATCGTCTCCGTCTTCATTTCCTATGTCGTCTCCTCCTGCCTCCCCACGCGGCCATGTCAAGGACACGGCACTGGAGTTCATCGTACAGCTGTGCGAGCCACCGCGCAGTCGCCTCCGCCTTCCTGGAGCGTTTGCAAGGGCGTTGGAGTTCGATCAGCCACCAAGGCTAAGGCTTCACATGGAGGGGTGTTGTCATGGCGCCATGTGGGTGGACACCAGGTTTCCCACTCCTCACGTGATGCTTCTTCGCCGGGGGTGGAAGACCATCGCGCGCGCCCACTGCTTGGTGAAGGGGCACGTCCTCTGCTTCAGGCTAGCGGAGAGCGATCTGCTCTCCGTCAAAGTCTTCGGGCGCTCGGGACATAGGCTAGGGTGCTGTGTGGAGAGCTCAACCGACGACGAAAACTCCTTCTCGAGTGAGAGCATGGGGAGGACAGTGGCAGTGATGACGAGGGTGGTGGGCAGGAGGATGACGGGTCGGACTAGGCGGTTGATACACCGTCCCTGGGCAGTGCTGGCAGCACCATCATGTGCACCGCCAGCCCCTCGAACTTCTTGGGGTCGCCTCCTTGGGCGGCTGGCATTGGGAGGCCGGAGAATGCGAAGAAGGTGGGCGCGGTCATCATGTCTGAGTACGCGGGCTACAACCCGCGCATTGCCGGCCCGCTGCCTCATCTTTCGGCTCTTCTCCTGGCGCCATCATCGTCAGCCTCCTTTGGGACGGCCGGCGGGATGTTCTCTTGGTGCTTTTTGCTGCTTGTGCTTCGCCCAGGAGCTTCTTTTGCCTTTCGCCATCTTGTTCCATTTCCTGAGGAGAGGGACAAGAAAGGGGTCACGGGCATCTTATCTCTTTTTAGTTTTTAAGCCTATGGGCCTTTGTAAGATTTAAATCCTGTAACCCCCTCCCTTATGTATGCATTCCTTACGAATTGTACTTGTTTACAACGTATTTAAGAAGAGAAGGGTGTTTGCCGGGTTCGTTTCTGCGCGGGCAAGAGCCACACCAAGGAACGGATCCTTGTTATCTTAAGATAAGCAGCGTATCCCGACAACAAGCCTTGCCGTTCCTTCCCCGCCCCGTAGCTATATTCGTGCCTTTGGCGGGAATAGTAACGGGGCAGGGTCAGGCCCTTTGCTTGCTCCCTTCCCATCATGCTACCACCCAGCCGGGTCCAAGACAAAGTTTTTTGGACATAAGGAAAAGGGGAGCACGATGGCATAGGAGTGAGCGAAGCTCCGTTCGTTCAAGTTCCATACGGAAAGAGGGAGCGGGGGGCGAAAGACTTATCTGGGTTTTGTAGCTCCTGGCAACCTTGTCTTGCCGTGGTTTGATCCTTGGTTGTGCGGCCTCTGGCAAACTTGCCCTTGCCGGGGTCGGAGCGTCCGCTCGCCCCTTTCTTCCAAACGGCTCAGCAAGGACGCCCGTGGATCCTGTGAATCAAGAGGACAGAAAGGAGACAGAGAGATGCAAACTCGACCTCTATGCTAGGGGTTAGCCGCTGCTAAGCTCTATCAACCCTAACAGAGAAAGAGACTCAACCTAGCATGCATGCTAAAACTTTGGGCGCCAGCGCTTCATTTATTTATGCTCAGGGTCTGGGCCTGCCTTTGGACAAAGGGTTACATGCCTTGCCGGCAAGGCTTGTACAAAAGGGTGGCTCGCCGGGATGCCCAGTAACCGTGCCTTACGGGTAAAACTTGCGAAGATGTTCGATGTTCCAGGAGTTACTCACCGGGATCCCATCTTCGGTCTCCAGGTAGACTGCGCCAGGCCTGGTGACTTGTATTACCCGATAAGGGCCTTCCCACTTCGGCATCAACTTGTTGGATTCTTGGACGACTGAACGTGCCGAAGAACAAGGTCGCTTTCCTTAAAGCTTCGGCCATGAACTTTGCGGCTGTGATAGCGGCACAAGGCTTGCTGGTAGCGTGCTGTTTGTACAGCCGCCCGAAGACGATCTTCCTCGAGGAGCGTTGCGTCATCTTGCTGCAGTCGCTCTTGCTCAAGCTCATCATAAGCGAGCACTCGGAGTGACCCGTATGTGAGTTCTGTGGCGAGAACTGCCTCCGCCCCGTAAACGAGGGAGAAGGGTGTTTGGTCGGTGGCTCGATTTGGCATCGTTCTGATCGACCAAAGAACCGCCGGCAATTCATCAATCCAGCGCTTTCCGCACTTGACTAGACTGTCAAAAGTAGTTGTCTGGAGGCCCCGCAGTACTTCAGCATTTGCCCTTTCTTCCTGGCCGTTGCTTCGTGGATGGGCAACAGAAGCGAAACACACTTTGCCGCCGAGGTCTTACATATATTGCATGAAGGTGTTGCTTATGAACTGCGTACCGTTATTGGTGATAATTCTGTTTGGTACATCAAAACGGCAGACCAGGCCCATGAAGAACTTGACGGCCGACTGTGCTATCACCTTTCTCACTGCTTCCAACTCCGGCCACTTTGTGAACTTGTCGATTGCTATGTACGAGTACTCAAAGCCCCTGACAGCACGGGGAAAAGGGACCAATATCTCGAGCCCCCAGACCGAGAAGGGCCAGGAGAGAGGGATTGTTTGGAGAGCTTGAGCTGGTTGATGAAGTTTCTTCGAATGGAACAGACACGCTTCACACTTGGTTACTAGTGTGGTTGCATCCTGGAGGGCAGTGGGCCAAAAGAAACCCTGCGGAATGCCTTGCCGACAAGGGCTCTTGACCCTATGTGAGAGCCACACATGCCTCAATGTATCTCAAACAACAGCTCCATTCCTTCCTCCCGGGTGATACACTTCAGTTTCACGTCGTTCGGTCTTTTTCTGTACAGGACGTCATCGACGAACTGGTACATGGCGGACCTACGGGCTACTTTCTTCGCTTCTTCCTGCTCTTTAGGAAGTTCCCCGGTCTGGAGGAATTGGACAGCTTGATGCGCCCATGTCGGAGCCTGGGGCTGGACGGTAAGGACCAAAGGCATTTCCTCTGCTATGGGAGCGATTGCCTCTACTGCTAGGGCGTGACGCCCCGCCGGAGTCTGTTGGCCCACGGCAGGCCCAGCGTCTCCGGGAACACTCTTGCCGGCCACCCCTGCGGGTTCGGTAGGAAAGTACTTGTCGGGGCCTGATTTCCTTCGCTTGCTCGGCTCAGTCGATGGTTCAACAGATGGGCGAAATAATCGGAGCACAAAGGTACCTGGTTCCACAGGTAGTTTGAGGGCAGCGCGTTTCGACAAGTAGTCGACGATGTCGTTCTCCGCTCGGGGGACGTGTTCATCCTATATACCATCGAAACACTCCTCCAGTTTCCTTACTTCATCCACGTAGACTTCCATCAACGGGCTCTGGTAATCTTTGTTTACTTGCCTGACGACGAGCTGTGAATCTCCTCTGACGATGAGCTTCTTATTCCCAAGGTCCGCTGCGATCCTGAGACAGGCAAGCAGTCCCTCATACTCGACAGTGTTGTTTGATGACACCTCCCTGGGGAAGTGCATCTGGATCACATACTTGAGGTGCTCTCCGATGGGTGCAACGAGCAGCACACCAGCACCGACGCCTTGCAGCGAGAAAGCCCCGTCAAACTACATAATCCAGTCGCGACTCTCACCCTTGCCGGGGAGAGTAGTCTCCTAGATCTCCTCGTCGGGCATTGAGGTCCATTCTGCAACGAACTCTGCCAAGACTCTACTTTGAATCGTCGAAGTGCTTTCAAATTTCAAACCGAAGCTTGACAGCTCCAGGGCCCATGCCATGATCCTCTGTCACATCCCTAGTTAGCACTTGCATTAGGACTAGCTAGAGTGTGCATCATGTTTACTTATCAAAGAAACTTGAAATGGGAATGACAGAAACCCCAGCACCCCTCTCCTAACAACTAGGGTTTGATAAAATCTTTTCCAATGTACCCAAAATGCCCTTCAAAAATGTTCATCATTTCTGCCTTGGTCTTAAACCTCTGCCAAAAATGGTGCACAATTTTCTAGGACATCTAAGGGCTCTGGATTAAATCATATGGTATTTGAATTTGGGCATTTAAATGCTATAAAATATTTTAAATGCTCAAATAATCATAAACTATAATGTTCCATACTGTTCATAATATATACAGTGGGCATGACAAGTTTTATGAGTTATAAAAATGTTCTGCCATTTTTATTAATTAAACAAAGTTGCAAAACAAATGAAACAGAAAAGAAATAGGAAAAAGAAAAGAGAGAAAGCACTTACCTTGGGCCCAGCACTGTTGCAGGCCGGCCCAGCCCACCAACGCCGTTTCTGTCGCCTTCCTCCTCGCACCAGAAGGCAGCGCGCGTGGCCACCGCGCGCCGGCACGCGCCCGGCCACCTCCACCCTGCTTGCCTGCCTCCCCGACGCCCTGGAAGCCTCCCTGCGTCGCCACGCAGCTGCCCCGACCCCTCTCTCACTTTCCCCTCGTCTCCATCGCCTTCCCCTGGCTCTCTCCCTCTCACCACCGAGCCGCCCGTCGCCGCCGTTCGCCGTTGCCGCACCTAGAACCTCCCCCTCGTCCCGTGAGCGTGTCCAGAAGGTTCGCCGCGACGCCCTCTTCCTCCTCGCTGAGCCACGGATCGCCGGGAGCCCTGCAACGCCTTCACGCCGTCGTCCCCAAACTCGGATCGCCGAAGCACCTCGCCGTCGATTAAGAAGCTGCAGAGCGTCCCCGACCCCTCCGTTGAGCTCGCTAGCAGCGCTGTGAGCTCCTACGCCGAATCCCCCCTTCCTCTGCTTCGTTTACGCCGTGTAGTTGCTGCTCCGCTGAACACCGAAACCTACCGCCGCCAGGCTTGCCGCCGGCGATGCTCCGGTGACCATTTGGTCACTGGCACATGTCCGTCACGCTCGCCGCAGCACGTAGACGAGCTAGGTACCACGCACGCATCGCCTAGGCCACCGTAGCTGCGTCTCCACACACGCCCGAACGCCGGCCGCCGCTGTCGAGCTCGTTGCCGTCGTCTCCGGCCACCACAGGTCCGGCGACCACCACCGTTCGACGCGCTTCGGCAAGGGCTCTCCAACGCACCCAACCGCGGCTCGAACCGTGCCCTATGGACGTTTTCCGAAGCACGTCGCCGTGTCTGGCCTCGCCGGCGTCACTTCGCCGGCGAGTTTGACTCGTTTGACCGGGGGATTGACCACCCCTGGGTCGCTGACGTGTGGGCCACCCCTCCCCTAATTAGCCAGTTTAATTAATTAAATGTTAAATAAATTAGTTAGTTAGTATAGTCACTGACCCGTGGGCCCAAACCCCACTGACAGCTAATTAGTTTTTAGTTTAACACTAATTAACTTTGTTAGTTAGCTATGACACTAACACGCCGGGCCCACATGTCATGTTTGACTTGGACTAGCTCCTGTTGACTGACTGATGTCGGCATGATGTCATGCTGACGCAGTAAAGGATTTTCTGGGATTTTTAGATTTAAAAATAATTCAGGAAATTCCAGAAAATACCCAAAACTTCAAAAAATCATATAAATTCAACAGTAGCTCAGATGGAAATAATTTATATATCAAAAATGATCAGAAAAATCCATTATTTCCAATGGCACTGGTTTCATGCATGTTTGAGCAAGTTAACCTTGCTGTATACATTAAAACATGATAATGCATTTAATTAAATAATAGTTTGAATTCTAATTTGAATCCTTGATTCAAATAGGCTCAAACCCTTCTGGTTTTAGTTGCACTAGCCAAAACACATGCATCTTGCCATGTCATGAGCATGCATCATATTGTTGCATTTGTTTGTTTAATGATTGTATCGCCGGTATTCTCTGTGTTAGGTCCTGCTCCCGAGGATACTGCTACGTATCCAGTTGAAGAGCAGTACCCGACAACCACTTTGTCAGGCAAGCAATCATTGATCATTCCGATACAAACCCAATCTTCTCGCTCCTGCTCTCTTTTACTGCATTAAGGCAACAGCGTGTGAACTGCTACTTGATGCGGTAGTTGAACCCTATTCCCTTGCATGACCTGTCATTGCCACAGTAAATAGTTGAAACCCACTAACATGTGTAGGAGTTGATTGAGCCATGTGATGTGTGATCCACCATGCTATTTGTTTATGATGCCTGCTATGCTTAGAGTTGTGTCTGGTCTGGTTCATCTGGGTGATGGATCGGAGTGAAATGATCATACCGATAAAGAGAAGGAAATGTGGAATACGCTTGGTAAAGGTATCGATGAAAGGCCATGTAGGAGTACATGGTGGGTTGTTTCATTGGAATCGTCTATAGGACCCGAGATCTGTATGTGTGGTTCAAGTTACATCTACTACCACGCATTGGGATCCTTAATTGACCCTCTCTGCTTATTAATTACCCTCGATCTCTGTCCAGGAGTTGCAACTAGTTTCTGGTGTTTATAGTTTACTGGAGGTCGTGCACAGCGCTGACCCTCGGGGTGGGTTGTGATGCGACAGGTACGTGGCACGGTGTACCGGTTGCCCGTTTGGTGACTCGGGAACCCTGTACACATCGTTTGGGGCCGTGAGCGACACCCCGGCCGGATCTCCCCATGGATGGACCCCAAATAGGCGATAAACCTGGACGAGAGACTTGGGTAGTTAGTCAGGTCGTGGCCGACACCCTCGCAGGGCTTCCGCTTGAAGGTTTCCGAGTACACGTCGAGTAAACGGCGATAAGTGGTGGGAGCGTGTGTGAAGAGGTACACCCCTGCAGGGTTATCAATCTATTCGAATAGCCGTTGTTCGCGGTACGGACTACTTGGTTACTCTTACAGTTCATAGACAAGTTGATGGATACTACTAAAAGCCTCAAGATAAGTGTGAGTGCCGTGGATGGCCTTTCCGTAGGATGACGGAAGAGGATCCTCAGTAGTGTATTGTTGTGGTGAGTAGAGGACTCGTGTTCGTAATAACATCTTGCAATCTGTTGAGAGTTGTAGTATAGGTTAGCCAAGAGTCAAAGCTGGCTTTCTGCTATGAACTCCACTTTCCCCTTTGATAATGTTGCATGTATGATAGGTTCTGTGGTAAGACTTGCTGAGTACCTTTGTACTCATGTTTGCTTAATAACTGTTGCAGAGGAGAACCCTACCCCTGCTGATGGGTTCTACATAGACGTTGACGTCGACGAGTAGCTTGACACCCAGACGGAGATCTGGAGCTTGTGAAGGGCCTTGTAGATAGTCAGGCTACACCAAGCCTGTTTTATTTTCTAAGTTGTCTGTACTCAGACATGTAGCTTCCGCTTGTGCTTGTATGACTGTATGACTTGAGTGTTGGGTCATGTGACCCCTACCTGTATGGATATGTTATGTATGGCTCTTGGAGCCTCTTAAATAAAGTACTTTGAGTCATAGAGTTCTGTTGTGATGCAATGTTGTATTTGCACATACTGAGCATATTGTGTGTATGGTTGAAATGCTTGGTATGTGTGGGATCCGACACCTACTTGTTTTCCTTTGGTAGCCTACCTTACAGGGAAATGCCTCCTAGTGATTCCAATGAGCCTTGGTAGCTTGCTACTGCTCGGAACACGTAGGCTGGCCGGCATGTGTCCTTCTTCGTTCCTGTGTCTGTCCCTTAGAGGAAATGTCACGCGTTGTTCCTTTAAGTCCATGTAGCTTGCTACGACTTGGGTTCATACGTTGATGACCGACACGTTCGCTGCTGGGTCATGGATGCCTGTCTCTGTAATCTAGTGCCACTTTTGGTTTATAACTAGCCATGTCGGCCCGGGTTCTCCGTCATATGGATGCTAGCGACACTGTCATATACGTGTGCCAAGATGCGCAAACGGTCCCGGGCCAGGTAAGGTGGCACCCGTGGGGTTACCGTGCGTGAGGCCGCAAAGTGATATGACGTGTTACAGCTAGATCGGTGTGACTTAGGATCGGGGTCCTGACATCCTCCAAGTCGCATCTGGGTTATGCAATATTCGTTGCAACGGGAGGCGGGTGACGACGGTTATTTCATGTGCTTGGAAGTAATGACGCAGCTTCCTCGGCCATAAGGAGGCCGAAGAGCAATTTCTGCACGCCGGAGTACCTTGACCTAGCCCCGTGTAATAGGGAGCTGACAAAGTAAACTGGGTGCTGCATCATCTTCTTCTTCTGCATCACTCCATCCGGTTGCGCCTCTTCGGCCCCAGTGGCATCAGGCGTTCTCGCTGCTATCGCTTCCGTATTGACCTCCCTCTGGGCCACTAGCGCGGCACTGACCACTTGGTTCGTTGCCGCTAGATACAGCAGCAACGGTTCTTGTGATTTAGGAGCGACCAGTACCGGTGTAGAGGAGAGATATTTCTTCAAATCTTGCAGTGCTGCTTCGGCTTCTGGGGTCCACTCCATCGGGCTCGGCTTTTTCAAAATTTTGAAAAAGGGGAGGGCGCCCTCGCCAGATTTGGAGATGAACCTGCCCATGGCGGCAACGAACCCAGCAAGCCGACGCACATCCTTGATTTGCCTGGGCGCTTTAATCTGCTCGATGGCCTTGATCTTGTCGGGATTTGCTTCAATTCCACGCCGTGACACGAAGAAATGGAGAAGCTTGCCGGACGGGACGCCGAAGACACACTTTTCAGGGTTCAGCTTAAGGTTGATCTTGCGTAGATTCATGAATGTCTCTTCCAAGTCTTGTACGAGCGTTGCTTTGTCCTTAGTTTTGACCACTATATCATCCATATAAGCTTCCATATTTCTATGTAGCTGAGGTTCAAAACCAATCTGGACCGCCCTCGCAAATGTTGAGCCAGCACTCTTCGATCTGAAAGGCATCCACATAAAGCAATACGTACCACATGGGGTGATGAATGTTGTCTTCTCTTCATCTTCTCTCGCCATGAAGGTCTGGGGGTAGCCTGAGTAAGCGTCGAGGAATGATAACAAGTCACATCCGGCTGTGGAGTCCACAATCTGGTCGATGCGTGGCAATGGTAAAGGGTCTTTTGGACAAGTCTTATTAATGTATGTGTAGTCTATACACAGCCTCCACTTCCCATTTGCCTTACGCACTACCACCGGCTGGCCAACCACGTTGGATGAAGCACTCCTCTCACTAAGCCAGCTGCCTCTAACTTCCTGGTTTCCTCTCTGATGAACTCTTGCCGCTCCAGAGCTTGCTTCCAAACCTTCTGCTTGACGGGTCGCGCATGAGGGCAGACAGCAAGATGGTGCTCAATCACCTCCCTGGGAATGCCGGGGATGTCATACGCTTGCCACGCAAACACGTCGACATTTGCCCGCAGGAAGGTGATGAGCGTGTCTTCCTATTTGCTGTCGAGGGTGTAGCTTATGGTGAAAGCCCCTCCCGTGTCATCCTCCTCAACGGATACCCGCTTGGTTTCTGGTGGAGCAGCCCTGGATTTCTTGCTCTTGCCGGTGGAGCTCTCTGGCGTGTTCTCGACGGGAACGCTACACTCCGAAGAGGAGCGCTTGCCGGAGTAGGCGTGAGATGTCTCACCGGTCTTCTTTCCTCCCGGGGCTTCAATGGCAGGAGCAAGCATCTTAGCGGCAATCGCTGCAACTGCCTCCCGGTAAAGCTGATCAACACAGATCAGTTCATCCTTCTTGTCGGAGGGGAAGGTGATGATGGACATCGGCCCAGGCATCTTCATCATGTTGTAGGCGTAGTGCGACACTGCCATGAATTTGGCCAACGTTGGGTGGCCTAGGATCCCGCTCTAAGGCAAGGGGATCTTGGCTACATCAAAAACAATCCTCTTCGTCCTGTTGTTTAGATCGCCCCCGAATGTCATGGGCAGCGTGACTTTACCCTTAGGCTGGCTTCTTCCTGGGTTTACTCATTGGAACGAGCCGTCTCCTCGAGGTCTCCATCAGGGATTTCCAGCCTGTTGACCATGATGGGTGAAATCAAGTTCAGGCCGGCCCCGCCATCAACCATCATCTTTGTCACCTTGAGATTGTGTATCGTTGGTGAGACCAATAATGGCAAACACCCGACCGCAGTCGTGCGGTCAGGGTGATCCTCGGCGTCAAAGATGATAGGAGTGCTGGACCACATTAGTGGCTTCTGGGCATCGAATAACGGCTCCGCTGCTGTGATCTCACGCACCCATTGTTTAAGTTGGCGGTGGGAGGAATGCAGAGAGGCACCGCCGTCGACGCACGTGGCCTCCGTGGCCTTCTGGAACTCTTGCTCGCCGGACTCATCATCCTCTTCGTGATCATCATCTTCTCGCTTCTTGTCACGGCCCCGGGCGGGTCGTTCTTGTTGGTTATCTTTGCCACGGCGGCCAGGCTGGCCGCCACGTTTCTCGCCAGATCCTTCTGCACCATCTTGGCCCTTTTCCTTGTCTCACCTCTCGTACTTGGCTTTTTGCTTCTCCGCGAGCTGCTCGACTTGTCGGCAGTTCTGGAGGTCATGGCCTTTGGTATGGTGGATCTTGCAGTATTGTTTGTCGGAGCTTCCCGGCTTGTCAGCGGCCGCCAACGCTTGGCAGATGACACACCCGGCGATTTCCTTGCCGGGGTCGTATGCTTTAGTTTTCTTGGCGGCGCTGGCGTCATCAGATACCTCAATGGCAAGCACAGCTTTGCCCTTGCATTTCCTGTTACGGCGTCGACCCTTTTTCGTTGGGACGACGACGTCTTCATCTGAAGAACAGGTTTCCACACTGGCGTCTTCGCCGGGGTACTTCCTTCCCTCTTCAGCCCGGGGTATCTGTCGGCCAGAACGTAAACTTCGGCCACATCCTTTACTTTGTTCATCGCCAGCTCTTCACGCATCTTGCGGTTGCGCATGTTCTGGTGGAACGCGCTAACGACGGCGGCAGGATAAACGTCAAGGATGTTATACTGCACTCGGCTGAACCTCTGTATGTACTTGCGCAGGCTTTCACCTTCCTTATGGGGGATGACATGCAAATCGCTTGCCTGGCCATGGTCCTGGTGGCCACCCGTAAAAGCGCCAACAAACTCATGCCACAAATCTGACCAGGAAGAAATGGAATCAGCCGGCAAGTGCATCAACCATGACATGACGTTGGATTTGAGTGCCAACGGTAAATAATTGGCAAGCACCTTGTCATCGCGCGCCCCAGCAGCCTGTATCGCGATGGTGTAGATGTCGAGGAACTCTGATGTGTGAGTCTTGCTATTATACTTCTCGCCGACGTCAGGCTTGAAGGTGTGGTGTGTGGGCCACTGGAAACGCCGCAGCTCACGAGTAAAGGCTGGGCAGCCTACCTCGTAAGGTAAGCCTCCAGATCCTCCCGGTGTTGGGTTGTCCAAGACAGGCCACGCCCGTCTATCCAACTGGTGGGCGCCTCGCGTCGGCACTCGATGGTCGTTCGAGCATCCTCGTGGGCACGCTCTCGAAGAACTTGGCGCTGATCACGGTGGGTCCATGGTTCCGACGATGCTATGGATATGTTGTCGCAAGCGTCGTCTTGACGGGCCGGCACGCGTGATAGCTGGCGAGGAGGAGGAGAGTGCACCGTAGCCGCAGCGCCCCCAGTCCTTCCACCGTTTGTCGAGCTTCTCCGTAGCAGGAGGGAAGCCGAGGAGCAATTGTGAGCGTGCTAAGGCTTCCACTGGCGTGGGTGGCAGGGAGAGCTGCACGGATCGAGACGCGCTACGACTTCTAACCATGTTAGAAGGAGCTCTATCATGGCCCCGCAGCTGCACGTCGCCCTCGCCAGCGCCTCGGCGAGCATGCTGATCTTCTACATCTCGTGACTGATGCGTAGGGCTCTTTCCGCGGTGGCGCCCACGGTCCTGCGCGCGGTGATGCTGCTCATCGCGCGCGACCTGGGAGGAACGCGCCGTGGGCGCTGCCGTGTGGAAGTCACGACATCGCTCGTGCGACGTACGAGGCCACTCTTGGAGGGCCTCGCGCCGCCTGCGGGGGGCCCGGCTCCACCCTTGGACTTGGTGGCATGTGGCTCGTCGTCTCGCGCATGAACGATGTCGCTTGCCAGGCTTCGGCTGCTGGAACGACGCTGGTGTTCACGGGTTGCGCCTCAGCTCCCATCCGTGACCACCCCGTCGCCAGCCTATGCCGGCATGGGCCGTTCGGCTGCAGACGAACTGACCGCCGCAATCATCTTCTTCTTAGGAGCCATGGCGATGAGGGATCGCTACCCTAAATACTAGACCAGATTTTCACAATGGCGCCCCCTACCTGGCGCGCCAAAGATGTCGGTACGTAACGACACCTATGGGATCACTGGAATCCCTTGTACGGTTGGCGGGCGCGAAGTTGTGCAAAGAGCAGGTCTAAGAGTTAGCACAGCGCTCGTTTACCCAGGTTCGGGCCGCGAGGATGCGTAATACCCTAGTCTTGCTTTGGTGTATATTTGAGTGTTCTTGAGTTCTTCAGCTAGCTATGGTGCCTATCCAACTTTCCAGGATCTGAATCCTCCTCCAGTACGCCGCGGGCCTCCTTTTATAGTCTAAAGGGGCTGCCACAGTGGCACACAGGAGGTGGAAAGGTGTACAGTGTATAGGCTTATCCCAAACCATTACGAGACAAGGCACATTCAATGTGCTGCTTAGGTGTCTATTAACTTTATCGGGGATGGGAGAGAAGCCCGTCCCGTCCGTGGCCGCTCTGTCTGGTCGCGACACGCGTCCTGGCCAGCGAGGCAGGCGGCTGAGGTGGCGTCGCGGTAGAGTCTCCACGAAGATCTGCATGCCACCACGCAGGTGCTTGGCTAGCTGGCCTAGGAACCACGTATCGCCACGTGGGTGCCTGCCTGGGCCAGCGGGTCGGCCGTCGAGCTGGGGCGGCGACGGGGCGGCAAGAGCTTGCCGCAGACTTTCTCCTGTTCCCGACAAGGGTCTTGCCGGGGCCTCCGTGACTGCCCTGCGGTAAGAGGCTTGCTGGGACTTCAGGGTGTCTTCGGCAAGGAGCCTTGCCGGGGCCTCGCGGGCATCCTCGGCAAGGAACCTTGCGATCGCCATGTCTTCTGGTTCTCATCTTGGGAGTCTGCATGCCATAACGTGGGCGCTTCAAGACTTGGCTCTAATGTTGTTGGTATCATTGGAGCCCATAGGCTTCAAGGGTGGCTGGGACGGAGGCGTTTGAGTGGATCGCCCCGGCAAGAGCCCTTGCCGGGTGGCGTGCAGGCCGCACCGGCAAGAGTCCTTGCCGGGGGAGCCTGTCTCCTTGCTTGGTCTTCTCGTGCCATCTGTCTTGGCATTTGTTCTGGTAACTCTGCGTTCCTGGCTTCCTCCTTCTGCCCTGTTATGTTCGGCCACATGCGAGGCTCTGACTGCCCGTGCACAAGTAAGGGGTAAAAAAGAGTGCCCCTAATTTTCTACACCGATACCTATAATTTCAAACAAGGGCATGGATGGATAGAGCATAACATGGACTTCAAGACATGATCATTGGAGATTAAAAATCATGCATGGATTTGACTGTAGCATCAAGCAAACATGGCATCTCAAAATAATAGTTTGAGACTCAGAAAACAGCAAACAGTGAGTAGGTTGCTTTGCAAGCTTGTTGCACTCATCACAAGGCATGTCATGAAAAATGGATTGCACCATTGCAAAGATGACATAATTATGCTCCTAAAACATGTTGACATGATGATCAAACAAAATTCACACATAAAGATATGGAAAAGACAAAACATCGAGTTATATAAGCTTTCAGCACTTAACAACAACATGCACTTTTGTAATAGGGATTAACATGGCAAGGTGAACCCTAACATGTATGAAACTGCAACCATCATGAAGAGCACTCAGAAGCAATCATTTTGACATGTCACACATGCAAAACGGAGCAATATACACAAAGATATGGCAGGTCAAAGATGGTACATAATGTTTGAAATCTCAGGGACTGTGAAAAAAAGGGGTTATGAGCAACAGATAGCTAAGCGGCGCACTGGGCAGGTTTTGATACTGCTCACCATGGGCTTCGCCCCATGACGAGGGAGAGGCGAGGCAGGCCGATAGGGTCTGTGCTGGCCTGGCTGGAGGTGGGCCGGCGGCTGGGCCCGCTCCAGCAGGCCGACCCAAGCGACCTAGCGAGCAAGGCGAGGTGGGGCGTCGTCGACCTCTGGGACGAGGCCGGCGGCGCAGGACGGCAACGGAAGCCGGCAGTGACGCAAGGGGATACCGGGGACGGCAAAACTGAGGCTTTGGTGGCGGATCCGACCGGCAGGCGACCGGATCCGGGCGTAGGGCCGACGAGGTCATGGGATTCGAGGACTCCATGTGGGAGGCGTGATGAGCTCCTGCGGGGAGCACGAGGAGAGAGAGGGAGCTTTGTGAGAGATAGGAAGGAGTAGGAGAAGGGCAGGTGGATCTGGCCTGCCTGGGACGGAGGTGCTCGCAGGCGGCGGCTTCGGTGGCCGGCCGGCGATGCCGACGAGGAAGGGGCCGGCGACCAAGGTGCAGAGGGCCCGAGGAGGCGGGAGGAGCTCGGGCGTGGCTCGGTTGAACAGCAGCGGCGCTTCGGGCACGGGCGGGCCCCGGATGGGCTCCACGGGCCGCGCGGGTGGGGTGGCTGGAGGCGCGCGCGTGACGGCCTGGGGTTGGCTGCGGGCAGCGAGGAGGGCGACGTGGCAGCCTCTGAGTAGTGGAGAGCGCCTGGCCGGTGGCGGCGAGCTTCTAGGCCGGCAACAAGTGGCGGCGGGGCAGCAATTCTGCCTGGAAATTGAAGAGGAGAGAGGCTAGAGGTAGGTGGAGGGGCTAGGCTGCCCAAAATGGCATGGAGGAGGTGTTTATATATGGAAATGGCTAGGGTTTGGGGCGTTTCGGGTGTTTCGGAGCCCTCTGATCGAAATCGGACGACTCCGGACGTATGAGGGGGAAGGTTGGGCCAAGTGGGCTGTGAGGAGGCATTGGGCTGTGGGGGGAGAAGAGAGAAAGGCCCGGCGGGGGTTTTCGGAGACCAAAAACAACCGATAAATATACCGGCAACGGTGCCACTACAGTTAACGGTTGGGCTATCCAACAAACTCCGAATGCGACAAAATTTGGCAGGCGGTCTGTCTACATTATAATAAGACCGCACGCCAACTTTCAACCCATTCTGAGAACGTTTTTCAGCCACAAACAAAAAGAGGTTTCGGAGGTGCCGCGGGCACGTGCGAGTGTGTCTGGGCTCAGAACGGACAACGGAGAGGCCCGACAACTACGGACGGATGCAAGTTACTAAAACTATGCAGATGCAAAGCACATGATGACATGGCAAACTGCAACATGCAAGCAGATGACATGGCAATGACAGCGAATAACTGGAAAACACCTGGCGCATCGGTCTCGGGGAGTCACAACACTCCCCTACTAACAAGAGATCTCGTCCCGAGATCTTAGGAATGAGACGGAAGAGGAAAATGGAAGAACAAGTTGCTTCTTCAAGAAATGAGTGAAGCCAAAGGATCTTGAGAGGTTGAACAACTTTAAAGAAAAAACAAAACCAAGATGAGCGAGATTAAGAAGCTCCGGTAAATTGAGAAAACAAGGCACACAACGAGAATCAAGAGCTAAAGTGAGAAGAGAGACATTGAAACCTGTGGGGACCCCGACTTAAGAGTCGAGATCACCGAATGCACGTGTACAGTGATCCCCGAGATCAAGGCTCACTGAACACACAGAAGTTGAATAACAAGAGTCTTACATCCATACATACCGTCTTACACAAATTATGACCATTATGGCCAAGTCTTACAAAGATAAAGCCTCATGGGCTGAATAGCAAATAAACTCGAATAGCGGAAGTCCTCGTAGATAAGTAGAACCCATGCCATCTGCCTTAACCCTACCAGCATTCTCACTGGGAAAGCGTCCTAGTTTGCATGTTCGTCTCCATAAAATTCTTCTTCAAATTCCTGCTCCTCCATGCCTGGCCAATTAAATAACCAGTGGCAAGCCAATGAGTACTTTGAATGTACTCGCAAGAAACCCATGATTTGGTTCAAGGTAACAATGCAAGTTGTACCAAAATAAGCAGCCTAGCTACAAGCTAGATAAGATGTTCTACCATTTGTGAAACATGCATCAATGTACTTGGGTAACCTCGAAGACAGGTTGCACATATCAACATAAATAGAGTTCATTTCATTATCAACGAGTCAAGTCACCACCTTGACTCAACACGCACACACACACACACACACACACTTCCACCGATATTGTAAAATTCTGGACATAGTTTATGTAGCACCTCCCAACTGTCCATGACCGTGGACATGGCTATTCGAGTAGTTTTACACTCTGCAGAGGTTGCGCACTTTACCCACAAGATCCAGGAAGCTTTCGTTCTCATCCAAGCCTTGCGATCTCAGGATGATAAGGTCTGCTATGAAATCTACCCCGTTAGTGATGATATTGACTCCCTTATAGCCTATCTTGGCCCTCATCTCTGCTCCGGGGGTTTGTACCACCATGGGGTTATTCAGGGGTGTAGGGGTCATGCCACTTTTTAATGCAAATCTTTAATGACAAATGAATGCGTGGCTCCAGAACCAAACAAGATAGTTGCAGGTGCTGAGTTGACAAGGAACGTACCCAGCACGATGTCCGGGTCTTCCTGAGCTTCCTCAACAGTGACATGATTCACACGCCCCTTCCCATGGTTGGCAGGTTGCGAGGAGCTTGGTTCCTTGGTGGCGTCCCGCGGCCTTGTCCTGGGTTCTGTGCATTGGGGCACGGGGCACCAGGCTTCTTGTTGGGGCACACCCTTGAGATGTGTCCTGACTGACCACATCCAAAGCAAGTGACTTGGTTTGGGTTATTGATCTTGTTGCCACCACTGTTATTTGGGTTGAATGCTGGCCTTGGGTTGGCATACTACGGAGGCTGATAGTTGGTGCAAGGTGCGGGAGCTCTTGGCTGCTGATAGGTTGGCTTGACCGGGGCTGGCTGCCACGGGCAAGGCTTCTGGTTGCTGGAACTTCCCTTGCTGATCATCTTGCGCTTGCGAGTGTCTTGCAGAGCACGCCGCTTGTCTTCAAGCATGAGTGCTTTGTTCACCAGGTCAGGAAAGGTTGGGCAATCACACACGACAAGCGAGTACTGCAGAGTCTGATTGAGGCCTTCCATGAAGCACTCCCTTTTTGCAACATCTGTGCTGACATCTTCACGGGCATACCTTGACAAGACACTGAACTTCTGCATGTACTACTTGACAGTGCCACTTCCTTGCTTTAGGGCTCGAAACTCACGCTTTTTGATAGCCATGATTCCGGAAGGAATATGGGCCTTGCGGAATTCTGCATTGAAGTTGTCCCAAGTAATGTCTTGCCCAGATTGCTTGACCTTGAATCCATCCCACCAAGCTCTAGCAGTCCCCCCGAGGCAGTGGGCAGCATAAGCCACCTTCTCGCGGTCTTCAGTGCAACCGACTAGTTCTAGCAAGTCCTCAATAGTGCGGACCCATTCGTCTGCATCCAGTGGTTCAGCAGTCTCGATGAAGGTTGGCGGTGCATGCTTCTTGAACTCTGCCAACATGGAACGTCCATTGCCATTCCCCGTCGGCTGGCGGTTGTTGGTGACAGCTTGAGAAATCATCTGGAGGGCTGCGGTGTTGTCTTGGCGTTCCTCTTGGAAGGCTTGGAGAAGCTGAGCCATGTCCATGTTCGGGGGAGGTGATGGTGCAGCTTGGTCGTGGGTTTGGTCTTGGTCGGCCTCTGCTTGGGCGGATGCTCCGGCTTCGGGCTGCTGGGTAGAGGTACCAGTACGAGTTACAACAGGCATCCTGTTGGAGCGGTAAAGGTCTCATGATTTGGAATGAAGAGGGAAAGCAATAAGGATGGGTGCCTAGTAAGGGGGTGGGTGTGACACTAATTATTTTTGTGCAAGGGACAAAAGGGCCAAACACCTTTATTAAAATCCAAATGGGTGATGCAGTCGTTTACACATTCCCGAAGGGAAGATACGACGTGCATCCAAACACGACAAAAGCAAACACTAGATGGTTTCATATGAACCATACAAGGACTCAACCTCGCATAGGGGTTACACGACCTATCCTACCGTAGAGGTCACGAGCTGGCATATCCAAGTTGCGAATAATGCCTAAGCGGCGGAATGCTCGGTCACGTATTCTGGCTCTTCTGGGTCTTCCTCCTTGTCTTCATCTGTCTGGGCCCCCCTATCACTTGAGGGTGTGGGGGAGTGGAGGAGTTGGATACGGCGGTGTTTTGTCGGTGGTGCAGGGAAAAGCTTGTGATATTCCCTTGCCGTCATACGACGTCGCTGGGGTGGTTCTTCATCCTTGGAAGAAACATCGCCTGAGGGCCTTCCGCCTCGATACGCGATAGCGGGTCGCCCGGTAGGGGCACCTTCCTTCTTGATCCTATCCGTCTTCTCTTGTGCTCGACGAAGAAGTGCCTTGGTCTTGTGGAGTTCTTCTCGGAGCTTCATCGATTCCGAGGCCAGATCTTGTGCCAAGCTGTCGGCACAAAGCCTGAAATAGGTCTGGAATCGAAGTGGAAGTCCTTCCTTCAGTGGAGGGGCTTGCGCACTGCATTCATCTTCACCTTCCTTCCGATAAGGCAAGAAGCGGGTTGTCATCTTGGCTGCCATCTCCTGAAGAAGTTCACGGAGATGGGTTAGTGCCTTGAGTGCAGCAGCCTCGACAGCGAGGGGTAGTTTTGCCATCTAGGGTCCCTCGAAGAACCAACTTGTGGGAGGATCGTTTGCCTTCACGATTACTTCCACATGGTACTCCACCTCAGTGTCGCCAACCCAATGCTCATGGTAGGTGAGGATGGGTGCTCGTTGGGACTGGCACTCCTGGAGGCTATCCTCGAGAAGCAAGGGGAACCCAGTGGTTAGGTGCTCTTCAGGTACAGCGGCCATCTACAAAGGTTGAATAGGAGAGGTTAATAAGCTGATGATATCTGAGGTTTGGTAAGGTTTAGAAAAGAAGAGAGGTTCGGAAGGTTTATTAAAAGGGTCTCATCCTAACTAACGCCCATGCTAACTAAGGCTTCCTACAGTCAGGATGGATCTGATACCAGCTCTGTGGGGACTCCAACTTAAGAGTCGAAATCACCGAATGCACGGGTACAGTGATCCCAGAGATCAATGCTCACTGAACACACAGAAGCTGAATAACAAGAGTCTTACATCCATACATACCGTCTTACACAAATTATGAACATTATGGCCAAGTCTTACAAAGATAAAGCCTCATGGGCTGAATAGCAAATAAACTCGAATAGTGGAAGTCTTCGTAGACAAGTAGAACCCATGCCATCTGCCTTAACCCTACCGAAATTTTGACTGGGAAAGCGTCCTAGTTCGCATGTTCGTCTCCATAAAATTCTTCTTCAAATTCCTGCTCCTCCATGCCTTGCCAATTAAATAACCAGTGGCAAGCCAATGAGTACTTTGAATGTACTCGCAAGCAACCAATGATTTGGTTCAAGGTAACAATGCAAGTTGTACAACAATAAGCAGCCTAGCTACAAGCTAGATAAGATGTTCTACCATTTGTGAAACATGCATCAATGTACTTGGGTAACCTCGAAGACAGTTTACAGATATCAACATAAATAGACTTCATTTAATTATCAACGAGTCAAGTCACCACCTTGACTCAACACGCACACACACACACACTTCAACCGAGATTGTAAAATTCTGGACATAGTTTAAGTAGCACCTCCCAACTGTCCATGACCGTGGACATGGCTATTCGAATAGTTTTACACTCTGCAGAGGTTGCGCACTTTACCCACAAGATCCGGGAAGCTTTCGTGTCACCCACGATCTCGCAGTACCTCAAGTACTCGAGGGAAGCACTCGGTGATTACCTTTCCCTAGACAACACTAACATAGGGTCCACTCGTTGGTGCACGGCCCTCGTGTACAAACGATAAATTATGGGCCCTTCTTACAATGTCACGCATACACGAAGGGACTAACGGTGTGTCCGGTGCCCTGTAAAGACAGTCATGGTCGCCAATCCAAGCACGACCCCGTCCCGGGAGTGACCTCAAGTCTCCCTCGTCACTAGTGATGTGGGGACCATGCAAGTATCAGCCTAAGTAATTAATAATGCCCCGTCCCATAAGGGGTAGAGTGGTTGCACATGTTTGGTTGGGACGGTAATCACACATAAATATTGTCACACCCTGCATTTTGTAACATGTTATTTGTAACTTTGAAGCATGAAAATTTGGACCAGCAAAAATTTTTAGCATCATTTGGCTTTTATTTGAAATTCAGTTTTCTTCATTTGCTTTTTCATGTGCTCATTAAAGTCAACTATGATCTCTTGTAGATTTCATCTCTATACTCAAAACTTCTGCCCAATGATCATGCCAAGTGTTATATGACAGTATAGTATTTTCTTACAAATTAATTTGGCCAAAAAGTATTTTTATAAATTTAGTTTTCCAAAAAACCCTGAATTGAGATTCGCACTGCAAGTACTTGATTTAGGGTGAGAAAATTATTTCAAAAGGTTTATTTGAGACCTAGTAGTCATAGGACTCCCAGAAACCACAAAGGTATAATTTTAAAAGTTATTTTCCTATTTTATTTAAAAGCTTTTTCTTATGGCCAGAAATGGTCTTTAATAGGGGAAAATTATTTAACTGTTTCAAAAATATTTGCCAAAATTCAGAGAAACTCATAGGACATATATTGTCCATATATAAGAGTTTCAACACTTGGTCATGTTCAATATAATGGGCTAAACCCTCTAAAACCCTTTCTGGATATTTCAAGCTTTTGAAATATTTACAAAGGAAACTTTCTCCAAAAATTCCAGGGAAATTCTATCATGTCATATATGACATATTTGATGATCTTGCCAAGACCCATGCATTGGGAAGCAAGAAAACATCCTCAAACCCCTTCATAACCATTCTGTCCATATTTGAAGTTTGAGCAACTTTACATTGCCAAACTTGTCCTAATGCTCTCAAACTTGGTGCACATGCTAGAATGACCTAATAAGGCACCTAGACCAAATGGCACAAGATTTTGAATAGAGCAACTTGATCAGATCACCTCAAAACCCTTTCTGTTCAAATGCAAATTTGAACAACTTTACATTACCAACTTTTTATCTGGAGCTTCAAACTTTGTGGGCATGATCAATACCCCAAATGATGATGCTACACCAAGTGGTGCATCAAGGGGAGATGATTAGCTTGACTCAATCAAGATGAGACTGTTTCTGTTGATTTCTAGGGTTCACCAAAGTTACATTGGCTAGTTTCTTCAAATGAGCCCAAATTTGGTGAAGCACCCTATTTTCTCATGTCTTTCAAACCCTGTCAAGTGCCATGTCAAGTGGACTTCATTTACTTGATCAAACACCTTCTGCAGAAATGCTAAAACCTCCAATTTGACCACTTTCACTTTTCTCCATGGCCTCAACTTCTTACCACGGGCTCATTGAGTTACCAGCTACCTCCAGTAACTCCCCCAGCACCCCAGCTCCATGATTGAGGGGTGAAACCTCTGTTTTACCTTGCTGTACAGTAGGTTTCTACCATTCCACCAACACTCTCACTCTCTCTCTGCATCCCCAGGGCATCCAAGGCCTCAGGGCATTTCTTTACTCCTCCCTCTACTTGCTGGACACTGTTGGACACGCTGGAACGGACCAAACCGGCGAGAGCGTGGCGATGCCAGTCAAACGCACGCTCTGGAGCGCGCAAACAGTGCACCCTGCATGCTGGCTCCAGCCAATCGCCGATCCCCGACAACCTCGAGCCTCCCCCTCGCGCCAGTCGAGGCGCCTCGACGTCCGCGACCTCCCCGGCGTTGTCCCCCCTCCTCCTGCGCCCTCCAGTGAACGTCGTCGCACGCGCACCGGCCGCCCGCTTCGGCCATTCTTCTGCTTCACACGCGCGCGCGCCTCTGACGCTCCCCCGCTCCTCCTCTCACCTCAGCTGGACGTGGAGCTAGTCCACGGACCTCCCCGGCGTGTTCCCAGGCTCCAGAACCCTCCACAGCCTCGCCTGCAACCTCGCCGACGCACGGGTCCACGGTGAACCACGGGCGCGGCTATATAAGGCCCTCCCGAGCTTCTCCAACACCACCGCAAGCCTCACACCTCTCCACTGAGACCCCCAGCACCCTCCACTCCTCCCCAAGACGCCCCAGTGCTCGGGATCGACCGGAGCTCTGCCGCGTCGGGCCGCCGGCGATCTCGGGGTATGGGCCTCCCCTGCCTCTCCTTCCACTCGTTTCGGAACCGCCGCACTCCACTGATCGTTTCCCCTCTATTTCCCCCTCCGTTTGCAGTCGGAAACGGCCGCAGCAACTACCCTCCGATGAGCCTCCGCCGGCCCACCTCGTCGCCGGCGAACCAGACCTTCCCGCCGTGCCGCAACACCACCACAGCAACCGCAACACGACGCTGGTCACGTCCCTGGCCTCCGTTGCCGTCGCCGTGGCCGGAATCCTCGCTGGTGAGCTCGCCGTCGCCGTGGCCGCGGGGTTAGAGATGACAGGCGGGCCCCGCCTGTCATCCCCCCACCTCTCTCCCCCTCCTCTGTGCCGCTGACCCACGGGCTCCGCCCGTCAGGTTTGAAAACCCGACGTGCGCGCGTGCTGGCTCCGTGCGGCTGGGCCAGTCCGTCTGGGCCATGCACTGTGGCCTCTTCTGGCCGAGTGCACAGGACCCCTTTTTCTTTTTCTTTTCTGTAAATGATTTAAATATTTATACAGAAAAGAATATTGATCCAAATTAAATAATTCCAACTCCTAAAATCTTTAAATATTCCAACCTATTTAATGGTACTACCTTCATTCAAATCCATGAAACTTTGCTGTACTGTTCAAATTTAAATTCAAATTTGGGCAGTAATACTCCTGTTCAAAAATCAATATATCCCATTCTGTTACTCCAAAACTCCAACTAAGATTTTTCCCCATCTTAGAAATCCCTCTAGTATTTTACAAAAAATGAGTTGACATTTTTCTGAGCACTTTGATTCTTCTGTTTTATTTGTATTCTTATTTTCCTGTGGTTATTATGCGACGTATAGATCCCGTATTTGACGAAGTTGCTGTGGAAGAAAAAGGAGAAGGATTTGAAGACCTTGAAGACCGAGCCAATCCAGGCAAGCAGCCCTTTGACCATGATACACTTGTTCCTCGGAACCCGTTGATTCCGATGCATGATATTAGGGTTATGATGGTAACCTAGATGAACCACCACATGATGCATGCTTTATTGTTGATCTTGCTATGTGCTAGGTG
This sequence comes from Secale cereale, assembly GCA_902687465.1. Taxonomy (NCBI): domain Eukaryota; kingdom Viridiplantae; phylum Streptophyta; class Magnoliopsida; order Poales; family Poaceae; genus Secale; species Secale cereale. The sequence continues at coordinate 293,992,422 of LR738710.1, read as the reverse complement.
ACATGCAAATAGTTGGTCATGATGCTTATATGATGCATGTGTGATATGAACCCTCGTAGTTGAAATCTTTGCATAAACCCATCGGGTGCCCCTAATGCCCGAGGGTGATGAAGTGTTAAGTCATCACTTGAGAAAGAATTGATGTGCCGGTAGATCATGTGCATGGTGGAATGATGGATTAGATTTATGTGTGACTACCGTCCCAACCAAACATGTGCAACCACACTACCCCTTATGGGACGGGGCTTGATTGATTACTTAGGTCGATACTAGCATGGTGCCCGCATTACTAGTGACGGGAAGGCTTGAGGTCTTTCCCGGGACGGGGTCGTGCTTGGATAGACGACCATGACTGTTTTCACAGGCAACCGGACACACCGTTGGTCCCTTCGGGTACGCGTGAACATTGAATTAGGGCAAGTCCCGTGATCTATTGTTTGTACCCGAGGGCCGTGTGCCAACGAGTGGACTCTATGTTAGTGTCGTCTAAGGAAAGGTAATGACCGGGTGCTTACCCCGGGTACTTGAGGTACCGCGGGTCGTGGATGACACGGAAGTTCCCCGGATCTTGTGGGTAAAGTGCGCAACCTATGCAGAGTGTGAAACTATTCGAATAGCCGTGTCCACGGTCATGGACAGTTGGGTGGTGCTACTTAAACTATGTCCAGAATTTTACTTCATCGGTGTTGATATGTGTGTGATGATTCAAGGATGGTGACTTGACTCGAAGAGTTGAATCATATTCATGTTGATATCGGTAACCTGTCTTCGAGATTACGCGAGGTTATTGATGCATAAACTTGATGATAGCATATTGTTCTAGCTTCCTGCTAGATTGTTCATTATTGTCCCATTGCATTGTTACCACATCATGGGTTGCTTGCGAGTACATTCAAAGTACTCATTGGCTTGCCACTGGTTATTTAATTGGCCAGGCATGGAAGAGCAGGATTATGAGGAAGAGTTCTTTGGAGACGATCATGCGAACTAGGATGCTATCCCAGTCAGAATGCCTGTAGGGTTAAGGCAGATGGCATGGGTTCTACCCGTTTACCGAAGACATCCGCTACTTGAGTTATTTGCTATTCAGCCCGTGAGGATCTATCTATGTAAGACTTGGCCATAATGGCCTTAATTCGTGTAAGACTATTTGTATGGATGTAAGACTCTTGTTATTTCAGCTTCTGTGTGTTCAGTGAGCATTGATCTCTGGGATCACTGTACACGTGCATTCGGTGATCTCGACTTCCAAGTCGGGGTCCCCACAGAGCTGGTATCAGAGCCATCCTGACTGTAGGATGCCTTAGTTAGCATGGGCGTTAGTAGTTGAGACCCCTTTTCAAAAACCTTCTGAACCTCTCTTCTTTTCTAAACCTGAGATTTCCTCAGCTTATTAACCCCTCCTATTCCACCTTTGTAGATGGCCGCTGTTCCCGAAGAGCACCTGACCACTGGGTTTCCCCTACTTCTCGAGGATAGCCTCCAGGAGTGTCAGTTCCACCGAGCACCCATCCTCACCTACCTTGAGCATTGGGTGAGCGATACTGAGGTGGAGTACCATGTGGAAGTGATCGTGAAGGCAAATGATCCTCCCACAAGTTGGTTCTTCGAGGGACCCCAGATGGCGACACTACCACTCGCTGCCGAGGCTGCTGCACTCAAGGCATTAACCCGTCTCCGCGAGCTTCTTTCGGAGATGGCAGCCAAGATGGCAACTCGCTTCTTACCTTACCGGAAGGAAGGTGACGAAGAAAGCAGCGCACTAGCCCCTCCACTGAAGGAAGGACTCTCGCTTCGGTTCCAGACCTACTTCAGTCTATGTGCCGACAGCTTGGCACAAGACTTGGCCTCGGAATCAATGAAGCTTCGAGAAGAACTTTACAAGACCAAGGCACTTCTTCGTCGAGCTCAAGAGAAGGCAAACAGGATCAAGAAGGAAGGAGCCCCTTCTGGACAATCCGCTATCGCATATCGAGGCGGAAGGCCCTCCGAGGATGTGTCTTCCAAGGGTGAAGAACCACCTCGGCGACGCCGGATGACAGCAAGGGAATACCGCAAGATTTTCCCTGCACCACCGTCGAAGCACCGTCGTATCAAACTCCTCCACTCCCCCACTCCCTCCAGCGACAAGGGAGCCCAGACAGATGAAGACAAGGAGGAAGACCCAGAAGAGCCGGAATACGCGACCGAGCATTCCGCCGCTTAGGCATTATTCGCTACTCGGATATGCCAGTTGTAACCCCTACGGTAGGATAGGTCGTGTAACCCCTATGCGCAGTCGAGTCCTTGTATGGTTCATATGAAACCATCTAGTGTTTGCTTTTGTTGTGTCTGGATGTAAGTCGTAATCTTCCTTCGGGAATGTGTAAACGACTACATCACCCATTTGGATTTTAATGAATGTGTTTTGGCCTTACGGCCCTTGCATGATTTGATTTAGTGTCACACCCACCCCCTTACTAGGCACCCATCTATCTTGCTTTCCCTCTTCCGAGTCATGAGACCTTTTACCGCTCCAACAGGATGCCTGTTGTAAGTCGTACTGGTACCTCTACCCAGCAGCCCGAAGCCGGAGCATCCTCTCAGCCAGAGGCAGGCCACGACCAAACCAACGACCAAGTTCCACCACCACCTCCTCCAAGCATGGACATGGCTCAGCTTCTCCAAGCTTTCCGAGAGGAACGCCAAGCCAACACTGCAGCTCTCCAGCTGATTGCTCAAGCTGTCACCAACAACCGCCAGCCGGCGGGGAATGGCAATGGACGTTCCACGTTGGCAGAGTTCAAGAAGCATGCACCGCCAACCTTCATCGAGACTGCTGAACCCCTGGATGCAGATGACTGGGTCCGTTCCATTGAGGAAATCCTGGAACTAGTCGGATGCACCGAAGATCGCGAGAAGGTGGCTTATGCAGCCCACTGCCTCGGGGGAACTGCTAGAGCTTTGTTGGATGGATTCAAGGTCATGCATGCTGAACAAGACATCACTTGGGTGAACTTCAAGGCAGAATTCCGCAAAGCCCACATTCCTTCCGGAATCATGGCTATCAAAAAGCGTGAGTTCCGAGCCCTGAAGCAACGAAGTGGCACTGTCAAGGAGTACATGCAGAAGTTCAGTGTTCTGTCAAGGTATGCCCCTGAGGATGTCAGCACTGATGCTGCCAAAAGGGAGCGCTTCATGGAAGGCCTTAATCAGACTCTGCAATACTCGCTTGTCGTGTGCGACTGCCCATCTTTCCCTGACCTGGTGAACAAGGCACTTATGCTTGAAGACAAGCGGCGTGCTTTGGAAGACACTCGCAAGCGCAAGTTGGTCAGCAAGGGAAGTTCCAGCAACCAGAAGCCTCGTCCGTGGCAGTCAGCCCCGGCCAAGCCAACCTATCAGCAGCCAAGAGCTCCTGCACCTCGTGCCAATCCTCAGCCTCAGCAGTATGCCAACCCCAGGCCAGCTTTCAACCCCAATACCAATGGTGGCAACAAGATCAACACCCCAAACCAAGTCACTTGCTTTGGGTGTGGTCAGCCCGGACACATCTCCAGGGTGTGCCCCAACAAGAAGCCTGATGCCCCGCGCCCCAATGCACAGAACCAGGGACAAGGCCGTGGTATGCCACCAAGGAACCCAGCTCCTCGCAATCCACCGAACTATGGGAAGGGGCGTGTGAATCACGTCACTGCTGAAGAAGCCCAGGAAGACCCGGACGTCGTGCTGGGTACGTTCCTTGTCAACTCAGCACCTGCAACTGTCTTGTTTGATTCTGGAGCAACGCATTCATTTGTCACTCAAAGATTTGCATTAAAAAGTGGCATGACCCCTACACCCCTAAATAACCCTATGGTGGTACAAACCCCCAGAGCCGAGATGAGAGCCAAGATAGGCTGTAAAGGAGTCAGTATTACCATTAACGGTGTAGACTTCTTAGCAGACCTTATCATCCTGAGATCGCAAGGCTTGGATGTGATCTTAGGGATGGATTGGCTCAGTAAGCACCAAGGCTTGTTAGACTGTGCCAATCGGACAGTCACTGTGACCAATGACCAAGGAGTCGAAGTCAAGTTTGCCCCCAACTCCTCTTCCGCTCAAGCCGCTAAAGTCAACTGTCTGTCTGAAGTTGGGCTAGATCAAGTACCGGTGGTATGTGAGTATCCTGATGTCTTTCCGGATGAACTACCGGGAATGCCCCCTGACCGTGACATTGAGTTCATCATTGAGCTCGTGCCCGGAGCAGGACCCATCTATAAGAAGCCTTATAGAATGGGGACGGAAGAATTAGCCGAGTTGAAGAAGCAGCTAGAAGAGCAGCTAAGGAAGGGATTTATTCGCTCGAGTGCCTCCCCTTGGGGATCTCCTGTTCTGTTTGTGGCAAAGAGGGACGGTACCATCCTCTTATGCATTGACTATCGTTCCCTCAATGAGGTTACAATCAAGAACAAGTATCCACTTCCCAAGATCGAAGATCTGTTTGATCAGCTCAATGGAGCCAAGGTATTCTCCAAGATCGACCTCAGATCTAGGTATTACCAGCTGAAGATCAGACCCCAAGATATTCCGAAGACGGCATTTGTAACCAGATATGGCCTGTACGAGTGCACGGTCATGTCTTTTGGGTTAACCAATGCCCCAGCTTACTTCATGTATCTCATGAATAAAGTCTTCATGGAATATTTGGACAAGTTTGTTGTTGTCTTCATTGATGACATTCTTGTGTTCTCGAAGTCGGAGGAATAGCATGAGCAGCATCTGAGGATGGTCCTAGACAAGCTTCGTGAGCACCAACTGTATGCCAAATTCAGCAAGTGCGAGTTCTGGCTGCATAAAGTTGGATTCTTAGGTCATGTCTTGACCGAAGAAGGATTATCTGTTGATCCTGCAAAAATCGAAGCTGTGACCCAATGGCAATCTCCAACGACCGTCAAGGAAGTCAGAAGCTTCCTCGGATTAGCGGGCTATTACCGCAAGTTCGTGGAAGGATTCTCTAGCATTGCACGACCAATGACTCAGCTCCTCAAAAAGGACAAGAAGTTCGAGTGGACGCCAAAATGCAAAGAGAGCTTCCAAGAGCTCAAGAAGAGATTGACCACCGCCCCAGTTCTGGCAACACCTGATATTCACAAGGAGTTCGTGATATATTGTGATGCCTCTCGAACCGGATTGGGAAGCATTCTGATGCAAGAAGGCCGCGTCATAGCATACCTCTCCAGGCAGCTACGACCCCATGAGGAGAACTACGCTACTCACGACCTTGAGCTAGCGGCAGTAGTTCATGCCTTGAAGACATGGCGGCATTACCTCCTAGGGAAACGGTGTGAGATTTACACAGACCACAAAAGTCTGAAGTACATTTTCACCCAAAAAGAGTTGAACATGAGGCAGCGGAGATGGTTGGAACTCATCAAAGATTATGACCTCAGTGTTCAGTATCACCCTGGGAAGGCTAACGTGGTGGCCGATGCCTTAAGCGGGAAGGCTTGCTCTTTGAATGTCATTATTCAAGAGAGGCAGCCAGCCTTGTTTAAGGAGATCGAACAATTCAGTTTGGAATTGGTCACCCCCGGATTTATGGATCATTTGGAAGTCAGACCAACCCTGATGGACGACGTCAAGAAGGCTCAAGATGGACATGCAAGCATCGAAGGTATCAAGAGGAAGATGAAGCTGGGCAAGGCCCCAGGATTCTCTGAAGACGAGCACGGGATTGTTTGGTACAAAGGTCGCCTCTGCGTACCAAACAACACCGAGCTGAAGACGCTGATTCTGCAAGAAGCCCACGACACCCCGTATTCCATCCACCCCGGAGGAACCAAGATGTACCAAGACTTGAAGGCACGATTCTGGTGGCACGGTATGAAGAGAGAGATTGCAACCTATGTTGCAAAATGTGATGTGTGCCAAAGGGTCAAGGCTGAATATCAGCGACCTGCTGGATTGCTTCAACCACTCCAAGTTCCTGAGTGGAAGTGGGATAAAATCGGAATGGACTTCATCACTCGACTACCAAGGTCGAATAGAGGACATGACTCTATCTGGGTCATAGTCGATCATTTGACCAAGGTGGCTCATTTCATTCCTCTCAAGACCACTTATGATGGAAACCGGCTGGCAGCTCTCTACATCGACCGAACCGTAAGTCTTCATGGTGTTCCCAAGGAGATTGTGTCAGATCGAGGAACCCAGTTCACCTCAAGGTTCTGGAAGAAGTTCCAAGAAGCCTTGGGAACCAAGTTGTCTTTCAGCACAGCTTTCCACCCACAGACCGGAGGTCAAACTGAGCGAGTCAATCAGATTCTCGAACATATGCTCCGAGCCTGTGTCCTGGCATATGGAGCCAAGTGGGAAGACTGTCTCCCTTTTGCCGAGTTCTCCTATAACAACAGTTACCAGTAAAGCCTTCAGATGGCACCATTTGAGGTGTTGTACGGACGCAAATGTCGCACACCCCTCAACTGGTCAGAGACTGGAGAAGGACTAGTCTTTGGACCAGATAATCTCCGCGCAGCAGAAGAGCAAGTCCAACTAGTCAGAGAGCGATTAAAGGCAGCCAAGTCAAGGCAGAAGAGTTATGCTGACACTCGACGCCGAGACATGAGTTTCCATGTCGGGGACCATGTGTACCTGCGGGTAACTCCTCTGAAGGGAACCAAGCGTTTCCACGTCAAGGGGAAGCTCGTACCAAGGTTCATTGGACCCTTTGAGATCACTGCACGACGAGGAGAAGTGGCTTATCAGTTGGAACTACCACCTGAGCTATCCGATGTGCACAATGTGTTCCATGTGTCACAATTCCGGAAATGTCTCCAAGTTCCAGACAAGCCCAATCTCTACAAGGATGTGGATCACCAAGCAATTGATCTGCAGCCTGATTTGACCTACCGCGAGAAGCCCATTCGCATTCTGGACGAAGCAGAACGACGTACGCGGAGCCGTACCATCAAGTACTTCAAGGTCCAGTGGAGCAACCACACCGAAGCAGAAGCAACCTGGGAACGAGAAGACTATCTTAGATCCGAGTTTCCCGACCTCTTTTAAGCCCTAGTTTAGGAATCTCGGGGACGAGATTCTTGTAAGGGGGGTAGGTCTGTCACACCTGCATTTTGTAACATGTTATTTGTAACTTTGAAGCATGAAAATTTGGACCAGCAAAATTTTTTAGCATCATTTGGCTTTTATTTGGAATTGAGTTTTCTTCATTTGCTTTTTCATGTGCTCATTAAAGTCAACTATGATCTCTTGTAGATTTCATCTCTATACTCAAAACTTCTGCCCAATGATCATGCCAAGTGTTATATGACAGTATAGTATTTTCTTACAAATTAATTTGGCCAAAAAGTATTTTTATAAATTTAGTTTTCTAAAAACCCCTGAATTGAGATTTGCACTGCAAGTACTTGATTTAGGGTGAGAAAATTATTTCAAAAGGTTTATTTGAGACCTAGTAGTCATAGGACTCCCAGAAACCACAAAGGTATAATTTTAAGAGTTATTTTCCTATTTTATTTAAAAGATTTTTCTTAAGGCCAGAAATGGTCTTTAATAGGGGAAAATTATTTAACTGTTTCAAAAATATTTGCCAAAATTCAGAGAAACTCATAGGACATATATTGTCCATATATAAGAGTTTCAACACTTGGTCATGTTCAAAATAATGGGCTAAACCCTCTAAAACCCTTTCTGGATATTTCAAGCTTTTGAAATATTTACAAAGGAAACTTTCTCCAAAAATTCCAGGGAAATTCTATCATGTCATATATGACATATTTGATGATCTTGCCAAGACCCATGCATTGGGAAGCAAGAAAACATCCTCAAACCCCTTCATAACCATTCTGTCCATATTTGAAGTTTGAGCAACTTTACATTCCCAAACTTGTCCTAATGCTCTCAAACTTGGTGCACATGCTAGAATGACCTAATAAGGCACCTAGACCAAATGGCACAAGATTTTGAATAGAGCAACTTGATCAGATCACCTCAAAACCCTTTCTGTTCAAATGCAAATTTGAACAACTTTACATTACCAACTTTTTATCTGGAGCTTCAAACTTTGTGGGCATGATCAATACCCCAAATGATGATGCTACACCAAGTGGTGCATCAAGGGGAGATGATTAGCTTGACTCAATCAAGATGAGACTGTTTCTGTTGATTTCTAGGGTTCACCAAAGTTACATTGGCTAGTTTCTTCAAATGAGCCCAAATTTTGTGAAGCACCCTATTTTCTCATGTCTTTCAAACCCTGTCAAGTGCCATGTCAAGTGGACTTCATTTACTTGATCAAACACTGATCAAACACCTTCTGCAGAAATGCTAAAACCTCCAATTTGACCACTTTCACTTTTCTCCATGGCCTCAACTTCTTACCACGGGCTCATTGAGTTACCAGCTACCTCCAGTAACTCCCCCAGCACCCCAGCTCCATGATTGAGGGGTGAAACCTCTGTTTTACCTTGCTGTACAGTAGGTTTCTACCATTTCACCAACACTCTCACTCTCTCTCTGCATCCCCAGGGCATCCAAGGCCTCAGGGCATTTCTTTACTCCTCCCTCTACTTGCTGGACACTGTTGGACACGCTGGAACGGACCAAACCGGCGAGAGCGCGGCGATGCCAGTCAAACGCACGCTCTGGAGCGCGCAAACAGTGCACCCCGCACGCTGGCTCCAGCCAATCGCCGATCCCCGACAACCTCGAGCCTCCCCCTCGCGCCAGTCGAGGCGCCTCGACGTCCGCGACCTCCCCGGCGCTGTCCCCCCTCCTCCTGCGCCCTCCAGTGAACGTTGTTGCACGCGCACCGGCCGCCCGCTTCGGCCATTCTTCTGCTTCACACACGCGCGCGCCTCTGACGCTCCCCCGCTCCTCCTCTCACCTCAGCTGGACGTGGAGCTAGTCCACGGACCTCCCCGGCGTGTTCCCAGGCTCCAGAACCCTCCACAGCCTCGCCTGCAACCTCGCCGGCGCATGGGTCCACGGTGAACCACGGGCGCGGCTATGTAAGGCCCTCCCGAGCTTCTCCAACACCACCACAAGCCTCACACCTCTCCACTAAGACCCCCAGCACCCTCCACTCCTCCCCAAGACGCCCCAGTGCTCGGGATCGACCGGAGCTCCGCCGCGTCGGGCCGCCGGCGATCTCGGGGTACAGGCCTCCCCTGCCTCTCCTTCCACTCGTTTCGGAACCGCCGCACTCCACTGATCGTTTCCCCTCTATTTCCCCCTCCGTTTGCAGTCGGAAATGGCCGCAGCAACTACCCTCCGACGAGCCTCCCCCGGCCCACCTCGTCGCCGGCGAACCAGACCTTCCCGCCGTGCCGCAGCACCACCACAGCAACCGCAACACGACGCTGGTCACGTCCCTGGCCTCCGTTGCCGTCGCCGTGGCCGGAATCCTCGCCGGTGAGCTCGCCGTCGCCGTGGCCGCGGGGTTAGAGATAACAGGCGGGCCCCGCCTGTCATCCCCCCACCACTCTCCCCCTCCTATGTGCCGCTGACCCACGGGCCCCGCCTGTCAGGAAGAAAACCTGACGTGCGCGCCCGCTGGCTCCGTGCGGCTGGGCCAGTCCGTCTGGGCCGTGCACTGTGGCCTCTTCTGGCCCAGTGCACAGGACCCCTTTTTCTTTTTCTTTTCTGTAAATGATTTAAACATTTATACAGAAAATAATATTGATCCAAATTAAATAATTCCAACTCCTAAAATCTTGTAATATTCCAACCTATTTAATGGTACTACCTTCATTCAAATCCATGAAACTTTGCTGTACTGTTCAAATTTAAATTCAAATTTGGGCAGTAATACTCCTGTTCAAAAATCAATATATCCCATTCTGTTACTCCAAAACTCCAACTAAGATTTTTCCCCATCTTAGAAATCCCTCTAGTACTTTACAAAAAATGAGTTGACATTTTTCTGAGCACTTTGATTTTTCTGTTTTATTTGTATTCTTATTTTCCCGTGGTTATTATGCGACGTATAGATCCCGTATTTGACGAAGTTGCTGTGGAAGAAGAAGGAGAAGGATTTGAAGACCTTGAAGACCAAGCCAATCCAGGCAAGCAGCCCTTTGACCATGATACACTTGTTCCTCGCAACCCGTTGATTCTGATGCATGATATTAGGGTTACGATGGTAACCTAGATGAACCACCACATGATGCATGCTTTATTGTTGATCTTGCTATGTGCAAGGTGACATGCAAATAGTTGGTCATGATGCTTATATGATGCATGTGTGATATGAACCCTCGTAGTTGAAATCTTTGCATAAACCCATCGGGTGCCCCTAATGCCCGAGGGTGATGAAGTGTTAAGTCATCACTTGAGAAAGAAGTGATGTGCCGGTAGATCATGTGCATGGTGGAATGATGGATTAGATTTATGTGTGACTACCGTCCCAACCAAACATGTGCAACCACACTACCCCTTATGGGACGGGGCTTTATTGATTACTTAGGTCGATACTAGCATGGTGCCCGCATTACTAGTGACGGGAAGGCTTGAGGTCTTTCCCGGGACGGGGTCGTGCTTGGATAGACGACCATGACTGTTTTCACAGGGCACCGGACACACCGTTGGTCCCTTCGGGTACGCGTGAACATTGAATTAGGGCAAGTCCCGTGATCTATTGTTTGTACCCGAGGGCCGTGTGCCAACGAGTGGACTCTATGTTAGTGTCGTCTGAGGAAAGGTAATGATCGGGTGCTTACCCCGGGTACTTGAGGTACCGCGGGTCATGGATGACACGGAAGTTCCCCGGATCTTGTGGGTAAAGTGCGCAACCTCTGCAGAGTGTGAAACTATTCGAATAGCCGTGTCCACGGTCATGGACAGTTGGGTGGTGCTACTTAAACTATGTCCAGAATTTTACTTCATCGGTGTTGATATGTGTGTGATGAGTCAAGGATGGTGACTTGACTCGAAGAGTTGAATCATATTCATGTTGATATCGGTAACCTGTCTTCGAGATTACGCGAGGTTATTGATACATAAACTTGATGATAGCATATTGTTCTAGCTTCCCGCTAGATTGTTCATTATTGTCCCATTGCATTGTTACCACATCATGGGTTGCTTGCGAGTATATTCAAAGTACTCATTGGCTTGCCACTGGTTATTTAATTGGCCAGGCATGGAAGAGCAGGATTATGAGGAAGAGTTCTTTGGAGACGATCATGCGAACTAGGACGCTATCCCAGTCAGAATGCCTGTAGGGTTAAGGCAGATAGCATGGGTTCTACCCGTTTACCGAAGACTTCCGCTACTTGAGTTATTTGCTATTCAGCCCGTGAGGCTCTATCTATGTAAGACTTGGCCATAATGGCCTTAATTCGTGTAAGACTATTTGTATGGATGTAAGACTCTTGTTATTTCAGCTTCTGTGTGTTCGGTGAGCATTGATCTCTGGGATCACTGTACACGTGCATTCGGTGATCTCGACTTCCAAGTCGGGGTCCCCACAAATATAATCCATCATTTTAACCACACACGAGAACTTTCTTTGGTACACCACTTCTTCCTCAAGTGGTGACCTTAACTCAACAACACCCTCGGGCATTAGGGGCACCCGATGGGGTTTTCGAAAAGAATGCAACCACAAAGGATTCATGGTACATATGCATCATCATGTATCAAGAACTAACCCTTTGTCATTGCATCTATGCACATGGTAAGGATCATCAGTAGGTGTATGCATCATGTGGTGGCTCTCAACAAGTTTACCATCACCACTCTTTATCATCATGCAATCGGAAATAAAAGGGTTCGGAGGAACAAAAGGGGTATCATGGTCAAAGGGCTGCTTGCCTGGATTGGCTTGGTCTTCAGGGTCTTCAAATCCTTCCCCTCCTTCTTCTTCAGCAACTTCGTCAAACACGGTATCTAATCGCCGCAATAAATAACAGGAAAAATAAGATAATAATAAAAACAGAAAAATCAAAGTGCTCAGAAAAATGTCAATTTTTTTTTAAATACTAGAGGGAAAACTAAGATGACAAAAATTCTTAGTTTGGGATTTGGAGAGACAGAATGGTGTCCATAGATTTTTGAATAGAGGTTTTAGTGTTCAAATTTAGATTTAAATTTGAACAGAACAGAAAAGGTTCATGAATATAGGTGAAAGTGATATCATTAAATAGGTTGGAATTTTACATGTTTCTAGGAACTAGAATTATTTTATTCGGATTAATATTTAATCCTGTGGAACTTTTATAAAACTGACTGAAAAAGAAAAAGAAAAGTGGCACTATGCCACTGGGCCAGAACGGCTACAGTGCAGTAGGCCCAGCCAGAGAGGCGCCCAGCGCACTGGTGCCTGCGCGCGCGCCAGGTTTCAAACCTGACGGGCGGGGCCCAGGCGTCAGCGAGAGGTGAGAGAGGCGAGGGAGAGGAGAGACTGACAGGCGGGGCCCGTCTGTCATTCCTAACTCTGCGGCAGAGGGCGGTGAGCTCACCGGCGGCGATGCAGGGCACGGCGAGGTCGGGCGAGGGCATGGCTAGACTCAGCGTCGAGTCGCCGTTCGGGTGGAGGTGGCTGCAGTCGTCGGGGTGGCCTGGTTCGCCGGCGGCGAGGTCACGCGGCGAAGGAGTTTCGGGTGGTGGTGGTAACGGCCGTTTCCGGTAGCTACAGAGAGCGGAAACAAGGGGGAAATGATCAGTGTGATCTTGCGATTCTAGATCGAGTGAGAGGGGCGGCGGGGAGGGCTTGTACCTTCGGATCAACGGCGACCCGAGGCGGCGGAGCTCGAGCTCGATCTCGAGCTCGGGCCTGTCTGGAGAGGACTGGGTGGTGCTGGCGTGTTCTTGGGAGTGTGAGAGAGCGGCTGGTGAGGAGAGGGAGGCGCGGGGGTGTCTTTTTATAAGCGAACGTCGGGGTGTCGTGGACCCGTGCGCCGGCGAGCTTCTGCTCGTTGCCACATGGCTCGGGAGGGGCTGGAGCCGTGTCTGTGGCGTTGCTGGATGCGGTCCAGAGCCGGGGAAGATTAGAAAGAGAGCAGGGGGAGTCCATAGCATCGCGTGTGTGTGCATGCCCATTGGAGCTCTCGGGCGGCCGTCGCGCGTGCGAACTGGGGCGAGAGGAGGGAGAAGGAGAATGGGGCCGACCGGCTGCCGTGTCGTGGACGTCGAGGCGGCCTCGGGAGACACGATTCCGATGCCCTAGGTGGTCGGGCGCCTTGGGTAGGTTGCGGCTACAGTGCGGGAGCACACTGTAGCGCGCTCCAGAGCGCCCATATGACCGGCATGGTCGTGTCCCACGCGCTCTAGGCGCGGCCACCGTGTCCATTGGCTCTAGGGGGGGTAAACAACATAGGAGGGGCATTGGATGCCAGGGAAAGCTTCTAGAAGAAGAGAGGGCTGAGAGGGAAAGGTGAAATCTGCTGTCCAGAATGTAAAATGGGGTTTTACCCGCTCTCAATCATTGAGCGGAGGCCAGGGAAGAGTTACTGGAGGTGCAAGGGGACTTGGGGAATCTGTGGTAAAAAGCCTAGCTACAGGAGAACAAGGAAAGAGGTGAAAGTGGTAATTTTGGAAAATCACCATAAGGTGTTTGATGTGGTTTTGAGCAATCAAATGATCTCCACTAGACATGAGACTTAACAGGATCAAATGGTATATAGAAATAGGGTGTTCCATCAAGTTTGGGCTCATTTGAAGAAACTTGCCAATGTAACTTTGGTGAACCCTAGAAATCAACAGAAATGTATTTACCAAGTTTAAGTTAAGCAAATCATCCCTCCTTGATGCACCACTTGGTGTAGTGTCATCATTTGGGGTTGTGATCATGCCCACAAAGTTTGAGGTCACAAGTAAAAAGTTGGTAATGTAAAGTTGTTCAAACTTGAATCTGAACAGAAATGGTTTTGGGGTACTCTAATCAAGTTACCCTTCTCCAAAACTTGTGACATTTGGTCTAGATGCATTATTAGACAATTCTATCATGTGTACCAAGTTTGAGAGCATTTGGATAAGTTTGGCAATGTAAAGTTGCTCAAACTTCAAAAATGAACAAAATGGTTTTGAGGGGTTTTGATGAGTTTTTCTTGCTTTCCAAGGCATGGGGCTTGGCAAGATCATCAACTATGTCATATATGACATGATAGAATATCCTTGGAATTTTTGGAGAATATTTCCTTTGTAAATATTTCAAAAGCTTTAAATATCCAAAAAGGGCTTCTGAGGGATTTGTCCAATATTTTGAACATGACCAAGTGTTGAAACTCTTATATATGGACAATATATGTCCTTAGAGTCTCCCTGAATTTTGGCAAATATTTTTGAAATAGTTAAATAATTTTTCCCTATTAAAGACCATTTCTGGCCTTAAGAAAAAGCTTTTAAATAAAATAGGAAAATAACTTTTAAAATTATATTTTTGTGGTTGATGGAGGTCCTATATCTACTAGGTTTCAAATATACTCTGTGAAATATTTTTCTCACCCTAAATCAAGCACTTGCAGTACAAACCTCAATTCAGGGGTTTTTTGGAAAACTAATTTTTGAAAATACTTTTTGGCCAAATTATTTTTGTAGGAAAATACTATACTGTTATATACACTTGGTATGATCATTGGGCAAAAGTTTGGGGTAAGGAGATGAAATATACAAGAGGGAGTAGTTGACTTTAAAGAGCACTTGAAAATCACAGAGAGAAAAACTTAATTCCAAATAAAAGCCAAATGCTGCCAAAAAAATGTTGGTCCAAATTTTCATGCTTTATTAATGCAAATGAAATGTTACAAAATGCAGGGTGTGACAGACCTACCCCCCTTACAAGAATCTCGTCCCCGAGATTCCTAAACTCGGCCTTAAAAGAGATCGGGATCTGAGATAGTCTTCACGTTCCCAGGTTGCTTCTGCTTTCATGTGGTTTCTCCACTGGACCTTGAAGTACTTGATGGTGTGGCTTCGCGTCCTTCGTTCTGCTTCATCCAGAATGCGAATGGGCTTATCGCAGTAGGTCAAATCAGGCTGAAGATCAATGGCTTGGTGATCGACATCCTTGTAGAGATCAGGCTTGTCCGGAACTTGGAGACACTTCCGGAGTTGTGACATGTGGAATACGTTGTGCACATCGGATATCTCAGGTGGTAGTTCCAACTAGTAAACCACTTCTCCTCGTCGTATAGTGATCTCAAAGGGACCAATGAACCTTGGTGCGAGCTTCCCTTTAACGTGGAAACGCTTGGTTCCCTTCAGAGGAGTTACTCGCACGTACACATGGTCTCCAACACGGAAACTCGTATCTCGGCGACGAGAGTCAGCATAGCTCTTCTGCCTTGATTTGGCGGCCTTCAAACGTTCTCTGACAAGTTGGACTTGCTCTTCTGCTTCGCGGAGAATATCTGGTCCAAAGACTAGCCCTTCTCCAGTCTCTGACCAGTTGAGGGGTGTGCGACACTTGCGTCCATACAACACCTCAAATGGTGCCATCTGAAGGCTCGACTGGTAACTGTTGTTATAGGAGAACTCGGCAAAAGGGAGGCAATCTTCCCATTTGGCTCCATATGCCAAGACACAGGCTCGGAGCATGTCTTCGAGAATTTGATTTACTCACTCTATCTGACCTCCGGTCTGCGGGGTGGAAAGTCGTGCTGAAAGACAACTTGGTTCCCAAGGCTTCTTGGAACTTCATCCAGAACCTTGAGGTAAACTGGGTTCCTCGATCTGACACAATCTCCTTAGGGACACCATGAAGGCTTATGATTCTATTGATGTAGAGAGTTGCCAGCTGGTTGCCATCATAGGTAGTCTTGACAGGAATGAAATGGGCTACCTTGGTCAAATGGTCGACTATGACCCACATGGTGTCATGTCCTTTATTCGACCTTGGTAATCCAGTGATGAAGTCCATTTCGAATTTATCCCACTTCCACTCAGAAACCTTGAGTGGTTGGAGCAATCCAGCGGGTCGCTGATATTCAGCCTTGACCCTTTCGCTCACATCACACTTTGCAACATAGGTTGCAATCTCTCTTTTCATCCCGTGCCACCAGAATCTTTCCTTCAAGTCTTGATACATCTTGGTTCCTCCGGGGTGGATGGAATACGGAGTGTTGTGGGCTTCTTGCAGGATTAAGTTATTCAGCTCCATCTTGTTTGGTACGCAGATGCGGCCTTTGTACCAAACAATCCCGTGCTCGTCCTCGGAGAATCCTGGGGCTTTGCCTGGCTTCATCTTCTTCTTGAGGCCTTCAATGCTTGCGTTCCCACCTTGTGCTTTCTTGACTTCGTCCATCAGGATTGGTTTGACTTCCAGATGGTCTAGAAATCCATGGGTGGCCAATTCCAAACTGAATCGTTCCAGCTCTGCAAACAGGGCTGGCTGCCTTCTTTGAATTATGGCATTCAGGGAGCAAGCCTGTCTGCTTAAGGCATCGGCTACCACGTTAGCCTTCCCGGGGTGATATTGAACACTGAGGTCATAATCCTTGATTAGTTCCAACCATCTTCATTGCCTCATGTTCCATTCCTTCTGGGTGAAAATATACTTCAGACTTTTATGGTCTGTGTAAATCTCACACCATTTCCCTACGAGGTAATGTCGCCATGTCTTCAAGGCATGAACTACTGCTACTAACTCAAGATCGTGAGTAGCGTAGTTCTCTTCATGAGGTCGTAGCTGCCTTGAGAGGTAAGCTATGACTCGACCTTCTGGCATTAGAACGCTTCCCAATCCGGTTCGAGAGGCATCACAATATATCACGAACTCTTTGTGAATATCAAGTGTTGCCAGAACTGGGGCGGTGGTCAATCTCTTCTTGAGCTCTTCGAAGCTTTCTTCGCATTTTGGCGTCCATTCGAACTTCTTGTCCTTCTTCAGGAGCTAAGTCATTGGCCGAGCAATGCTAGAGAATCCTTCCATGAATTTGTGGTAATAGCCCGCAAGTCCGAGGAAGCTTCTGACTTCCTTGACGGTCGTTGGAGATTGCCACTGGGTCACAGCTTCGATTTCGCGGGATCAACTGACAATCCTTCCTTGGTGAAGATATGACTTAAGCATCCAACTTTATGCAGCCAAAACTCACATTTGCTGAATTTGGCATATAGTTGATGCTCTCGAAGCTAGTCTAGGACCATCCTAAAATGTTGCTCGTGCTCTTCCTCCGTCTTCGAGAAGACAAGAATGTCATCAATGAAGACAACAAAAAACTTGTCCAAATATTCCATGAAGACTTTATTCATGAGATACATGAAGTAAGCTGGGGCATTGGTTAATCCAAAAGACATGACCGTGCACTCATACAGGCCATATCTTGTTACAAATGTCATCTTTGGAATATCTTGTGGTCTGATCTTTAGCTGGTAGTACCCAGATCTGAGGTCGATCTTGGAGAAAACCATGGCTCCGCTGAGTTGATCAAACAGATCTTCAATATTGGGAAGTGGATACTTGTTCTTGACTGTATCCTCATTGAGGGAACGGTAGTCAATGCATAAGCGGATGGTACCATCCCTTTTTGCCCCAAACAGAACGGGTGATCCCCAAGGGGAGGCACTTGGGCGGATAAATCCCTTCCTCAGCTGCTCTTCAAGTTGCTTCTTCAACTCAGCCAATTCTTCCGTCCCCATTCTATAAGGCTTCTTATAGATGGGTCCTCCCCCGGGCATGAGCTCGATGATGAACTCAATGTCACGGTCAGGGGGCATTCCCGGTAGCTCATCCGGAAAGACATAGGGATACTCGCGAACTGCCGGCACTTGCTCTAGTCCAACTTCAGACAGACAGTTGACTTGAGCGGTTTGAGTAGAAGAGGAGTTGGAAGCAAACTTAACCTCGACTCCTTGGTCATTGGTCATAGTGACAGTCCGATTGGCACAGTCTAATAAGCCTTGGTGCTTGCTGAGCCAATTCATGCCTAGGATCACATCCAAGCCTTGCGATCTCAGGATGATAAGGACTGCTATGAAATCTACCCCGTTAATGATGATACTGACTCCCTTAGAGCCTATCTTGGCCCTCATCTCTGCTCCGGGGGTTTGTACCACCATGGGGTTATTCAGGGGTGTAGGGGTCATGCCACTTTTTAATGCAAATCTTTGAGTGACAAATGAATGCGTGGCTCCAGAATCAAACAAGACAGTTGCAGGTGCTGAGTTGACAAGGAACGTACCCAGCACGACGTCCGGGTCTTCCTGAGCTTCCTCAGCAGTGACGTGATTCACACGCCCCTTCCCATGGTTGGGCGGGTTGCGAGGAGCTTGGTTCCTTGTTGGCATCCCGCGGCCTTGTCCTGGGTTCTGCACATTGGGGCGCGGGGCATCAGGCTTCTTGTTGGGGCACACCCTTGAGATGTGTGTTGAATGACCACATCCAAAGCAAGTGACTTGGTTTGGGTTATTGAACTTGTTGCCACCACTGTTATTGGGGTTGAATGCTGGCCTTGGGTTGGCATACTGCGGAGGCTGATAGTTGGTGCAAGGTGCAGGAGCTCTTGGCTGCTGATAGGTTGGCTTGACCGGGGCTGGCTGCCACGGGCGAGGCTTTTGGTTGCTGGAACTTCCCTTGCTGATCATCTTGCTCTTGCGAGTGTCTTCCAGAGCACGCCGCTTGTCTTCAAGCATGAGTGCTTTATTCACCAGGACAGGAAAGGTTGGGCAGTCACACGACAAGCGAGTACTGCAGAGTCTGATTGAGGCCTTCCAGGAAGCGCTCCCTTTTTGCAACATCTATGCTGACTTCTTCAGGGGCATACCTTGACAGAAGACTAAACTTCTGCATGTACTCCTTGACAGTGCCACTTCCTTGCTTCAGGGCTCGAAACTCACGCTTTTTGATAGCCATGATTTCGGAAGGAATATGGGCCTTGCGGAATTCTGCCTTGAAGTTGTCCCAAGTGATGTCTTGCCTAGCATGCATGACCTTGAATCCGTCCCACCAAGCTCTAGAAGTCCCCCCAAGGCAGTGGGCAGCATAAGCCACCTTCTCGCGGTCTTCGGTGCAACCGACTAGTTCCAGCAAGACCTCAATGATGCGGACCCAGTCGTCTGCATCCAGGGGTTCAGCAGACTCGATGAAGGTTGGCGGTGCATCCTTCTTGAACTCTGCCAACGTGGAACGTCCATTGCCATTCCCTGCCGGCTGGCGGTTTTTGGTGACAGCTTTAGCAATCATCTCGAGGGCCGCGGTGTTGGCTTGGCGTTCCTCTCGGAAGTCTTGGAGAAGCTGAGCCATGTCCATGTTCGGGGGAGGTGGTGGTGGAGCTTGGTCGTGGGTTTGGTCTTGGCCGGCCTCTGCTTGGGCGGATGCTCCGGCTTCGGGTTGCTGGGTAGAGGTACCAGTACGAGTTACAATAGGCATCCTGTTGGAGCGGTAAAGGTCTCATGATTTGGAATGAAGAGGGAAAGCAATAAAGATGGGTGCCTAGTAAGGGGGTGGGTGTGACACTAATTATTTTCATGCAAGGGGCAAAAGGGCCAAACACATTCATTAAAATCCAAATGGGTGATGCAATCGTTTACACATTCCCGAAGGGAAGATACGACGTGCATCCAAACACAACAAAAGCAAACACTAGCTGGTTTCATATGAACCATACAAGGACTCGAGCTCGCATAGGGGTTACACGACCTATCCTACCGTAGAGGTCACGAGTTGGCATATCCGAGTTGCCTATAATGCCTAAGCGGCGGAATGATCGGTCGCGTATTCTGGCTCTTCTGGGTCTTCCTCCTTGTCTTCATCTATCTGGGCCCCCTTATCACTTGAGGGTGTGGGGGAGTGGAGGAGTTGGATACGGTGGTGTTTTGTCGGTAGTGCAGGGAAAAGCTTGTGATATTCCCTTGCCGTTATATGGCGTCGCTGGGGTGGTTATTTATCCTTGGAAGATACATCTCCTGAGGGCCTTCCGCCTCGATACGCGATAGCGGGTTGCTCGGGAGGCGCACCTTCCTTCTTGATCCTATCCGTCTTCTCTTGTGCTCGAAGAAGAAGTGCCTTGGTCTTATGGAGTTCTTGTCGGAGCTTCATCGATTCCGAGGCCAGATCTTGTACCAAGCTGTCGGCACAAAGGCTGAAATAGGTCTGGAATTGAAGTGGAAGTCCTTCCTTCAGTGGAGGGGCTTGCGCGCTGCTTTCATCTTCACCTTCCTTCCGGTAAGGCAAGAAGCGGGCTGTCATCTTGGCTGCCATCTCTGAAAGAAGTTCACAGAGACGGGTTAGTGCCTTAAGTGCAGCAGCCTCGACAGCGAGGGGTAGTGTTGCCATCTGGGGTCCCTCGAAGAACCAACTTATGGGAGGATCGTTTGCCATCACGATTACTTCCCCATGGTACTCCACCTCAGTGTCGCTAACCCAATGCTCATGGTAGGCGAGGATGGGTGCTCGGTGGAACTGGCACTCCTGGAGGCTATCCTCGAAAAGCAAGGGGAACCCAGTGGTCAGGTGCTCATCAGGTACAGCGGCCATCTACAAAGGTTGAATAGGAGAGGTTAATAAGCTGATGATATCTCAGGTTTGGTAAGGTTTAGAAAAGAAGAGAGGTTCAGAAGGTTTATGAAAAGGGTCTCATCCTAACTAACGCCCATGCTAACTAAGGCTTCCTACAGTCAGGATGGCTCTGATACCAGCTTTGTGGGGACCCCGACTTAAGATTCGAGATCACCGGATGCACGTGTACAGTGATCCCAGAGATCAATCCTCACTGGACACACAGAAGCTGAATAACAAGAGTCTTACATCCATACATACCGTCTTACACAAATTATGACCATTATTGGCAAGTTTTACAAAGATAAAGCCTCATGGGTTGAATAGCAAATAAACTCGAATAGCGGAAGTCTTCGTAGATAAGTAGAACCCATGCCATCTGCCTTAACCCTACAGGCATTCTGACTGGGAAAGCGTCCTAGTTCGCATGTTCGTCTCCATAAAATTCTTCTTCAAAATCCTGCTCCTCCATGCCTGACCAATTAAATAACAAGTGGCAAGCCAATGAGTACTTTGAATGTACTTGCAAGCAACCCGTGATTTGGTTCAAGGTAACAATGCAAGTTGTACAACAATAAGCAGCCTAGCGACACGCTAGATAAGATGTTCTACCATTTGTGAAACATGCATCAATGTACTTGGGTAACCTCGAAGACAGGTTACAGATATCAACATAACGAGTCAAGTCACCACCTTGACTCAACACGCACACACACACACACACACACTTCCACCGAGATTGTAAAATTCTGGACATAGTTTAAGTAGCACCTCCCAACTGTCCATGACCGTGGACACGGCTATTCGAATAGTTTTACACTCTGCAGAGGTTCCGCACCTTACCCACAAGATCCGGCAAGCTTTCTTGTCACCCACGATCCCGTAGTACCTCAAGTACTCGGGGGAAGCACCCGGTCATTACCTTTCCCTAGACGACACTAACATAGGGTCCACTTGTTGGTGCACGGCCCTCGTGTACAAATGATAGATTATCGGACTTGCCTTTTTAACAATGTCACGCATACACAAAGGGACCAACGGTGTGTCCGGTGCCCTGTAAAGACAGTCATGGTCGCCTACCCACGCACGACCACGTCCCGGGAGTGACCTCAAGTCTCCCCCGTCACTAGTGATTTGGGCACCATGCTACTATCAGCCTAAGTAATTAATAATGCCCCGTCCCATAAGGGTAGAGTGGTTGCACATGTTTGGTTGGGACGGTAGTCACACATAAATCTAATCCATCATTTTACCCACACACGAGAACTTTCTTTGGTACACCACTTCTTCCTCAAGTGGTGACCTTAACTCAACAACACCCTCGGGCATTAGGGGCACTCGATAGGGTTTTCGAAAATAATGCAACCACGAAGGATTCATGGTACATATGCATCATCATGTATCAACAACTAACCCTTTGTCATTGCATCTATGCACATGGTAAGGATCATGAGTAGGTGTATGCATCATGTGGTGGCTCTCAACAAGTTTACCATCGCCACTCTTTATCATCATGCAATCGGAAATAAAAGGGTTCCGAGGAACAAAAGGGGTTTCATGGTCAAAGGGTTGCTTGCCTGGATTGGCTTGGTCTTCAAATCCTTCCCCTCCTTCTTCTTCAGCAACTTCGTCAAACACGGTATCTAATCATCGCAATAAATAACGGGAAAATAAGATAATAATAAAAACAGAAAAATCAAAGTGCTCAGAAAAATGTCAACTTTTTTTTATAAAATACTAGAGGGAAAACTAAGATGGCAAAAATTCTTAGTTTGGGATTTGGAGTGATAGAATGGGGTACATAGATTTTTTAACAAAGGTTTTAGTGTTCAAATTTAGATTTAAATTTGAACAGAACAGAAAAGGTTCATGAATATAGGTGAAAGTGATATCATTAAATAGGTTGGAATTTTACAAGTTTTTAGGAACTGGAATTATTTTATTTGGATTAATATTTAATCCTGTGGAATTTTTATAAAACTGACAGAAAAAGAAAAAGAAAAGTGGCACTGTGCCACTAGGCCAGAACGACTGCAGTGCAGCAGGCTCAGCCAGAGAGGCGGCCCAGCGCACTGGTGCCTGCGCGCGCCAGGTTTCAAACCTGACGGCCGGGGCCCAGGCGTCAGCGAGAGGAGAGAGAAGCGAGGGAGAGGAGAGACTGACAGGCGGGGCCCGCCTGTCATCCCTAACCCTGTGGCAGAGGGCCGGCGAGCTCACCGGCGGCAATGCAGGGCATAGCGAGGTCGGGCGAGGGCACGGCTAGACCTAGCGTCGAGTCACCGTTCGGGTGGAGGTGGCTGTAGTCGCCAGGGTGGCCTGGTTCGCCGGCGGCGAGGTCACACGGCGGAGGAGCTTCGGGTGGTGGTGGTTCCGGCCATTTTTGGCAGCTACAGAGAGGGGAAACAAGGGGGAAAATGATCAGTGTGATCTTGCGATTCTAGATCGAGTGAGAGGGGCGGCGGGGAGGGCTTGTACCTTCGGATTAACGGCGACCCGAGGCAGCGGAGCTCGTGCTCGATCTTGAGCTCGGGCCCGTCTGGAGAGGAGTGGGTGGTGCTGGCATGTTCTTGGGAGTGTGAGAGAGCGGCTGGTGAGGAGAGGGAGGCGCGGGGGTGTCCTTTTATAGGCGAACGGCGGGGTGCCGTGGACCCGTTCTGCACGTTGCCATAGGGCTCGGGAGGGGCTGGAGCCGTGTCTGTGTCGTTGTTGGATGCGGTCCAGAGCCGTGGAAGAGAAGAGAGAGAGCAGGGGGAGTCCAAAGCATCGCACATGTGTGCATGTCCATCCGAGCTCTCGGGCGGCCGTCGCGCGTGTGAACTGGGGCGAGAGGAGGGAGAAGGAGGAGGGGCCGACTGGCTGCCGTGTTGAGGATGTCGAGGCGGCCTTGGGAGACACGATTCCGATGCCCTAGGTGGTCGGGCGCCTCGGGCAGGTCGCGGCTACAGTGTGGGAGCACACTGTAGCGCGCTCCAGAACGCCCATATGGTTCATTGCCGTGTCCCACGCGCTCTGGCGCGCCCACCGTGTCAATTGGCTCTAGGGGGGAGTAAACAACATAGGAGGGGCATTGGTTCCCAGGGAAAGCTTCTAGAAGAAGAGATGGCTGAGAGGGAAAGGTGAAATCTGTTGTCCAGAATGTAAAATGGGGTTTTACCCCCTCTCAATCATTGAGCTGAGGCCAGGGAAGAGTTGCTGGAGGTGCAAGGGGACTTGGGGAATCTGTGGTAAAAAGCCTAGCTCAAGGAGAACAAGGAAAGAGGTGAAAGTGGTAACTTTGGAAAATCACGAGAAGGTGTTTGATGTGGTTTTGAGCAATCAAATGATTTCCACTAGACATGAGAGTTAACAGGATGAAATGGTATATAGAAATAGGGTGTTCCACCAAGTTTGGGCTCATTTGAAGAAACTTGCGAATGTAACTTTGGTGAACCCTAGAAATCAACAGAAATATATTTACCAAGTTTAAGTTAAGCAAATCATCCCTCCTTGATGCACCACTTGGTGTAGTGTCATCATTTGGGGTTGTGATCATGCCCACAAAGTTTGAGGTCACAAGTAAAAAGTTGGTAATGTAAAGTTGTTCAAACTTGAATCTGAATAGAAATGGTTTTGGGTACTCTGATCAAGTTACCCTTCTCCAAAACTTATGCCATTTGGTCTAGATGCATTATTAGACTATTCTAGCATGTGTACCAAGTTTGAGAGCATTTGGACAAGTTTGGCAATGTAAAGTTGCTCAAACTTCAAAAATGAACAGAATGGTTTTGAGTGGTTTTGATGAGGTTTTCTTGCTTCCCAAGGCATGGGGTTGGCAAGATCATCAACTATGTCATATATGACATGATAGAATTTCCTTGGAATTTTTAGAGAATATTTCCTTTGTAAATATTTCAAAAGCTTGAAATATCCAGAAAGGGTTTCTGAGAGATTTGAACAATATTTTGAACATGACCAAGTGTTGAAACTCTTATATATGGACAATATATGTCCTAGGAGTGTCCCTGAAGTTTGGCAAATATTTTTGAAATAGTTAAATAATTTTCCATATTAAAGACCATTTCTGGCCTCAAGAAAAAGCTTTTAAATAAAATAGGAAAATAACTTTTAAAATTATATTTTTGTGGTTTATGGAAGTCCTATATCTACTAGGTTTCAAATATACTCTGTGAAATATTTTTCTCACCCTAAATCAAGCACTTGCAGTGCAAACCTCAATTCAGGGGTTTTTTGGAAAACTAATTTTTGAAAATACTTTTTGGCCAAATTATTTTTGTAGGAAAATACTATACTGTTATATACACTTGGTATGATCATTGGGCAGAAGTTTGGGGTAAGGAGATGAAATATACAAGAGGGAGTAGTTGACTTTAAAGAGCACTTGAAAATCACAAAGAGAAAAACTTAATTCCAAATAAAAGCCAAATGATGCCAAAAAAAATTGTTGGTCAAAATTTTCATGCTTTATTAATGCAAATGACATGTTACAAAATGCAGGGTGTGACAAAACCACTCCGGTTAAGCGAGATAGATAAGGAATAGGAAGAAGAAAATTTAGATAGTACTTCGATTGAATATGAATGGAATAGGACATGAACTTGATAAGATGGTATAATACATGACGAGAGAAACAACACAATGCCTCCGGATGAAATTGAAAGAATAGAATGAAAAGAACAAAGAAGAAGATGACAATTTCTACCACAAATGAATTTGGAAGAGTATGTTCAAGAGAAAGGCTTGAACGGAGTTGTTGAGAAAATCAACAACAAAAGAATAAGCTTGGTGTGGACTTATGGAAAACATCTCACACTTGAGCTGAATTATCTCACAACCAAAAGATTGAATAGCTGAGCAGAACGAACAAATGCAAAACTCCACTTCAGAAGAATACGGAGAATTAATTGCACTTTGAGACACAAGAAGAAGAATACTTGAGCTTCTCCATAAGAATTATTGATGAACACTTGAAGAATGATTTAAATCATGATGAACCACCATGAAGAACTCCGGTAACGAAAAGGATGATGATATAGAATGAAGGATGAAAGAATAAGATTAAAGCCTTGAAGTGCTTTAGAAGGGGGTTCCGCCGAGATGTCCGCGACGACTTTGAACTCCGGAAAGAAAAGACGAAAGGACTTGGGAATAGAATTTATTCCTCAAGAACAAATTCCGAAGGAAGGGATTGCTCAAATTGATGAAAATAATGAGAATTATGTTATGCTTATCCTCCACCAATTAAACTGATGAGACGCAATGGATTTGCATACCGCTTATTCGCGTTGAAATGATTAGGAAGAGATATAGCACAAAACTCGAGAAAGTCTTTATGAACCACCGGTAAGATTGGAAAGAATGGAAGAATTGATATGATCACACATGAAAAGAACTCTTGAGCGAACAACCTTAAGAATTAAAACCGAGTGATAAAGGAGAATAATCCACCGTAAGGAATTGAAATTGAGTGAATACAAGAGAATGAATCGCTGGGAAGAATAAAGCACTTGACGAAATTTAGATACAAGAGAACGAATAGATCGCGAACTGATTGAAGAATACTTGGACGAAGCACCGGAAGAATACGGAGACGAACGAAGAGGAATCTATGAAGAATAGTTGGAGGACGAAGTTGAAAACTGAGAGCGAAGAAATCTTCTGAAATGATGGCCTTTGGAGGATCGAAATGGAAAACAATTCCTGAAATACTTGGATGGTTAAGGGAAGAATTTGTCACGATTGGAACAATTAAGGAGATAGCAGCAAGCTAGCCTCACGAATCTTCGATAGAACAAACAAGATTAACATGAAACTCTTCTATGGACTTCAAATGTTGAGAATGACGATGAGAAACAACAACAAAATTGTTGAGATACTCCGAAAGAATGAAAATAAGAAAGGTTGAACCAACGTGAAAGAATTTGAAAACAATCTTGGAGAAGTCATATGACTGATGAAATCCATACTTACGTCACATTTGAAAAGAATTTGGGTATCACTCCAGAAAATTAGAAGAGTCAGGTAAGATGCTGGGAATAAACCTGTGTGTTATGAGCCCACCGAAGAGAAAACATCGTTGAAAAGGATTGAAAAAGAGATGATGCAACAGAACGACTGAAAAACTCGAATGAGGTAACAACCTTGAATTAATTGGAATACAGATGAATCTCCTAAGATGTCTTCGGAACTGCGGAACAATTAAATTGAGAGAGGTGAACGAGCAAGGGGAAACATATGAGTAATGGAAAAGAATATGATGAACACCGAATACTTGAATTGAATCCACCGGAGAAGGAAAGAGATGAAGAGTGACGAACGAGACGAGAATTCCCGAGTTGAAATAATTGAGGAAAGAAAGATAGGTTTCGCACGAGTAGGATGGATACTCAATTAAGGACGCCGTCTCCGATAAGAAAATAGGTGGGCAGGTGGGAAAAAGAAAGACCACTTCCGATGGGGGAAAACGACGCCGATTGGAAAGAACTGAGGATTGAACATGCAAAAGATTAAGAGGATCGAATCAACTTGACGAGAAATGCACCGGATGACAAGAGCTAACATCCCAACGAACGAAAACTAAATGTGTGGTCCCAAAAAATTGAAGGGGAAGAGGAGTAATTCAAAACACCTACGTCAAGATTCCTGATACGTCTACAACGTATCTATAATTATTTATTGTTCCATGCTATTATATATTCTGTTTTAGATGTTTAATGGGCTTTATTATACACTTTTATATTATTTTTGGGACTAACCAACTAACCCAAAACCTAGTACAAATTGCTGTTTTTGCCTATTTCAGAGTTTTGCAGAAAAAGGATATCAAACGGAGTCCAAAAGGAATGAAACCTTCGGGAGAGTTATTTTTGGAACCATATCTACCCAGAAGACTTGGAGTACAGGCGAGGGAACAAGAGAGGTGGCCACGAGGGTCCAGGGCGCACCCAGGGGGGCAGGCGCGCCCCCCACCCTCGTGGGCCCCCTCTGGCTCCCCCGGTGCCCTCCTTCCTCCTATATATATCCATGTACCCTGGAAACATCGAGGCAACAGAGAAAACCCTAATTCCATCGCTGCAACCTTCTGTTCCCGTGAGATCCCATCTTGGGGCCTATTCCGGAGCTCCGCAGGACGGGGGGGTCCATCATGGAGTGCTTCTACATCAACACCATACCCTCACCAATTAGTTGTGAGTAGTTTACCACAGACCTTCGGGTCCATAGTTATTAGCTTGATGGCTTCTTCTCTCTTTTTGGATCTCAATACAAAGTTCTCCTCGATCTTCGAGGAGATCTATTCGATGTAATCTTTGTGCGGTGTGTTTGTCGAGATACAATGAATTGTGGGTTTATGATCAAGATTATCTATGAATAATATTTGATTCTTTTCTGAAATCTTTTGTGCATGATTATAATATCCTTGCAAGTCTCTTCAAATTATTGGTTTGGTTGGGCCTACTAGATCTATAGTTCTTGCAATGGGAGAAGTTCTTGGCTTTGGGTTCAATCTTGCGGTGTCCTTTCCCAGTGGCAGCAGGGGCAGCAAGGCACGTATTGTATTGTTGCCATCGAGGATAAAAAGATGGGTTTTATATCATATTGCTTGAGTTTATCCATCTACATCATGTCATCTTGCTTAAGGCATTACTCTGTTCTTACAAACTTAATACTCTAGATGCATGCTAGATAGCGGTCGATGTGTGGAGTAACAGTAGTAGATGCAGAATCATTTCGGTCTACTTGCCACGGACGTAATGCCTATATATAATGATCATGCATAGATATTCTCATAACTATGCACTTTTCTATGAATTGCTCGACAGTAATTTGTTCACCCACCGTGGAATTTTGCTATCATGAGAGAAGACACTAGTGAAACCTATGGCCCCCGCGTCTATTCTCAACATATTAAGCTTCCATCTACTTTACTTTGCTTTATTTACTTTCTGTTTTTATACCAAAAATACCAAAAATATTGTACTATCATATTTATCATATCTCACTTTCGTAAGTGACCGTAAAGGGATTGACAACCCCTTATCGCGTTGGCTGTGAAGTTTATATTTGTTTGTGTAGGTGCGAGGGACTCGCGTGTGGTCTCAAAAACTGAGGGAAATACTTACTCTACTGTGTTGCATCACCCTTTCCTCTTCGAGGGAATACAAGGCAAGCTCGACAAGTAGCAAGAAGAATTTCTGGCGCTGTTGCCGGGGAGCCTTACGCAAAAGTCATATACCAAGTACCTATCACAAACCCTTATCCTTCGTACTACATTATTTCCCTCTCATTTTCCTCTCCCCCACTTCACCCTTGCTATTTTATTCGCCCTTCTTCTTCCATGTGTTTATCGTTCGCTTGCTTGCTTGTCACTATGACTTCCCCTATCAGTGTTGACCCTCACCTTAAGAGGTTGGAGGAGATTAAAAACATGTTTGACATTTTATGTCTGTGCAATTTGAGCACAATGATTTCTTCAGAAATGAGCTTAAAGAACAGAAAAGCTTTATGGAATACAAAAATAAAGAGCTTGATGATATGTCTAAGGAATTTTATGGTTTCAAATCTCAGTTTGCTCATCTCGAGAACTTAATAGCCCAAATTTCGGACAAGCAATCCACCTTAGTTAATAAGATGGCTGCTAAACCGGAAGAATATGAAAATAAAGATGAAGATCTGAAAGTTATTGATGTGTCTCCTATTAAATCCTTATTTTCTAGTATGAATCTTGATAAATATGGGACTGGAGATAAGTCTACTTTAGTTAAAAAGCGACCCAATGATTCTGAGTTTTTAGATCTTGATGCTAAAATTGTTAAATGTGGGATTGAAGAGATTAAAACTTTACATAGTGATGAACCCACTATTTTGGATTTCAAGGGATTCAATTATGATAATTGCTCTTTAATAGATTGTATTTCCTTGTTGCAATCCGTACTAAATTCTTTGCATGCTTATAGTCAAAATAAGGCTTTTACCAAACACATAGTTGATGCTTTGATGCAATCTTATGAAGAAAAACTTGAATTAGAAGTTTCTATACCTAGAAAGCTTTATGATGAGTGGGAACCTACTATTAAAATTAAAATTAAAGATCATGAATACTTTGCTTTGTGTGATTTGGGTGCAAGTGTTTCTACAATCCCAAAAACTTGGTGTGATTTTTTAGGTCTCCAAGAGCTTGATGATTGTTCTTTAAATTTGCATCTTGCAGATTCTACCATTAAGAAACCTATGGGAAGGATTAATGGTGTTCTTATTGTTGCTAATAGGAATTATGTGCCGATAGATTTCATTATTCTTGATATAGATTGCAATCCCTCATGTCCTATTATTCTTGGTAGACCTTTCCTTAGAATGATTGGTGCAATTATTGATACGAAGGAAGGAAATATTATATTCTAATTTCCGTTAAGGAAAGGCATGGAACACTTTCCTAGAAAGAAAATCAAATTACCGTATGAATCGATTATGAGAGCCACTTATGGATTGCCTACCAAAGATGGCAATACCTAAATCTATTCTTGTATCGTGCCTAGCTAGGGGCGATAAACGATAGCACTTGTTGGGAGGCAACCCAATTTCATCTTCTTTGTTTTTTCTTCTGTTTAGGAATACATATTGCATCCAGCTTCTGTTTAGATGTGGTTTTGTGTTTTAATTAGTGTTTGTTCCAAGTAGAACCTTTGGGAAGACTTGTGTGAAGTTTATGTGATCATGCTGTAAAAAAACAGAAATTGTAGCGCTCACGAGATTGCCTGTAACTTTTTACTTGAGAGTGCTATTTACTTGATTATTTTTGCAGATGATTAATAGACAAATTCCTCACTTTTACCAATTTATTTCAATTTTTTTGGAGTTACAGAAGTATTCGAAAGTTACAGATTACTACAGATTGTTCTGTTTTTTACACATTCTGTTTTTCGTGTGTTGTTTGCTAATTTTGATGAATCTATGAGTAGTATCGGGGGGTATAAATCATGGAGAAGTTTCAATACAGTAGGTTTAACACCAATATAAACAAATTATGAGTTCATGACAGTACCTTTGAGTGGTGGTTTGTTTTCTTATACTAACGGAGCTCACGAGATTTTTGGCTAAGTTTTGTGTTGTGAAGTTTTAATGTTTTGAGTATGGCTTTGATGGACTATGGAACAAAGAGTGGCATGAGTCTAATCTTGGGGATGCCTAAGGCACCCCAAGGTAAAATTCAAGTACAACCAAAAGCCTAAGCTCTGGGATGCCCCGGGAAGGTATCCCCTCTTTTATCTTCATCTATCGGTAACTATACTCGGGACTATATTTTTATTCACCACATGATATGCGTTTTGCCTGGAGTGTCATGTACAATTTCAGTCTTTGATTTTTAGTTTGCCACAATCATCCTTGCTGGACACACATTTTGAGAGATATAAATATGATTTAGAAATTATTAGAATACTCTATGTGCTTCACTTATATCTTTTGAGCTAGATAGTTTTGCTCTAGTGCTTCACTTATATCTTTTGGAGCACGGTGGTGGTTTTATTTTGTAGAAATTGTTGATCTCTCATGCTTCACTTATATCCTTTTGAGAGTCTTTCAGAACAGCATGGTAATGTGCTTTGGTTATAAAACTAGTCCTAATATGATAGGCATCCAAGATGGGCATAGTAAAAACTTTCACATAAAGTGCATTGGATATGATGAGAAGTTTGATACTGGATGATCGTTTTGAGATATGAGGATGGTGATATTAGAGTCATGCTAGTGGAGTAATTATGAATTTGAGAAACACTTGTGTTAAAGTTTGCGATTCCCGTAGCATGCACGCATGGTGAACCGTTATGTGATGAAGTTGGAGCATGATTTATTTATTGAGTGTCATCCTTTGTGTGGAGGTCGGGATCACGCGATGGTTAACTCCTACCAACCCTTCCCCTAGGAGCATGCCTTCAATACTTTGTTTTGATGACTCGTAGATTTTTGCAATAAGTATATGAGTTCTTTATGACTAATGTTCAGTCCATGGATTATACGCACTCTCACCCTTCCACCATTGCTAGCCTCTCTTGTACAGCGCAACTTTCGCCGGTACCATACGCCAACCATATACCTTCCTCAAAACAACCACCATACCTACCTATCATGGCATTTCCATAGCCATTCCGAGATATATTGCCATGCAACTTTTCACCGTTTCGTTCATATGACATGCTTCATTATCATTCACATAGAGTCATATTTTGTTCTAGCTTCGAGTTGTAAGTAAATAAAAGTGTGATAATCATCATTATTAGAGCATTGTCCCAGTGAGGAAAGGATGATGGAGACTATGATTCCCCCACAAGTCGGGATCAGACTCCGGACGAAAATAAAAAAAGGGAGGGGAAGGGGGCCATAAAAAGGAGAAAAAGAAAAAAAAGGCCCAAAGAAAAAAATGAAAAGAAGAAAAAAAATGATGAGAGAAAAACAGAGAAGGGACAATGCTACTATCCTTTTCCACACTTTTGCTTCAAAGTAGTACCATGATCTTCATGATAGAGAGTCAATTGTTTTGTCACTTTCATATACTAGTGGGGATTTTCATTATAGAACGTGGCTTGTATATTCCTACGATGGGCTTCCTCAAAATGCCCTAGGTCTACATGAGCAAGCAAGTTGGATGCACACCCACTTAGTTTCTTTTGATGAGATTTCATACACTTATAGCTCTAGTGCATCCGTTGCAAGGCAATCCCTACTCACTCACATTGATATATATTGATGGGCATCTCCATAGCCCATTGATACGCCTAGTTGATGTGAGACTATCTTCCTCCTTTTTGTCTTCTCCACAACCACCTCTCTATTCCACATAGTGCTATATCCATGGCTCACGCTCATGTATTGCTTGAAAGTTGAAAGGTTTGTAAAAAATTGAGTATGAAACAATTGCTTGGCTGAA
Source organism: Secale cereale (assembly GCA_902687465.1). Lineage (NCBI taxonomy): Eukaryota > Viridiplantae > Streptophyta > Magnoliopsida > Poales > Poaceae > Secale > Secale cereale. Next base: position 293,960,092 of record LR738710.1, on the reverse strand, counting down.
ACCGGGGTTGTGCATGATTTAAATATTTCGTGTGATGGAGAGGGAGCATATCTAGACTATATGATTTTTGTAGGGATAACTTTCTTTGGCCATGTTATTTTGAGAAGACACGATTGGTTTGTTAGTATGCTTGAAGTATTATTATTCTTATGTCTATATAGACTTTTGTCTTGAATCTTTCGGATCTGAACATTCATGCCATAATAAATAAATTACATCGATAATTATGTTGGTTAGCATTCCACATAAAAAATTCTGTTTTTATCATTTACCTACTCGAGGACGAGCACGAATTAAGCTTGGGGATGCTTGATACGTCTCCAACATATCTATAATTTTCTATTGTTCCATGCTATTATATATTCTATTTTGGATGTTTAATGGGCTTTATTATACACTTTTATACTATTTTTGGGACTAACCTACTAACCCAAGGCCTAGTGCAAATTGTTGTTTTTTTTTCCTATTTCAGAGTTTCGCAGAAAAGGGATATCAAACGGAGTCCAAACGGAATGAAACCTTCGGGAGAGTTATTTTTGGAACCGTATCTACCCAGAAGACTTGAAGTACACGCAAGGGAACGAGAGAGGTGGCCACGAGGGTCTAGGGCGTGCCCAAGGGGGGGCACGCACACCCCCACCCTCGTGGGCCCCCTCTGGCTCCCCCGGTGCCCTCCTTCCTCCTATATATATCCATGTACCCTAAAATCTTCGAGGCAACAGAGAAAACCCTAATTGCACCGCCGCAACCTTCTGTTCCCGTGAGATCCCATCTTGGGGCCTGCTCTGGAGCTCCGCCGGAGGGGGGATCCATCACGGAGTGCTTCTACATCAACACCATACCCTCACCAATGAGTTGTGAGTAGTTTACCACAGACCTTTGGGTCCATAGTTATTAGCTAGATGGCTTCTTCTCTCTTTTTGGATCTCAATACAAAGTTCTCCACGATCTTCGAGGAGATCTATTCGATGTAATCTTCTTGCGGTGTGTTTGTCGAGATCCGACGAATTGTGGGTTTATGATCAAGACTATCTATGAACAATATTTGATTCTTTTCCGAAATCTTTTATGGATGATTATAATATCCTTGCAAGTCTCTTCGAATTATTGGTTTGGTTTGGCCTACTAGATCTTTAGTTCTTGCAATGGGAGAAGTGCTTGGCTTTGGTTCAATCTTGCGGTGTCCTTTCCCAGTGAAAGCAAGGGCGGTAACACGTATTGTATTGTTGCCATCGAGGATAAAAAGATGGGGTTTATATCATCTTGCTTAAAGCATTACTCTGTTCTTATGAACTTAATACTCTAGATGCATGATGGATAGCGGTCGATGTGTGGAGTAATAGTAGTAGATGCAGAATCGTTTCGGTCTACTTGTCACGGACATAATGCCAATATATAATGATCATGCCTAGATATTCTCATAACTATGCGCTTTTCTATCAATTGCTCGACAGTAATTTGTTCACCCACCATAGAATTTTGCTATCATGAGAAGCCACTAGTGAAACCTATGGCCCCCGGGTCTATTCTCAACATATTAATCTTGCATGTACTTTACTTTGCTTTATTTACTTTTTGTTCTTATACCAAAAATACCAAAAATATTATACTATCCTATCTATCAGATCTCACGTTCTTAAGTGACCGTAAAGGGATTGACAACCCCTTATCACGTTGGCTGCGAAGTTCTTATTTGTTTGTCCAGGTGCGAGGGACTCGCGTGTGGTCTCCGATTGATACACTGGTTCTCAAAAACCAAGGGAAATACCTACGCTACTGTGATGCATCAACCTTTCCTCTTCGAGGGAATAAAATGCAAGCTCGAGAAGTAGCAATTCCCCACCAGAGCGACGAAGGGGCTGAGGAGTAAAAAGAATTCCTACTCTCAGATATAACTAGACTCAGAAAAAGTTTTCGTCTAGACTCGACAATGGCCAAACTACGATCAATCAAGGGGGCTCCTATGGTTGGTCGAGGCTTTGATACCAACTTGCCATGCCCAAGATGCGGTTCTACCCCAATCACCTGATTAACTCGTGATTGGGGCACAACTGCATTTCAGACACTTTGCAAGATGGATATCATTACATCGTACCGTTACATAAATAGAAGGGGGTACATACAAGTCATACAATTGATACAAGAATACAACACATAGTACACAAGAACTCTGACTACGGATGCAAACACATGAAAAGCATAACGACATCCATCCTGCTATCCCAGGCTGCCGACCAGGAACCTATCCCAAGACTGACGAAGAAGAAGAAGGAAGAACTCCAACACAAGTGAACATCGCTCTCACATCGACTCATCAGAAACATGCACCTGCAACTGTTGTTGTAGTATCTGTGAGCCACGAGGACTCAGCAATCCCATAACCATGGGTATCAAGACTAGGAAAGCTTAATGGATATGGAGAGGTTAAGTGGTGACGTTGCAGCAGCGGCTAAGCATAATATGGTGGCTAGCTTGCGAGTACAAGAATAAGATGAGCATCTACGCAAACGGACACCAACTAGTAATGATCGCTAAGTGATCTCGAACTACCTACGAGTCAAACATAACCCCACTGTGTTCTATTCTCAATATGAAAAGAGACGGTCACGGTTACTCACGCGGTTGGTGTTTTTTATTTCGGATCCTCTCTCAAGTTTTCTACAACCGGACATTAACAAATTCCAACCTGCCACATAACCGCGGGCACGGCTTTCTAAAGATCATAATCCTGCAGGGGTGTCCCAACTTAGCCCATCACAAGCTCTCACGATCAGCAGAGGTAAAACATCTTACCTTAGGGACAACCCGATCAAACTCGGAATCCCGGTGCACAAGACATTTAGACAATGGTAAAACAAGTCCATCAAGACCTCCCGGTGTGCCGACACCCTGATACTAGCTGCGCGTATCTCGTCTTAGGCCACGTACGGATGAGCACTACGTACAACGACCGAAGACCCCAGACAACTGGGTGGCACCGCAAGTGGCTCTGGCTTCGGACCAACACCATCAGCACTGCCCCCGTATGTGGAAAATAATCCTCGGTGATGCGACCCCCTATAAGAATTAATTAATTAAGTTTTTATTATGTTGCGAATTAAAACCAAAGTTGGGCCTTTCTAAAGGAGTTTTATTCAAAGAGAACTGTCAAGGGGGTCCCATAACCCCCAACTGTGTTAGGAACACAAAATCAAGGAACATAACATCGGTTTATCAGTTCTTAAGGCGGCATGAGTGGGACAAAACACCGAGCAAAAGACCAAGCCTTCCACCCATTGCTAAGTATATAGATGCATTAATTATAATAATAGATAATGTGATATTCCAACAATCCAAGTTCCGACATGGAGCAATCTTCATCTTCTCCTGCAACTAACAATGCTATAAGAGTGGTTGAGCAAGGTTTCATGGCAATAATGAGAGGCCGACAAACAAATAGATAGGCAGCGCAACATATAGTGATAGCATCGGGAAAACTAGCATAGCAATGATAGTAATGAGATCCAAGGTAACGGTCATCTTGCCTGAGATCCCGCATGGAAGAAGAACGAGTCCATGAAGAAGAGGAGGCCACGAAGATGAACCAAGTGTAGTCGAGCGAATCCTCACAATCGCAACGAAACAGGAACTAACGAGTAGAAGCAAACAACATGGTAAACACACAACACATAAATAATACATGATGCTCAACCAAGTACGATGCATGACAAGGCTACATGATGCAACTCATGGCAAGAGATGAAGCATTCAAGATCATCACATCAAAGCAAGTTTAAATGAGGCCGGAAACAACATATAACAATTCCGGTAAGTCCTCATATGCAAATTTCGAAATTGGTCCAGATCTGAACAAACCTTATGTTAAAGGTGTTGAACAACAAGTTAACATGCACCATCATGATCTACATGAAATTCTAGTCAAGTTACATATAAAGTTCATTTAATTCGGAGCTACGGCCTAGAAGATATGAGCAAAACAAGTTAAGCAAGGCATTGATGCAAAATACAGTCAAGCATCAATCACAACACTCAAAACATGGATGCAACATGACATGATGCATCTGCATGTATAACCAAGCAAGTTTCATATGGAGCATGCTCAAAACAGAGCAACGGTTCAACACATACACATGAAACAAGTTTTAAACAAATCTGTCCAAAACAATAACTAGGCATCTTACAAGCATCAAAACAACATGCTACAAGTACAAGATAGGCACAATCATGGCATGAACTAAATGTACAGATTACATGCTTCAAATAACAACAAGGATCAGGTTCATAGGCATCAAGAGTAATCCAACATGATCAAGGCAACAAACAAACTTTATATCACAAATTATGATTGGTGGAAAACAGAGCATATACATGAGTAGAGTTAATATGTTGACATGTTGGAGGCAAGAAATAATTAAGCTACAACACAAGAACATGGCAAGCAAAAGCATGGCATGCTAGAACATAACATGGATCTCAAGGAACACAACATGGCATATACATGGGAGCAACAGGTTCATGTCGTTCATCAAAACAAGATGCAAACATGATATAGCAGATTGTCAGACTTAGTGAAAATCTGGGAATGCAAACAACAACATTATGATGCTGACTTTGGAGGCACATAACATCAAGCACGACAATTCTAATAAACAAGCAAAGGCCAAGAACATGTAGTAGGCATGGCATACTCCGAATAACTCCATTGGCACAACTCCATAGGAGGCATAGATTAACAGCAACGAGGTTTGCCAAATTGAACATGCTATTGACAGGCTGACAAATTTATCATACTGACAACTTGAGAGCAAGAAAGAGACAATGCAACAAGCTATAATTGCAAAAAAAATGGGAATGGATGGATAGAGCATAACATGGACTTCAATACATGATCATTGGACATTCTAAAACATGCATGGATTTGACTGTAGCATCAAGCAAACATGGCATCACAAACTAACAGTATTAGACTTATGAGTTTTCAACAAGTCTCAGAAAACAGCAAACAGTGAGTAGGTCACTTTGCAAGCTTGTTGCACTCACCACAAGGAATACCATGAAAAATGGATTGCACCATTGCAAAGATGACATAATTATGCTCCTAAAACATGTTGACATGATACTCAAACAAATTCACACGTAAAGATATGAAAAAGACAAATCACCAAGTTATATAGCTTTTCAGCACTTAACTGCAACATGCACTTTTGTAACAGGGATTAACATGGCAAGATGAACCCTAACATGTATGCAAATGCAACCATCATGAAGAGCACTCAGAGGCGATCATTTTGACATGTCACACGTGCAAACGGAGCAATATAAACAAAGATATGGCAGGTCAAAGATGCTACATAATGTTTGAAATCTAAGGGACTTGGTGGAAAAAAAAGGGTTCTGAGAGATAGATAGCTAAGCCGCGCACTGGGCGGGTTTTGAGACTGCTCACCATGGGCTTCGGCCCATAATGAGGGAGAGGCAACGGGGGTCGATGGGGTCTGTGCTGACCCGGCTGGAGGTGGGCCGGCGGCTGGGCCTGCTCCAACAGGCCGGCCCAAGCGACCTGGCGAGCGAGGCGAGGAGGGGCGTCGTCAACCTTCGGGATGAGGCCGGCGGCGCAGGACGGTGGCAGAAGCCGGCTGCGACACAAGGGGAGACCGGGGACGGCAGAACTGAGGCATCGGTGGCGGATTTGACCGGCAGGCGGCCGGATCTGGGCGTAGGGTTGACGGGGTCACGGGATCCGATGACTCCATATCGCCGGCGCGACGAGCTCTTGCGGGGAGCACGAGGAGAGATAGAGCTGTGTGAGAGAGAGGAAGATGGAGTAGGAGAAGGGCAGGCGGATCTGGCTGGGCTGGGACGGAGGTGCTCGCCGGAGGCGACTCCGATGGCCGGCCGGCGATGCCGACGAGGAAGGGGTCGGTGGCCATCGTGCAGATGGCCCGAGGGAGGCGGGAGGAGGTCGGGCGCGGCTCCTCGGACGGCTGCGGCCCGGGCGAATGGCGGCGGCGCTTCGGGCCCAAGCGGGCCCTGGATGTGCTCCGCGGGCCGCGCGGGTGGGGAGGCTGGAGGCGCGCGCGTGGCGGCCTGGGGTTGGCTGGAGGCGGCGAGGAGGGAGACGTGGCATCCTTTGAGTGGTTGAGAGCGCCTGGCCGGTGGCGGCTGTCCTCTGGGCCGGCGACAAGTGGCGGCGGGGCAGAAGTTCTGCACAAAAATTGAGGAGGATAGAGGCTAGAGGTAGGTGGAGGGGCTAGGCTGCCCAGAATGGCATGGGGAAGGTGTTTATATAGGGAAATGGCTAGGGTTTGGGGCGTTCGGGGTGTTTTGGAGCCCTCGGATCGAAATCGGACCACTCCGGACGTATGAGGGGGAAGGTTGGGCCAAGTGGGCTGTGAAGAGGCATTGGGCTATGGGGAGAGAGGAGAGTAAGGCCCGGCAGGGGTTTTCGGAGACCGAAAACAACCGATAAATATACCGGGAACGATGCCGCTACAGTTAATGGTTGGGCTATCAAACAAACTCTGAATGCGACGAAATTTGGCAGGCGAACTGTCTACACTATAATAATATCGCATGCCAACTTTCAACCCATTCCGAGAAAGTTTTTCGACCACTTAAAAAAAGAGGTTTCGGAGGTGACGCGGCACGTGCGAGTGTGTCTGGGCTCAGAACAGACAGCAGAGACGCCCGACAACTATGGACGGATGCAAGTTTTTAAAACTATGTAGATGCAAAGCTCATGATGACATGGCAAAGTGCAACACGCAAGCAGTTGACATGGCAATGATAGTGAATAACTGGAAGACACCTGGCGCATCAGTATCGGGGTGTCACAACGGGGATGGGAGCTGGGACGGGTGTAGGGGCCTTTTCCAAATCGCGACCGCCCACGCCCAGCTCGTGGCGTCCTTTTCCAAAGAGATGGTGGACGCGGGTGGCGAGAAGCTTGCCGAGTATGGTGCGATGGATTCCATGGAGCCCCTTCCCCAGGAGACCTTCGGGCATGAGCTGGACATTGAGGAGGCGGCGGAGATCGACGAGCACCAGCCGTAGTAGTACTCTTTGTTTTGGTAGTTTAAGAGCGCCGGTCTTTAGTTTGGTAGAGTAATGTTTAGGTCAGCTAGCTATGTTTAATTGCTGAACTTGCTCGATTAAGAAGTGTGGGCGTGATGTAGTGTCCTTTGTGTACCCAAATTATGCGATGACATGGATGACCACTATAACCAGGGAAATTCGAACCAAAATTTTTGACGTTCAAACTCATCACACACGGGTTGAGCTATCTGAATCGTTTGTGATGTTCACTGATACGTCTCCAATGTATCTATAATTTTTGATTGTTCCATGCTATTATATTATCATTCTTGGATGTTTTACAATCATTATATAGTCATTTTATATCATTTTTTGGTACTAACCTATTGACATAGTGCCAAGTGCTAGTTGTTGTTTTCTGCATGTTTTTTACATCGCAGGAAATCAATATCAAACGGAGTCCAAACACCGTGAAACTTTTTGGAGATTTTTTATGGGCCAGAACACACCCAATGGGCCAGAGCTGCACCTGGGGGGTGTGTCACACCCTGCATTTTGTAACATGGCTATTGCATTAATAAATCATGAAAATTTGGACCAACAAAAACTTTTTGCATCATTTGGCTTTTATTTGGAGTTGGTTTTTCTCTCTGTGATTTCAAGTGCTCTGTAAGGTCAACATGGCCTGACCTCCTATACTTCATCTCCTTGCTCCAAACTTCTGCCCAATGATCATAACATGTGTCTAGAACAGTATAGTATTTTCTTACGAAAATAATTTAGCCAAATAGTATTTTCCAAAATTAGTTTTCCAAAACCCCCTGAATTGAGATTTGCACTACAATTACTTGATTTGGGGTGTGAAAAATATTTGAAAATGTATATTTTGAATCCTATTAGGTACAGGACTCCCATAAACCACAAAAGTATAATTTTAAATTTATTTTGCTATTTTATTTAAAGGCTTTTTCTGTAGGCTAGAAATGGTCTTTAATAGGTGAAAATTATTTTAATGTTTCAAAAATATTTGAGAAAATTCAGGGAGACTCATAGGACATATATTGTCCATATACAAGAGTTTCAACACATGGTCATATTCAAAATATTGGATAAATCCCTCAAAAAATAATTTCTGGATATTTCAAGCTTTCGAAATAATTACAAAGGAAATATTCTCTGAAAATTCCAGGACAATTCTAGCAAGTCACATATGCATAATATGATGACCTTGCAAAGTTTCAGCTCAATCCAAAAAAATTTGGTTCACAAAAGTGCCCCAAAACCATTTCTGTTCACATTCCAATTTGAACAACTTTATATTACCAACTTATTCCATATGGCCCCAAACTTTCTGGACATGTTCACAATCTGAAATGATGACACTACACCAAGTGGTGCATCAAGGGGAATGGATTTGCATGACTAGATCTTGATAAATGCATTTCTGTTGATTTCTAGGGTTTACAAAAGTTGCATTGGCAACTTTGCCGAAATGAGCTCAAATTTAGTGGAAGGGCCTAATTATAAGTGCCATTACATCCTCTGGATTCTCATGCCAAATGAAACCCAAATTCTTACCCAAACAAACTACAAACACCTACTGGCCAATCACCAAAACGGCAACTCTGGCTTCTTCCCCTAATCCAAATGGGCACAAGTTTTAACCACAACCCCACCAAGACCCCTTCTACCTCCAGTAACAATAGCATCACCTCAGCTCAATGATTGAGGGGTGAAACCACCTCTTTTACCTCTCTCGACAGCCATTGCACCCCTTTTCCTCACCTCCCTCCTCACACCAGTGGCCACCCATGGCATCCAAGGCATTCCCCCTCTTCTTTGTTACCTCCCCTAGCTACCAGACACCAAAGGGCACACCCATAGGGCATAAACAATGCTAGTGTCGGCCAAACGCATGCTCTGGAGCGCGCTACAGTGCGCTCTGGCACTGTAGCCGCTCCTAGCCAAGCGCCTCTGGCCACCTCGGCTCTCCCCCTCGCGCCAGCCGAGGCGCCTCGACGTCCACGACACGCCATGGTCTGGTCCCCCTGCTCCTTCTCCCTCCTCTCGCACCAGCTCACACGCACGGTGACCGCCCAAGCGCACCAGTGAACGCGCTCACACGCGCATCTCCTCTGGCGCCCCTCTACCCTCTCTCTTCACTCCCACAACTCTAGACTAAGCCCACAAGCACCCCAGACATGCCCCAATGAGCCCCCGTGACCTGTGTCAACCGCAATGGGCTCGCTAGCGCACAACTCCTCGGTGGAACGCCGCCCGCCTATATATAGGATACCCCGAGCCCTTTCCTCTCCACCACTCGCCTCTGGACACACCCAATCATCCCCCTCCACCCACAGCTCACTCCCAGAAGCACTTGAGATCGAGCTCGAGCTCCGCCGCGGCGGCTTGCCATCGTTCGCACGGTACTGGTCGTCCCCACTTCTCCACTGACTCTTTTCCATCTCTTTCCCCTCTCTTTTGCAGCCGAAAACGGCCGGAACGGCCAACATCCAAGGCACCTCCACCGTGCCTCCTCGTCGACGGCAAACCAGGCAGCTTCGGCGACCACCTCCACCACCACCCGAACGACGACCCTGTGCTGAGTCCAACCTTAACCTCCACTCGCCCCGTTGAGCCCTGCATCGCTGCCGGTGAGCTCGCCGGCCGTCTGGACGTGGGGTTAGGATGACAGGCAGGCCCCGCCTGTCAGCCGCTCCGCCCTATTACCTCTCGCCTCTCCCATCGGCAGCTGGCCCCCGCCCGTTAGGTTTAAACTTGGCGCGCGCGCGCCCCTTGACTTGCCAGGGCCGCCTCTCCCTCTGGGTCAGTTGCACTGCGGCTATTCTGGCCCAGTTGCACAGTGCCCCTTCTCCTTTTTCTTTTCTATGGATTTTCAAATGAATCCACAGGATAAATAAATTATCCAAATTAATTAATTCCAACTCCTAAAATCTTGTAATATTCCCACCTATTAAATGGTGTACCCTTCATACATGTTCATGAACCTTTGATGTACTGTTCAAATTTAAATTTAAATTTGAGCAGTAAAACCTCTGTTTAAAAATCCATTCAACCTATTATGTCACTCCAAATCCACAACTAAGAATTTTCCCCTTCTTAGTCTTTCTCCTATTATTTTACAAAAATGAGTTAACATTTTTGGAGCACTCTGACTTTTCTATTTTTATTATTTCCTTATTTTCTGTTGTTCTTTTGCGATGAATAGATCACGTGTTTGACAAAGTAGTTGGAGAAGAAGAAGGAGAAGGACTTGAAGACTTTGAAGACCAAGCCAACCAAGGCAAGCAACCCTTTGACCATGTTTAAGAAATCTTTTTATGCATGTCATATAACACCCTATTATCGATGCATTGGAATCATGTTGAGGTGGTGACCAGTTTGGTTGTTGCGTTTGTTACTTTCCTATTGAAACATGCATCAAGCATGACCTACCATCCTATGAGGGTTGTGAGGGTGGGAGTAGATAGGATGCTATAGTAGTAGGTACGCAAATGGGACAGAGAAATGCATGGTAATTGAGGCAAAGTGCTTTTAAAAAGACTTTTCAAAAACCCCGTCGGGTGCCACTTATGCCCGAGGGATAAGCTGAGTTGGGTAACCACTAGATGACGAAGCGGTGTACCGAGGAAAGTGTGTGTGTTGTTTTCAAAATGGATTGGTTTAAGTTGCGACCATTATTCCAAACTTACATGCGCAAACACACTACCCTTATATGAGAAAGGGCAATATTGATTACCTAGGCCGATACTAGCATGGTGCCCGCATTACTAGTGACGGGGGTGACACGAGGTCACTCTCGAGACGGGGTCGTGCTTGGATAGGTGGTCGTGACTGTTTTCATAGGGCACCGGACACACCGTTGGTACCTCGTGCAAGTGGTATGTGATGAATATGGGAGCGAGGCTCCACAATTTTAAGATGTGAAATGTTGGGCACCGGGGTTACTACCAATCGAGTGGACTCTATGTTAGTGGCGTCTAGGAAAAGATAGTGATCGGGTGCTTACCGCGGGTACCTGAGGTACCGCGGGTTGTGGATGACACGGAAGTTCCCCGGATCTTGTGGGTAAAGTGTGCGACCTCTGCAGAGTGTAAAACTATTTGAATAGCCGTGTCCACGGTCAAGGACAGTTGGGTAACCACTCTTGGGCTACGTCCAATGTTTGCGAAACCTTGTGTGCATGTGGGAAGAACCAGTTGAGTCAAGTCAAAAGACTCGACATGATGACTGAGTTGGAAAAGATCAAACTTGGCTATGTTGATATCTGTAACTTGTTCTCCTATGATGCATGCTTCACTAGTAGGTGCTACTTCTCGAGCTTGAGTTGTATTCCCTCGAAGAGGAAAGGGAGATGCAGCAAAGTAGCGTAAGTATTTCCCTTAGTTTTTGAGAACCAATGTATCAATCCAGTAGGATACCACGCACGAGTCCCTCGCACCTCCACAAACAAATAAGAACTTCGCAGCCAACGCGATAAGGGGTTGTCAATCCCTTTACGGTCACTTACACTAGTGAGATCTGATAGAGACGATAGTTTGTATTTTTGGTATTTTTGTTTATAAGAACAGAAAGTAAAAGTGAAAAAAGTAAAGTAGATGTAGATTGATATGTTGAGAATAGACCTGGGGGCCATAGTGTTCTCTAGTGGCTTCTCTCATGATAGCGATATTCTGCGGCGGGTAAACAAATTACTGTCGAGCAATTGATAGAAAAGCGAATAATTATGAGACTATATAGGCATGATCATTGTATATAGGCATCACGGCAGAGACAAGTAGACCGACTCCTGCCCGCATCTAGTGTATTCAGTTCATAAGAACAGAGTAACGCCTTAAGCAAGATGACATGATGTAGAGGGATAAACTCAAGCAATATGATATAAACCCCATCTTTATATGCTCGATGGCAACAATACAATACGTGCCTTGCTGCCCCTACTGTCACTGGGAAAGGACACCGCAAGATTGAACCCAAAGCCAAGCACTTCTCCCATTGCAAGAACTATAGATCTAGTAGGCCAAACCAAACCAATAATTCGAAGAGACTTGCAAGGATATTATGAGCACACATAAAGAGTTCAGAGATGAACCAAATATTTCTCATAGATAATCTTGATCCTAAACTCGCAATTCATCGGATCTCGACAAACACACCGCAAAAAGAGATTACATCGAATAGATCTCCTCAAAGACCGAGGAGAACTTTGTATTGAGATCCAGAGAGAGAGAGAAGAAGCCATCTAGATACTAGCTATGGACCCGAAGGTCTGTGGTAAACTACTTACAACTCATGGTGAGGGTGATGATGATGCTGTAGAAGTACTCCGTGATGGATCCCCCCTCCGGCGGAGCTCCGGAATAGACTCCAAGATGGGATCTCACGGGAAAAGAAGGTTACGGCGGTGGAATTAGAGTTTTCTCTCTATTGCTGATGGTTTCGGGGTATGTAGACTTATATAGGAGGAAGGAGGACATCGGGGGACTCACGAGGGCCCCACGAGGCAGGGGGCGCGCCAAGGGAAGAGGGGCGTGCCCCCCACCCTCGTGGGCACCTCGTGGCTCCCCTGACGTGGTTCTCAAGTCTCCCGTGCGTGATTTTCTCCAAAAATATCTCTCCCGGAGGTTTTATTCTGTCTGGACTTCGTTTGATATTCCTTTTCTGCAAAACCCTGAAACAGGAAAAAACAGCAATCTGGACTGGGCCTTTGGGTTAGTAGGTTAGTCCCAAAAATGATATAAAAGTGTATGCCAAAGCCCCTTAAACATCCAAGATATTATAAATAACAGCATGGAACAATAAAAAATTATAGATACGTTGGACACGTATCAAGAATCCCCAAGCTTAATTCCCGCTCGTCCTCGAGTAGGTGAATGATAAAAATAGAATTTTTGATGTGGAATGATAACCAACACAGTTTTTCAATGTAGTTCTCTTAATTGTGGCATGAATGTTCAGATATGAAGGATTCAAGATAAAAGTCTATATTGACATAACAAATAATAATACTTCAAGCATACTAACAAAGCAATCATTTCTTCTCAAAATACTGTGGCTAAAGAAAGTTATCCCTACAAAGTCATATAGTCTGGCTATGCTCCCTCTTCATCACACAAAATATTCATGTCATGCACAACCCCGATTTCAGTCAAGCACTTGTTTTCATACTATATTCTTTCAAACCTTTCAAATTTCACGCAATACATGAGCGTGAGCCATGGACATAGCACTGTGGGTGGAATAGAGGTGGTTGTGGAGAAGACAAAAAGGACGGAGATAGTCTCACATCAAATAGGTGTATCAACGGGCTATGGAGATGCCCATCAATAGATATCAATGTGCGTGAGTAGGGATTGCCATGCAACGAATGCACTAGAGCTAAAAATGTATGAAAGCTCATGAAAATAAACTAGTGGGTGTGCATCCAACTCGCTTGCTCATGAAGACCTAGGGCATTTGAGGAAGCCCATCGTTGGAATATACAAGCCAAGTTATATAATGAAAATTCCCACTAGTATATGAAAGTGACTAAACATGAGACTCTCTATCATGAAGAACATGGTGCTACTTTGAAGCACAAGTGTGGAAAAAGATAGTAGCAATTGTCCCTTCTCTCTTTTCTCTCATTTTTTTTGGAGGGGCTTTCTCTCTCTCTTTTTTATTATTAGCCCCTCTCTATTTTTTTTGGGCCATCTCCTTTTTTTATTGGCCTTTCCTCAATGGTACAATGCTCAAATAATGATGATCATCACACTTTTATTGAATTACAACTCGATACCACAACAAGTTATGACTCTATATGAATGCCTCCGGCGGTGTACCGGGATGTGCAATGAATCAAGAGTGACATGTATGAAAAATTATGCATGGTGGCTTTGCCACAAATACGATGTCAACTACATGATTATGCATGGCCATATGACAATATGATGCGTGTCATATGAATGGAACGGTGGAAAGTTGCATGGCAATATATCTCAGAATGGCTATGGAAATGCCATGATTGGTAGGTATGGTGGTTGTTTCGAGGAATAATATGGTGGCTGTTTTGAGGAAGGATATATAGTGGGTGTATGGTACCGACGAAAGTTGCGCGGTACAAGAGAGCCTAGCAATGGTGGAAGGGTGAGAGTGCGTATAATCCATGGACTCAACATTAGTCATAAGAACTCATATACTTATTGCACAAATCTAGGAGTCACCAAAACAAAGCAATTAACGCATGCTCCTAGGGGGGAGGTTGTTAGGAGTTAACCATCGCGCGCCCCCGACCTCCACACAAAGGTTGGCACTTTACAAATACCTCATGCTCTAACTTCGTCACATAGCGGTTCACCATACGTGCATGCTACGGGAATCACTAACCTTAACACAAGTATTTCTCAATTTCATAATAACTCCAATAGCATGACTCTAATATCATTATCCTCATATCTCAAAACAATTATCAAGCATCCAACATCTCATCATATTCAATGCACTTAGTGTGAAAGTTTTTACTACATTGATATTGGATGTCTATCATGTGAAGACTAGTTTTATAGCCTAAACAAATTACCATGCTGCTCTAATAGACTCTCAAATGATTATAAGTGAAGCATGAGAGTTCAACAATTTCTTCAAAATATTACCACCACCGTGCTCTAAAAGATATAAGTGAAGCACTAGAGCAAAACTATTCGATTCAAAAGATATAAGTGAAGCACATAGAGTGTTCTAACAATTCCTAGGCCATATTTAACTCTCTAAAATAGATGTGTCCAGCAAGTATGATTGTGGAAAGCAAACAAGCAAAGACTCAAATTATACAAGACGCTCCAAGCAAAACACATATCATGTGGTGAATAAAAATATAGCTCCAAGTATAGTTACCGATGGATGAAGACGAAAGAGGGGATGCCTTCCCGAGGCATCCCCAAGCTTAGGCTTTTGATTATCCTTGAATTTTACTTGGGGTGCCATGGGCATCACCAAGCTTAGGCCTTTGCTACTATTTGTTCCATAGTCCATCAAAGCAATACTCAAAACTTGAAAACTTCACAACACAAAACTTAGACAAAAATTCTCGTGAGCTCCGTTAGTAGAAGAAAGCAAACCACTACTCAAACGTACTACAATGAATTCATTCTTTATTCATATTGGTGTTAAACCTACTGTATTATAACTTCTCTATGGTTCATACTTCACAACATTACTCATAGATGCATTGAAATAAGCAAACAACACACGAAAAACAGAATCTATCAAAAACAGAACAGTCTGTAGTAATCTACAGGTTTCGCATACTTCTGTAACTCCAAAAAATTCAAACTAAATTGGTAAACGTGAGGAATTTGTCTATTAATCATCTGCAAAAAGAATTAACTAAATAGCACGCTCCAGTAAAATCTGATGACCGTTCTAGCGAGCGCTAACGATTATGTTTTTCACAACAAGATCATATAAACTTCACACAAGTCTCCCCAAAGGTTCTACTTGGCACAAACACTAAACAAAACATGAAACCACATCTAAACATAAGCTAGATGCAATATTTGTTCCAACAAGCTCTTTCTTTATAGCCACTAAGATAGGCTTGAGAATTCAATGATGCTCACATGAAAGACAAGAATTGAAGCACAAAGAGAGCATCATAAAACATGTGACAAACACATCTAAGTCTAACATACTTCCTATGCATAGGCATTTTATAAGCAAACAATTTATCAAAGCAAGCAAGATCGAGCATATGCAAGGAAGAATAAAGAAACAATAGCAATCTCAACATAACGAGAGGTAATTTAGTAACATGAAAATTCCTACAACCATATTTTCCTCTCTCATAATAATTGTGTGTAGGATCATAAGAAAATTCAACAATATAGCTATCACATAACATATTCTCAACATGATCCACATGCATACAAAGTTGACATTCTTCCAAAATAGTGGGAGTAACATTAACTAAAGTCATGACCTCCCCAAACCCACTCTCAATATTATTGCAAACATTATTATCAATCTCATATTCATCATGGGGTTGAAATAAATTTTCAAGATCGTAAGAAGCATCACCCCAATCATGATCATTACAACAAGTAGTGGACATAGCAATACTAGCATCCCCAAGCTTAGGGTTTTGCGTATCATTAGCACAATTGACATTAATAGAATTTATAATAACATCGTTGCAATCATGCTTTTTTACTCAAGGAGCTATCGTGAATCAATTTATGTTTTTATTTCATTACGTCGTCACAATTTTCAGATTCACCAAGCAAAACCCCATAAAGATAGTCTAGTGTAGTCAACTCACTAGTAATAGGTTCAACATAATTGGATCTCTTAAAGAGATTAGCAAGTGGATGAGGATCCATACTTTAGCAAGCGAAGATGCAAGCTAATTGAGGGCACATAGCACACAAGCAAACGAGAGGCAAGCGAACAGTAAACACACGGCAGAAGTAGGGCAAGTAAAACAGCAAGGGTGAAGTGGGGGAGAGGAAAATGAGAGGCAAAAAATGTAATGCAAAGGATAAGAGTTTGTGATAGGTACTTGGTATATGACTTTTGCGTAAGCCTCCCCGGCAACGGCGCCATAAATTCTTCTTGCTACTTCTCGAGCTTGCGTTGTATTCCCTCGAAGAGGAAAGGTAGACGCAACATAGTAGCATAAGTATTTCCCTTAGTTTTTGAGAACCAAGGTATCAATCCAGTAGGAGACCACGCGCGAGTCCCTCGCACATGCACAAACAAATAAGACCTTCGCAGCCAAAGCGATAAGGGGTTGTCAATCCCTTTACGGTCACTTACGAAAGTGAGATCTGATAGAGATGATAGTTTGTATTTTTGGTATTTTTGTTTATAAGAACATAAAGTAAAAGAGGAAAAAGTAAAGTAGATGTAGATTGATGTGTTGAGAATAGACTCGGGGGCCATAGTGTTCTCTAGTGGCTTCTCTCATGATAGCGATATTCTACGGCGGGTAAACAAATTACTGTCGAGCAATTGATAGAAAAGTGAATAATTATGAGACTATCTAGGTATGATAATTGTATATAGGCATCATGTCCGGGACAAGTAGACCGATTCCTGCCTGCATCTACTACTATTACTCCACACATCGACCGCTATCCAGCATGCATCTAGTGTATTGAGTTCATAAGAACAGAGAAACACCTTAAGCAAGATGACATGGTGTAGAGGGATAAACTCAAGCGATATGATATAAACCCCATCTTTTTATCCTCGATGGCAACAATACAATATGTGCCTTGCTGCCCCTACTGTCACTGGGAAAGGACACCGCAAGATTGAACCCAAAGCCAAGCACTTCTCCCATTGCAAGAACTATAGATCTAGTAGGCCAAACCAAACCAATAATTCGAAGAGACTTGCAAGGATATTATGAGCACACATATTGAGTTCAGAGAAGAACCAAATATTTCTCATAGTTAATCTTGATCATAAACTCACAATTCATCGGATCTTGACAAACACACCGCAAAAAGAGATTACATCGAATAGATCTCCTCGAAGACCGAGGAGAACTTTGTATTGAGATCCAGAGAGAGATAAGAAGCCATCTAGATACTAGCTATGGACCCGAAGGTCTATGGTAAACTACTCACAACTCATGGTGAGGGCGATGATGATGATGTAGAAGTACTACGTGATGGATCCCCCTTCCGGCGGAGCTCCGGAACAGGCTCCAAGATGGGATCTCACGGGACAGAAGGTTACGGCGGTGGAATTAGGGTTTTCTCTTTGTTGCGGATGGTTTCGGGGTACGTAGACTTATATAGGAGGAAGGAGGACACCGGGGGACTCACGAGGGCCCCACGAGGCAGGGGGCGCGCCCTGGGAAGGGGGCGCGCCCCCACCCTCATGGGCACCTCGTGGCTCCCCTGACGTAGTTCTCAAGTCTCTCGTGCATGATTTTCTCCAAAAATATATCCCCCAAAGATTTCATTCCGTTTGGACTCCATTTGATATTCCTTTTCTGCAAAACCCTGAAACAGGCAAAAAAATAGCAATCTGGACTGGGCCTTTAGGTTAGTAGGTTAATCGCAAAAATGATATAAAAGTGTATGACAAAGCCCATTAAACATCCAAGATATCATAAATAATAGCATGGAACAATCAAAAATTATAGATACGTTGGAGACATATCAGTAGGTAGTTTATGTCCTCAAAAATTTGCTCTCTGCAAACATAACCAATTTAGTGCTATATCATGCCTTGTAATACTTGTTCCAAAAACATGGGTTTCTTGCGAGTATATTCAAAATACTCATTGGCTTGCCACTGTTTATTTAATTGGCTAGGCATCGAAGAGCAGGAATTTGAAGAAGAGTTCTTTGGAAACGAACATGTGAACTAGGATGCTTTCCTAGTCAGAATGCCTATAGGGTTAAGGCAGATGGCATGGGTTCTTCTTATCTACGAAGACTTTCGCTATTTGAGTTTATTTGTTGTTCAACCCATGAGGCTTTATCTATGTAAGACTTGACCATAACGGTCATAATTTGTGTAAGACGGTATGTATGGATGTAAGACTCTTGTTATTCAGCCTATGTGTGTTCAATGAGCATTTATCTCTGGGATCACTGTACACGTGCATTCGGTGATCTCGACTTGCAAGTTGGGGTCCCCACAGAGCTGGTATCAGTGCCATCATGACTGTAGGAAGCCTTAGTTAGCATGGGTGTTAGTTAGGATGAGACCATTTTCATAAACCTTCTGAACCTCTCTTCTTTTCTAAACCTTGCCAAACCTGAGATATAATCAGCTTATTAACCTCTCCTGTTCAACCTTTGTAGATGGCCGATGTACCTCTGCTCAATGAATGAGGGGTGAAACCACCTCTTTTACCTCTCTGGACAGCCATTGCACCCCTTTTCCTCACCTCCCTCCTCACCCCAGTGACCACCCATGGCATCCAAGGCATTCCCCCTCTTCTTTGCTACCTCCTCTAGCTACCAGACACCAGAAGGCACGCCCATAGGGCATAAACAATGCTAGTGTCGGCCAAACGCATGCTCTGGAGAGAGCTACAGTGCGCTCTGGCACTGTAGCCGCTCCTGGCCAAGCGCCTATGGCCACCTCGACTCTCCCCCTCGGGCCAGCCGAGGAGCCTCAACGTCCACGACACTCCATGGTCTGGCCCCCCTCCTCCTTCTCCCTACTCTCCCCCCAGCTCGCACGCACGACGACCGACCAAGCGCACCAGTGAGTGCGCTCACACGCGCATCTCCTCTGGCGCCCCTCTACCCTCTCTCTTCACTCCCATAGCTCTAGACCAAGCCCATAAGCACCCCAGACACGCCTCGACGAGCCACCATGACATGTGTCAACCACAACGGGCTCGCTGGCGCACACCTCCTCGGTGGACCGCCGCCCGCTTATAGATAGGATACTCCGAGCCCTTTCCTCTCCACCTCTCGCCTCTGGACACACCCAATCATCCCCCTGCACCCCCAGCTCTCTCCCAGAAGCACTCGAGCTCGAGATCGAGCTCGAGCTCCGCCACGGAGGCTCGCCGTCGTTCACTCGGTACGGGTCATCCCCGCTGCTCGTAAGCCCTGATCTGGAACCCCCGCACTCCATTGACTCTATTCCCTCTCTTTCCCCTCTCTTTTGAAGCCGGAAACGGCCGGAACGACCAACGCCCGAGGCTCCTCCGCCGTGCCTCCTTGTCGCCGGCAAACCATGCAGCTCCAGCGACCACCTCCACCACCACCCGAACGGCGACCTTGCATTGAGTCCAACCCTGACCTCCGCTCACTCCGCCGTGCCCTGCATCGCCACCGATGAGCTCGTCGACCGTCTGGACGCGGGGTTAGGGACAATAAGCGGCCCCCATCTGACAGCCTCTCCTCCCTCTCGCCTCTCCTCTCTCCCACTGGCAGCTGGGCCCCGCGCGTTCGTTTTAAACCTGGTGCACGTGCGCCGCTCGGCTCGCCTGGACCGCATCTCCCTTTGGGCATGTTGCACTGCTGCTATTCTGGCCCAGTTGCAAAGTGCCCCTTCTCCTTTTTCTTTTCTGTGGATTTTCAAATAAATCCACAGGATAAAATAGTTATCCAAATTAATTAATTCCAACTCCTAAAATCTTGAAATATACCCACCTATTAAATGGTGTACCTTTCATACATGTTCATGAACCTTTGATGTATTTTTCAAATTTAAATTTAAATTTGAGCAATAAAACCTCTGTTTAAAAATCCATTCAACCTATTCTGCCACTCGAAATCCAAATCTAAGAATTTTCCCCTCCTTAGTCTTTCTCCTAGTATTTTACAAAAATGAGTTGACATTATTTTAGCACTCTGACTTTTCTGTTTTTATTATTGCCTTATTTTCCGTTGTTCTTTTGCGATGAATAGATCACGTGTTTGACGAAGGAGTAGGAGAAGAAGAAGGAGAAGACTTGAAGACTTTGAAGACCAAGCCAACCAAGGCAAGCAGCCCTTTGACCATGTTTGAGAAACATGTTTATGCATGTCATATAACACCCTATTATCGGTGCATCGGAATCATGTTGTGGTCGTGATCACTTTGGTTGTTGCCTTTGTTACTTTCCTATTGAAAATTGCATCAAGCATGACCCTACCTTCCTATGTGGGTTATGCGGGTGGGAGTAGATAGAATGCTATAGTAGTAGCTACGCAAATGGGACGGAGAAATGCATGGTGATGGAGGTAGAGTACTTTTAAAAAGACTTTTTGAAAACCCCGGTGGGTGCCACTTATGCCCGAGGGAGATGATGAGTTGGGTAACCACTTGATGACGAAGTGGTGTACCGAGGCAAGTGTGTGTGTTGTTTTCAAAACGGATTGGTTTAAGTTGCGACCGTTATTCCAACCTTACATGCGCAACCATTCTACACTTATATGGGAAAGGGCATTATTGATTACCTCGGCCAATAGTAGCATGGTGACCGCGATACTACTGATGGGGGTGACATGAGGTCACTCTCGGGACGGGGTCGTGCTTGGATAGGCGGCCATGACTATTTTCACAGGGTGCCGGACACACCGTTGGTACCCCGTGACAGTGGTATGTGATGAATATGGGAGCGAGGCTCCATGATTTTAAGATGTGAAATGTTGGGCATGGGGGTTACGACCAATTGAGTGGACTCTATGTTAGTGTTGTCTAGGGAAAGATAGTGACCGGGTGCTTACCCCAGGTACCTGAGGTACCATTGGTCGTGGATGACACGGAAGTTCCACGAATCTTGTTGGTAAAGTGTGCAACCTCTGCAAAGTGTAAAATTATTCGCATAGTCGTGTCCGCGGTCAAGGACAGTTGGGTAACCGCTCTTGGGCTACGTCCAATGTTTACGAAACCTTGTGTGCGTGTGGGAAGAACCAGTTGAGTCAAGTCAAAAAACTCGACATGATGACTAAGTTGGAAAAGATCAAACTTGGGTATGTTTATATATGTAACCTGTTCTCTGATGATGCATGCTTCACTAGTAGGTAGTTCATGTCATTGCGCTCAAAAATTTGCTTTCTGCAGACATAACCTATTTAGTGCTATATCATGCCTGGTCATACTTATTCCAAAAACATGGTTTCTTGCTAGTACATTCAAAGTACTCATTGGCTTACCACTGGTTATTTAATTGCCCAGGCATGGAAGAGCAGGAATTTGAAGAAGAGTTCTTTGGATACGAACATGCAAACTAGGACGCTTTCCCAATCAGAATGCATGTAGGGTTAAGGCAGATGGCATGGGTTCTACTTATCTACGAAGACTGCCGCCATTTGAGTTTATTTCTTGTTCAGCCCATGAGGCTTTATCTATGTAAGACTTGACCATAACGGTCATAATTTGTGTAAGACGGTATGTATGGATGTAAGACTCCTGTTGTTCAGCTTATGTGTGTTCAGTGAGCATTGATCTCTGGGATCATTGTACATGTGCATTCGGTGATCTCGACTTACAAGTCAGGGTCCCCACAGGGTGCCCCGAGGCGGGCACAACCCACCAGGGCGTGCCAGGGTGGGTTGTGCCCACCTCGGTGGCCTCCCGCACCACCTCTTTGCTCTATAAATACTCAGATTTTTGAGAAACCCTAGAGGAGTCGACGAAATTCTATTCCAGCCACCGCAAAGTGCAGAACCACGAGATCCAATCTAGACACCATCACGGAGGGGTTAACCATCTCCATTGGTGCCTCTCCGATGATGTGTGCGTAGTTCCTTGTAGACGTATGGGTCCATAGTTAGTAGCTAGATGGCTTCCTCTCTCTCTTTTGATAATCAATACAATGGTGTCTTGGAGATCCATATGATGTAACTCTTTTGTGGTGTGTTTGTCGGGATCCAGTGAACTTTGAGTTTATGATCAGATCTATCTTTTTATATCCATGAAAGTTATTTGAGTCTTGTTTGATCTCTTATATGCATGATTTCTTATAGCCTCATATTTCTTCTCTGATATTTTGGTTTGGTTTGGCCAACTTGATCTATTTATCTTGCAATGGGAAGAGGTGCTTTGTAGTGGGTTTGATCTTACGGTTCTTGATTCCAATGACAGAAAGGGAACCGACACGTATGTAGCGTTGCTACTAAGGATAAAATGATGGGGTCTATTTCTACATAAATAGATCTTGTCTAAATCATGTCATACTTCTTATTGCATTACTCCATTTCTCCATTAACTTAATACACTAGATGCATGCTGGATATCAGTCAATGTGTGGAGCAATAGTAGTAGATGCAGGCATGAGTCGGTCTACTAATCCTGGACGTGATGGCTATATAAATATCACTACCTGGATATCGTCATGATTATTTGAAGTTCTAACAATTGCCAAACAGTAATTGTTTCCCTACCGTTTTATATTTTCTTGAGAGAGCCCACTAGTGAAATCTACGGCCCTTGGGTCTCTTTCTCATATTATTTTCCTTTGCGATCTATTTTCCTTTGCTTTATTTTCAGATCAATTAAACCAAAAACCCAAAAATACCTTGTTGTAATTTATCTTATTTGGCGTTAAATCTATCAATATTTACAACTCAATCACGCCCGTTACCCGAAAGGGATTGACAACCCCTTTTACACGTTGGGTTGTGAGTATTTGTTATTTGTGTGCAGGTGTTGTTTACGTTGTGTTGATTGGTTCTCCTACTGGTTCGATAACCTTGGTTTCATCACTCAGGGAAATACCTACCGCTGCTATACTGCATCATCCCTTCCCCTTTGGGGAAAAACCGATGTAGTCCTAGCAGTCATCATTCACGTATCGTACACAGAGCTGAATAAGGGATTGTGTCTGATGACACTTTGCGCGCCAGTTTTTTTGCTGAACCGATTCAAAATTTTCGGCTTCCACGGAAATATATACCTCCCCGCCCCTCTCCCTCACCAAAAGCCACATTTCCCCTGTTTCCGCCGTCATTTCCAAGTTGAAACCTTCACTCCTTACTTGCAGTGCCACCTCCTCGCTGGCAACCCTCCTTCACGTTGCTCGGCCTCGTCTATCTAGGCAGGTAATCCACACCTGACCCCCGTCCTCCTCCTTCTTCCACATCCCACAAGCCCCGACCGCCGGTAGGATACCTTCCACCCAAATCACCGACCCCTCCACCAAATAAGCACCGCCCTAAGCCATGGTGCATGTAGTATAGGCAGGAGCTGAAGGAGCATTTGGCAGCGGAGAAGCAAATTGCAACCGCACGCGCGGATGAGGTCGCGATGGCTGCCATTCGTGCCAACCCCCAGATCTTGGAGGAGCACCTCACCGTTGAGGCCACCGTTGACGCCTCGCACGCCGATGATGCGACGCCGTTAGCTGCTTTAAACAAAAATTCATGGCATTTTCTCGAGGCCACCCTCGATGCCGTTAATGAAGACTGCGAGGTGTTTTCTCAGCGTGCACGTCCTTACCTCAACTCGAGAGCCAGCGGGTTGGTTCTCGAAGTGGCTTAGGAAACTCACCACCACAATGAGGGCACCCACGATGTGGAGGCCTCCCCCTCTTCCATGTCCAAGGAGCCAATCATCATCGGTATCTCTAACGATGAGGAGTAGCTTGTCTTATTAGCTCACTATAAGGACCCATGTTAAGTTTGCTAGCTACGCCGGTTAAGCATGCTCGGTTTACCTGTTGTGTGTGCTACTCCTACCTTTCCTTAACAAATTCTAGTGAATTATGCTATCTCATTTTGCCATGCAATCTGTTGCTCTATTTGAAATGTTCTATATCTCGTGCAATGTGGTGCTCGCTTATTGACTATTTGGTTAATTAGTTGTAGTCTTCAGTTAACTGTTTGGTTCAATTCTGCAAATGTGATGTTCAACTCTTGAGGCTGCAATTTTGTATTGTCTTCCATGTGAGAAATAAATCAAATTTATCTTTACAAAATACATGAGAAACGGATACAATTGTTATATTTCCAAGTTGTCAAGCATGCGTGGTTTGGTTAACTATCTGATCTTCTAGTATGTTATAGATTGTGCAATGTGGAGCTTAGTTAATGTTTGGTTCATTTGTTGTGGTGTTTATTTAATTGTTTGGTTCAATTCTGCAATGTAATGTTCAATTTTTGTGGGTGCATTATGTTATTATATACCATGTCAGAAATAAATATAATTTGGATGTACTAAATACATGAGAAACAAAAAAATTGCTAAATTTCCAAGTTGTTAAGCATGCTTGGTTTGGTTAACTGTCTCATATTCTATTAGGAGTATGTTATATTGTGCAATGTGGTGCTCAGTTAACATTTTGTTCATTTGTTGTGGTGTTTAGTTAACTATTTGGTTCAATTCTGCAATGTGATGTTCAATTGTTGTGGGTGCATTTTGTTATTATATACCATGTGAGAAAGAAATTGAATTTGGCTGTACTAAATACATGAGAAACAAATACAGTTGCTATATTTCCAAGTTGTTAAGCATGCTTGGTTTGGTTAACTGTCTGATCTTCTATTAGGAGTATGTTATATTGTGCAATTTGGTGCTCAGTTATGTTTAGGTCATTTGTTGTGGTGTTTAGTTAACTGCTTGGTTCGATTCTGCAATGTGATGTCCAATTGTCGTGGGTAGAATTTTGTATTCTTGTGCATGTGAGGAATAAATCGAATTTGGCTGCACTTAATACATGAGAAATATATACAACTGCTATATTTCCTAGTTTTTAATCATGCTTGGCTTGGATAAATGGGTTTTCCATGTGGCTTGAATTAATATGATGAACCTGCAATGTGCTTATTTTTCATTAACATATTTTACTGATAGCATGCGAACCCTCACTTAACCTGGTCACTAACTACCTTATATGTGTTGCAGGTAAACAACGGAAGCACTGAGGTTTACAATCGAGGTTAGAACATGCATGGTCCTTTGTCTAATAGCACATTATTGTCTAACTGCAGGAACCATTCTAATATTTAGGTTTTTAACAATCTGGTGTTGCATATGTAGGTCTTGCTGTCAATGGTTTTGACCCACTGTTCGACCCTTTTTGCATATGGGGAAATGAGTTGTCCATGAATATAAGTCAAGTCAAGAAACTTAGAAAGATTGTTAGGATAAAGAAATTAGAGACAACAAACAACAAGATCTTTGTCTGCAGAATGAAGAAGACATCAGTTCACTACAAGATGGTACTAACAATTATACCTTGCCTTTTTTTTATCCCTTTGCCCCATTTCCTATATAGAGAAGATATTTTTGCACATCCTTTTTTCAGGCCTTTCCAAGCAGTTCACTGATGATTACCTCTCAAACCAACTCTATGGTTAGGAGGCGAGGAAGGTTTTCATACAACACCCACGGTTCAATATTGAAGTGTTCCTGAAGAGGACGAAAGATGAACGGTTAATTATCCACAGGAACTGGCTTAAAGTTGCAAAGACCACCAAATCAATGAAGGCTCCATATTCGCCTTCCCGTTCAGCAGTTTTCCAGATGAGATGCATTTGTCTATGTACCATATATGATGATAATTTCTAAAGGTTCTAGATGTTGCATGTGAAACTTGGTACTGGTGCAGTTGTGTAATGGGGTAGCTGAGTGCTGAAGCTATATGATGTTGTACTCTAATGTGTTTCAGTTATGGAATCATGCTTCCTTAATATGGAAATGAAATATATTGTGTGCTTAATATGAAATGTCAATTAGATTAATAAATGGATTATTAATAATAGGGCAATTAGCCTGCTAATTGGATTTTTCCTATTGCAAACCGTTATTGAGAAAACACCATGGGCGATGACCTCAGGAAACGCATGTAGTTTCTAGGAATAAACCGTGTTGGATCAATGAACAATCACACACAATCTTGAAAACTGTTTGCTTTAGGACACCTTGCACAAATGTTTACCACATAAGAAGTGTGTGTGATGGACAACCTTTCCCACACAGTTTCTTCTACGCCATGTGTGTGATGCATTCAATAACGCAAACGATAAAATTGTTAATATCATGTGCAATGGCAACGCTATCACAAATGATTTAATGGAGAAATTGTGTGTGACGTACCTATAAACAGAAACGTTTTCCTTGGAGCGACTGTTCGGCTTGTATATACGAATAGAAACATACTTCTTAGATTAACTGTGTGGGATATACATACTAACGGAAACGTATTCCTTGGATTGACTGTGTGGAATGTACATACGAATGGAAACATTTAGCGGGGACTAACTGTGTGGGATGTACTTACGACCGGAAATGATTTCGCGTGTACAATTGTATTTTTAGCACAATTGTACGTAGAACAGTATTTGAACGCTCGCCGGTCACACATGACCTCATTTTTCCGGGCGTGAGTGCCAGGAGGGCATATCCTCGATGGTTTTGGGTCGTGTGTGAAGGACCCCCCCTATCGTAGTCACTCACTAGGTGACAGTTCAGAACATCATCGCGGAAAGGGGTTAAATCCCGTTTGTATAGCACCTCGTCGTACTAGTGTATATCTCGAATCAAGGAGGAGATTCTTAGCAGAGTTGCTATGTGTTTCTTCATGGAAGGTCGAGGCATTGTATTCTTTGAGAACCTCTTTGACAGTTGATCCTTAAGGAGGCTCATGATTCTCCTCTCATGCTTCAAGCTGGTAGTACTAAGAAGTATCAGGACCTACACTAGAGGTTCTGGTGGACTAGGATGAAGAGAGAAATCTCTGAGTTCATTGCTAACTGTAACGTTTGTCGTCGTATTATGGTAGAACATCAGAGACCTGCTGGTACCCCTCAACATTTAGCTATTCTTGAGTGGAAATGGGACAACCTTGGTATGGTCTTCATCACCGTCTTCCCCAGGACCAAGAAAGGGAATAATGCTATCTTTGTAGTCCTTGATCATCTTTCCAAAGTGGCTTACTTCCTTCCTGTTCAAGAAAGTATCACTACCAGTCACCTCGATCTTATATATCTCTCGAATAGTGTCAGTCGATGGTGTTCCACTAGAGATCAGTTCTGACCCTAGAAGTCATTTCACTTTCCGATTCTGGGAGAGTTTCCAGACTGCCATGGGAACCCATCTTTCCTTCAGTACAGATATCCACCCTCGGTAAAGTGGTCAGGTGGAAAGGGTCAACCAAATTCTTGGAGACATGCTTAGAGCTTGCGTTATCTCATTTGGTATGGATTAGGAGAAGTGTCTTCCTTTCATCGAGTTTGCCTATAACAATAGCTACGGAGGGAGTCCTAGATTGAGGGGTCCTGGGGTGGCCGAATAACTCGTGGTGGGCCGGACTGGTGGGCCGTGAAGATTATTGTTGAAGATCGTCTCTCGTATCCGGATAGGACTCCTATATTCATATAATGGGAGGCTTAAGGTTAGGGTGTAATCTTTCCTTCCTCTGCAATATGGTTATGTACAAACCCTAGGCCCCTCCGGTGCATATATAAACTGGAGGGTTTAGTCCGTAGAGGCTAGAGAATCATAAGATCCTCATAGGCTAGACTTTAGGGTTTAGCCATTTCGATCTCGGGGTAGATCAACTCTTGTAATCATATTCATCCAGATTAATATAGCGGGAAGTAGGGTTCTACCTCGATTGAGAGGGCCTGAACCTAGGTAAAATATCTTGTTCCCAGCCTCCTCTTACCATCGATCCTCAGACGCATAGTTCGGGACCCCCT
Organism: Secale cereale; assembly: GCA_902687465.1. Taxonomy (NCBI): domain Eukaryota; kingdom Viridiplantae; phylum Streptophyta; class Magnoliopsida; order Poales; family Poaceae; genus Secale; species Secale cereale. Next base: position 293,931,953 of record LR738710.1, on the reverse strand, counting down.
ACCCGAGATCCGCCAGTTTTGACACCGACATTGGTGCTTTCATTGAGAGTTTCACTATGTCGTCGACCGAAGGACTGATGGATCGCTTCGTCAACCACGACGGCACCACCGAGGGAACTTTCCCTCCCGGCCAGCCTTTTGTGTTCGGCGGCTTCATGCTCCGTGCTAACACAAAAGGCCACCTCGAGCAGGTCGAGAGCTATGCCCCTGGCCGTCAGGTCAGGTTTGGAAGCTCGAAGTACGTTGCTGATATCTGCGGAGACTTGATCTTCAACACATTCAAGCCCACGACGACCTCTTCCTGCCACCACGATGAACATGACCTAACTCTCTCGTCGGACCAGGAAATAGCACATGTAACCGTTCTGGCCCTAGATCCCGAACAGATCGCGTCACCTAGGTACGGGAAGCTCAACCCCGCCGAGGAAGCCGCAAACTCAATGGCGCTGGAGCCGCACACAAACCCAACTCTGAGCGGGGTCTGTGTTACCAGAACTCCGGACTCGTCTCCGGCTGTAGGTTCCGAACCATGCGCGTCTGCGCCCTTCAAAGTCGATCAGGCTTCTATCGCCAAATTCAGTGATGCGGATATCTTCCGGCACTTGCCTTTTGGCGATGTGCTAAACTCGTTAAAATCTCTCTCCTTAGCTGGGGACACACAGCCGAATTATATCTGGTTTCGAACTGGAGGCTGATGATGGAGAATTTTGCTCCCCACCCACACCCACTTGGTAGCCTCGGTCGAAGATCTAACGGATCTATTTGACTATGCTTCCCAAGAGTTCGAAGGGATGTACCTCGAAGCCCAAGCAGATCTAGACCAAAACTGGCCCGTAACTAGGTGGTGGACAGCTACGTCTTCATACGATGTGTATATGGTGGATACACCTAAGGAGAAGGAGGGCGATGGCGAAAACGATCCCGCAAAGGACAAGCCTGTCGATGAACCTCCCAAACGTCGGCTTCCGAAGCGCCGAACTAAATCCTGTAAAGGGAAAGATAGCAACAGTGTCACTAACGACGGTGATAGTCCAAGAGCAAGCTGAAGACCCTGCAGACCCAGCGATGGAGAAGGACGAGTGAGAGGACGGCGAACATAGCCCAAAACCGCTGATCAATGCCAGCGATGTCGAAGACAGTAATTATGAACCTGTCTCCGAAGAGGATGTTAGCCTGGGCGACGATGAATACATCGTCCCAGAAAAACCCTTAGAACAAAAGCGCTTCCATCGGAGGCTTATTGCCACCGCAAGGAGCCTGAAAAAGCAATAGAGATGGCTTCGAACCGCACAGGACACACTCAATGATAGATGGAACGAAGTACTAGACGCTGAGCAAAAACATGGCTACAATCCCCAAAACAAAGGCTATCCTAAGCGTAATCTGCTGCCAGAATTCGACGACGAGGCCAATGCGCCTATACCACCGAAGAATAACACCGCCGATAAGCCGGACCCACCACCTCGTGACGGGACAGAGTGGCTAGCAACGGCGTGCACAAGCCCGCACCCCCACCCAGTAAAGGAAAGGAGGATGTGGCTCAGGCCCGAAAACACGATCTACGCGAGGACCTGAACAAAAAGGCTGGCCAGACCAGATCCATCTACAGATCAAGGGACCGTGCTCCCGCACGGGACGGCGGCTATCAAGCAAATCATGCCGGTCATATACCAGTTCGGGGTCAATACCGAACATCACAACCATCAGACATACGCCATGACATAGCAAAATACAGGGGCGCCGCACACCCTCTGTGTTTCACCGATGAGGTGCTGGAACACGACTTTCCAGAAGGGTTTAAACCCGTAAATATCGAGGCGTATGATGGAACGACGGATCCTGCCGTCTGGATAGAAGACTTCATTCTTCACATCCACATGGCTCGCGGAGATGATCTCCACGCCATTAAATACTTACCCCTCAAGCTGAAAGGACCAGCTCGGCACTGGCTAAATGGCCTCCCAGAGAACTCCATTGGGAGTTGGGAAGAACTTGAGTTAGCTTTTCGGGCCAATTTTGAAGGGACCTATGTCCGGCCCCCGGATGCTGATGATCTAAGTCACATCATCCAACAACCCGGGGAGTTAGCCTGCAAGCTTTGGAATCGGTTTCTCACTAAGAAAAACTAGATCGTCCAATGTCTGGACGCTGAAGCTTTAGCGGCCTTCAAACACAGTGTCGGGGACGAATGGCTAGCTAGACACCTCGGCCAGGAAAAGCCGAGGACAATGGCATCCCTAACTACACTCATGACCCGCTTTTGCGCGGGCGAGGACAGCTGGCTAGCTCGTAGCAGCACCAGCGACCCTGGAATATCTGAAGTCAGGGACGGGAATGGGAATCACGGCGTAATAAAAACAAACGTCGAAATAACTCCGGAAGCCCAGATGATTCCATGGTAAACGTCGGATTCTGTGGCTCAAGACCCGGTCAACGGAAGAAGCCATTCAAAGGCAACAAAGATGGTACATCTAGCCTGGACAAAATATTAGATAGGCCCTGCCAGATCCATGGCACCCCAGAAAAACCTGCAAACCATACAAACCGTAATTGTTGGGTCTTCAAGCAGGCCGGCAAGCTCAACGCCGAACACAAAGGAAAGGGACCATAGACCGAAGACGAGGATGAACCTCGCCAGCCGAATACAGGGGGACAGAAGAAATCCCACCGGATATCAAAACAATGAACATGATCTATGCCACTCATATCCCAAAGCGGGAGCAGAAGTGTACACTCCGAGATGTCTACGCCGTCGAGCCTATTGCCCACAAATTCAACCCATGGTCGGCCTGTCCGATCACTTTTGATCGCAAGGATCATCCGATTAGTATCCCTCATGGGGGTTCGGCTGCCCTAGTGCTCGACCCGTCAAGAATCAAGCCAAGTAGCGCGATGGACAGCGGCATCAGTCTTAATCTTATATATCAGGACACTGTCCGCAAGATGGGGATCGACCCGTCAAGAATCAAGCCAAGCAGCGCGACCTTTAAAGGAGTGATACCGGGCATAGAAGCCCACTGCATGGGCTCTTTAACATTGTAGGTCGTATTTGGCTCTCCTGATAACTGTCGAAGCGAAGAGCTAATCTTCGACATAGGTCCGTTCCGAAGTGGCTATCGTGCACTACTCGGAAGAACTGCCTTCGCCTGCTTTAATGCAGTCCCACATTATGCTTATCTAAAGCTTAAAATGCCTGGACCATGTGGTGTCATCACGGTCAATGGAAATATGGAGCACTCTTTCCGTACGGAGGAGGACACTTCGGCCTTAGTAGCCGAAGTCCAAAACGGCCTATTCAAGCCAGACAGCCTATCGGTCGTTAAAACCGTGGACACAGCTAAACGTGTCCGGCATACGCCTCAGTGAGGCAGCTCAGATGAACCTGAGCTAGATTAGCAGTTACGCCTCCATCGACTGCCCCATAAGGTGATCGCATACGTACCTCGTGTACATAATTATGCCCTCAAAATCCCTTGGGTGGCGCTGGGAGCACACTGCATACACACAGTCCATAGTTCGGCTCGACCCTATACGGACTATAAAATTATCTTTCAAGGTTCACTAAGCGAACCGATTATGTTTATGGACACACTGGATCTCTTTTCTTTTCCAGACTTTTTCTTTTTTCCTCTTTTTTACAGATGGCCATCACACTCCCCCTTCAAGGACACATCACAAAGTAGAAAACGGTGCAGACATGCAGCAGGGACCCGCGCTAAGGTTTCTTTTTAGATTAAGACCATGTGTAAACCTTTTTTTCTCTTTTTTGTTTTATACTCTTCTCGCATGTAAAATGTCCACGAAAGTTATTGGCATTATCTGTAAGTTTATGACTCGCCGTACTGTAACGAGATATTATAGAAACAGCTTGGTTCATATTAAGTTTGGAGTTTTATTCTCTCACCACATGTGTTCTCTCCCCATGTCAGATTGTCACATGTGCCTTGTCAACAGGGTCCATTACCAGGGGCTGAATTCAGCCCGTTATATGTCGAAAAGTCCAAACACCTATAAGGAGTGTTCAGCGTCCTGGATGTTTGCTGTATATGCATCAGTTCTGAATCATGCCTTGGGTCAATAGTTGGGTTGCCTGGCTCCTATGCTTACCCCTACGTTCCCGATTGTTCAGCTATGGTGTAAAGGGAGAACTACTGCGATTGTACTTCTAGCTCGTCCGGTCAAGTACCTCAGTAGAGAAAGCCGAAAACTGACTGTCATGATATGTGAGAACCTGGTCCGCAACCGCAATCCGGTGACTTAGTGATATACTATGATCGATGGCGATCTACCCCGTGTTATACGAAGGGTTGGTTTTTTCGCCCAGCTGCGTGCAAATGGATACCTTTATTCGGAAATATCATAGCCGCACCAGGGGCTAGTACCTAGCCCCACTTGTCAAACTCCTATGGCTAAGTGAAAGCAATAATGCCGCATAGTCTGATTGTCTGGTTCGCTCTGCATACACCTCGTACACGGACTAAGATGTTGGATAAAGAGTGTATACACATATGACCGAACACCCCAGTACTATGTACATGGGGGCTGAAGCCGATGACTGGAAACTTTTAGATTTAAATAAACAACCACACAGGAGGTAAAAGTCGCTCACATTATAATAGCGCAAAAGTTATATACATCGGTTCATAAGGTCAAGTATTTACAACCGGTTACAATTACTCAAAGATAACATCCTTTGAGCACTGGCCTTCTACAAGGCGGGTGCTTTTTGCGCATAGAACTGCGACCAAAACAGTTTCTCCGTGTCATTCCCCTCCTGGGCTCGGAATTATTGGGCAGCTTCAGCACTGCTCCTCGGAAGATCAGCAAACACGCCCAGAGAACTCCATAACCGTGTCAGCACAAGATACTTCTGCCCTCCGAAGATGCTCTCTAAGAGAAAAGTCTTACCGGATGATGTCTCCCGCGCCTGCTTGATTTCTCCACAAGCGATGCGCGACTCGCTTCCCGCATCCTGGGCAGCCTTAACTGCCGCATTCAGCTCGGACGCTTGTTCCGAAGCCTTCAACTCCAATGCTTCGCAGTTACGAATAGCATCTTTGAGTTCGTCATCGACTTCGGACACCCGAGCCATGTGTTGTTGGCACGTGGCCTTTTTGGCCTCTAGTTCGGCAACAACTTTGTCTGCGATTGCCTTGCTCGCCTCAGCCTCCTTCTTGGCCTTCGCGAGCTTGCCCTTGAGGGCCTCGAGCTCAGTGGCGCCAACTGTGTAGTATAGAATATCATAGAGAGTTTATACTCATACCCAATTACTTAGTCTTGTTGACATCTTAATTTTTTAAATACGCATACCGTGGGTTTCATCTAAACGCTGGTTGACGCGATCGAGGTCCGCGTTGGCCAACAAAAGCTTCCGCTTTAGTTCGGCAACCTCTGCTTCTCATGCAGTTGCCGTAACTAGTGAAGCCTATTCAAACAACAGAAGCATAACAGTTCAGCTCTACAGCATGCTATACTATGGATACTTCGTCCGATTCTGTTCAGAATCACACAAAGCATCAGGGGCTACTGGCTATATATGAGCATATAAAACAAATAAAAGTTCCATAAAGAACATTACATTGCTTACCTCAAAGCCCGTTAACAGGCTGTTAAAGGCTTCACTTAGTCCGCCTTTGACGAACTGAATCTTCTTCATCACCACACCCATAATCATGCGGTGCTCCTCCACGACGGAAGCACTCTGAAGTGCTCCCTCCAGAGGGTCCGGCGCCTTTGGATTGACCCCGGGCACTATCATATCCACCCCTGCCTTGGGGGTCTACTCTTTGGACCCCGGAGCCGCGCTAGGCTCCGGATCAGTATTCGGCAGGGCCCCGGACTGTCTGGGCCCCCCGTCTTCGTTCTCCATGGGGATTGTTTCCCAATGGTCAGAGGCAGCCGAGGTGTTACCCTCGGTTGCCCTGTCACTTTCCCCGCCCCCATCTCCTCGGGCGGAAGACACACGCTCGGAGGACACTTCGGTGTCCCCGCCGGTCATGGGCGATGGAGCTCCGACCAGTGGGTCACTCTCCGTTTCTCCAGGCGCTAGAGAGTTCCCCTACGATAAGGAGGAGTCGGGTGTGCTCGGGGAGGGTTGTAGGACAGCAGGTGAGAAATACTAAGTAGGCATTAAAATTCTAAACAAACAAGGTGCAACAATTAATATATCCGGACAGACTTACGTTTTGATCAGGGGTTTCTCCATGGGCTTCACCACAAAGCGATGTTCGGACGATGAGTCCGAACGAGCAGAGAGGTTCAGCCTCCTCTGGGGTGCGGTCGCGCCCACATCAGCGGCAGCCGCCCTCTTCTTCCCCTGCCTTGCGCAAGGGCCTCTTCTTCTTCTTCTTCTTCTTCTTCGTCATCCTCCGCCTCTTCGGAGGAGAGGATGTTGATCTCCTCGGACTTCCCGTCCGCAGGGCAGGGGGCACCCTCGGCCTCCTTGCTCTTCTTCTTGGGCTTATTGACCAGCCCCTTCTATGGCGCCGGGACCAGCATCGTCATCAGTCTAGGCGTCTATGGGTCTTCAAGCAAAGGCGTCGAACACTTAATCCGGATTGCCTTCTTCATCTAGCCATGTATATCACGCAAAAACTCCAATTCCTATTATCATTAAACTAGCAAAGTGGCCCGCTCGATGCGCGGGCTAGGATTTGTAATGTTAAATTTTAAGAATATTTCTCTTAAAGTATAAATGGAACTAATTGTGGAGACATATTTTAAGTATTAGAATTTCATATTTTTTCTTTGATGTTTTTTTAAATATATATGAATATATTGGTGTTCGTTCATACTTTAATTGCTAATTATTCATTCCATTATAATTGTTATTTTATGATCGACTGTATTTTTAATTGTACTTTTAAACTATAGTTTTATTATCAACTACATTATCCAAAAAAATGTATGTTTGCTAACAAAGTATTCATTTTTTTTGTTCTGTAAAGAGTAATTCGATAACGGTCTGTAGAATTGGCAGATTTTCGTATTGTTTCTGAAATGTATTTTTTTTCTTGAGAAATTGTCTTACATTTTGAGATGGATTATTTGGTTGTGTAGACATGCATCATAGTAGCAAGGGTGACCTTTTGTATGTTTACTGTGTTAAAAAATAGTACTTGTGTGTAGACATATTTGAGTGCTAGATAGATTTGTTTGACGGACAACTAATATGAAATGGATTGACGCGTACACTCAGCAGTACAAGGTCGCCTTACATTTTGACGTTACATTGTTCCTCACAGTTTCCTGGGTACTAATCCATTGAAAAACAAAGCTTTCACATTACGTAGTTGGTCTCATAGGTCCCACCACTATTTGTCTTAACTTTACCCACTCTGTAGTCTTCTAGACTTCTCCATTCTTCTATCCTCACGCAAGTGATACTGTTCTTGCCCGATCCCCTTTCTTCTTTCCTTCTTTTTTTCTCGTTGTAAATTTGGAACTTGTGTAAAGATCCCACGTGCTTTCATGTTAACCTAAGTCCATCCCCGCACCTGGTGCTTGCATAGGGCGACCATCGGCGGCGGTTAGTTTTCCTCCTCGTACACCTCCTTCATGTATGTTTGTAAATGGCGGTGGAGTGTTATCATGGCCCAAGGATCTGCTCCACTAGGGAGGAGGCGTGATTACTGTTCTGCACGGTGTCGTTGATGCTGTCTTCTGTGCAATTGATTCGGTCATGGATTTTGTCTCCCGAAGGTCTGCAATTTTGTTGGATCCAGCTTCAGTATGAGGATGCTTGTGTTGTTTTCTTCTCCAAGCGTGCAATCTGACGTTTGGACGTTATTTCCATTGGAGGAAGCTCGAGGTGTCATCCTCATCCTCTAAAGCGATAACATTCTTCTAAGTTGAACTGCATGTCCTTTTTCCCCTTTAGCTTACACTGTTATATTTTTTCTTTTCTTAACATTTTTATTTTTTGTGATGTTCGACTACTATAATGTAATTAAGGAAATGAATGTTATCGGTAATTATTTCATATTTTTTTGAGAAATTTCTGAAGAAGATTGGATTCTCTTTTCAGTGATGTATAAGTTTTTAATTAGGTACAGTGTAGATACTAATAAGTAATTTAGGTACATATTTGAGCAGACTCAGCAATGTAAATTTGTGCTATATATATTCATTGTATGATCATGTGTAGTGGCTCTTTTTTGGTTGATGATAGTAATTTGTGAATGCGAAATACTCTCTCTGTCCCAGAATACAAGACCTTATTACATCCAATATGTGAGGTGTAGTGTTAGTTTGTTTGTGGCCCCCTCCACTTTTTTCCAGGCTTGGGACCGGCATTGGCAGTGTTAGGCCCCCTACCCCTACTAATATTCAGCACACTTACCAAATAATTTGTACATTTTTTATTACTATAGTTGAAATATTTCCCAGTGAAAACTGAATATATAATAATTTAGTATGAAAACCGCTCTGATTGCATTTTACTATGAATTATAATAATTTTCCCTAGCTTTCATCATCGGTTTGCATGAAGTACTCAGGTCGTACAATAAAACAATAGATAATATATGTTTGGTAGTAAAGAACTATTTGCACGCGTACAAAAATTAATACTCCTAGGTTTTTATGAAAACAGGTCTGATAGCATTGTACATATGCAATATTACAATGTCCTGATGCTTTTCCTATTTGTTTTATGAAGTAATAAGCTTATAGAATCAAGTAGCCCCTCCGTCCCAAAATAGGTGACTCAACTTTGTTCTAATTTTAGTACAAACTTAGTACAAAGTTGAGTCACTTATTTTGGGACAGAGGGAGTATTACATAATATAGAATTTTGATGTTTTGTAGTAATGTAGTATTTCCACCTGTTGATGCATGTTTGCATTACTTTGGAAGTGTAGTAGACCATATTCAACCTGCCATATCATATTAGCATATTAAGTTCCTATATATGTAATTTTTACATAATAGTAACACCTCATCTAGCTAAAGAAACATTGTGCTGGAATTCTGTTATTTGTTCATACCTTTAGAATATTTCTGTATACACTATGTTCTTGACCACATCATCCTCATTGATTTCTTCATCATCTACCATTAACCGTAATTCCTCCGTTTTTGTTACTCTTGAGAAGGCTACGTATAACTGTCCATGTGTGAAAACTTGTTTAGGTAGATATAGAACTACTTTGTTTCGAGATTGTCCCTGGCTCTTGTTGATATTCATAGCAAAGCAAACTGATATAGGATACTATCTCCTTTTTAGAACAAATGGACATGCTGATTCAGTTGGTGACATCACTATTCTAGAACATATACCTTTTCTCCCACATGGTTTCCAGTTATTATCTGTGCTTCAATGAATCTTCTTCCAAGCCGAGTAATCGCCATCCTTGTACCATTGCATAACATAGCACTTTGGTTGATATTACGTAGTAGCATCACAGGTATGCCGACTTTTAATTTCAGCTCGAGATTTGGGATTCCAGGAAATGCTATGCTATTCAGGAATTCCATTGGATATAATAATTATGTTTCTGCATTGAAGGTAGTTTCCTTGCATACTGTGTCACAACTTAGATAAGCTTTCTCTTCACCTTCTATCTGATCCATTATATACCCATTTATATCGCGAACTGTTTCATTTCTTGGACATAATATTGCTCTTTCTTCTAAGTACTCTCGTTGGCAATATCTCTCCTGCAAATTGGGATATATGCTCTCCACAATTGTTCTTTTTGGATCATTTCCTTTCTTGAGAAGTATGTCATTTTGTATTTTTATCAATTCCTCAACTTCCGATGATGTATTTTTTACATCGCCGGTATTGAGAATCCACTCGGCAAATTCTGCTACCTTTTGTTTCTCTAATTCATCATTTGTTGTGCAGCTTAGCTGCATGTTCTTTATTAGCTTCATTACCTGAAAGTTATTCCAAAGATAAGATCTTTTAATGGATGCAGTGACTATGTTGTGTCTTCTTCCTTTTGGAATAACATGAAGGATCTGGCGAAAGTCCCCTCCTAGAACCATTGTCATACCACCAAATTATCTGTCGCTGTTGTTCACATTTTTATGTCTTAATATATCCCTTAGAGTCCTATCTAGCGCCTCAAAACATATCTTGTTTGCCATTGGATCTTCATCCCATAGTATTACCGATGTCTTTTTTAGTAGTTCTGACAAGTGTGAACCCTGCTTGATATCACATGTTGACTCTTCTGTAAGGATTAGTGGAATGTGGAACCTCGAGTGTGATGTTCTCCCTCCTTTTAGAAGCAGTGCTACAATACCAGATGATGTCACTGCTAGTACTATCTTCCCTTCAGAACGCAACTTTGTTCTGATCGCCTCCCATAAGTATGTCTTACCTGTAGCACCATATCCGTCCACAAAAAAATGTTTTCCCAAATCTTTGTCAACAGATTCCATTATTGAGTCAAATGCAAGACGTTGTTCATAGTTGAGAGTACCAAAGATCTTAAAATGCTCTTCTTTTTACTGCTCTTTGTTGTAATTAATTTATTCATTGAGTAGTTTGTTTCCAAATTCTTTTATTTTTGAAGAATCGGGAAGTTCTATTCCAGGGTATTCCTTAAGTGTCCTTCCAGCTTGTCTAATGAGCATGTCTATTTCCACCAAGGCATGTCCTTGCTTATGTGATGCTGTGAGGCATAGTGTAGGATAGTTCAATAATTTTCTCTGTTTGTACTCCATGTCTTCTCTTAATACCTCAGAGCATGATTCCCAGAGTTGTTTTGGGCTTTTGACTTCGCAGTGGCTTAAAATTGTTGTGAATAGCTGCCTTAGATGGTTGCCAATCGCCCAATTTGATGCCTCATTGATGCACTCAAGCCACTCTTTGTCATCATCAAGAAATCCTAGTGCTTCACAAGCAGATTTGTATGATGCGTGGACAGCTCCATTTATTGTTCTTATGTCTTTGAAACATGTGCATCCTTTCTTGATGTTAAGTAGCATCCACATATAGTATTTTTGTCCGCTTGCTGGATGGGCATAATATATCCTTCCAACTGATCTTCATTTCTTCCTTTTGCTCCACTTTGTCTCTTTCTTTTTCGACACACATTTTGATGGGAATTCTGCATATGTTAATTCTCTGGCTTCTTCGCACATCTTGTTTGTCTCCATCCACTGTGTAAATTTAGTGATCCCTACTCTTTCTTTCCTAACAATCTTGTTTAAATCTGTAGAATCTGAGAAAATTACTTGTTGCTCATTTTCCAGGTGGAAAGGCAACCTTTCGAGGCAGGGATCTCTGAAGTGCATTTCGAATTGAAATATTCTCCAACCCGCATCATTCCCTGTTATATATGTGCGTTCTAGGTACCTTCTTATCTCATCGTTTTCTACTAGTGTTGTTGCTTGGTCATCACCTTTATTTATGTATTTAAAAAGGTATTTTATGGATAATGATCTGTTGCACACCTCGACATTTATATGTGCTTGATATTTCACCAGCAGATTTCTGTTGTATGGGACTACGTATCTGTTATCCAACTTTACTTCCCCTTTCTGTATGTATCTTCCATCATCTCGTCTTCTATATATTGGGTATCCATCTTCATCGATAGTGGTATTGTTTTGTAATTTTTGGGGAAGTTTCTTATGCATCTGTTGTTGACCATGCATGGTGACTTTGTGTTTGCTGCACCACATGGCCCATGCATCATGTAGTTTTCCACAGCTCCATATCCTTTCGGGTCAATTTCCTTGTGTGTTATCTCTGCACAAGTTACTATATCAACCTCTGATGGTTCAGGATACTTGTGTTTCTTTTCCTTTTGTCAAGGAATATGACTCTATGGGCATGTGGGAGGCCCCTTTTTTGAAACTCTATTGTGTATATAACTGCAATTTTATAAAATAATAGTTAGTTCAGGCAATTGAATAGGATTTTTGATAAAGTCAGTATGACAATGGAAAATATTTTTAGATCAGGATTGCCTAGAGTATAACTGAACCATTATTGATCCATCAATAGGCATGATCTATAATTTCGTGCAGACGGAACTTACTTGATGTAGACAGTTTGCTCTCGCCGCAAGAGGAAGACAATCCTTGTTTGATCGACGGAACTGTCTTGTGGCCGCTGGAGGAAGACAGTTGTGGAGTCAAAGTTTTGGTCGCTAGAAGATGATGTGGGATGAAGATGATGCAATTGTTCTCTTCTAAAATCTAGAGGACGATGAACCTTTTAGGTCATGGGGAAGGTCTTATATTGATGGCCGAGTTCCTCTCCTCTTCATGATTGAAAGTTTTTTTTTTGGACGTAGTCCGGACAGATATTCCATGTGGAGTCATTTTTTTTGAGAAACAAAGAGATGATAGTTTTGATTTGTTTGGGTACATCTCATTTGGAGACACATGTTTTTTTCTAGAAACGAGGAGATATGGTAGTTTTTATTTGTTTGTGTACATGTACAACCTCTATTATCCGTGTCATGGCCAACTTGTATGCGTATTTTTGTGTGCGGTGACGGTCCAACATGCTAGAGTTACGTTTGGGTATGGACCCACCTGGTTTATGAAGATCTAATGGTTGTGATTTCTCGGGGCATCTAATTAAAGGCCGGATACATATAATTATTGTAGGATTTTATTGTGGAGTCGAAGTTTTGGTCGCTAGAAGGAGATGATGTGGGATGAAGATGATGCAGTTGTTCCCTTCTAAAATCTAGAGGACGATGAACCTTTCAGGTCGTGGGGAAGGTCTTATATTGATGGCCGAGTTTCTCCCCTCTGCATGATTGAAAGTTTTTTTTGGACGTAGTCTGGACAGATATTCCGTGTGGAGTCAATTTTTGTTTGAGAAACAAAGAGATGGTAGTTTTGATTTGTTTGGGTACATCTCGTTTGGAGACACATGTTTTTTTTTTCTAGAAACGAAGAGATATGGTAGTTTTGATTTGTTTGGGTACATGTACAACCTCTATTATGCGTGTCATGGCCTACTTGTATGCGTATTTTTGTGTGCAGTGATGGTCCAACCTTATTACGTTTGGGTATGGACCCACCTGGTTTATGAAGATCTAATGGTTGTGCTTTCTTGGGACATCTAATTAAAGGCCGGATACATCTAATTATTGTAGGATTTTACAAGATAATTATCTTTATTCTGGTGACCCATCAAGTACTTTTATATATAAATAGATAAGAAAGGGGATATATGTTCGGCAGAATTTTCTATTACCTCTGGAGCGGTGAACGCGGTACTATAGCCCACGTCCTCGGTTTGCTTGGGCCACTCCTTCTGGCTCTTGAAGAGATGCTTCCAAATCTCTTTGTGCATAAAGCCAAAGAGATGCTTCAGAGGATGATCTCCTACCAGATCGAACTCCCATAGGGAGGAGTCCCGGCTTTGGCAAGGAAGGACAAGCTGGGCCAGCATTACCTGGACCACGGTTGAGAGCTTATAACCCTTGGAAATCATGCCAGACACACGGCCCTGGAGTGCCATCACCTCAACCTGAGACCCTCAGTTCGGACTCTTATCGGTCCAGGAGGTCAACCTCTCCGGGGGGTCCAGATCTGAAAGCAGGTTCCACCGCCCCATTTGGCGTCGCGAGGTTCAGTGATATAGAACCAATGCTGCTGCTAGACCTTGTTCGTCTACACGAACGATCCTTTTGGTCAAATTGCATTTGGGATCTTGCTTATCATAGCACCCCCGCACTCCGCATGTTGCCCGTCCACCACCTTCGGCTTCACGTTGAAGGTTTTAACCCATAGGATGAAGTGTGGGGGAACGCGGAGGAAAACTTCACACACCACTATAAAAGCAAAGATGTGGAGAATTGAGTTCGAGGCTAGATCGTGGAAATGTAGCCCGTAGAAAAATAACAAACCAAGAACAAAGGGGTGGAGTGGAAACCCTAGCCCCCTAACAAAGTGCGAGAGAAACACGACTCTCTCACCCACCTCTGGAACAGGAACCACCTGGCCCTTGGCGGGGACTCGGTGCGCAATGTGAGCAGCGAGATAGCCCGCGCTCCGAAGATCCTCCACGGTTTTATCAGTAACCGTAGAGACCTCCCACTTGCCCCTGGCGCCAGATCCAGCCATTGCTGGAGAAGGAATTAGTGGTTGAGGAACGAAGAACGGCGGGTGCAAGAGATGAGGGTGCCGGGGCTAGGAAGATTGGAGAACTCGAGCTTGAGGAAAGCGTGGGGCTGATGGAAGGGATTGGAATCCTTTTATAACACTGTGAATATAGAATGTCTCCCCACTTTAGCCGTAAACCTCGCCGGTTCCCAAAGCGGTCGTGTGTAATGCACGGCTTGGATGCTCACGTCACGTTGATAAGGATCCCATAATAAGCGGGCACGATATCTGCTCTGATAATACGTGTCAATGGGGTTATACCTCGAAACGCGAAACTAGGACCAAGTAAAACGGTTCGGTATGTTAATGGGATGGACACGAAGCTTCACCGAAAAGTTGTTAGTAAAGACATAATATTCATTTTCTTTCGATGCCTTGCCTTCGAGGCTAAGGGATGTACTAACCATGTCGGGTAAAACACAATACACCTTTTGTAGAAGATATATTCGGAAGAAGGAACCCGCCTTGCAATGTCGAAGACAATACGTTAGCCGAACTCATCGTCATCGAAGACAGGTTCAAGGGCTACCAAGGAAGTCCTGGATTGAGGGGTCCTCGGGTGGCCGGATAACTCGTTGTGTGCCGGACTGGTGGGCCATGCAGATTATTGTTGAAGATCGTCTCTCGTATCTAGATAGGACTCCTGTATTTGTATAATGGCAGGTTTTAGGTTCGGGTGTAATCTTTCCTTCCTCTGCAAGATGGTTATGTACAAACCCTAGGCCCCTCCGGTGCATATATAAACTGAAGTGTTTAGTCCGTAGAGGCTAGAGAATCATAACATTTTCATAGGCTAGACTTTAGGGTTTATCCATTATGATCTCAAGGTAGATCAACTCTTGTAATCATATTCATCCAGATTAATATAGCGGGAAGTAGGGTTTTACCTCGATCGATAGGGCCTGAACCTGGGTAAAACATCGTGTCCCTAGTCTCCTGTTACCACCGATCCTCAGACGCATAGTCCGGCCCCCCTACCTAGGATCCGCTGGTTTTGACACCGACAGCTACCAATCGAGTCTTAAAAATCACCTTCAAGATTCTTTACGGATGAAGATGTTGAACACCTTTGAACTAGTCAGAAACCTAGGAAAGACAATTATTTGGACCGGATATGATCAAGGAGGCAGAAGAGAAAGTTCGCATCATTCGTGATAATTTGAAAACAACCCAGTCTCGTCAAAAGAGCTAGTATGACCATCGTCATAAGGAAGTGGCTTATGAAGTTGGAGACATGGCTTACCTTCGGGTTAACCCTCTAAAGGGTACCCATCGATTCAGTATCAAGGGTAAACTAGATCCTCACTACATTGGTCCTTTTTGTATTCTCGCTAAACGAGGAGAGGTTGCCTACCAGTTGGAACTACCACCACATCTTTCCAAAGTCCATGATGTCTTCCATGTGTCTCAACTCAGGCATTGCTTCTCGGATGCCATCGTGGAGTAGACCATGAAACGCTGGATCTCCAAGACAACCTCACATATCGACAGTCCTCGTCGTATTCTTGATCAAGTAGAACATAAGGTTCCTCAAGGTTCAGTGGTCTCATCATTCTGTGAGAGAAGCTACTCGGGAACGAGACAATCGTCTTCGTCTAGAGTACCCCACTCTCTTTCCAGCGCCTTTTGAATATTGGGAAGAGATTATTTTGAGTGGGGGCAAGTTGAGACATCCTAGTTCTGGTATGACCTAGGCTAGTCTTTCATGTTTGCATCATGTCTAATTCTCCTTGAAATTTGAAACGGGGGATGATCATAGACTAGCATCAAATGGAATTCAAATAGGCTCAACTTAAATATTTTCAATGAACCCAAAATGCCCTCCAAAAATGTTCGTGCTTCATGGCACAAGCTGAAAAACTGAATCAAGAATGGTGGACATTTTCCCAGGTCATGTTTGGGCTTTGAATTAATTCAATAAATATTTGAATTGGTGCTTTAAAATCCTACGAATATTTCTATTGCTTCAATAATTTTGAAACTTGGCGAGGGCCTCTCAAATAATTTAGTGAGTGCCCACAAAAAGTTTCTGAATTTTACAAAGTAGTTTAGTATTTATATTAAAGCAAAACAAACAGAACAAATTAGAAAAACAGAAATAAAACAAAGAATGGAGAATCTTACCTTGGGAAGCTTACCTAGCGGCCCAGCTATTTTGGCCCGACCCAACTGGCCTAGGTCAACCCCACCGTCTTCAATCTCCTTCTAGTATGCAGGAGGGTGTGTGGCCTCAGCACACGTGCTCGGCCAGCTCGTGCTTGCCACCACTATTGGAGGCCTATAAGAGCACCATGCAGACCCCGAGAGTCGTCCCGTTCGTTCCCCCCTCTGCTCGTCATCTCCCTCTCGCCGGAACCTGAGCGCCACCGTCACCTCCCCCTTTCTGCCCATGTGGCCACCGTGCCTCTCTCACCACGCCTCCATGTCACCGAGTTCTGTCTCCTCTCGCTGAAGCTCCCCGTCGAGCCGCGCATCGCTGAAAGCCGTGAAGCCTGGCCATCAAGCTCGACCCCGCCGCGTCTGCACCGAGATCGCCAGCATTGTACGTCGTCTCCGCCACCTCTCGAAGCTTGCTGAGCTCCGCTTCGACTCCACTGTGAGCCCCGACGTCTTTTCCCCTGGTCCCCGAACTCTTTCTCATCATGTAGTCATCATGTTTTCGAGATCGAGAACCACCACGGGTCGCGCTTGTCGCGGGCATCGCACCGACGACCAGTCGGTCACGCCAGTGCATCCAAACACTTTGCGACAACACATATAGCCTCTCTAGGGCTTCAGTTAGCCTGTTTACACGACGTAGCCTCGACCCCGAGCTCGGCCAAGCTCCGTCAGCCGCTGTGGTCATCGCCGATGTCGGCTTTGGCCATCCCAGATCCATCTTCCACCACCGTTCGACACACGCGAGCGTGAGCTCTCCAACGAATCAAACGACATGTCAAACTGTGCCTTGCGGGCAATTTCTGAGCACCGCCACCGTGTCAGCCCACACTGAAGGCTAACCGCCCGCCGGTTAGACCCGTTTTGGCCAATTTTGACTTCCCTTATGTCGATGACATTTGGAGCCGGCTTGCTGACACTTTCTAATTAGTGCAAAAATTAAACCTAATTAGCTAATTAACCAACTGTGTCACTAACTAGCGGGATCCATTGGTCAGGTTTGACTCTAGCCAACGCTTTGACCCGCTGACAAAGTTGTGACACACTGCTGATGTCCTAAATGCTTTTCTGGTTTATTTCTAATTCTAAATTCTTTGGAAATTGCAGAAAAATGTTCAAAATTTCAAAAAATCATAGAAATTCAACCATAGCTCAAAATGAAATAATGTATTTATGAAACATTATAAAAAAGTATATCCGTGTGTACCATTTTCATGCATGACAAACCAACTTATACCTACTTTATAAGTGAAAACAACTAAATGGCATTTTAAATGCTAAACTTTGGAGTTGTATTTGAATATTTGATTAGAATGGACTTCACCTGAGTTTTTGCTAGTTGCATTAGCACAATACATAGGACCTTTTACACGTCATGATCATGCAACATATTGTTGCATTTGTCATGTATTGATCGCATCTTTGGTACTGTCCTTCTCGATAGGTTCTACTCCTGCGAGTGGCACCGACATCCTATCCGAGGAGCAGTGCTATCGTGTTGATATTCCTGGCAAGCAAACCACCTTGGTCATTTCTATATAATCGCACACTATCGCCCCTACTCTCTTTTATTGCATTAGGACAACAACGATTCAACTATTACTTGTTGCGGTAGTTGTACCCATTCCTCTGCATGACATGTCATTGTCATAGTAAATAACTAAACCTACCTAGCTTGATTAGGAGTTGCTTGAGCCATTATGTGAC
Source organism: Secale cereale (assembly GCA_902687465.1). Lineage (NCBI taxonomy): Eukaryota > Viridiplantae > Streptophyta > Magnoliopsida > Poales > Poaceae > Secale > Secale cereale. The sequence continues at coordinate 293,914,004 of LR738710.1, read as the reverse complement.
TTGATCCATGCCATGCTTGCTATTGCTTGGAGTTGTGTCCATTCTGATTCATCTGGGAATGAATTGGAATGTTGTGATCATGTTCTGGTGTTGAGAGCTAAGTGTGTGAACATGATTTTCTAAAGGTAGCGACAGGAGGCCATGTCGCAGAACATGGTGGGTTGTCTCATTAAGACCATCCTTAAGAACTGACTCATGTTTATGTTATCCAATACTATATACTACCACACATTGGGCCCTGAAATATGACCCCTGTCGGCTTATTAATCATCCCAATCTTTGTCCTGAGTTGCAACTAGTTTTTGGTGTTTGTAGGTCGTGCTATTTGTCTACAAAGTGGCACCTGGCAAGGTGGGCTTGGGACAGACTAGGCACAGTGGAACTGTGTACCAAGCATAGTTCTATCTGGCGAGGTGGCCTTCGGAACCCTGTGCACATCGTTTGCGGTCGTAGAGGAAACTTCGGCCAGACTTCCCTTGCGCATTAAGCCTCAATAGGCGATAAACTTGGACCAGAGCCTCGTGTGGTTAGTCAGGTTGTGGCCGACACCCTCTCTAGGCTTCCTCTTGAAGGTTGCCGAGATACATGATGTGTATATGCTGGTAAGTTGTGAGAGCGTGTGTGAAGAAGTACACCCCTACAGGGTAATATGATCTATTCGAATAGCCGTGTCCTCGGATATGGACTACTTGGAGACTTATATGGTCATAGACAACTCAAAGTGGATACTCTAAATTGCGCAAGATAAGTGTGAGCGCTATTTATGGCCTTCTTGTAGGGAGACGGGAGAGAATCCATAGTGGCGTATTGTTGTGGTGATTAGTGGACTGATGTGCACTTTCTCACCTCAAAGATATTACTGGTAGTCGTAGTTCTAGATAGCCCTGGAGTCAAAGTTGGCTTGCTGCAGTTAAACTCCACCCCCTTTATTGATACTGATGCATGTGTCGTTAGTTCTCATGTAAGTCTTGCTGAGTATATTTGTACTCACGTTTGTTTAATATATGTCTTTGCGGAGGGGACTTCAGTCTCATTAGTAGTTCTTTGTGGACTTCAACGAGTAGCTTGTATCCTAGCTACGATCTTGTGCCCTTGGGAGGGTCTTGTCGATAGCCAGGCTTCCTAGCCTTTTTCATTTATAGTTGTGTGTACTCAGACATGTTATGCTTGCGTTGCTTGTATGCTTTGTATGATGGGTTGTGTGACCCCTGTTTATAATATAATGTTATGTATGGCTCTCCGGAGCCTCTTAAATAAAGACTTGAGTAGTAGAGTTATGTTGTGATGCCACGTTGTATCTATACATATCGTACATACTTTGTGTATGTTTGAAATGCATTGGTATGTGTGGGATCTGACACCAAGTTGTTTATTCTGGGTAGCCTTCCTTATGGGGAAATTCCTCCTGGTGCTTCCATCCAGAACACGTGGATTTACCGGAATGTGTCCTTCTTTGCTCTCGTGTCTACCCCTACGGGGAAATGTCACACAATGTTTACCAGAGTCCTGATAGATTGCAACAGCCCGGTTACACCCGCTGCTGACCGACACAATCATTGCTAGGTCATGCATGCATGTCCCTGTAAGTTTGTGACACCTTGGTTTACGACTAGTCATGTCGGTCCGAGTTCTTTATCATATGGATGCTAGCAACACAGTAATATACGAGAGCCAAATGGCGCAAACAGTCCTAGCCAGTTAAAGGCGGCAACTATGGATTACCGTGTATGGGGCCGCAAAGTGATACAATGTGTTACATGTTAGACTGCTGTGACATGGGATCGGGGTCGCGACACCTAGAAAAGAGGAAGGGGGCATATATTAATAGTCTTAGACCAAGTAGGTAAGTGGGAGAGGGATACAAGGCCACAAGGCCCCAGCTTCTCGCAAGCAGGGTTCGGATGTTCGAGTTGGTGACCGATGCCTGGCCTATGGCCAAATGATATGAGTTGGAACATGGAATGTTGAACTCTGCTGAAAACCTTCTATTGTCATCTTGGATGTCCGAGTGGTAAACCAAATTGTCCGTGTGTGGGCTGGATGCTTATCTCAGGGGCATCTACGTCTGGGTTGCTGCGGATGATTTAGGTAGGAGTCTAGACGTTCACGCACATCGTATGGGTTGCCCTTCTTCTTTTCTTATACTTGATCCTCTTTGGTCCTCACTTGGCCTTTCTTCCTTGCACCCACATGGTTGCGCCCTTGGTACGTAAGTATGCGAAGAGTCTCCGCTTGAGGTAGTATCCATGTATCAAGTAAATTGAAAGGTAGTTAAAAATGTGTTAATTAACCTTGGTTTGAATAGCATGTGCACAAGCTCTTCTCAAAGGCCCCATTCGCGTTTGGGTGTTGGAGTAGAATCCATGGGAATGACCATATTGTGCTTCACACCTCTACATTAATAACCACTTGGTGCATCGATGCGGCCAGAGCTCCTAATTATTCTTTGGCTTATTGCAGACCTAAGTATTATGTCAACTAAAGCATACTTTCTGCCCATAACATACAGTTTGTGCCTTAGAAGTACGACTAAGTTGGCAACCCCAATTTCTAGCCTACTCTTTTGAGGATTACGACTAAGTTAGCAAAGAGAAAAAAACAATTGGTACATACAGAAAACGATCAAACACATACAAAGTGCAAATACTGAATAAGGAGATTAATTCATACAATTATGCAATAAAAGGCCTACATATGCCTACAAGTCATCAAATTATTCCAATAAAGTATGTTGGAGTACTCACATTAGTGGGGGCCCTGACCTACTTGGTCAAAGCCACTAATTGTAGATGCAACAGTGATCCCATGATCAGTGTGTCACTACGCAACAAACTGATAACCAAGAGTTTTGCATCCATTACATAACGTCATACATATATAGGGCCCATCACAGTCATGTACTACACAAATAGAGGCTTGAAGGCAAAGCTTCAAATAAAACACTTATAATGGAAATTATCAAGATAACTTTTACCCATGCCATCTTCCTTAAATCTACATGCAACTGTTGGCGTCCTAGGAACAAGGGTACCCAGACTTGCCTGCCTGCGGCCCACAGCGTGGCTCTCTTCGTCGGCCTGGTACGGCCCATCTTCAGCATCTACACACAAGACCCTCGCGACGGGCCAAGCCTCGCGAGGCGGACGCCACCAAGACCTCCGGAAGGAGCAGGCTTTCTAGGCTGGTTCCCGAGGAGCGATGATCTCTATGCAAGCCCCCACCTCATGAGGTTCAGATGACGCAAGCCATGACGACCAAGGCCTGGCGGGCGCCAGCGGGTGTAGGGTAGCAGGTTTCCTCTTTGGTGCTAAAGAGGCAAGCTCAGGCACGGAGTCCTAAGGAATTTGCCAAAGGTTTCCATTTCCATGCAACAAGACCAAGATCGCCAGGACGGCAGGACGGAGGTCACCACCGAGCCCATCATGGCGTCATGGCTAGAAGCTTTGCAGGCGAAGACCACCTTTTGTCAGGATAAGATATACTAGTTGTCCCCCTTAAAATTTGAGCGTTGTGGGATCCCTTCCAGCCTTCATTTTGGGAAGAGTACTGATGCATCTATAAATATAGCTTAGCCACCACCGCGGCAGGAAGAGGATGGATCATTGAGATCTCCCACACCACCAAAAGAAAGACACACCTCTTGAGGTTGCTCCACCACTGTACTAGTTCTTCCTCAGCCCACCTCAAGGAAATCCACCACAAAGCAGGAGTAGGGTTTTAAACCGCGAGGTGGCCCGAACCTGGGTAAACTGCTTTGTCATATTTCCTTCATGTTCATCGAGTTAGATTGTGAGAACGGCGAGTAGGCAGACAGGGGAGGTTGTGTTCTTCGCACGCACCCTAGTGTTCGAATCTAACAAGGGTATTGCGGAGCCCTGAATCCGACATTTGGCGCGCCATGTAGGGGTGCGTCAGAGTATCTCTTTTTTCGGTCGGTTCACCATCGCCTCACCGTCTCCATGGCGGATGCACGTCGAGTTCGTACTGAGTGATGGGCTGCCCTCTCCGCCCATGTGGCGCAGACGGTACCTCCCGGCGATGGCGTTCCCCTCCATTCCCCGTCTCCAGCGGTAGACGTCGCCACCGGCCCAGCGGCTCGTGAGCAACAAGATTCGTCGCTCTCGTTCTTCGCGCGGTGCGATGGCCGCACTATAACCCTGTCACTGACTCCTGCGGCTGCTTCGTCCTCCCACGCCCATCGTGGACTCGAGAACTCGCAGGCCACGCTGCTCATGGTGCGTGAGCTCCTGCGCTAACGCCCGACCGACGACCTCTATGAGGACTGGCTGGACCGCGTTGCCGAGCTCGTCAGCGCTGCGGGAGAAGCTCCAACATCTTCCCGCTCGCTACCTCTGTAATGCCCCGGATGTAATACTTTCCCTTTTTGGCAATATATAACTTTGGCTTCATCAGTTCCATTCCGGGTTCTTCATCTTTTCGGGTTTTCATTGTTTTGTCGTGTGCGTGTGTGCATTCATCCATGTCATGTTGTCATGTGCATTGCATTGCATTTGTGTGTCGTTTGCATCCGGTTCCACTCGTTCCTTCTTGTTGTCCGTTTCGAGTTCCGATGCTCTCACACATGCCCGTGGCATCCCAGAGTCCTTCTTTTGCGTTTGGCCGTGTAACGTTTCCGGTTTGGCGTGAGACTTGTCGTGCGATGTTGTTTTGGTACGCGTAACTCGCCTGTCAAGTTTTGTCGCGTTTGGAGTTCGTTTGATACTCCAACAGTTATCCTCGTGGGCCAAAAGTATCTCCTCTTTGAGGCCCAAGAAACCCCTCCAACAGCCCACCAACCCAGCTCAAACCCTTCCTTCATCTAGGCCGTTCAATTGTGATCTCGTGGCCGAAAATCTCTCCTCATTTGGACTACCCTAGCTCCTTGTGCCTATATAAACGTCCACCCCCTCCAATTTTGCGTCCAAAACCCTAGTGTTTCCACCGTTGTCGCGCCGTGCTTCCACCGTTGCCGAGCCGTGCTTCCACCACCACCGAGCCGTGCTTCCACCGACCGCCGCCAGTGCTTCCACTCCTCGCCGCGCGGGCCCGCGGGGCCCGAAGCCAGCCCGCGGATCTGGGCCGAGCTCCCAGCCGCGCCGCCGCACCCTTCTTCCCCGCCTCCGGCTCGCCGCCGCCGCCGCCGGGACTCCGCCCCTCGCCGCCGTCTCGCCGACCCCGCCGCCCGAGCCGGAGCTCCCGTCGCCGCCGCCGCCTCAGATCCAGCCGCCGCCCGGCCTCCTCCGCCTCGGCACCCCTCGCCGTCGGCCTCAGCCCCCCCCCC
>LR738710.1:293861096-293908532 GCA_902687465.1 Secale cereale | reverse complement strand
CCCCCCCCCCCGCCGCCGGCCACCGCAGGCTCGCCGCCGGGCCAGGGCGCCGCCCAGTTGCCTCGGCCTCCCGCCGTCGAAGCGCTCGAGGGATGAGCCTCGATCGAGCAGGGATCCAGCGCCCTTGATCCAGATCGCTGGGGACGAACCCTAACGGGCCGGTGCGATCCGCGCCCGGTAGCCCGCACCCGACCCGTTGACCGGCGCCCGTTGACCTGTTTGACCCGCAGCAGGTTGACTCTCGTTTTTTTGCTAAGTCCCTAGTTGTTTTTCAGTGTCTGATGCATTTTTGTGATGAGGATAACTTTTACTGTGCATGTCCGTTTTGTGTGTATGATATGTCAAAATGATCGTGGTGACATGTACTATGTTTTGTTCCATTGTGTCAAGCATGTTTGAGGTCATCTAGATGTCTTAATGTTCATGTGAAGAGTGCTACTTGTTATAAACTACTGCTATTAGTTGTTTTCATGCCATGTTTGCAATGTGATAACTTGTTGCATGTTTATCCAAATAAAGCAAATGATATGTCCACATGTTCATCGTGAGATGCTCTACATGTTGGTTGCTTTAGCTTGCATGATAGATTTCATCTTGCCATGTTTATCTCCTTTGCAAGAGTGCATGTGGCTGTTAGATTGTTAAACTTGTTACGAGATGCCTAGTTGACGAGCTCGTTGCTATTGATGTGGTTGTCCCCTTGATGCATGCTTATATGTTTTGGACTCCCCATCATGTGTACTTTGCTGTGGTGCAAACCACTTGCAATGTTATGCTTTGAGGTGACTTAAACTTGCTCACAAACATGCCATGATGTTACTGCTGTTTTAACACTTAGTGAAATTTCACTAAGTCTGGAATCTGTAATTTCCAGATGCCATGTTTGCTTGTAGTTCTAGGTAAATCCATGATAGTTTTGGGGTGACTATTAATGAATCCTTGTTGTATATGTTGTTGGCTATCCATTCATGCTCTCACATGCTCATTTGGGTGGCTGTAGCATATTTAATTCTAGCTCCCAAGTTGCTATAAATTACTGATGGTAGGTTTGTTTTGTCATGTTCAAAATGTTGTAGCTTGTTGCTATTGATCCATGCCTCCTTTGGAGATGCTCCAATGGAATTGTTTGCTGTAGGATATGTCTACTTTATGTCCATGCTTCTTGTCATGATGTTTGAGTGTTGTAGACTATATATTTCTTGCTCCGAAGTTGCTATGTGGCTGTGAATTTCAGCTGTGCATTGTTTCTTGTTTCGGGTGTATCTTTTAGCCTGTTGCTCCGTTTTGAGCAAGTCCTATATGAAACTTGTGTGATTTTGCATGTAGATTCATAATATCCTCTTGTTAAATTGTTTTGAAGTTTCTTGCTAGTTGCATATAGTCATGTTCCTTGTGTTGTATCTCTGTGTTTCCTATGTTGTCTTTCTGTGCAACCTTAGTGCATCCGTAGTGCTTCCTTAGTGCATCAGTCATGCATCCTGTGGTTTCCGCATTGCATCTTGTTGATTTCGTGCCTCGTGTGTTTTGTGTTGAGTAGAGCCGGAAGCCGAGAACGTGTACGAGAACGAGGTTACTACTGAGGTTGAGAACGAGGAGCTCTCTTACGATCCCATCGACGACCCGACAAGCAAGATGACCTGACCCAGATAACATTACTATCTTTGCCTATTGCTAGAAGTCTCGCTCTTTAGCTTATTGCCTCGATGCCCATGTTTTTCCTGTCAGCCTCCTATTGTAACCATGAATCGGTCTAACCACCCTACCTATGCAAACCTTTGATTGGCTAAGTAAGCTTCGCTCAGCCCCTCTTATAGCATTGCTAGTTGCAGGAGAAGATTCAAGATTCTTGCTTCATGTTGAAGCTTGTTGGGATATCACACTATATAATTCTTAAATGAAACCATCTATATATTGGTAATGGGTGGAAGGCTAAGCCTTTTGCTTGGTGATTTGTTCCACTCATGCCGCCCTAGGAACCGTATAAACCGGTGTTATGTTCCTTGATTATGCGTTCCTCACACGGTTGGGGTTATGGGACCCCCTCGATAAACCGCTTAGCGCTAAGTCTTTTCCAGCAAGTCCCAACATTGGTACTATATGCCTAATAACTAAAAACTTGCATAGGGAGTAATTAACCCTCTTCTTAATCAACAACCCCGGGCCAGTGCTCCACATGGGTGTTGGTCCGAAACGGGGAGCCTGTGGGGCCACCTTGGGGGAACCCGAGGTCTGGTAAAAACCCGTAGCTTCACCAATCCGGTCGTGGCCTGAGACTAGATACGCGCGGCTACTGTCAGGGTGTCGGCACGCCGGGAGGATTTGCTGGATTAGTCTTACCTTAGTCGGAGTATCTTGAGCACGGGATTCCGAGGATACTCAGGCCTTCCCACCTTAAAGTTGCGACTCCGCGGATCGTGGGCTTGTCATGGGCCAAGTTTGAACACCCCTGCAGGGTTATGTGAAAGTGCAACTAATCCCCGGGTGGTTTTGGTAATTAATAACAACATATATATCATTGAACTAATATTCTCTTGAGAATCATTTCAGAAAAGTTCGATGATGTGGGTATGGAAATGTCTGAAGAAGTGGACCCCTCAAAATGCTAAAACAAGCATTGGCAAAAGCTCAAGACTCTATTTGTGGTTTAGTGATCAAAGATCACATTGAGTCCATAGGAAAAGCCAATACTATTAAAAGGGGATGAGGTTGTGTTAATGTTCTTGTTGCTCAAGTGCTTGGTGATCTAACTCCCTCAACTATCAGCACTATTCACTACTTAACACACACCCATAAGTAATCTCGGTCAAACCAACTCAGTCCCATCGAGATGAAGTTATTTCTACAAACCCTAACATCTCGGTCACACCGATTTCTCCAACTCAGTCCCACCGAGATGAACCACTTCAGTTGTTTCTCCAAACCCTAGCTTCTCGGTCAAACCGATTCTGAGTTTCGGTCCCACCGAAAAAGGGCTGCCAACCTTCTGTGGTCAGTTGACATAAATTCGGAATATCCGAGTTTATATTTTCGGTCTCACCGAGATGGCAAACCCTAACCTTTGACTCACTTCGGTCTCACCGAGATGGTATTTTCGGTCCCACCGAAAATCCCAACGTTCACTATATTTGATCTTTCGGTCTAACCGAGTTTTCACTTCGGTCTGACCGAGATTGGTCAAATGTGTGTGTAACGGTTGGATTTTGTGTGGAGGGTATATATACCCCTCCACCCCCTCCTCATTCGTAAGGAGAGCCATCAGAAAGTACCACCACTTCTACCATACACTTTCTGAGAAGTGAACCACCTACCCTTGTGTTGAGATCAAGTCATTCCATTCCTACCATATGAAACTTGATCTCTAGCCTTCCCAAGTTGCTTTCCACTCAAATCTTTCTTCCACCACAGCCATATCAGTGAGGAGAGTTGAGTGTTGGGGAGTTTATCATCTGAAGCACAAGAGCAAGGAGTTCATCATCATCAACACCGTCTATTACCTTTTGGGGGGTGGTGCCTCCTAGATTGGTTAGGTGTCGCTTGGGAGCCTCCGTCTTGATGATGTGGAGTTGAACCAAGAAGTTTGTAAGGGCAAGGAGATCGCCTACTTCGTGAAGATCTACCCCGAGTAAGGCTAGTCCTCCGTGGGCGTAGGCCGTGATGGAATAGACAAGGTTGCTTCTTCGTGGACCCTTCGTGGGTGGAGCCCTCCGTGGACTCGCGCAGCCGTTACCCTCCGTGGGTTGAAGTCTCCATCAACGTGGATGTACGATAGCACCACCTATCGGAACCACGACAAAAATCTCCGTGTCACCAAACTGCGTTTGATCTTCTCCACCTCTCTTTTACATGTGCAATTTACTTTCCGCTGCATATACTCTAAAATTGCATGTGTAGGGTGTTACTTGAATTGATCTTAATTGTGAAACTGCCAAAAACATTGCATGATCTAAAGGCAGATTTTTTATTTTGTCAAGTAGTCTAATCACCCCCCCTCTAGACTTACTTTCGATCCTACAAGTGGTATCAGAGCTTTGGTCTCCATTGCCTTGGTTTCCATTGCATTGGACTCCATAAGCTTGGTTTCACAACCTAGGAGAGTATGGCGTCTAGTGAGGGTAATTATCGTAGAGGTCCTTACTTTGATGGTACAAATTTTGCTAGTTGGAAGCATAAAATGAAAATGCATATTCTTGGTCATAACCCAGCCGCATGGGGCATTATTTGTGTTGGTATGCAAGGTGACTTCTTTGAAGATGGAAAAGTTCCGGATCGCGAAGCTACACCCGAAGAATTGAAGATGTTGCAAAACAATGCTCAAGCTTGTGACATTCTCTTCAATGCCTTGTGTCCTGAAGAGTTCAACAAAATCAGCCGTCTTGAGAATGCTAAAGAGATTTGGGATACTTTGGTTGAAATGCACGAGGGTACTGAATCTGTTAAGGAATCAAAGCTAGATATTCTTCAAGGTCAACTTGACAAGTTCAAGATGAAGGATGGTGAAGGAGTCGCTGAAATGTACTCTAGGCTTGCTCTCATCACAAATGAGATTGCAGGCTTAGGAAGCGAAGAAATGACCGACCGATTCATCATTAAGAAGATTCTCAGAGCTTTGGATGGAAAGTATGACACCGTGTGCACTTTGATCCAAATGATGCCAAACTACAAGACTCTCAAGCCAACTGAAGTCATTGGAAGGATTGTTGCTCATGAGATGACACTTAAGGATAAGGAAGAGCTTCACAACAAGTCAAGTGGTGCTTACAAAGATACAAGTGATGCTCCTACTACCTCAAGTGACAAGCAAATTTCCAATGAAGACATAAGCCTAATGGTCAAGAACTTCAACAAGTTCTACAAGAATAGAGGCAAAGAAAGAAGCTCAAAGTCTAGATCATATGATGGAAAGAGATCTTCTAGTCGTGATCAAAACTGCTACAATTGTGGACGACCCGGACACTTCTCAAATGAGTGTACGGCTCCCCACAAGAGAAGAGAAGAATCTCCAAGAAGAAGAGCAAGAGATGAGTCACCTCGGAGAGAGAGAAGGAGTAGAGATGATCGTTATGAACGAAGACCTTCTCGGAGAAGCAAGGATTCGGAGAGGAAAGACAAGTCATCAAGGAGCTACACAAGAAGAAGACATCAAGCTCATGTTGGTGAATGGGTCTCCGGCTCCGACTCTGACAGTCAATCCGATGGAAGCTATCACTCCGACTCCGACTATAGTCAAGATGAAGGTGTTGCCGGACTTGCACTCGTATCCTCCAACTCCAACTCCTACGACTTATTTGATTCACCAAATGAGGGAATTGGAAGATGCTTCATGGCTAAAGGCCCCAAGGTAACACACCCTGAATTCATTGACTTTGATAGTGATGAGGATGACTTACTTGGTGAAGATGAGCTCTTGCATGATAAATCTAGTGAGATTAGTAATGATGAAAATGCTAGTAGTCTTTATAGTCGAGAAGAGTCGAATGACAATGCTATGAAGGAGATTGAGCGTCTAACTAAAGAACTAAACACTCTTAAGTTAGCTCATGAAACAACTCAAGAAGATCATAGAGAGCTCCTAAGATCTCATGAGAAGCTACGCTTCGAGAAGCTCACTCTAGAGCAAGAACATGAGTTTCTAAAAGCGATCAATGATGATCTTCGAAAGAAGAGTTCTTCATATCTTGCCAAACGACTTCTCTTGTCTAATTTCTTGCCACCTATTAAGACTAAGCATGACAAGCATAAGAAAAATTCTTCCTCTAGTAGTAACAATAACAATGTTAAATCCAATATTGTTGCTTCTAGTTGTTCTCTTGATTCCACTAACAATGTTTCAAGCCAAGTTACACTTGAGCAAGAAAATAGCTTATTGAAGGAAATCATAGAGAAAGGTGTCTACAAGAGTCTTGCCGGAAGCAAGAACTTTGAGGAGATTGTTCGCAAACAAGGAAGACACCGGAAGAATCAAGGGATTGGTTTTGAGCGAAAGTTCAACGCCGAAGGTGTTGAGTGGGAAGAAGGTCAATACCCTACTCCACAGTTTGTTTCACAAAAGGAGAAGTATGATCCTACTTCTTCCAATGTGGAACAAGCTCAAGATGACCTTCCACCACAAGACCACAAGCTAAAGGCCAAGGACAAGCTTCAAGAGGAGATTGATGCATTCATTGAAGCACCTCAAGCCATGGTCAAGTGGGTTCCCAAGGACACATCAAGTTCTACTTCGTCAAGCTCAACTACAACACCAAGGATTCCCATCAAGATGATGTGGATCCCAAAGAAGAAGAACTAGTAGGTTCTTGAGGGTGACTCCGCCAACAAACTTCACTCATATTCATTTTGGCAAGAACTTGTGCAATCAACTTCCACATCATGCACTTGTTCATGGAGTCACAAACCCTCTTGTTGGTAAGTCAAGGGACAAGGTAATCATTGCTTTCATGGACATCATCTTTTGGGTACTTCACTCTATGTCTATGGATATTCTTGTTTGTTCCTTGTGGGACTAACCCATGTAGGTATTGAAAGTGCCCTAATTCAAAGGATTGCTCCTAACTCATGATGATCTACATCAACATTGAGCATCCACGTCTTCAACATCTACATGAAGTCTTCTACGACAACCCAAGGTTAGTTTGACCCTTTAAAAGGGGTTCTCACATCTAGGGGGAGCTTTGCTCTAAAAAAAATGAGCTAAAGCATCTTCTAATGATGTGAACACATAAATGCTTTATGTAAAAGTGGTAACCCCACTTGTGCTTAAACGATGAGTATGACCTATGATCAAATGTTCTCATTTGACTCCTAAGTCAACATACTCATATATAGATGACCTAGTCATCGACAAATTGTGTGCTAGTAGCTAGAGTGATTGGTTGTGCATGTTTGACACATATTTCATTTGCTATCTTATTGTGTGAGCATGTTGAATGCATGATTTTATTCATTCAAGGACATCCATTTGTTGTTTTGATTGTTTTGGTTTCTTCTTCTGGCCAAATGGATGGACAAGAATGCCTAAGCACCTTCCCTAGCTATCTATGCTTTCTTGTCTCAAAAATTCTTTTCATGCTCATATCACAACTTTGAACAAGTCTTTTTCGGACAGTCCGAGTGAGGAGCACTCGGAACCACCGATTCGTCTAAGGCTGACTTCCAAAACCTTCTAAGTCTATTTCGGTCTGACCGGCTTCCCAATCTCGGTCCAACCGAAACACTTAGATTGATCTAGGTTTCATCTCGGTGAAACCGAGTTCAAAATCTCGGTCTGACCGATATGTGTAACTGCACAGCAGAAATACATCTCGGTGACACCGAGTTTTTCAACTCGGTCCCACCGACAGCACGGGGTTATATATACTGAGGGCTGCGCGCGATCTATTCCTTTCAAACCGTTCGCCCTCCAAGACCCCTGCTGCCGTCGCCCTGATCTAAGGATCGTCGCCTTCGTCGCCTGTGCGCCCTCGCCGCAGGTCTCCGCCGCCGTCAACGGTAATCTTCTCCGCCGTTGCCGCCGTAGAGGGACACCACCAAGTTAGGGTGTGTCCCGATCCCTTTCATGCTCCACTTCTGATTCTTGCATGATAGGACTGCCCTGATTCAATCCACGTTTGATATGATCCCAATACATTGTTCAGATCGTTTAGTTTCGAGGAAAATTCTTAGGTTTAGGTTTCCATGGAATGCATCTCGGTGAAGCCGATTCCTGAAACTCGGACTGACCGATTTGGTCTCTGACCATTGCACTACACAGTTCGGTCTGACCGAGTTGTGAAAATCGGAATGTCCGAATTAAAGTTTCTGTGAAACCCTAAGTTTTCGGTAGGACCGAAACCCATTTCGGTCTGACCGAAAGTGGTGTGTAGGTTCTGTTGAACACTTCGGTTACACCGAAACTTGAAATCGGTTTGACCGAAATACATTCTGTGAAAACTCAAAACTAAGTTTTGAACTCATGTTTTTTGCAAAAACTTCTGCAGTTGTGATAACTCTTCTACTCTGCCTACACCTTATCTATTCACAGGTCTTTCAGCCATGTCAGATGTCAGTGACAGCCAGAACAGGTCCGAATCACCGTTTGCTGAGATTCCAGAGGCAGGTACAAGTCCTGAGGCTAGCAGCTCTAGTGATGATGGTGAGAGGAGTACCCCTAGTGGTCTGCCTCCTGCTGCTACGAGAACCAGGAAGAAGAGAACGTCTGATGATGAGGATTCCGACTTTGTTGCTGAGGAAGTTACCTCCAAGCCAAAGAGGCAAGTGGTTGCCAAAGAGCTCCAAGGGCAGCAGCCAAAGAAAGGCACAAGCAAAGTGAAGCAGTCTGCAGTTGCTAAGAAGCTCAACTTGGAAGAGCCAGCTCCAAGCAAGGTGAAGAAGACTTCCAAAAGGAAGAGAGTTGTATATGCTGAACCTCAAGAGGTTGCTGAAGAAGAAGAAGAAGAAGATGCACCCCAGCCTCCTCCTCAGAAAGCTAAGTTCATGGGTGATGCTATTCGGGCTCAAGCCTCCTCCAAGCCCAAGAAGCCTGCTCAAGCTAAGGCAGCTCCAGCCAAGCCCAAGAGAACAACCAGAAGCATTCCAGCTTCTGAGAAGAACAAAGGTGAGATGCCACCTTCTGAGTCAGATGAAGAGCATGTGTTGCTCAAGCTCCGTCCCAAGTTGCCACTCCACAATGATGCTCATCCTCAAGCTGAGGATATGAAGGCAAGAAAGGACAAAGGTCTCAGGCTATGGAGACAATCTGATCCATATGCCGTAAGAAGAAGGACTGCTGTGGACCCCAGATTCCACACCAGAGAGCAGCAGGATTTCTATGAGACCGTGCTAATGGATAAGAAGCCCATTGTTGCTGACACCAGGTATGTCGACTGGAAGTATATTGACAGTAGAGAGCATCGGGACTTCTTTCCCCATGTGCATGAGAGCTTTACTGCATGTGGAGTTGCTGACTTTGTGGGTCAAGAACTGACAGCCTGGAATGACGAGATGATCATGCAGTTCTATGCCACAGCCCATTTCTATCCTGATGGCAAGATCACCTGGATGACTGAAGGTCAAAGGTTTTCTTCAACTGTTGCAGAATGGGCAGAACTTCTGAACGCTCCAGTGCAGAGAGAGGACGGCATTGATGTCTATGGGATTCCTAAGAAGAGTCATGATTCCATGAAGAATATGTACAAGGAGATCCCAGCTGCTGATTTGGAGGGATGGAAACTCGGCTCAGTGTATTATCTCCAGGCAGGTCTGACCACCACTAACACTATCCTGAGGCATACTTTGATGCCTAAGTCAGGTGACCACCGGATGATACGAGGCTATTCTATCAACATGCTGCACATTCTCGATGAGAAGGCACCTTTTAAAGTGATGGACTTGATGGTAGAGACCATCAAGAGGACTGCAGCTGACCAGAAGAGGTCGTGTGGGTTTGCACCGCAGATACAGATGCTTATCAACGCCAAGTTTGGCACGGGCAAATTCATGTTGGATAGGAAGCACTTGCCACTGCAGCCAGAGCATGAGGACAACGTGGTTGTGATGGATGAAGAGGATCCTACCTCTGTTGAAGGACAAGCCAAAATTGAAGCTGCGAAGAAGGCTAAAGCTGACAAAGAGGCAGCAGCAGCAGCAGCTAAGCCAAAGAGCTTTGGAGAGCAAATTCTTGAAGCTACCCAGAGAATTGAACAACGCCTGGCCAGCATTGAGCAATCTCAGGAGAGCCTTGAGAGGATTGTCGAGGACAAGATCCACGCTCTGGACGTGAAGCTGACTGAGATTCAGGTGTCTGTCAACAAGCTTGAGGCAGACATGGAGGAGACTAGGCAGGAGAGAGCAGAGCTTATGCAGGATGATCTAGTCCAGGACTCTCATCGCCAGACTGCTCCGGTTCCCAGAGGATCCAGGTCTGCAGCTATCCCAGTGACAGACTCCAGGGCTACCACTTCAGCACCAGCTACAGCTCCAGCAGTTCCTTCAGCTCCAGCATCCACTCCTCCACCGCAGACTTCAGCAGAAGTCTTCGCAGATGCAGCCATCTCTACACCGACATCGACCCAGACGGGAGCCGCCAGCCGAGCCCGCAGTGACGTTTAGCTCTATACCTTTTCGAACTTTTTGGTAACTTGTTGCCAAAGGGGGAGAAATTGTTATAGATCATAGGGCTTCGAGAGAGAGAGTGCTCTTTCGTCTTTTCGTTCTTTTGCCGGTTTTCCTTGAGATACTTTGGTTTCTTTTGGTTCGAGATACTTTAAGTGTGCTTGCTACTACGTTTGATGCTACCTTAATGAGTGCTTAGTCATACTATGCTTTAATGTGTGCTTATTGCTTATCATGTGCTATTCCTTATTGTATGGCTATTTACTTTTGTCTTGGTTATTAAGTGCATGTTATTCATTCTTATCATTTTGTGCGCTCCACCAAGATGTATGTGACATGGAAGAGTGACCCATAATCCTAATCGATTGTGCATTTGCATTCAAACGCAAATTTTAAATAATGCACAAATTTTGGGGGAGCTCTTGTTTATCACATACTTCTCAAAGCGACGATATTATTCATTGATTATATCTTTTGTCGAAGCTTTGATCTATATGTTGTCATCAATTACCAAAAAGGGGGAGATTGAAAGTGCAACTAATCCCCGGGTGGTTTTGGTAATTAATAACAACATATATATCATTGAACTAATATTCTCTTGAGAATCATTTCAGAAAAGTTCGATGATGTGGGTATGGAAATGTCTGAAGAAGTGGACCCCTCAAAATGCTAAGACAAGCATTGGCAAAAGCTCAAGACTCTATTTGTGGTTTAGTGATCAAAGATCACATTGAGTCCATAGGAAAAGCCAATACTATTAAAAGGGGATGAGGTTGTGTTAATGTTCTTGTTGCTCAAGTGCTTGGTGATCTAACTCCCTCAACTATCAGCACTATTCACTACTTAACACACACCCATAAGTAATCTCGGTCAAACCAACTCAGTCCCACCGAGATGAAGTTATTTCTACAAACCCTAACATCTCGGTCACACCAATTTCTCCAACTCAGTCCCACCGAGATGAACCACTTCAGTTGTTTCTCCAAACCCTAGCTTCTCGGTCAAACCGATTCTGAGTTTCGGTCCCACCGAAAAAGGGCTGCCAACCTTCTGTGGTCAGTTGACATAAATTCGGAATATCCGAGTTTATATTTTCGATCTCACCGAGATGGCAAACCCTAACCTTTGACTCACTTCGGTCTCACCGAGATGGTATTTTCGGTCCCACCGAAAATCCCAACGTTCACTATATTTGAACTTTCGGTCTAACCGAGTTTTCACTTCGGTCTGACCGAGATTGGTCAAATGTGTGTGTAACGGTTGGATTTTGTGTGGAGGCTATATATACCCCTCCACCCCCTCCTCATTCGTAAGGAGAGCCATCAGAAAGTACCACCACTTCTACCATACACTTTCTGAGAAGTGAACCACCTACCCTTGTGTTGAGATCAAGTCATTCCATTCCTACCATATGAAACTTGATCTCTAGCTTTCCCAAGTTGCTTTCCACTCAAATCTTTCTTCCACCACAGCCATATCAGTGAGGAGAGTTGAGTGTTGGGGAGTTTATCATCTGAAGCACAAGAGCAAGGAGTTCATCATCATCAACACCGTCTATTACCTTTTGGGGGGTGGTGCCTCCTAGATTGGTTAGGTGTCGCTTGGGAGCCTCCGTCTTGATGATGTGGAGTTGAACCAAGAAGTTTGTAAGGGCAAGGAGATCGCCTACTTCGTGAAGATCTACCCCGAGTAAGGCTAGTCCTCCGTGGGCGTAGGCCGTGATGGAATAGACAAGGTTGCTTCTTCGTGGACCCTTCGTGGGTGGAGCCCTCCGTGGACTCGCGCAGCCGTTACCCTCCGTGGGTTGAAGTCTCCATCAATGTGGATGTACGATAGCACCACCTATCGGAACCACGACAAAAATCTCCGTGTCACCAAACTGCGTTTGATCTTCTCCACCTCTCTTTTACATGTGCAATTTACTTTCCGCTGCATATACTCTAGAATTGCATGTGTAGGGTGTTACTTGAATTGATCTTAATTGTGAAACTGCCAAAAACATTGCATGATCTAAAGGCAGATTTTTTATTTTGTCAAGTAGTCTAATCACCCCCCCTCTAGACTTACTTTCGATCCTACATTATGAACTTTCGAAAGTCGTGCCCGCGGTTATGTGGCAGAGGGGAATTTGTTAATATCCGGTTGTAGAAAACTTGACACCATGTTCAGAACACACTATCAGCGTGAGTACCGTGACGGTCATTTTCCGAAAAGGGTTCGGGAAGTGAACACAGTGGGTTTATGTTTGTCGTGTTTTAGTTAGGATCACTTCGTGATCACCTTTTCGTCCGAGGCACTTCTCTTCTCGCTCTCTTTTACGTAAGTTAGTGCTAGTGCTGCTGCAACCTCTTATTCTTTCTTCAGCCTTGTTCCACACCCAAGGCTGGGATAGTTGTGTTACCCGGGAACGGGATTGCTGAGTCCTCCGTGGCTCACAGATTCTACACCACACTAGATGCAGGTAGTCAGGCGATCTATTCAAGTGACGGCACCGAGCTGTACTGGGAGTACGACGAGGACCGTAGCCGTTACTATGTGCACTATCACGATGATCAGTAGAGGTTTTTACTAGGGGCGTTTCAGACCTGTGGTTTTATGTATGTTTGGTATCTTTCATTTGGATCTTCACCCGTAGACGGGTTGTGATGTTTTGAATGATGTTTGGATATGTAATGAATTGTGTGACGTGGCGAGTGTAAGCCAACTATCTTTTTTCCCTTTCATCCCTATTTTTACATGAGATGTGCAAAGATACCGAACTTGCGATCATTCCATAATGGGCTTATACCTTTAAGTCGTGCCTCGACACGTAGGAGGTATAGTCCCATCCTGGGCATTACAAGTTGGTATTCAGAGCCTTCTCCGACCTAGAAGCCCCCACTGTTTGATCGAATCGTTGACGGTTGAGTCTAGGCACACACTTAAAATGTTTTGAGTCCTATATTTATATCGGAGAGTGGGATTTCTTTTGCTCCTCATCTCTTTTCACGCTGGTGAGGACTCCTGACGATTACTCTTGCCTCTTCTACTCTCAAAAATTGCACCAAATTTTTTTTAGGAATCTCGCGAGTATTGTTTGGATTGTTCCGATGTCTTTGTGACGAGAACATTGTTCTCGATGCCTCCTATCATTAGGGGCTGTGGCAGTGTCCCGGGGAGTTGAGCTCCGGGGTGTTGTCGTCACAAACATATCGCGGCAGTTCTAGAATACTTAAGACGGCCGACATCGAAAACTCTCCTATGCGGTTAGTGGCAAGATTACCCCGACATCACCCAGTACTTGGGAGGTAGTTCGGGAGTATTGCCATAGCTTGTATAGTAGATGCATTTCGAAGGTCTAAGGTAGACGGTTTCTGAAAATAACTGGTTATGCATTGAAGGATGGATACAGCTGGATGTGGGATTAGAGTTGAGTGCGCGATGCTTCCCCTGTATCCCCAACACCTGATTGCATAACTGGAAACTTTCGGAAATTAATAGGTGGGTTCATCTAGTAGATCGTAGGCATTCTTCCAACGAATGCAGGTTATGGAGTTCGGGGTTCTACATTGAGTGAAGTGGTTTTATGGCCTTTGTTCTGATCGGGAGTTGCATCTTAAAGGGTCCTTGGCTATGCTGATCCGGGGATTGCAAAACCCGTTCGTAACACGTTCCATAAGCTTTCAGCACGAATATGTCGAACGAAGCTCCTATCTTGTATTTGTTCTATCTGCACCTTGTTGTTTTTTCGTATTTACCTTTTGTCTCCCAAGTGGCTTCTCGTGAAGATTGTTGTTATCATTAAACTAAGAATTTCATTCATTCCTCTTGTTTGAATGATTCTTGTCAAGACTATGTTGCATTTCTAGCCGTTGTTTCAGCTTATATCTTCTTTCAATCAAATGGCTAATGGTGGTCATCTCTTTCAGGATGGCTCCTAAAAAGGTTCCCAACGCTAACCCAGAGGGTGAAGAGGTTCCTGATCGTCCTCCTTCACCTCCTCCTCCATCTGAGGCCTGGAGAGCAATTATGCAAACTACGAACCAGAACACCCAAATGCTTATGCAGATGATGCAGCAAATGCAAGCAAATCAAGCAAATCAGGGTGCTCATGGGAACCAAGGCAATTTGTTCAACCAACAGCATTTTGCTACGCTCAACCAGTTCTTGGCAAATAAACCAAAGGCTTTCAGTTACAGCATGGACCCTCTCGATGCTGAAGACTGGATAACCGATATCAAGAAGCATTTTGAGTGCAGTAACGTCAGGCCCGAGGATTATGTGAAGTTTGCAGCCTTCCAACTCAAGGACCAAGCAGCTGATTGGTGGCAGCAGTACAAAGACTCCAGAGCAGGGCGTGTAATATCCTGGGATGACTTCTGCAAGGACTTTCGCTCTCACCACATTCCAACAAGTGTCATCGAGGGTATGCGTGAGCAATTCCGCAACCTGAAGCAAGGCTCTATATCTGTCTACCAATATAATGTCAAGTTCCAAAACCTTGCCCGCTATGCAAAGCAAGACATCCCAGATGCCAAGAGCAAGATCTATCAGTTCCGTGGTGGTCTGAAGGATGAACTTCAACTTGCTCTCACCTTGTTCGAGCCTGATGAGTTTGATCAATTCTATAATATGGCACTTAAGCAAGAGGCAGCCCAGCTCAAGATGGAAGCTTCCAAAAAGAGGATCAGAGACGCTGTTCACTCCTCCTCATCTTCTCAAGTGGTCGTGAAGCAACAGAAGTTTTGGCTTCCACCTCCTCCAGTGATCCGAGCTCCCTACAACAACAACAAGAACTCTGGTGGCCATGGTTTCTCCCACCCACCCAACCCAAGCAACCAGTCAAAGAATCAGTTTCAAGCTTCCAAGTCAAGTGCTCCTCATTACCGTCCTCTCTCAGAAGTGGTTTGCAACAAGTGCACTCAGAAGGGTCATTATGCTAACAAGTGCCCCAACCCAAGGCGCCTTCCGCCTCCTCCACCTGTCAGCACTGCTATTGTCAAGCATAATCCAAAGTCAACAAGAGTGAATCTGATGAATGCAGCTCAGGCAGAGATTTCTTCAGATGTCATACTTGGTAACCTTCCAGTAAACTCTATTCCTGCAAAAGTGTTGTTTGATTCAGGTGCATCATGTTCTTTCATGTCTCAACCATTTGCATCCAAGCATAATGTTGACGTCCAAAGCTTACCTCAGAAGTTGCAAGTTATTTCTCCGGGGAGACGTATGACTTCTAATATATATGCTCCGGATGTATCTATTCGCATGGGTGATTATCGCTTTCTGGCTAAACCGGTTGTTCTTGGCAACTCCGACATTGACCTCATCCTCGGGATGGATTGGCTTTCTCAGCATGATGCTCACATTGATTGTGCAAATAAGGAAGTCAAGATTACTCATCCTAACGAAGATGTGATTATCTTCGCCTCTCGGGATAACACAATCAGGCTTTTCTCTCTCAATGACAAGGGCGAGATTAATGCCATCTCTCAAATTCCGGTGGTTAATGAATACGAAGACGTTTTTCCTGAAGAACTTCCAGGCATGCCTCCGCATCGTCAAGATGAATTCGTCATTGAACTCGAGCCTGGTACTGAGCCAGCATGCCGGCGTCCGTACAAGCTCTCCCCCGAAGAGTTGAAGGAGTTGAAGAAACAGCTTGATGAACAAGAGCGTATGGGTCTGATCAGGCCTAGCACGTCTCCTTGGGGCTGTGGTGTCTTATTTGTCAAGAAGAAGGATGGCACGGAGCGCCTTTGCGTCGATTACCGGCCATTGAACAAGAAGACAATAAAGAACAAGTATCCGCTCCCCAACATCAATGAATTGTTCGAGCAGCTCAAAGGAGCTAAAGTGTTCTCTAAGATCGATCTCCGAATGGGTTATCACCAAATTCGCATTCGTGAAGAAGATATCCACAAGACTGCCTTCAGAACGAGCTACGGCTCCTATGAGTATACTGTCATGTCTTTTGGCCTCGCTAATGCTCCACCTACCTTCTCGAGAATGATGCACTACATTTTCAACCCTTACACCAACGAGTTTGTGCTTGTGTATCTGGATGACATCTTGGTATTCTCCAAGAACGAAGAGGATCACGAAAAGCACCTCCGTCTGGTTCTCGACAGACTCTGTGAACATAAGTTCTATGCCAAGTTCTCCAAGTGCTAATTCTGGCTCGATAAGGTCTTATATCTGGGCCATATCATCTCCGCTGACGGTATTGTGGTGAACCCCGAGAAAGTTGAAGCGATTGTCAACTGGGAACCTCCTCAGAACGTCAAGCAACTCCGAAGCTTTCTTGGTCTTGCTAGCTATTGTAGAAGGTTCGTTGAGAACTTCTCCAAGATTGCCAAGCCTCTCTCCAACTTGCTACAGAAGAATGTCAAGTACAACTGGTCTCCAGATTGTGATGTGGCATTCAAAACTCTCAAAGAAAAGCTCATCTCTGCTCCAGTTCTTACTCCTCCAGATGAGTCCAAGCCCTATGAAGTATTCTGTGATGCTTCTCTTCAAGGACTTGGTGGTGTGCTAATGCAGGACAAGAAAATTGTGGCATACACTTCTCGTCAACTAAAGCCAAGTGAGAAGAACTACCCCACTCATGATCTCAAACTAGCAGCTGTGGTACATGCTTTGATTACGTGGAGACACCTTCTGTTGGGCAGAAAAGTCGACATCTTCACCGATCACAAGAGCTTGAGGTACATCTTCACACAGCCGAACCTGAACCTTCGCCAGACTCGTTGGGTTGAGATGATCCAAGAGTATGATCCAAGCATCGAATACACACCTGGCAAGGCAAATGTGATTGCAGATGCTTTGAACAGAAAGGCATATTGCAACAGTCTCCTTATCAAGCCGTTCCAGCCTGAGCTTTGTGAAGATTTCAGGAAGCTCAACCTCCAAGTTGTTCCACAAGGCTTTCTTGCAAATCTTCAAGTTGCTCCTACCTTGGAAGATCAGATCCGTGAGGCCCAACTCAGTGATGCTATGGTGCAGAAAGTGAAACATGGTATTGCAAAGGGTACTCCCAAATACAAGTGCTATCGCGTTGATGAGAGAGATACCTTGTTCTATGAGGACAGACTTGTGGTTCCCAAAGGTGATCTCAGGAAGCTCATAATGGACGAAGCACATGATTCCCTCCTTTCCATTCATCCTGGAAGTTCCAAGATGTATCAAGACCTCAAGCAATCTTACTGGTGGACTCGCATGAAAAGGGAGATTACCCAATTCGTGAATGAATGTGATGTCTGCAGAAGAGTGAAGGCAGAGCATCAACATCCAGCCGGTCTTGTCCAACCTCTTCCTATTCCCGAGTGGAAATTCAACCACATTGAAATGGATTTCGTCACTGGCTTTCCCAAGTCCAAGAGAGGGAATGATTCTATCTTTGTGGTGATTGACAAGCTTACCAAAGTCACTCACTTCCTTCCAGTCAAAGAATCCATCAATGCAGCTCAACTGGCAGAGTTGTACACTTCCAGAATTGTGTCCTTACATGGCATTCCTCAAGTTATCTCCTCAGACCGTGGAAGTTTGTTCACTATCAAGTTCTGGGACTCCTTTCAGTCTGCCATGGGCACTAAGATCCGTTTCAGCACTGCATTTCACCCTCAGACTAGTGGTCAAGTCGAGAGAGTGAATCAGATTCTAGAAGACATGCTCAGAGCCTGTGTCATATCTTTTGGCATGAAATGGGAAGACTGCCTTCCGTTTGCCGAGTTCTCTTACAACAACAGTTTCCAAGAAAGTGCCGGCAAAGCTCCGTTTGAAATCCTCTATGGCAGAAAGTGCCGTACCCCTCTCAACTGGTCCGAGACTGGTGAACGTCAACTTCTTGGCAATGACTTGATCTCGGAAGCCGAAGAAATGTGCAAAGTCATACGTGAGAATCTCAAGGCCGCTCAGTCGCGTCAGAAGAGTTACTATGACGGCAAGCATCGTGATTTGGCCTTCAACATTGGGGATCATGTCTATCTCCGTGTTTCTCCTATGAAAGGCACCCAAAGATTCGGTATCAAAGGAAAGCTTGCTCCAAGATACGTGGGCCCTTTCAAGATCCCTGGCAAAAGAGGCAATCTAGCCTATCAACTTGAGCTCCCTTCCAACTTCGCCAATGTTCATGATGTGTTTCATGTGTCTCAACTCCGCAAGTGCTTCAAGACACCTGAACGCACCATTCCATTTGAGGAGATTGATCTTCAACAAGACTTGTCTTACCGAGAGCATCCCGTTGCTATTCTCGAAGAAACCGAGCGCAAGACCCGCAACAAGTCAATCAAGTTCTTGAAAGTCAAGTGGTCACACCATACCGACCGAGAAGCTACGTGGGAACGAGAAGATCACCTTCGTTCCGAGTACCTTTCCTTCATCCAGTCCTAGATCTTGGGACGAGATCTTTTCGTAGTAGAGGAGAGTTTGTAATGCCCCGGATGTAATACTTTCCCTTTTTGGCAATATATAACTTTGGCTTCATCAGTTCCATTCCGGGTTCTTCGTCTTTTCGGGTCTTCGTCGTTTTGTCGTGTGCGTGTGTGCATTCATCCATGTCATGTTGTGATGTGCATTACATTGCATTTGTTTGTCGTTTGCATCCGGTTCCACTCGTTCCTTCCCGTTGTCCGTTTCGAGTTCCGACACTCTCACACGTGCCCGTGGCATCCCGGAGTCCTTCTTTTGCGTTTGGCCGTGTAACGTTTCCGGTTTGGCGTGAGACTTGTCGTGTGATGTTGTTTTGGTACGCGTAACCCGCCTGTCAAGTTTTGTCGCGTTCGGAGTTCGTTTGATGCTCCAAAAGTTATCCTCGTGGGCTAAAAGTACCTCCTCTTTGAGGCCCAAGAAACCCCTCCAACAGCCCACCAACCCAGCTCAAACCCTTCCTTCATCTAGGCCGTTCAATTGTGATCTCGTGGCCGAAAACCTCTCCTCATTTGGACTACCCTAGCTCCTTGTGCCTATATAAATGTCCACCCCCCTCCAATTTTGCGTCCAAAACCCTAGTGTTTCCACTGTTGCCGCGCCGTGCTTCCACCGTTGCCGAACCGTGCTTCCACCACCGCCGAGCCGTGCTTCCACCGACCGCCGCCAGTGCTTCCACTCCTCGCCGCGCGGGCCCGCGGGGCCCGAAGCCAGCCCGTGGATCTGGGCCGAGCTCCCAGCCGCGACGCGCACCCGCCGCCGCACCCTTCTTCCCCGCCTCGGCACCCCTCGCCGCTGGCCTCAGCCCCCCCGCCGCCGTCCACCGCAGGCTCGCCGCCCGGCCTCCTCCGCCTCGGCACCCCTTGCTGCCGGCCTCAGCCCCCCCGCCCCCGGCCACCGCAGGCTCGCCGCCGGGCCAGGGCGCCGCCCAGTTGCCTCGGCCTCCCGCCGTCGAAGCGCTCGAGGGAGGAGCCTCAATCGAGGAGGGATCCGGCGCCCTCGATCCAGATCGCTGGGGCCGAACCCTAACGAGCCGGTGCGATCCGCGCCCGGTAGCCCGCACCCGACCAGTTGACCGGCGCCCGTTGACCCGTTTGACCCACAGCAGGTTGACTCTCGTTTTTTGGCTAAATCCCTAGTTGTTTTTCAGTGTCTGATGCATTTTTGTGATGAGGATAACTTTTACTGTGCATGTCCGTTTTGTGTGTATGATATGTCAAAATGATCGTGGTGACATGTACTATGTTTTGTTCCATTGTGTCATGCATGTTTGAGGTCATCTAGATGTCTTAATCTTCATGAGAAGAGTGCTACTTGTTATAAACTGCTGCTATTAGTTGTTTTCATGCCATGTTTGCAATGTGATAACTTGTTGCATGTTTATCCAAATGAAGCAAATGATATGTCCACATGTTCATCATGAGATGCTCTACATGTTGGTTGTGTTAGCTTGCATGATAGATTTCATCTTGCCATGTTTATCTCCTTTGCAAGAGTGCATGTGGCTGTTAGGTTGTTAAACTTGTTACGAGATGCCTAGTTGAGGAGCTCGTTGCTATTGATGTGGTTGTCCCCTTGATGCATGCTTATATGTTTTGGACTCCCCATCATGTGTACTTTGCTGTGGTGTAAACCACTTGCAATGTTATGCTTTGAGGTGACTTAAACTTGCTCACAAACATGCCATGATGTTACTGTTGTTTTAACACTTCGTGAAATTTCACTAAGTCTGGAATCTGTAATTTCCAGATGCCATGTTTGCTTGTTGTTCTAGGCAAATCCATGATAGTTTTGGGGTGACTATTAATGAATCCTTGTTGTATATGTTGTTGGATATCCATTCATGCTCTCACATGCTCATTTGGGTGGCTGTAGCATATTTAATTCTAGCTCCCAAGTTGCTATAAATTACTGCTGTCAGGTTTTTGTTGTCATGTTCAAAATGTTGTAGCTTGTTGCTATTGATCCATGCCTCCTTTGGAGATGCTCCAATGGAATTGTTTGCTGTAGGATATGTCTACTTTATGTCCATGCTTCTTGTCATGATGTCTGAGTGTTGTAGACTATATATTTTTTGCTCCGAAGTTGCTATGTGGCTGTTAATTTCAGCTGTGCATTGTTTCTTGTTTCGGGTGTATCTTTTAGCCCGTTGCTCCGTTTTGAGCAAGTCCTATATGAAACTTGTGTGATTTTGCATGTAGATTCATAATATCCTCTTGTTAACATGTTTTGAAGTTTCTTGCTAGTTGCATATAGTCATGTTCCTTGTGTTGTATCTCTGTGTTTCCTATGTTGTCTTTCTGTGCAACCTTAGTGCATCTGAAGTGCTTCCTTAGTGCATCAGTCATGCATCCTGTGGTTTCCGCATTGCATCTTGTTGATTTCGTGCCTCGTGTGTTTTGTGTTGAGTAGAGCAGGAAGCCGAGAACGAGGTTACTACCGAGGTTGAGAACGAGGAGCTCTCTTACGATCCCATCGACGACCCGACAGGCAAGATGACCTGACCCAGATAACATTACTATCTTTGCCTATTGCTAGAAGTCTCGCTCTTTAGCTTATTGCCTCGATGCCCATGTTTTTCCTGTCAGCCTCCTATTGTAACCATGAATCGGTCTAACCACCCTACCTATGCAAACCTTTGATTGGCTAAGTAAGCTTCGCTCAGCCCCTCTTATAGCATTGCTAGTTGGTGGAGAAGATTGAAGATTCTTGCTTCATGTTGAAGCTTGTTGGGATATCACACTATATAATTCTTAAATGAAACCATCTATATATTGGTAATGGGTGGAAGGCTAAGCCTTTTGCTTGGTGATTTGTTCCACTCATGCCGCCCTAGGAACCGTATAAACCGGTGTTATGTTCCTTGATTATGCGTTCCTCACACGGTTGGAGTTATGGGACCCCCTCGATAAACCGCTTAGTGCTAAGTCTTTTCCAGCAAGTCCCAACATTGGTACTATTTGCCTAATAACTAAAACATTGCATAGGGAGTAATTAACCCTCTTCTTAATCAACAACCCCGGGCCAGTGCTCCACATGAGTGTTGGTCCGAAACGGGGAGCCTGCGGGGCCACCTTGGGGGAACCCGAGGTCTGGTAAAAACCCGTAGCTTCACCCATCCTGTCGTGGCCTGAGACTAGATACGCGCGGCTACTGTCAGGGTGTCGGCACGCCGGGAGGACTTGCTGGATTAGTCTTACCTTAGTCGGAGTATCTTGAGCACGGGATTCCGAGGATACTCGGGCCTTCCCACCTTGGAGTTGCGACTCCGCGGATCGTGGGCTTGTCATGGGCCAAGTTGGAACACCCCTGCAGGATTATGAACTTTCGAAAGCCATGCCCGCGGTTATGTGGCAGATGGGAATTTGTTAATATCCGGTTGTAGAAAACTTGGCACCATGTTCAGAACACACTATCAGCGTGAGTACCGTGACGGTCATTTTCCGAAAAGGGTTCGGGAAGTGAACACGGTGGGGTTATGTTTGTCGTGTTTTAGTTAGGATCACTTCGTGATCACCTTTTCGTCCGAGGCACTTCTCTTCTCTCTCTCTTTAACGTAAGTTAGTGCTAGTGCTGCTGCAACCTCTTATTCTTTCTTCAGCCTTGTTCCACACCCAAGGCTTGGATAGTTGTGTTACCCGGGAACGGGATTGCTGAGTCCTCCGTGGCTCACAGATTCTACACCACACCAGATGCAGGTACTCAGGCGATCTATTCAAGTGACGGCACCGAGCTGTACTGGGAGTACGACGAGGACCGTAGCCGTTACTATGTGCACTATCCCGACGATCAGTAGAGGTTTCTACTAGGGGCGATTCAGACCTGTGGTTTTATGTATGTTTGGTATCTTTCATTTGGATCTTCACCCGTAGACGGGTTGTGATGTTTTGAATGATGTTTGGATTTGTATTGAATTGTGTGACGTGGCGAGTGTAAGCCAACTATCTTTTTTCCCTTTCATCCCTATTTTTACATGAGATGTGCAAAGATACCGAACTTGCGATCATTCCAGAATGGGCTTATACCTTTAAGTCGTGCCTCGACACGTAGGAGGTATAGTCCCATCCTGGGCATTACAACCTCCTCCACCAACTCAAGCTGGCGACATGGCCCACGGCACACCTCCTCCTCCTCTCCGGCGTGACGTTGTCCCCAAGCCAAGGCTGAGGCTACCTAGCACGACCAGCCCCGCAGGGCGCCGGCGCACGATGAAAAAAGCTGCCAAGTGGTGGAGTAGCCCCAAGGCGAGTCGTGTGCACTCCCAGTGCCGCCTCGTCAAGGTCGCGCACCACCTCATGCAGCGGCACGTGAACACCCTGATCAGGCTCCACCTCCACGGCGGGACCCCAGAAGCGTTGTGTCGTTTGGCCCGGCAAGTTTGAGCCAGAACTACCCTGTAATGCCCGGGATGCAACTATATCTCCTACGTGTCGAGGCACGAGTTAGAGACATAAGTGCATTTTGGAATGTTTGCAAGCGTGGTATCATTGCACAACTCATGTAATGAACAGTGATGAAAGAGTAAAATCGTTGGCTTACACTCGCCACGTCACACAATGAATACAATAGAATACATTCATCCAATTAACACAGGGTCCGACTACGGACGAAATCAAACGAGAAAATATACCACAACCACAAGCCCTGATCGCCCCTAGTAGGAACCACTACTGATAGTCGGGATACGTCACATAAAAACGACCACACTCTTCATCAAACTCCCAGTGAAGTTCTTGTCCATCTCCTGTGTCGTACTCTGGTGTTCCTGCATTTGGTGTGTGTTGTAATCTGTTGAGTCACAAGGACTCAGCAATCCCATTCGCGGGTATCAAAACTAACAAAGCCTTTAGGTGTGGAGAGGTAATAAAGTGTCTGCAGCAAGTACTAAGCAACTAGCTTACGAATTACAGCGAGATGAGGATATGTGCCAACGGTCGCCAAAGATGATCAATAAGTGATCCTAGCTACTCACGTTCATGCATAACCCCACCGTGTTCACTTTCCAAAAACCCCTTCGAAAAGAGACCGTCACGGTTACTCACACAGGTAGTGTATTCTTAAGGATATGGTGTCAAGTTATCTACAACCGGCTATTAACAAATTCCCATCTGCCACATAACCGTGGGCACGGCTTTCCAAAGGTCATAACCCTGCAGGGGTGTCCCAACTTAGCCCGTCACAAGCTCATGATCCGCGGAGTCGCAACTCCATGTTGGGAAGACCCGAGCATTCTCATAATCCCGTGCTCAAGATATTTCGACAAAGGTAAAAGTAATCCAGCAAGACCTCCCGGCGTGCCGACACCCTGATAGTAGCCGTGCGTATCTCGTCTCAGGCCATGACCAGATAGGTCAGCCTACAGGTATATACCAGATACCTCGGGTTTCCCCAAGGCGGCCCTGCAGTCCAGCCAGTTTGGACCAACACTCATAAAGAGCACCGGCCCGGGTTGTTGATTAAGAGCTCGGGTTTATAACACCCTATGCAAGTTTTAGTTGTTAGGCAAATATAGTACCAAAGTTGGGTCTTGCTAGAAAAGCTTTAAGCAGTGCGAATTATCAAGGGGGGCCCATAAACCCCAACCGTGTTAGGAACGCAAAATCAAGGAACATAGCACCGGTTTATCGGGTCCTAAGGTGGCATGAATGGAACAACACACCAAGCAGAAGGCCAAGCCTTCCACCCATTACCAATATATATGTGCGTTAATTTAATTAAGATATATTTGTGTTATCCCAATAAAAAAAGTCCAAACATGGAGCAATCTTCCAACTTCACCTACAACTAACAACGCTATAAGAGGGGCTGAGCATAAGCGTACTTAGCCAATCAACGGTTTGCTAGGAAGGCGGTTAGAGTATTTCATGGCAAAGACAAGAATAGGCATCGAGGCATATATAACTCTAGAGTGAGACAACTAGCAAGGCAAAGATAGAGGTGATATCGGGGAACGGTCATATTGCCTGTCAAGTCCTCGATGGAATGGTAAGACGACTCCTCAAACTCAGTTTCAATAAGATCCTCGAACTCGGTATCGGCTCCCGGCTCTACCCAACACAAGAGCACAACAACGGTACAAGATCAATCACGGTGCAATGCACAAACAACATGATGCAACACATGTCATGGGATGCAAGTCATGATGCGGATATGCATGAGGATGCTCTCGAGCCTAAAGGAGAAGATGATGGAAATGGCTTCATCTTGGGAAACCAAGCAAGCCACTGGATAGAGGGGAAGATTTCGGTCAAAATCGATATAAAGATCATTTGAATCGGATGCATGGTTTGCAAATGCAAGCAAAACAAGATGCAATGCAAAACTGAAGTTAACAGCAACATGGCATCTTTGGAGCAAGGTTTAAATATGCTACAGCACCCAAACATGATGTCAAAAGGCATGGATGTGAAATATACATGATTATCAACACGCATGAACCCAGAGCACACCCAAAAACTTGCTGGAACACAACTAAATAAGCATGGCAAGATTCAATAAGTTAACAGATTTCTCAAACTTAGTGAAATTACTAGGCATGCAATCTGGAACGATATGCTGCTGCCTTTGGAGGCACACAACAGCAAGCAAAATAAGTCAAACATGCATGAAATTCACATGAGCATGAAAAAGACATATTGTTGACAGACAACTAGTGCTAAAACAGTAAAATCACATAGCAGTTTTGCAACGAAGATTAAGACATCTAGATGAACCCTAACATGCACAAAACTGGAGCCAACATGTAGAGCACTTCGAGACGAACATTTGGATATATTATGCATGCAAAACAGAGCACCGAGCACCAAGTTATGACATGTCAAAGAGGGCAACATATTATAGGAATTTCGGGACTTAGAAGAATTTTACCCTCCAAAAAAGTCCACGCGGGATGGGACGGAGCGGGATGGAGGGATCTGGGCAACGGGGATTGCGTTTGGATGGCGGGGCTGGTGGATCGGGCCCCGCCTGGACCAAATCGGGACGGCGTGGCAGCGACTGGAGTTGGCCGGAGCGGCGGCGGAGCTCATGGCCGAGGGCGGCCGGTGGTGGGGTCGGGCCGGCCAGGGTGAGCACCTGCGGTAGCGGGTTGGTGTGCGCCGGCGGCGGCGGCTGGAGGCGCGTGCGGCGGCGGGCCGGAGGGACGCGCGGAGGTGGCCGGCGGGTGCGGCGGCGTGGTGGCAGCGGTGGCCAGCGGCGGGGATGCGCGGCGGTGCGCCTGTGGCGGAGGCGGGCGGCGGTCGCGGCTGATACGGCCGGCGGTGGAGCGGCCCTGGTGGCGGAGCTCGGCAGGCAGCTCGCGGTAGGCGGAGGTGCGCGCGCGTGGGCCGGGAGGGCCACTCGCGGGCCTCTTGGGCCCGGTGGCGCGGGTATGTGGGCGCGGTGGCGGTGGACGAATCAGGGGGCTCTACATGGTGGCCACGCTGAGGTGGCGGCGTGGGATTCATCCGTGAGACGTGGCTGGGGCGGAATGGACGTGTCCGGCCGTCGGCGGACGTGGCCGGCGGTGCGGAGGAGCTCGGGACTAGGGTTTCGCCCAAAAATGGACGTGGGGAGGCTGTTATATAGGTAGAGGGAGCTAGGAGAGTCCAAATGAGGTGCGGTTTTCGCCCATACGATCACGATCCAACGAACGGGAGCATGGAGGTGGTTAGGATGGGCTTGTGGGCTGTTGTGGAGGGGTGTTGGGCCAAAAGAGATAGGGCTTTTCGGCCCACGTGGTTAACCGTTGGAGTATCAAACGACCTCCAAACGAGACGAAACTTGGCAGGCGGTCTACCGGTGATATACCAAGACCACTTGACGACTCTCGGCCCATTCTGAGGATGTTTTTATTCCGCTCACGAAACAAAGACTAGAGAGGTGCGATGGGTGCCGTGTGAGAGAGTCGGAAACCGAAACGGACAACAGAGATGATGCAACTACACACGGATGCAAGTGAGACCATACCAATGCAATGCACATAATGAAAAATGACATGGTTACATGCAACACATGTATGATGCAAAAACGAAGAAACCCGAAATAAAGAAGGAGCCCAGAATGGAATTGATTAAGTCAACGATGAATATATTGCCAGCCTAGAATGGAATTGATTAAGTCAACGATGAATATATTGCCATATAAGGAAGTTTTACATCTAGGTGTTACAAACTCTCCTCCACTACAAAAAAGATATCGTTTCGAGATCTAGGACTGGAAGAAAGAGGGATACTCGGAACGGAGATGATCTTCTCTTTCCCATGTAGCTTCTCGATCGAAATGGTGTGACCACTTCACTTTCAAGAATATGATGGACTTGTTGCGGGTCTTGCACTCAGTTTCTTCAAGGATAGCAATGGGGTGCTTGCGATAAGACAAGTCTTGCTGAAGATCAATCTCTTCGAAAGGAATGGTGTGTTCAGGCGTCTTAAAGCACTTGCGGAGTTGTGACACGTGAAACACATCATGCACATTTGCAAAGATGGATGGAAGCTCGAGTTGGTAGGCTAGATTGCCTCTCTTGCCAATTATCTTTAAAGGGCCCACGTATCTTGGAGCAAGCTTGCCTTTGATACTGAACCTCTTAGTACCCTTCATGGGACAAAGACGGAGATAGACATGATCTCCATTGTCAAAAGCCAAATCTCGGTGTTTGCCATCATAGTAGCTCTTCTAGCGCGGTTGCGCGGCTTTGAGATTCTCACGTATGACTTTGCACATCTCTTCGGCCTCTGAGATCAAATCATTGCCAAGGAGTTGACGTTCACCAGTCTTAGTCTAGTTGACACGGTTACGTCACTTTCTGCCATAGAGAATTTCAAATGGTCCTTTGCCTGTACCTGCTTGGAAGCTATTGTTGTAGGAGAATTCGGCAAATGGAAGGCAGTCTTCCCATTTCATACCGAAGGTGATTACACATGCCCTGAGCATATCTTCAAGAATTTGGTTCACTCTTTCGACTTGGCCACTAGTCTAAGGGTGAAAATCTGTGCTGAAGCGAATCTTTGTACCCATAGTTGACTGGAAGGAATCCCAGAATTTGGAAGTGAACAAGATTCCACGATCTGAGGAGATTACTTAAGGGATACCATGCAAAGAGACAATTCTGGAGGTATATTGCTCCGCCAATTGTGTTGCGTTGATGGATTCCTTGACTAGAAAGAAATGAGCCACTTTAGTGAGCTTATCAGTCACCACAAAGATATCGTCATTTCCTTGCTTGGACTTTGGAAAACCGGTGACGAAATCCATCTCAATGTGATCGAATTTCCACCCAGGAATAGGTAGAGGTTGAAGGAGTCCGGCTGGACGTTCATGCTCTGCTTTCACTCTTCTGCAGACATCATACTCGTTTACGAATTGAGCAATTTCTCTTTTCATGCGAGTTCACCAATAGGATTGCCTGAGGTCATGGTACATCTTGGAGCTTCGTGGATTTATCGAGAGGAGTGAGTCATGTGCTTCGTTCATTATGAGCTTCCTGATATCACCTTTGGGAACCACAATTCTGTCCTCAAAGAACAAAGTGTCTCTGTCATCAATGCGATAGCACTTGTACTTGGGAGTACCCTTGTCAATACCATGTTTCACCTTCTGCACCATAGCATCACTGAGTTGGGCCTCACGGATTTGATCTTCCGATGTAGGTGCAACTTGAAGGTTGGCAAGAAATCCTTGCGGAATGACTTGGAGGTTGAGCTTCCTGAATGACTCACAAAGTTCGGGTTGGAACGGTTTGAGGATGAGACTATTGCAATAAGCCTTTCTGCTCAAGGCATCAACAATGACATTGGCCTTCCCAGGAGTGTACTCAATGCTTGGATTCTACTCTTGAATCATTTCAACCCAACGAGTCTGATGGATGTTGAGGTTTGGCTGGGTGAAGATGTACTTAAGGCTCTTGTGATCGGTGAAGATGTCCACTTTTTTGCCCAACAGAAGGTGTCTCCACGTGATCAAGGCATGAACAACTTATGCTAGCTCAAGATCATGTGTGGGGTAATTCTCCTCATTTGGTTTAAGTTGACGCAAAGTGTATGCAGCAATCTTCTTGTCTGGCATGAGAACACCACCGAGACCTTGCAATGAAGCATCACAGAAGACTTCATAAGGCTTGGACTCATCCGGAGGAGTAAGTACCGGAGCAGAAATGAGCTTCTCTTTGAGGGTATTGAATGCCACATCACAATGAGGAGTCCACGAGTACTTGACATTCTTTTGCAACAAGTTGGAAAGAGGCTTGGCAATCTTGGAGAAGTTCTCAACGAACCTTCTGCAATAGCTTGCAAGGACGAGGAAACTTAGGAGTTATTTGACATTCTGAGGAGGTTCCCTCTTCACAATAACTTCGACCTTCTCGGGGTAAACAGAAATGCCCTTGGCAGAGATAATATGACCAAGATAGATGACTTCATCGAGCCAAAATTCACATTTGGAGAACTTCGCATAAAAGCGGTGCTCATGGAGCCTGTCCAGAACCAAACGGAGGTGCTTGGCGTGGTCTTCTTCATTCTTGGAGAATAACAAGATATCATCGAGGTACACGAAGACAAACTCATTGGTGTAGGGGTTAAATATGAAGTGCATCATCCGAGAGAAAGTGGGTGGAGCATTTGCATGCCTGAAGGACATGACTGTGTACTCGTAGGAGCCATAACTCATTCTGAAAGTGGTCTTGGGAATATCCTCTTCATGGATACGAATTTGATGGTAGCCCATCCGAAGATCAAGCTTCGATAAAACCTTGGCTCCTTTGAGCTGCTCGAACAGTTCATTGATATTGGGGAGAGGGTACTTATTCTTAATTGTCTTCTTATTCAATGGTCGGTAATCGACGCACAATCGTTCTGTACCATTCTTCTTCTTGGCAAAAAGAACACCGCAGCCCCAAGGAGAAGTACTTGGTCGGATCAGACCCAAGCGTTCTTGCTCATAGAGTTGCTTCTTCAACTCCTTCAACTCTTTAGGAGAAAGCTTGTACGGACGCCGACAAGCTGGCTCCGTACCAGGTTCAAGTTCAATGACGATTTCAACTGGACGGTTGGGAGGCATGCCTAGAAGCTCTTCAGGAAATACATCCTCATATACACAAACCACCGGAATCTGGGATATGTCATTAATCTCACCCTTGTCATTGAGAGAGAATTGTCTGATTGTGTTATCTCTGGCTGTGAAGATAATCACGTCTTCGGAAGGATGAGTTAGATTCACCTCTTTGTTTGCACAATCAATAAGAGCATCATGCTTAGAGAGCCAATCCATCCCAATAATTAGATCAATGTCCGAGTTACCGAGAACAACTGGGGAAACCAGAAAACTATAATCTCCCATGTGAATAGCGATACCTGGAACATACTAGCTAGAATTAATGTGTTTTCTCGGAGAAATAATTGATAACTCCTTATCCAGGGGTGCCAAAATGAAATCATGCTTGGAAAAGAATGGTCTTGACATGAAGCAAAGCAATGCACCAAAATCAAACAAGACTTTTGCAGGAATTGAGTTAACCGAAAGATTACCCATTATCACATCAGAAGAATTCTCTGCTTGAGTTGCATTCATCAGGTTCACTCTTGCATGCTTGGGATTGTGCTTAACGATAGCATTGCTGATAGGTGGAGGAGGCGGAAGGTGCCTTTGATTACACTTGTTTGCATAGTGACCCTTCTGGCCACACTTGTTGCACGTAACCTCTAAGAGTGGCCGATGATAAGGACTGCTAGGTCTTGGAGCTTGGTACTGAGACTTGTTCTGGTTGCTTGGGTTGGGTGGGTGTGAAAATCCACGACCACGTGAGTGCTTGTTCTGACTCGGAGGATGGAGCACCGAAGGAGGTGGGAGCCAGAACTTCTGCTGCTTGGCGACCACTTGAGAGGAAGAGGAGGAGTGAACAACATCTCTTATCCTCTTTTTGGAAGCTTCACATTTGAGCTGAGCTGCCTCTTGCTTAAGAGCCTTGTTGTAGAATTGATCAAATTCCTCTGGCTCGAACAGAGTGAGTGCAAGTTGGAGTTCATCTTTTAGAGCCCCTCGGAACTGGTAGATTTTGCTCTTGGCATCGGGGATGTCTTGCTTAGCATAACGAGTAAGATTCAGGAACTTAACATTGTACTAGTAGACAGACATGGTGCCTTACTTCAGATTGCGAAATTCTCACGCATGCCTTCAGTGACACTTGTAGGGATGTGATGAGAACAGAAATTGTGGCAGAAGTCAGTCCAAGAGATCTCACGACCCGCTCTTGAGTCTTTTTACTGTTGCCACCAATCTGCAGCTTGATCTTTGAGTTGGAAAGCGGCAAACTTGACATAATCCTTAGGTCTGACATTACTGCACTCGAAGTGTTTCTTGATGTCTGTGATCCAATATTCAACACAGTAGCTGAAAGACTTGGGTTGATTTGCCAGGAATTGGTTCAGAGTCGCAAAGTGAGGTTGGTTGAACAGATTTCCTTGGCCTTGGTTCCCTTAATTACCTTGATTCCCTTGATTTGCTTGGAAACTCTGCATCATTTGCATTAGCATGTGAGTGTTTTGATTGGTTGCCTGCATAATTGCTCTCTATGCCTCAGACGGAGGAGGAGGGGAATGTGGACGCTCTTCTTCACCCTTTGGGCTCTGACTGGGAACTTTCTTAGGTGCCATCCTGAAGATGATGACAACCGTTAGCCATTGAATTAAATAAAAGATATGCTGAATCAATGGCTAGATATTTGCAACATATAGTCTTCACAATGAACATCCGAACAAAATTGAACGAATGAATTCCATAGCTTAATGGTACATCAACTTGTCGAGAAGCCACTTGGGAGAACAAAATGATAGATTAAAACAACAAGGTAACAGATGGAACAAATACATAATAGAGGTTTCGTCCCATATGTTCGTGCTGATGCCCCATGGCACGTGTTACAAAGGGCCTTGCAATCCCCGGATCATCATAGCCAAGGATCCTTTTAGATGAAACCCCCTAGTGCAACAGCGCCCATGATAACCTCTCCACTAGATTTTGAACCCCAACCTCATAGCATGCACCCGTTGGAAGATTACCTAAGAGCTACTTGAATCCCACCTATTAATTCCGGAAGATTTCCGGTTATGCAATCTGGTGTTGGGGATACAGGGGAAGCACCGCATATCACACAACTAATAAATCCTACATCCAGTTGTATCCATCCATCAACACATAACCAGGCACCTTCGGAAACTGTCTACCTCGGACCTTCGAAACGCATCTGATATACTAGCTGTGGCAATACTCCCGAACTATCCCCCCAGTATTGGGTGACGTCGGGGTTATCTCACCACCAGAGACGCATAGAAGAGTTTTTGATGTCGGCCGCCTCTGGTATTCTAGAACTGCAACAATACAATTGTGACGACAACACCTCGATGCTCAACTCCCCGGGACACTGCCACAACCCCTAAATGACAGGAGGCACCAAAAGCAATGTTCTCATAACAAAGATATCAGAACAATCCAAACAATACCCTCGTGATCCTAAAAACAAATTGGTGAAATTTGAGGATAGTGAAGTTAAAACAACGTCAGGAGCCCTCACCAGAGCGACGAAGGGCATGAGGAGTAAAAAGAAATCCTACTCTCCGATATATATAGGACTCAAAACATTTTTGTGTGTGTGCCTAGACTCAACCGTCATGGGTTCGATCAATCAGGGGGCTCCTAGGTCGGTGAAGGCTCTGAATACCAACTTTTAATGCCCAGGATGCCACTATATCTCCTACGTGTCGAGGCATGAGTTAGAGACATAAGCGCATTCTGGATTGACCGCAAGCGTGGTATCTTTGCACAACTCATGTAATCAACAGGGATGAAAGAGTAAAATAGTTTGCTTACACTCGCCATGTCACACAATGAATACAATAGCATACATTCATCCCATTAACACAGGGTCCGACTACAGACGAAATCAAATGAGAAAATATACCACAACCACAAGTCCTGATCGCCCCTAATAGGAACCACAACTGATCGTCGGGATATGTCACATAAAAACGACCACGCTCTTCATTGAACGCCTCGTGAAGTTCATGTCTGATACGTCTCCAACGTATCTATAATTTTTGATTGTTCCATGCTATTATTTATGAAGTCTTGGATGTTTAATGGGCTTTATCATACACTTTTATATCATTTTTGGGACTAACCTACTAACCCAAAGGCCCAGTCCAGATTGCTGTTTTTTGCATGTTTCATGGTTTTGCAGAAAAAGAATATCAAACGCAGTCCAAACGGCATGAAACCTTCGCGAGAGATAGTTTTGGAGAAAATCACGAACAGGAAACTTGAGAACCACGTTAGGGGCGCATTGAGGCGTCCACGAGGATGGGGGCGCGCCCCCTACCTCGTGGGCCCCTCGAGCATCCCCCGGTGTCCTCCTTCTTCATATATAAGTCTACGTACCCCTAAACCTTCGACAATAGAGAGAAAACCCTAATTCCACCGTCGTAATCTTCTGTTCCCGTGCGATCTCATCTTGGAGCCTGTTCCGGAGCTCCACCGGAGGGGTATCCATCACGGAGTTCTTCATCATCATCATCATCGCCCTCATCATGAGTTGTGAGTAGTTTACCACAGACCTTCGGGTCCATAGCTAGTATCTAGATGGCTTCTTCTCTCTCTTTGGATCTCAATACAAAGTTCTCCTCAGTCTTCGAGGAGATCTATTCGATGTAATCTCTTTTTGCGGTGTGCTTGTCGAGATCCGATGAACTGTGAGTTTATGATCAAAATTATCTATGGAAGATATTTGGTTCTTCTCTGAACTTTTTATGTGTGCTCATAATATCCTTGCAAGTCTCTTCGAATTATTGGTTTGGTCTGGCCTACTAGATCTATAGTTCTTGCAATGGGAGATGTGCTTGGCTTTGGGTTCAATCTTGCGGTGTCCTTTCCCAGTGACAGTAGGGGTAGCAAGGCACATACTGTATTGCTGCCATCAAGGATAAAAAGATGGGGTTTATATCATATTGCTTGTGTTTATCCCTCTACATAATGTCATATTGCTTAAGGCGTTACTCTGTTCTTATGAACTCAATACACTAGATTCATGCTGGATAGCGGTCGATGTGTGGAGTAATAGTAGTAGATGGAGGCAGGAGTCGGTCTACTTGTCTCGGACGTGATGCCTATATACAATGATCATGCCTAGATAGTCTCACAATTATTCGCTTTTCTATCAATTGCTCGACAGTAATTTGTTTACCCACCGTAGAATATCGCTATCATGACAGAAGCCACTAGAGAACACTATGGCCCTCGAGTCTATTCTCAACATATCAATCTACATCTACTTTACTTTTATCGCTTTTTTTGATGTTCTTATAAACTAAAAATACCAAAAATATAAACTATCGTCTCTATCAGATCTCACTTTCGTAAGTGACCATAAAGGGATTGACAATCCCTTATCGCGTTGGCTGCGAAGTTCTTATTTGTTTGTGCAGGTGCGAGGGACTCGCGCGTGGTCTCCTACTGGATTGATACCTTGATTCTCAAAAACTGAGGGAAATACTTACGCTACTGTGCTGCATCTCCCTTTCCTCTTCGAGGGAATGCAACACAAGCTCGAGAAGTAGCAAGAAGAATTTGTGGCGCCGTTGCTGGGGAGGCTTACGCAAAAGTCATATACCAAGTACCTATCACAAACCCTTATCCTTCGCATTACATTTATTTGCCTCTCATTTTCCTCTCCCCCACTTCACCCTTGCCGTTTTATTTTCCCTTCTTCCGTCGTGTGTTTATCGTTCGCTTGCTTCTTGTTTGCTTTTGTGTGTTGGATTGCTTGCTTGTCACTATGGTTCAGAACAATATCAAATTGTGTGCCTTTTCCAATACCAACAACAATGATTTTATTAGCACTCCGATTGCTCCTATTACCGATGCTGAATCTTGTGAGATCAATGCTGCTTAGTTGAATCTTGTCATGAAAGATCAATTCTCCGGCCTTCCTAGTGAAGATGCCGCTACCCATCTAAATAACTTTGTTGATTTGTGTGATATGCAAAAGAAAAGGGATACGGATAACGATATTGTTAAATTGAAGTTATTTCCGTTTTCACTTAGAGATCGTGCTAAAACTTGGTTTTCCTCTTTGCCTAGAAATAGTATTGATTCGTGGAATAAGTGCAAAGATGCTTTTATCTCTAAGTATTTCCCTCCTGCTAAGATCATCTCTCTTAGAAACGATATTATGAATTTTAAGCAACTAGATCATGAGCATGTTGCACAAGCTTGGGAGAGAATGAAATTAATAATACGTAATTGCCCTACACATGGTTTGAATCTATGGATGATTATTCAGAACTTTTATGCTGGCTTGAATTTTGCTTCTAGAAATCTTCTAGACTCGCCGCGGGAGGAAGTTTCATGGAAACCACCTTAGGAGAAGCTACCAAACTCCTAGATAATATTATGGTTAATTATTCTCAATGGCAGAGCAAAAGATCTACTAGTAAAAAAGTGCATGCTATCGAAGAAATTAGTGTTTTGAGTGCAAAGATGGATGAACTTATGAAATTGTTTGTTGCTAAGAGTGCTTCTTCTGATCCTAATGATATGCCTTTGTCCACTTTGATTGAGAATAACAATGAATATTTGGATGTGAATTTTGTTGGTAGGAATAATTTTGGTAACAATGCTTATAGAGGTAATTTTAATCCTAGGCCTTTTCCTAGTAATTCCTCTAATAATTATGGTAATTCCTACAACAACTCTTATGGAAAGATGCCTTCTGAATTTGAAACTAGTGTTAAGGAGTTTATGATCTCGCATAAGAATTTCAATGCTATGCTTGAAGAGAAATTGCTTAAGGTTGATGAATTGGCTAGAAGTGTGGATAGATACTCTTGATGTTGATTCTTTGAATCTTAGATCTATCCCACCTAAGCATGATATCCATGAGTCTCTCAAAGCTATGAGAATTTCCATTGATGAATGCAAAGAAAGAACCGCTAGGATGCGTGCTAAAAGGGAGAATTATATTAAAGCGTGTTCTTCTAGTTATCATGAAAATAAGGATGAAGATCTGAAAGTTATTGATGTGTCTCCTATTAGATCCTTGTTTTCTAGTATAAATTTTGATGAAGATAGGATTGGAGATGATTCTGCTTTAAGGTGTCCCAATGATTCAGAGTTTTTAGATCTTGATGCTAAAATTGCTAAAAGTGGGAGTGAAGAGATTAAAACTTTGCATAGTGATGAACCCACTACCTTGGATTTCAAGGGATTCAATTATGATAATTGCTCTTTGATTGATTGTATTTCCCTGTTGCAATCCGTGCTAAATTCTCCGCATGCTTATAGTCAAAATAAAGCTTTCACCAAACACATAGTTGATGCTTTGATGCAATCTTATGAAGAAAAACTTGAGTTGGAAGTTTCTATCCCTAGAAAGCTTTATGATAAGTGGGAACCTACTATAAAAATAAAAATAAAAGATCATGAATGCTATGCTTTGTGTGATTTGGGTGCTAGTGTCTCCACTATCCCAAAAACTTTGTGTGATTTGCTAGGATTCCATGAACTTGATGATTGTTCTTTAAATTTGCATCTTGCAGATTCCACTATTAAGAAACCTATGGGAAGAAATAATGATGCTCTTATTGTTCACAATAGGAATTATGTGCCCATAGATTTCATTGTTCTTAATATAGATTGCAATCCTTCATGTCCTATTATTCTTGGTAGACCTTTCCTTAGAACGATTGGTGCAATTATTGATATGAAGGAAGGAAATATCAGATTCCAATTTCCATTAAGGAAAGGCATGGAACACTTTCTTAGAAATAAAATAAAATTACCATATTAATCTATCATGAGAGCCACTTATGGATTGCCTTCCAAAGATGGCAATACCTAGATTTATCTTGTATCGTGCCTAGCTAGGGGCGTAAAATGATAGCGCTTGTTGGGAGGCAACCCAATTTTATATTTTTTGTTTTTGTTGCTGTTAGGGAATAAATATTGAATCTAGTCTATGATTAGATGTGGTTTCATCTGTTTTTTAGTGTTTGAGCTAAGTAGAACCTTTGGGAAGACTTGTGTGAAGTTTATGTGATCTTGCTGTGAAAAACAGAATCGTTAGCGCTCGCTAAAGTAGTCGTCAGATTTTACCATAGCGTGCTATTTAGTTGATTATTTTTGCAGATGATTAGTACACAAATTCCACTAATTTACCAATTTAGTTTGAATTTTTTTGGAGTTCCAGAAGTAGGCGAAACCTGTAGATTACTACAGACTGTTCTATTTTTGACAGATTCTGTTTTTCGTGTGTTGTTTGCTTATTTCGATGCATCTATGAGTAGTATTGGAGGATATGAACCATAGAGAAGTTGGAACACAGTAGGTTTAACACCAATATAAACAAAGAATGAATTCAGTGCTGCACCTTTGAGTAGTGGTTTGCTTTCTTATACTAATGGAGCTCACGAGAATTTTTGTCTAAGTTTTGTGTTGTGAAGCTTTCAAGTTTTGAGTATTGTTGTTATGGACTATGCAACAAGGAGTATGTCAGGACCCCGATCGTAAGTCACACAGGTCTAGCCTGTAACACATCATATCACTTTGCGGCCTCACGCACGGTATCCCCACGGGTGCCACCTTACATGGCCCGGGACCGTTTGCGCATTTTGGCACACGTATATGATAGTGTCGCTAGCATCCATATGACAGAGAACCCGGGCCGACATGACTAGTTATAAACCAAAAGTGGCACTACATTACAGAGACAGGCATACATGACCCAGCAACGAACGTGTCGGTCATCAACGTATGAACCCAAGTCGTAGCAAGCTACAAGGACTTAAAGGAACAACGCGTGACATTTCCCCTAAGGGACAGACACAGGAACGAAGAAGGACACATGCCGGCCAGCCTAAGTGTTCCAGAGCAGTAGCAAGCTACCAAGGCTCAATGGAAGCACTAGGAGACATTTCCCTGTAAGGTAGGCTACCAAAGGTAAACAACTAGGTGTTGGATCCCACACATAGCAATACACATTACACGTACGCATAACATGC
Source organism: Secale cereale (assembly GCA_902687465.1). Lineage (NCBI taxonomy): Eukaryota > Viridiplantae > Streptophyta > Magnoliopsida > Poales > Poaceae > Secale > Secale cereale. Next base: position 293,871,024 of record LR738710.1, on the reverse strand, counting down.
AAGTATGTGCTATACAACAGGGCATCACAACATAACTCAACAACTCATATAGATAAAGGCCCAGAAGAGCCATCATAGCATTTATTACAATCAGAGGTCACATGACCCAACATACAGAGCATACAGGCAACGGAAGCATAACATGTCTGAGTACAGACAACTACAAATGAAAAAGGCTGAGAAGCCTGACTATCTACCAGACCCTCCCAAGGGTACAAGATTGTAGCTGAGGTAACAAGCTAAACGTCGACGTCCACGCGGAACCACTAGCGAGACTGAAGTCTCTCTGCAGAACATAAATTAAGCAAACGTGAGTACAAAGGTACTCAGCAAGACTTACATCAGAACTAGCTACATATGCATCAGTATCAACAAAGGGGGTGGTGGTGTTTGACTGCAGCAAGCCAGCTTTGACTCGGTGGCTATCCTAAACTACGACTGCAAGTAACTCTTTTGAGGTGGCGCACACGAGTCCACATATTCACCAATCAATACACCACTATGGATCCGCTCCCGTCTCCCTACGAGAAGGACATCCATAGCACTCATGCTTATCTTGCGCGTTTTAGAGTATCCACTTTCACTTGTCTATGAACTGTAGAGGCAACCCAGAAGTCCATTACCGCGGACACGGCTATTCTAGTAGATTATATTTAACCCTGCAGGGGTGTACTTCTTCACACACGCTCTCACCACTTACCGCCGTTTACACGACATGTACTCGGCAACCTTCAAGCGGAGGCCCAGCGAGGGTGTCGGCCACGACCTGACTAACCACACAAGTCTCTCGTCCAGGTTTATCGCCTATTTGGGTTCCATCCGTGGGGAGATCCGGCCGGGGTGTCGCTCACGGCCCCAAACGATGTGTACAGGGTTCCCGCATCACCAAACGGGCGATCGGTACACCGTGCCACGTACCTGCCGCGTCACAGCCCACCCCGAGGGTCAGCGCTGCGCATGACCTCCAGTAAACTACAAACACCAGAAACTAGTTGCAACTCCTGGACAGAGATCATGTTGATTAATAAGTCGGGAGAGTCAATTAAGGATCCCAATGTGTGGTAGTAGCTGTTTCATGGACCAACCAACACAGAACTCAGTTCCTAAGGACGGCTGCAATGAGACTACCCACCATGTAATCCTACATGGCCTCTCATCGCTACCTTTACCAAATCGTGTTTACACACTTAGCTCTCAACAGTAGGACATGTTCACCACATTCCAATTCATCCCCGATGAATCAAACCTGACACAACTCTAAGCAATAGCAGGCATAACCAGAAAGCATGAATGAGTAGGCACAACATGGCTCAAACAACTCCTACTCATACTAGTGGGTTTCAACTATTTACTGTGGCAATGACGGGTCATGCAGTGGAAAGGGGTTCAACTACCGTAGCAAGTAACAGTTGAAGCGTTGTTGTCCTAATGCAGTAAAAGAGAGCAAGAGCGAGAGAGTGGGATTGTATCGGAATGCTCAATGGGGTTTTGCTTGCCTGGCACTTCTGAAGATAACAATGAGTCTTCATCGGTGTCATCGATCACATCGTCGGAACACGTCTACTGAAAGGGGACAAACACCGGCAACAGAGAAAGAACACAATCAATGCAATGCGACAATATGATGCATGATCATGACATGGTAATATGCTGTTGATTGAGCTAATGCAATTAGCAACCATGTTAAATGAAGTTGGTTTGAATCAAAGGTTCAAATTCAAACTCCATATGTGATTATTTAAATGCCATTTAATTGATTTGACCTGATCAGCAGGTTTAACTTGTTCAAACATGCATGAAAAATGCCATAAACAGATTCCTTGGATTTTTCTGATCATTTTTCATATATAAATTATTTTCATCTGAGCTACGGTTGATTTTATATGATTTTTAGAAGTTTTGGCTATTTTCTGAAATAAATAAATCATTTAAGATTTATTTTAAAATCCAGAAAAACTTTACTACGTCAGCATGACCACATGCTGACGTCAGCAGGTCAACAGGGGTTGTTCGGGTCAAACCTGACGTGTGGGGTCCACACGTCAGTGACACAGCAGTTAAACAGGCTTAACTAAACTTAACAAAAAATTAAACTAAACTAAATAGGCACAGGGGCCCACATGTCAGTGTCTCGGTGGTTAACTAAAACTGGTTTAGTAACTAAACCAATTTTGTAGGGCCCTGGGTCCACCTGTCATCGACCAAGGGGGGGTCATTAGCACTAATTTAAAAGTACCCGCCGGAGTAACTCGCCGGCGACCACAATCCGCGGCGGTGTCTCGCCGGAGTGGCTCGGATTTCGCGTACAAGGGATGGTTTCGGGCGCGGTTAGTCGCGTTGGAAAGCTGGCACTCGGACGCATCCAACGGTGTAAGCTATACGACCTGAGGTGACCGGAAACAGCGCCGGCGACGAGCGAGGCGGCGGCCGGAGTACGGGCTCGGTCGTGCGCGAGGCTGCAGTGCGCGAAGAGGCCAGCTGAGGTGATCTACAGGCTCCTGGGACCTCCAGGAGTCCATCTACGTGCTCGGTCACGGATGAAACAAGCCATGTCCGCGGCGGCGACATGGCCGGCGGGCGGGAGCTTTCGGCTCCGGTGGGCAGCGGGGCTAGAGGAGATAAACGACTGCGGGGAGAGCGGGATTGGGTAGTGGGGCTCACGGCAGAGTCGAAGAGCATCTGGGTGGGCTCTGGGAGGCATCGGAGGCGGTGAATCGACGGCGAGGATCGCCGGCAGCCAAAGAGGGGAACGGCGGCGCCGACGGCGTCCAGGGGCGTCTGGTGCCTCGTAGCTCGGCGGAGAGGTCTGGGGCGTCGAGGCGGAGCTTTTGAGCCAGTCAGGGGGAAAAGGGGGAGGCGGTGGCCGTGGCAACGACGTGCGGCGGCGATGGTGGTGTTCGGCCGCGCACGTGAGAGAGAGAAGGAGGAGAGGGAGAAGTCCAGCGAGAGAGGGGAGAGATGCAGGGGTCGAGGGGAGAGCGTGGCGTCGTCTAGGCGCGTCGAGGGAAGCCAGGCAGGCAGCTGCGTGCCGGCGCGCGCGGGCGCCGTGCTCGCCCTCGCCTCTGCCAGTAGGCAGAGGTTGAAGACAAGTCTGCCCCTGGTGGGCTGGGCTGCTTCTATTGGTAAGGCCCAGGTAAGTGCTCTCTCTCTTATTTTCTTTCTGTTTTCTATTCTTGTCTTTTTTTTGATTTAGTAAAAATACTAAATCATTTGATAAAATCCTGGAAATAGCTAGGGGTGCTTTCTGAATTATTCCAGTTACCCATGACAATTTTCAACATTTTTGGAGCATCTAAAATATATATAGCATTTAAATAGCCCCAATTCAAATAGGTTTGAATTAATCCCAAGTCCAAATATATCCTTCAAAAATGGGAACCATTAATGGCAGATGCTTCCACCTAGATCCAGAAATGATGAACATTTTTAAGGGTCATTTGAAAACATTGGAGAATATTTTTGTTAAACCTATTTGGAAACTTTCTGGTGCTAGGGTTGAGCAATCCCACTTCAAGTTTAAGAGAAAATTAAACATGATGCAACACAAGACTAACTGGATCAGAGAAGACCAGATCTGGGGATGTGACAGAGTACCAAAGGCCTAAGCTTGGGGATGCCCATCGCACCGCAAGTAAAATTCAAGGATAATCAAAATCCTAAGCTTGGGGATGCCCCGGGAAGGCATCCCCTCTTTCGTCTTCATCCATCGGTAACTATACTTGGAGCTATATTTTTATTCACAACGCGATTTGTGCTTTTCTTGGAGCGTCTTGTATAATTTTGAGTCTTTGCTTGTTAGTTTGTCACAATCATCCTTACTGGACACACCATTTTGAGAGCGTTAAATATGGCCTAGAAATTGTTAGAACACTCTATGTGCTTCACTTATATCTTTTAGAGCACGGTGGTGGTAATATTTTATAGAAATTGTTGAACTCTCATGCTTCACTTATATCTATTTGAGAGTCTATTAAAACATCATGGTAATGTGTTTAGGCTAAGAAACTAGTCTTCGCATGATAGACATCCAATGTCAATGTAGTAAAAAAATCACACTAAGTGCATTGAATATGATGAGATGTTGGATGCTTGATAATTGTTTTGAGATATGAGGATAGTGATATTAGAGCCATGCTAGTGGAGTTATTATGAAATTGAGAAATACTTGTGTTAAGGTTAGTGATTCCTGTATCATGCACGTATGGTGACCCGCTATGTGACGAAGTTAGAGCATGAGGTATTTGTAGAGTGCCAACCTTTGTGTGGAGGTCGGGGGAGCTCGATGGTTAACTCCTACCAACCTCCCCCCTAGGAGCATGCGTTGATTGTTTTTTTTTTGATGACTCATGGATTTTTGCATTAAGTATATGAGTTCTTATGACTAATGTTGAGTCCATGGATTATACGCACTCTCACCCTTCCACCATTGCTAGCCTCTCTTGTACGGCGCAACTTTCGCCGGTGCCATAAACCCACTATATATCCTTCCTCAAAACAACCACCATATTATTCCTCAAAACAGCCACCATACCTACCTATCATGGCATTTCCATAGCCATTCCGAGATATATTGTCATGCAACTTTCCACCGTTCCGTTCATATGACATGCATCATATTGTCATATTACCATGCATGATCATGTAGTTGACATAGTATATATGGCAAAGCCACCATGCATAATCTTCATATCACTACTAGGAAAAGGGCTATAGATGATATGGACTCTAATGGCGCACCAGACACATGGTGCGCCACTACTATATAGTAATGGCGCACCATGTGTCGGTGAGCCATTATAGTGGTAGACACTAATGGTGCACCAGACCTTTGGTGCGCCATTAGTAACAAATTTTTTTCTTCCAGAAATACTAATGGCGCACCGTGGCACAGTGCGCCATTACTAGTTTAACTAGTAATGGCGCACCTCCAACTCAGTGCGCCAGTACTATATTTTTTCGCAAAACTACTAATGGCGCACCACTCACTAATGCGCCATTAGTAACACTGGTTAGTAATGGCGCATTAGTGAGTGGTGCGCCATTAGTAAACTGGGACCAGGTAGATATTTTGGACAGCCACACCTACACACTCACTTTCCCCACTTCATTCTCTCCACCTCCTCCTCCAAGCTTGTGTCGGCTGCCTCCTCCACCTCACCTCATTTGCACCATAGATTCATCAAAATTAAGGGGTTAAATTACCTTTTTTGATAGGTAAGTAAGGGGGGAAAGCTATCTTTATGTTGTAGATCATTTTTTCTCCCTCGAGCTACAAAAACCGTGCACATGAACTTTTTATGGCCTAGCTAGATCTATGTATGTTTGTGGTGTTGCATATGTTTGTGGTGTTGCATATATGTTTGTGTTTGCAGGTACCGGTATTTGAAATGCGATAGTTGCCAATATTTTTGCCGAAATGTTGATTCATTTCCGTTTCGGCGAGAATTTTGGCACTATTCATTCTTTTTGGTCCTATTTTTAGGGAAGTCATGCCAATTTTTTTCTTGGTTCTAAAATATCGGTTTGCTCTACCCCGCAGGCGACCATGGTCCGCAAAATGACCGAAGGCATCGTGAATAGGTTTTTGAGCTCCGCGAAGGCCGAGATGCTTCAAAAGAATGAGACGGAGAGAAGATGTCCGTGTCGAAGATGCAAGCTGAAGAGCCTTATTGCGGACCCAGATTCCGGGCAGGTGCGGGACCACCTGCTCTTGCGTGGTTTCATGGATGGCTATCGGTGGCAAGGTGATGAAGATGACTATGAAGTCGCCCATGGCCGGGAAAGAAATGAGGAAGGGCAGCAAGACAACCACCGCGGCGAGGGCGGGCGAGAAGACGAAGAATCTCCAGGACATGATCACGACGGTTATGCTGTACACAATCATCATGTAGAAGATGCCGGACATGATGATGAGGAAGATCAAGACGAAGGGCATGATCATGATCTAGATGAAGATGCCAGAGCAGACGACGATGGAGGCTGGGTGCAGGACCCTCATATTCAAGAGCTGCTTCTCAAGCAGACGGAGAAGCAAGAGCTACCGCCCGAGAGAAAGGCAAGTTGTATCAACTGGAGATAGACGTGGTTACTCCATTGTATGCAGGATGCAGGCCCGAGGATACCCGCCTGAAAGTAACGCTCATGGCTCTGGAGATGAAGGTAAAACACAAAATGACCGATGCATGCTTCGACGAGAACATGTCATTCTGGCACGAACATCTTCCCAAGGGGAACAAGTGCCCGACTAGTTTCGAGGAGGCGAAGAAAATCGGGTGTCCTCTGGATTTACCGCACATGAAATACCATGTGTGCATGAACAATTGCATCATTTGTCGGGACGAGCACGCGGAGTCTACCATATGTCCGGTGTGCGGCATCACTCAATACAAGAAGCGGAAGAAAGATCCTCGAAAAGTGGTGTGGTACTTTCCGATCACTCCTCGTCTGCAGCGGTATTTCGCGGACCCTAAGGTAGCAAAGCTCCTGCGGTTGCACACGGATAGGGAGGAGAAGAAGCGAGAAGATGACGGAAATGATCCGGAGATAAATAAAAAACACAAGATGCTGAGTCACCGTAAGGATGCGAGCCAATGGCAAGCGTTGAACTTCGAAGACCTGGATTTTGGGAACGATCCAAGGAACATCATGCTGGGAGCGAGCATCGATGGAGTCAATCCGTTTGGCAGCCAGAGAAGCACACATAGCACCTGGCCTGTGTTTGTGTCGATGTACAACCTTCCCCCCTGGTTGTGCATGAAGAGGAAGTACATTCACATGAGTATGCTAATTGGAGGGCCGAAACAACCAGGGAACGACATCAATCTGTATCTGGGGCTGCTGAAAGAGGAGCTAGACACGCTGTGGAAAACGCCAGCCAATACATGGGACGCCGCAGAGAAAGAATATTTCCCTATGAGAGACGCACTGCTCACGATGGTGCACGACTATCTCGGTTACGGATATGTCGCGGGGCAGGTGGTCCACGGATTTTCTGGATGCGTCAGGTGCATGGATGACTCAACGTATCGCCAGCTAGATAGAGATCCCGGGTCTTCGAAAACCGTGTTCATGGGACATCGAAGGTTGCTTCGCGAAGATGACCCGTGGAGGAAACGCAAGGATCTGTTCGATGGTGAAACCGAACCCCAAAGACGCCCGCGTACAAGGAGTGACGAGGAAATAGACGAGCTGTTGAAAAATTGGAAAGATTGCCCACTGCCGGGAAAGAAGCAAAAGGCACTAGAGCCAAGAAAGAAGCGAAAGGCGCCAGAGCCGCTGCTGAAGGTATGGAAAACGAGGTATGATTTCTGGGACTTGCCGTACTGGATGATCAACCGTGTGCCTCACAGCCTTGATGTCATGCATATCACAAAGAACGTGTGCGAGAGTCTGCTTGGTACCCTACTCAACATGCCAGAGAGGACCAAAGATGGGCCGAAAGCAAGGGCAGACTTGAAATCAATGGGCATCAGGCAGGAGCTTCACGCTAATGATTATGATGATGATGATGATGATGATGATGATGATGATGATGATGAGGCGAAGCAGGACACGGAAAGTGGTCGCAAAGGCAAAAAGGCCAAGAAGACCAGAAATGACTACCCTCCCGCGTGCTTCACTCTATGTCAGGAGGAGATCGAGCAGTTTTTCACCTGCCTCGTAGGAGTAAAACTTCTTTACGGTTACGCGGGGAAGATAAGCAGATACCTAGACCCAGCGAAGCAGAAGTTCAGCGGGGTGAAGTCTCACGACTGTCATGTGCTGATCACACAGATACTTCTAGTTGCAATCCGTGGGATCATGGACGCGGACGTCCGTGAAACGCTATTTAGCCTATGCAACTTTTTCGACGTCATCTCTCGGAAGTCGGTTGGCGTGAGGCAACTCAGAAGGCTACAGGAAGAGATCGTGGTGATACTATGCAAGATTGAGATGTACTTCCCACCCGCATTCTTCGATGTTATGGTGCATCTGCTGGTCCATATCGTGGAGGATATCATCCAACTCGGGCCAACGTTCCTGCACAGCATGATGCCATTCGAAAGGATGGATGGTGTCATCAAAGGATACGTTCGCAACATGTCACATCCAGAGGGAAGCATAGCCAGGGGCTTTCCGACCGAAGAGTGCATCTCCTACTGCACGAATTACCTAGGCATCGAGAACCCCGTTGGTCTGCCCGTCAACAGGCACCTCGGCAGGCTCGCTGGATGGGGTCACCGTGAGGGTCGCCGCGAAATGCATGTCGACTTCGAGGGTCGACTCGCCGACTTTGAAAGAGCAAACCTAGTCGCGCTACAACACATAGATGTGGTCGATCCTTCGATGGTAGAGCACAAAACCTTTATTGAGAAGACGTACAATGACCGAGGCCAACAGAGGACGGACGGAGATATAATCAAAGAGCACAACTCATGTTTCACGCGTTGGTTCAAGCAGAAGCTTCTGTCGTACCCTTTACATGAGGATTCTTCCGCGGAAGAACAACTCATATTCGCCTTGTCACAAGGCGCCGAGCACAACCTGATGACCTATGAGGCGTACGATATCAACGGCTACAGATTCTACACCGAGGACAAGAACATGAAGAGCGATGGTTATCAGAACTCCGGGGTAACGATGGAATCCTACACCGGTAACGACAAGGACAGATACTACGGAAGGATCGAGGAGATCTGGGAGCTGAGCTACGCTGGAGAGAAGGTCCCGATGTTCCGTGTCAGATGGGCCAAGAGCGTCCTAAAAGAGGACCGGTATTTCACCACCATGGTTACACCCGAAGCCAAATCCAAGACCGCGGGCGCAAACGTCACCGCGAAAAATGAGCCATGGGTACTGGCTTCCCAAGTAGACCAATGCGTCTTCATTACTGACCCGTCAAAGCCCAGTCGTGTTGTCATGAGGAGAGGCAAAAGGAAGATCATCGGAATGGATGGAGTCGCCAATGAGCAAGACTTCGACAAGTACGGCGACCCGAAGATGGACCGTGATGACGACGATAAAGTAGCAGCATACATCACAAGAAGAAGCATGACCACCCTACCTAAAGGATGTCCGTTCCACAGAAGAACTCCATTTGCGAAAAAGAAGGGCAAGAAGAAGCAGGACCACCCTACCTAATTAATATTTTTTGAACTCATGAATATTTTTAAATTTCATGGGCACTTTTTGAATTCATGAATATTTTAAAATTTCATGGGCACTTTTTGAATTCATGAATATTTTTTCAAATTTGATGATATTTTTTCATATTCATAAATGTTTTACCAATTCACAAATGAATGCAACTAAAAATTCAAAAAAAAGACTAGTTGTGCTTGGTTATATGTTACTCCCAAAAGCATATAAAGTTTGTCAAATTTGGAGCTATGGATACTTAGTTATGATTTAAACAAGTTTGAACATATTTAAACACAAATAAATATCAAACAACATTTTAAATTTTGTTAACATGGCAACAAACTGCATATTATTTTTCTACATGAAATTCTGAGCATCTACCATATGCGACATGTTATATTTGGATGCATGGATAAAAAGATATGAGCGAAGGAAAAAAATGGTTAAAAACAAAAATTGGGGAGCGTGGGACTCGAACCCAGGACCTCCTAGTGTGTGCACTGCGTGCTGACCACTCGGGCTAGTGTATGTTCTCTGATGCAGATGGGGTTTGGTGGAAGATAAACTATGGGCTCGAATAGAAAAAAAAATTCTAATGGCGCACCATGAGGAGGTGCGCCATTGCTATCGATGTACTTATGGCGCACTAGGGGGGAGGTGCGCCATTAGTAACCCTCCCCCACTCGACTTGATCCCCTCTCTCCCTCTCTGCACCAGATCCCCTCACCCCCACTGCGCCAGATCCCCTCGCCCCCCGCCTCTGCTCCGCCGCCTCCACTGCGCCGCCACCCCGTCCACTCATCGGCCT
>LR738710.1:293589691-293860832 GCA_902687465.1 Secale cereale | reverse complement strand
GCCTCCACTACGCCGCCGCCCTGGCCTCCACTGCCGCCCCTCCACCTCACACGCCGCCCCCTCCACTCTATGCGCTCACCGCCACGCGCCGCCCCCTCCACTCTCTCCGCTCGCCGCCACGCGCCGCTCAGAAAGCCTAGCCACCGTCGCTCCCCTGCCCTCCCCACGAACCCTAGCTGCCCCTCCTGAGCCCGTCGTCGCCGCGCCATCGTCACCATCAAGGCCACCGTCATCGCCTTCGCGCGGGGAGGATGTCCAGGTGATCCGCGCCGGTCGGCTTCGTCAAGTCCACCGTCAAGGCCCACGACGTCGTCATCTTCTCCAGGTCCTACTGCCCGTAAGCCCCCCTTTCCCTTCTCTCCTCACCCCTCCATCTTTGAGGCCACTGGTTCAATATCCACCTATTTTCAATTGCAAAACGAAGCAGAGTTGGTTTACTTGCTCCTCCTTGCTTGCCATGGGTGATTAAGAAAGAAAATTCAGGGCTGAAAACATTAGTTCAAAAATGTTATGCTAGTTACCAAATTAAAATAAATAACCACCTTCAGCTTTACTGTTTGTGACATCAGATCAAAGGGACTATTACCATGGATATATATATAACCATCTTAAGATCATCGAAATAAAACAGGGGAAAATGAAGATTTTTTTAATGACCTCGGAGTTGGATTAAGTGTAGTAGCTTGCATACATGGTGTTGGAAAACCCCATGATCGTTTAAGCAGATAAAATGATGTAATACCGTATAACTCGTTATACTGTAGGTATGTTGAACCAGCAATTATGCCTTAATGTTATGGACTAGATGAATGACAGCAGCTCTTCGGAGTTAGTAGTTTGAGCATTTTTTTAATATGCAAACATGATTGATTAGTTTTTCAAGTAACAAGTCCATCAAACGGTTTGTCAAATCTTCTTGTCGTTCAGTACTTGTTGAGGCTGTCATAGTTTTTTTTCCCTCAAAATTCTGCTTGGGTTCTCTAATTATGCATTTGCCCTGATTAACGCTTAAAGCTAATGTTGGCATTGGATCTTTTTTGTTTAGGAAAATTTTAAATATTGGTCTGTACATGCTTGATATGAATGGATGGATTTATCTAATGAACTATACATATGGGTTCACATTGATACATCTTGAACAATCTAAAAGATATATAGCTTGGTTTATGTTTGTGACTCCTTATCTGATTTTTCCATTTTCCACATTGTTGTGTCTATTTTCTCAGTGTTGGTCCTGAGTAAATACTTGGCCTTAGGGGTTTCTCTATTTCATATACACGGAATCTTTAATTTGTCTCAAATGCTCAGTTGTAAAAACCAGCCATGACGGCGGTTCTTTTTATCAGTGTGATGGTATGCTAATTGTTTCTGATATAATTCTGCTCTAATAGCCCTACACTAGTTTTGTTTTGTGGATACACCGCGTAGACAAATGCTGACTCAAAAGATCATGACATTACCCCAATTTTCTCCTCTTAGCTTATACCAGTACCTTTTCTTTTCGCTTACATGGATGGTTATTTATTCATCGGTGTCGTTGGTCATTGCTACACATTGTCGATGTTCAGCTTGTTTTGCAAACCCCTGTGGAAGTTGCCTCATGACACATTTAGCTAAGCATTTAAGTGTTGTGAAGCAGATAAACTTTGCTGTGGACTTCAGTTTGATGTCGATCCTCTCAGCGTAGTATTTCTTTTTTTGCAGTTACATAGCCTCCCAAATAGTTCGATAGCTTTACATTAAAAACTTTATTCAGGTAATTCGACATTTGATTCTGCATTGTAGGCTAGCTGGTGCAAATGATATGAACAATATCCTCATTTTTTTAAATATCCTTTTAGTTTTCTCTTAGTTTTGTTCCTTTCGCTTTGGTGTTTGTGCATACTGTGTGCATACTGCTATCCTCTTATCAATGAAAAAGCCAACACTTGCTGGATATTTCAAGAAAATAAGAAGCCGGACATGAAGTTGTAGTCTCACAAGTCACAAGGTCACTGGATATAGCCATTTCATATCATCATTGCGGGAAGTCAAAGAGAAGTTCGTAATGATATGACATTTAGCAGTTTATATGGAAATTGTTTCTGGCGCCTTCCCTATAAACTTCAACGATTTATTGCAATATGTGAAAATGAAACCATCTTTAACGCAGTACAACCATGTAGTTTACTTTGTTTTCCAACAGTTTGATCATATTGGATTGGATGCTCATATTCTTTTTGTGTGTGCTTGCTCTTGGTTGATCCTTAATTCATTTTGCTGTCATGATCTGGTTTTGTATGTTAAATTTTAGATAATTGTGCTGCCACATTGATACACTCTTATTTGGCACAGTTTGGGTGAGCCCTGGTCAAAACTAGGTACTATTCACAATTGTCCTCTTCTGCAAGGATGGTAGTTCTCTTTTTCATTGATACTGGTAGAGCATGGCTGCGAATATATCATATAGGATCATTACAAGTCACCTAAGAGAGTGGTCTTACGTGGTAGTGTTGAAATGCTAACTTGGTTGTAGAAGTCTCGATAGTCTTGTTGTTATTTCAATTTTTATTAACTGATCCATGCAGTGTTGGTGCTTATATTTTCTCTTATAGGATCATTGTTATTCCAATATGTCCGCTTTTATTTTCTCTTATACGATGTTGGTGCTTGTCTTTATGAAGCTTCAGTACCAGACAATATATGCTTCTGCAAGCTATACACAGCTATTTGAAATGATATGCTCAAGCCTATGCAAACTGAAATTTGAATAATCTAAAGTGGAGTTGAAAGCCCGATGCACTCCATCCAGATTTTTGCTGGGTTTTGTCTCCGACCATCGTGTCGTGATGATTTTACAGGTACCCCGAGAGGCCCTTGAGTTTGCTGGAATGTTGATTAACTTCCGTTTCGGCAAATTCAGGTACTCCATATGTCCTATTTCCAGCAAAGGTCATGCTGAAATTTTTCGTGAATTTTAGCATGACTTTGCTAAAAATAGGACATATGGGGTACTTGTGACTAATGCATGGGCCGGGGTATTTGAGTACTTAATAAAGTAGGATCAACTGCCCTATTATTCTTGCTGCATTAAACCACAGGCGGCAATAGAGCCAAGTGATTAGGCCCAACTTAGAATTCTCCTTCCCAGCTTAGCTTTTAGGATGCCTCGGTGTCGACAAACCATAAATTATAAAACCTTGGCTTTTAGGGTGCCTCGGTGTCGATAAAAACCAAAATGATGAAAGCTTAGGCTTTTAGGGTGCCTCGGCGTCGAAAAACCCTAAATGATAAAATCTTAGCTTTTAGGATGCCTCGGTGTCGACAAACCCTAAATGATGAGACCGTGATCTTGTTCCATGACAATAACCAACTTTTTGACCAAACTTTTTTCCTATTTAGAGAGAAACATGGCCCACAACGATGAGGCCGGCGGTTCGGGCGGCAAGGCATTCTGGGAGCTGTCCTAGGAGATGGAGGAACAACCTCACTTCTATGAGGATGACGCGAAAGACACCGATCCTGACACCACTGATGGTGCCGCCGAGGATGACCCCACTGATGGTGCCGTCGGGGATGACACCACTGATGGTGCCGCCGAGGATGCCACCACTGATGATGGCGGCGCACGCATAGATGGCAGCCAACCAAAGAGGCAACGGAAGGACCACTGCCTGACCGTGCTCCGCACCGTCAAGGAGGAATTTACTGAAGTGGACTCCGACGGGAATCCAACGGCACCCAAACAAATAGTCAAGGGGTACTCGGTTCAGCTCGGGTGCATTCTCCAGAGCATCGTCTCGATCAGCACCGAGAACCTAAGGCATAAGGACCGAGGGAATTTGTGCAACCTCCTCTTCATGAAGCTGCACGAACGATACAAGTTCCCCGCTGAATTTGAAAACACACGCCTCACAGGGAATAAAGTGAACAATGCCGCCCTCACGAGGATGACCACGGCCCTGTCTACTTGGAGAAGCTCGGTGAAGAGAATGATTGACAAAGGTTTTAGTTATGAGAAGATCAAGGAGAAAAATCCTTCGATCACCGAAGATGACTATAAGGAGTTCAAGATCAAGTGCGAGAGCACCGCAACCTCCAAATCAAGTCAGTCGGGGAAAGAAATGCGGCAGTTGAACTTAGGGGAACACACACTCGGTCCCGACGGTTACAGAGTGGCGGAGCCTATATGGGACAAGGAGGACGCGGAGTGTGCAGAGCAAGGCCTACCGCCCCTCTTCGATTAATACGGTGACAAGCAGACCAGGAACTTTGTCAGGGCCCAGTACAAGGAGGACCCGGTAACAAAGGATCTCACCACGGATCCGAAGACCAGCGCCCTTGAGGTTGTTCTGGTAAGGAATACACCCCCGCGTAATTAGCTCCATATGGTTGCATTCTAATTAATGAAGCCAAATTTCTAAATCATTCACATTCCTTCCGCAGGCGACTGAAAGCAGTAGCACGGGGTCGACTCAGAGCACCCCTTGGGAGACCACTCTAAATAGGGCGTTGAATGTAATGAAAAAAAGGATAAGCTCGGTAAGCCACCGTCAGGTGGTCGTGTGGCCGGCAAAGGCTTGTCCACAAAATGGTCGTCATACTATAACACTGGTGGGCGAAAGGAGAAGAAGACCAGCTCGGAAAGCCGGGCACGCGAGGTTCAAGAACTCAAGGAACAAGTGGCACGGATTCCGGAGATTGTCCAAGAGCAAGTGCAACAACAACTGGGATAGACGCTCACCGGCATTATGCCAACCTTGATTCAGGGGCTGACGACGTGGATTGCGGGCGGCCAACAGGGGCCGCCCCCGGTTCCCAGCTTCACGGCCAGCAACTCGCAGAATGCGCAGGCGGAGCCATTGGTGTCTCCGGTGGAGGCGGCATTGGTGTCTCCGACGCCGGCACAGGCATTGGAGCTTAATGCACCCGGGTGTATGCCGGTCGGCACCTCTGCAGCAAGCGGCCCCTCCGTCAATTGCACGCCCGCCATTGGCGGTGCCTCGACATTAGCCGAGCTCGACGCCATCATCATGGTAACTAATTAAGCCTCTCGGCCGAGGACTTCATCTCCTTGCCTTTGACTGGGCATCCCTGACGCCCTACATGTTTTCGCAGGGCGCCGCCGACATTCCGTGCACTCTCACGCACTTCGTGAACAACGAGTTGGTTGATGTCGCCAAGGGCAGAATCGTTCAACCGGGCAACCCCATGTTCCACGGTAATCTGATGCCACCCACCGTGTATAGGGTTCAACTGGTTCAGGTGCTGCCAGGCTGCGACGAGTTGTTACCTCCGATTCGACCCGCCGGGGCCGACGAAGATGGTGTGATGACCCTCGACGCCTGCCTAAGTTGGCCCCTGCTTTGGCCGAATAGCCAGATTCTTTTGGGGGAGGGGGACACCACCCCAAAGACAACACCGCCAGTCTTGCCGGCGCCAAGCCATGGCAAGACCACCGCAACGCTGCCGGACATCCCTATGGCACATGATCTGAACATTTATATCGCACAGGATCCGGACGACGATGACAACAACGACGGTACATTTGCCAACGTCGATAAGTACTTTGCCGATCATTGGTACGATGGCGAATTCATGGGGCCTCCTTCTCAAGAACCCAACCCTACAAAAGACGATCGCAATCTAGCTGGTACCGCGGAGAAACCAAGTTGCAACAGGCGTCGTCTAGCGTTAGTTCTCAGGAGACGCCTCCAGCTGCTGACTTCACCGAGCCTCAGATAGCTGAGGTGCGAAATATTATCAGCCCCAACACACTCAAGAAGGCGGTCTGTGAGCAGAACTCGGTCCCATTACAGGAGAAGAATAAGGGACGGAAAAGAAAGAGTAACAAGGGTGCGAGCCAGCCGGCACCGAGTATGATCCGTGCTCAGGACGGGCCACCTTCACCTAAGGATATAATGAGGAGGGTGCATGTGGCGGGTAGGCCGATGCTACCGACTAATATGCTCAATGCTGCAACCGGTGCTATGCGGAGTCTGCATGACAGTGTTCTTTCTTTGGAGAAGCGGCGTCTTAGAGAAAAGGATGTGGCATACCCAGTTTTCGTGGCCAAGGTGCCACAGGGCAAGGGCTTTGTGGATAACTCCATCGGGGGTACAATCGTCCTACGGTTTGATGACATCTTCGCTATGTTTAACCTTCATCCGTTGCACTACACCTTCGTTCGGCTATTTTCGCTGAGTATGGAGATGCGGATCATTAGAGACAAGACCCCAGACATCGTGATAGTCGACCCCTTCTACATGCGTGCCAAGATCTTGGGCAGCGCTGGGGACCGGCAAGTCGCGATTTCTTATCTCGAAGGCATCATTCTGGCAAACCAAGATAAGGATAACTTCCTCGTGCCTTACTTTCCCGAGTAAGTCGTCCCCTCAACCGCCCCGTAACATATGATTTCATAGATTTCGATCGTTTTTTTAACATTCCATGTTTTGTGCAGTGACACACATTGCACACTCATCGTCCTAAGCCCGAAATATTCCATGGCCACGTATTTCGACTCGGACCGTCAGTCGAAGGTAGACTACACAAATGTCAAGAAAGTTCTTGATGATGTTCTCCCCGGCTACGCCAAATCTGGAGGTACCTTCACCAGGCCAGTTCGTAAGTACGGCAAGCTCGTGTTCGCCCACAATACGACATTCTGCTGCATCAAGCAGCCGCCTGGCAGTCAGAAGGGTACCTACTACGCCATCCATCACATGTGGGCGATCGTACGGGACCATAATCACCTTCTGCTACCACATAAACTCAAAGATTGGGCCGCGAGCTTGTCGGCATTCCAGGACACGGACATCAGACAAGAATTCTTTCGCATCCAGTCGGAGTTTGCGGAAATCATCCATCAAGATGTCCTTCGTACCTCGGGGCAGTTCAACCTCAGAAATCAACCGTCCAACAGTGACATAGACACAATGCTACAAATGCAGGCTAACAATGCCCGCGATTTCATGACTCCCACGATAGACGGCGGCTTCATCCACGCTCCGGTCCCTTGAGTCGAGTCGAAAGTAGTGATGCTATGTCTAGTTCTGAAACATCGATTGGCTCATGTTGTAATTAAACTTTAATGAACTTGTATGTCTCTTTGGTTTGGATAGTCGTTCAACTTAGATGTAATCGATGCTATTAATGTCTTGCTTTTCTCTTCCGATCCTTTTGTTGCATACTTATATATTGCTTATGTATTGTCTGTGAATTGTTACTAACTTTTCGTTTGGCTAGTGCATAGCGATGTCGTCGTATGTCGTGTACAAGGGTAAGGTTCCCGGAGTCTACGACGACTAGGAGGAGTGTCGGAGACAGGTTCACCGTTTCAGCGGTAACAGTTACAAAGGGTACACCACTAGGGCGGAGGCGGAATCTAGATACGCGCGCTATCTAGCAGGAGAGAGGAGGGAGCGTTGGAGGAACTGGATGAAGACGAGTTTCATCGCGATGATGCTCATCGTGATGACCGCAGCTCTCTTCTATGTGATGGTAGTTTAGATGATCGATATCGACTTGTAATGTGAAGACAAACTCGCTACTCGCGGTCTCGAGACTTGTAATATAATGTTCTATCTTTGTTCGGACTTTTGAATTCGGAGACTAATATGATGAATTGTATTCGGAGACTAATCTTCTATTGTATTCGATGAATCTGGTGTTGCTGTGTGGTGTTGTCTAAATTCTGTCCAATAGTATATTTTGTATCCTGTGAAAATATCAGAAAAGAAAAAAATGATCCCTAATATTCATACTAGTGGCGCACCACTCAAGACACTAATGGCGCACTGTTCAATTGAAACTAATGGTGCATCACCCACCAGTGCGCCATTAGTATGCCAAAGCACATAGGTACATATGGCCCCCTGGGAGGCATACTAATGGCGCACGGTGGGCTATACTAATGGTGCACTGCCTGGTGCGCCATTAGAACACCAGATACTAATGGCGCACCAGGGGTGCGCATTAGTATTTAATTCTAATGGCGTGGTGCTAATGGCGCACCACTAGTGCGCCATTAGTAGGCAAAAGTGGTGCGCCACAAGCATGCCTTTTCCTAGTTGTGTATATGTCACTCTTGATTCATTGCACATCCCGGTACACCGCCGGAGGCATTCATGTAGAGTCATACTTATTGTAGTATCGAGTTGTAATAAAAGTGTGATGATCATCATTATTAGAACATTGTCCCATATGAGGAAAGGCCAATAAAAAAAGAGATGGCCCAAAAAAAAATATAGAGAGGGGCTAATGAAAAAAGAAAAGAGAGAAAGCCCCTCCAAAAAAATGATAGAAAAGAGAGAAGGGACAATTGCTACTATCTTTTTCCACACTTGTGCTTCAAAGTAGCATCGTGTTCTTCATTGTAGAGAATCTCATGTTTAGTCACTTGCATATACTAATGAGAATTTTCATTATAGAACTTGGTTTGTATATTCCAACGATGGGCTTCCTCAAATGCCCTAGATCTTCGTGAGCAAGCAAGTTTGATGCACACCGACTAGTTTCTTTTGCTGAGCTTTCATACATACTTAGCTCTAGTGCATCCGTTGCATGGCAATCCCTACTCACTCACATTTATATCTATTAATGGGTATCTCCATAGCCCGTTGATACGCCTAGTCGATGTGAGACTATCTCCCTCTTTTTTTTGTCTTCTCCACAACCACCTATATTCCACCCATAGTGTTATATCCATGGCTCACGCTCATGTATTGCGTGAAAGTTGAAAGGTTTGAAAAGATAGAGTATGAAAACAAGTGCTTGGCTGAAATCGGGGTTGTGCATGATATGAATATTTTGTGTGATGAAGAGGGAGCATAGCCATGCTATATGATTTTGTAGAGATAACTTTCTTTAACCATAGTATTTTGAGGAGACATGATTGCTTTGTTAGTATGCTTGAAGTATTGTTATTTCTTATGTCAATATAGACTTTTATCTTGAATTTTTCAGATCTGAACATTCATGCCACAATTAAGAGAATTACATTGAAAAACTATATTGGTTAGCATTCCACATCAAAAATTCTTTCTTTATCATTTACAAACTCGAGGACGAGCATGAATTAAGCTTGGGGGTACTTAATACGTCTCCAACGTATCTATAATTTTTTATTGTTCCATGCTATAATTTATGAAGTCTTGGATGTTTAATGGGCTTTATCATACACTTTTATAGCATTTTTGGGACTAACCTACTAACCCAAAGGCCCGATCCAGATTGCTGTTTTTTGCCTGTTTCAGGGTTTCATAGAAAAAGAATATCAAAGGGAGTCCAAATGGAATGAAACCTTTGCGAGAGATATTTTTGGAGAAAATCACGCACAGGGAACTTGAGAACCACGTCAGGGGAGCATCGAGGCGCCCACGAGGGTGGGGGCGCGCCCCCCTGCCCAGGGCGCGCCCCCTGCCTTGTGGGCCCCTCGAGCGTCCCCCGGTATCCTCCTTCTTCCTATATAAGTCTACGTACCCCGAAACCTTCGACAATAGAGAGAAAACCATAATTCCACCGCTCCGTCGGAGGGGGATCCATCACGGAGTTCTTCATCATCATCATCATCATCATCGCCCTCACCATGAGTTGTGAGTAGTTTACCACAGACATTCGGGTCCATATCTAGTATCTAGATGGCTTCTTCTCTCTCTTTGGATCTCAATACAAAGTTCTCCTCGGTCTTCGAGGAGATCTATTCAATGTAATCTCTTTTTGCGGTGTGTTTGTCGAGATCCGATGAGTTGTGAGTTTATGATCGAGATTATCCATGAAATATATTTGGTTCTTCTCTGAACTTTTTATGTGTGCTCATAATATCCTTGGAAGTCTCTTCGAATTATTGGTTTGGTTTGGCCTACTAGATCTATAGTTCTTGCAATGGGAGAAGTGCTTGGCTTTGGGTTCAATCTTGCGGTGTCCTTTCCCAGTGACAGTAGGGGCAGCAAGGCACGTATTGTATTGTTGCCATCGAGGATAAAAAGATGGGGTTTATATCATATTGCTTGAGTTTATCCCTCTACATCATGTCATCTTGCTTAAGGCGTTACTCTGTTCTTATGAACTCAATACACTAGATGCATGCTGGATAGCGGTCGATGTGTGGAGTAATAGTAGTAGATGCAGGCAGGAGTCGGTCTACTTGTCTCATACGTGATGCGTGTATACAATGATCATGCCTAGATAGTCTCATAATTATTCGCTTTGCTATCAATTGCTCGACAGTAATTTGTTTACCCGCCGTAGAATATCGCTATCATGAGAGAAGCCCCTAGAGAACACTATGGCCCCCGGGTCTATTCTCAACATATCAATCTACATCAACTTTACTTTTATCGCTTTTATTTGTTGTTCTTATAAACTAAAAATACCAAAAATATAAACTATCATCTCTATCAGATCTCACTTTCGTAAGTGACCGTAAAGGGATTGACAACCCCTTATCGCGTTGGCTGCGAAGTTCTTATTTGTTTGTGCAGGTGCGCGGGACTCACGCGTGGTCTCCTACTGGATTGATACCTTCGTTCTCAAAAACTGAGGGAAATACTTATGCTACTGTGTTGTATCTCCCTTTCCTCTTCGAGGGAAATACAATGCAAGCTTGAGAAGTAGCATTGTCCATCTCCTGCGTCGTACTCTGGTGTACCTGCATCTGGTGTGTGTTGTAATCTATGAGTCACAAAGACTCAGCAATCCCATTCCCGGTTATCAAAACTAACAAAGCCTTTAGGTGTGGAGAGGTAATAAAGTGTTTGCAGCAAGCACTAAGCTACTAGCTTACGAATTCAGAGCGAGATGAGGATATGTGCCAACAGTCACCAAAGATGATCAATAAGTGATCCTAGCTACTCACGTTCATGCATTACCCCACCGTGTTCACTTTCTGAAAACCCCTTCAAAAAGAGACCATCATGATTACTCACACAGGTAATGTATTCTAAAGGATATGGTTTCAAGTTATCTACAACCGGATATTAACAAATTCCCATCTACCACATAACCGCGGGCACGGCATTTGAAAGTTTATAACCCCGCAGGGGTGTCCCAACTTAGCCCGTCACAAGCTCATGATCCGCGGAGTCGCAACTCGATGTTGGGAAGACCCGAGCATTCTCGGAATCCCGTGCTCAAGATATTTCGACAAAGATAAAACTAATCCAGCAAGACCTCCCAGCGTGCCGACACCCTGATAGTAGCCGCGCGTATCTCGTCTAAGGCCATGATCGGATAGGTCAGCCTATAGGTATATACCAGATACCCCGGCTCAGAGAAACCGGAACGCCCCACTTTCCAGCCCAGAGATCAAGGAGAAGTCTCTGGAAAACGGTACTTCTTGACATAGAACAAATCAGCTCTTATTACAAGAATAATAATACAAAGGTCTGATGTTTCAAAGAAGCACATCAGCATAGCGACACTATGCCGGAGATAATACCCTTGCTCTATGCTAGCAGCGGAACAACTCATAGCAGCGGAATACTTCTAGCAGCGGAACAATGACGAAGGTTGTGAACTCCACTCCGCAGGGACTCTGGCTGGGACAAGATCTAGCTCGCACGCACGGCAACCTCGACAAGCAATCAAGCAATCATGGCATCACCTGCAATCTGGCATGACACACCAGGTTAGTACATTGAATGTACTTGCAAGCTCACAACAACCAAAAGCATCAAGGCAAAACAACAACATAGCATTACAGGTTAATTAATTAACAAATACCATAATGAAGCAACTACTAAGCATGGTATGAAACTGATACAACAGTGATAAATCACCATCTCAGATCTCCATAATCATATCTCTCTTGGCTATCCGGCCAAGAAGTATGCCATCTCGATCACCTCGTGATCAAAACAAACATGATCTTTCCGGTGATCATTACCATGACCAACACTTGGTCTCCAACATCATAATTAATATCCTGCCAATCTGGACCGCTCAAAATATTAATTTATATATCACTTATAATTTATTTCGTCATTCCGTCATTTGAGTGTTGATCGAACGGTGTGACCTAATATGAACCCATGCCCATGACGGAGGACGCGGCTATCGATAGATGAAACAAATACACTCTGCAGAGGTAGCGCACTTTACCCACACCACAAAACCCATGGCATCGCACTCCCATTCGGGTGGACCAACGGTGTTCCAACAAAACCGATCTACTACCATGACACTCTCCCGGCCACTCCGACACACTCCCCACTGGGCTAGTCCTATGTGGCCCCGTGTCTACCAATGACACCAATGGCCACCGTCGTGGCCAAAACAATTAGCTATCCCAAACGGGGACAAAAGCGCTTATCATCCAACTACGGGCACACAAGGTTATGTCTGCCTACCTGATCAGGGTAGCGCACGCCCATAACCTTCCCTCGTTGGAGGCACCGGCGAGAGGCATGACAATAGCATCACATTAGGGCCTTCCCATAAAAGGAAAATGTGGTTGCACTGGAGAAAGCCTGGTTCGGTGGCACCTGACCAACTTAATGACGGAATTTATCCTCAAAAATATAACTAGGATACTGATACTCCGATATCAACTATTAAACTATAATCCAAGAACGATAATACTACTACTCAAATATCAAGAACTAATTATCCAGCTATGATCCACATGCAAACATTATCTCCATTATCATTCTCCAAAACATAATATCAACTAGCATCATGATGAAACTAACACTAGCCACTAGTAAATCCAAAGGAAACATGATATCCAACGTAATACTCCAAAATAATACCAGATACTATCATGAAAAATAGCAACTAAGAATCCAAAGGCAACATGATATCCAAAGCAAATACTCCAGAAATAATAACAGATACTATCATGAAAATATCCACTAAGAATCCAAACGCAACAGGTCATCCACATAATCATCAAAATATAAGTTCTAGTACTCCAAGCAATATTATGGCAATAACAAGATCAACATACAACTCCGAGAAATGCCATGAACAAGATCATACCTAGCTACTGCAATCTTTCAAAATAAGTTCAAATAAGGAACCAAGTCACTGCATTGCAATCATGCAAATGGAGGGTGTGGCTTGCCTCGGGTGGAAGAAATCACCGGAAGAAAGTGCGGAAACATCGCAGAAGGATTTGCTGAAAACACTTCTCTCTTGAAAGAGGCTGGTTAATGACAAGGGCAAAATGGTCATTTTAAGAATGTTGAAACATAATTAAAATGATGCCAACAGAACGGGCTCGACGAGACGAAGAGATGGGCTTTGGAATCACCTCAATTGGAGTTAGGATCAAAAAGATATGAGTGTTTCTCTGCCAGGGACCTATTTGTAATAGAAACTTTTACAGACTGGGCCAAAACTGAAAAACTGAAAGCGCATTCCAGGAACTATGCTTTCGGGACAGTGAAGGCGTATTTTTGGCCGAAGTCGCAATGGTTTACGCTTCCACTGAAACGAAAGCGTATTCGGTGTAATTACGTTTCCACTTAATTGACGTGGCAGCGGGGGGCCGGGTGCGTGGTCGCTGACGGGCGGGTCCCACGGGGCTGTGGCACGTCACTTATCCAGCTAAACAGGCAAGGTCAACGCCGGCCCACTGGCCAGCTGGGGCAAGGCCATCGTCTCCTTCCTCGCGCTCGCTCGACGGGGCAGAGGGGAGAGCGCGGCTCCAGCGCCTGTCCGGCCGGCTCCGACCACCGTTTGGAGCGCCCAGACCACCTACGCGTAGAGGAGGCCGAGGCGAACCTGTCCCCGCAGGGCACGGACGTCGAGGAGGTCGGGATGGAGCAAGGCACCAGACGCGGTGGAGGAGAGCTTCGGCTGGAACTGGGCTCGCGGCTAACGTGGCTCCGACGAAGGGGAGAGGACCTGGGAGTGGTCACCGGAGTGGTGGTGGTCTGCTGGTGGTGGTAGGAGCGAGGGATGGGCTCGGGTTCGCTCCAATTTAGGAGGACCGAGGCGGTGGCCATGGTGACAGAGGAAGGGCAGGAGAGCTCTTCGAGCTCGTTGGAGAGGCTTGGCGGGGTCTGGGAGGTTTGTGGAGGCGAGTGGAGGAGGCTGGTGAGCACGGGGGGTCTCTGGGTGGCATAAATAGGCGGGGTGAGGGAGGCCGAGCTCGAGTGTCGCCGCGAGGATCCGGGCAAGGCTCTGGCGACGGCCAGCAAGCACGGGAGGGCGTGGGGAACATGACGAGTAATGATTCAGAGCTCACGGAGGGGTAGGCGACGCCGGAGAGCAGAGGAAGAGGTCAAGGGGAGCTCGGAGCCAAACGAAGCACTGTGCCCTCGTGGGTGTTCGACGGCGAGTGTCGGTGAGCGTCAGTGAGGAAGCTGCCGAAGGGGGAGAGGGGTCCAGGGGAACGGAGACGATGAGGTGAAGCCAAGGGACACGCTCACGCGCGCGAAGACGACGAGAGGAAGAGGTGCCGAAGCACAGACGACGCCTGGGCGCAACCGCAGTGCACAGAGCGCGTGCACAGGCACGCCATTGTCGTGATCACCATGTGCACTAGCATGGAGTGGGGCAGATGAGCTGTAATGTGTTGTCTAGTGGTAAGTCCTTCCAGGGTAAGTGTGAACTACAGTGGTAGTTTGGTTAAAAGCGTTCTGGTTAAATGGTAACCAAGGCCTGAAGTTTACAGCAGTAAACTTTGAAGAGAACTGCTGATCAATAGGGAGAACTTTGGAAGCAAAGAGTTTGTCTGTGAGGTTGAGGTAAAGAAGGACTTTCATCCTGGTAAGTTTCAGAAGACTTTGATAAATATTTAATGTAGTTGCTTAACAACCACATAAATCTGGTCACAAACTAGATTAGGATGATGCAGTCAAATGGTGATTCCATTTGGGATGAAATTTGGCAAGGCTTAGGGATTTGGACATGGTAAGATGTTGTGAAAAATTCATAACAATTGGACAAGCTAAATTGGTATTTCCTTCACAAGTATCCTCTCTATCCAGAAACTTAGGAAAATTCCTGTGGGAAAATGGCTACATAAAATGTGCCCAAAATTGGTGGAGGTAGGTTATATGGGTGGGAGAAGGTCCTGGAATATTTTCAGCCATAATGGAGCAAGATAAAATATACTTGCTTCATAAACTGAAAATTTGGACAGAAACAAAGATTTGAAGGTGTGCTCACATGGTTGATCGGATGGAGCTGAAATTTGGAGGAGTGGGATAATATGATCACAATAAGAGGCATGCAAAATTTCAACTCATTTGAATGCCCCTAGCTAGTACTTCCCTCACAATGACTTCTGTTTGACAGAAACTTTGAAAAATCATCGAGGAAGATTGGCTAGGCAAATAAAGTTGAATTTTGGCATGTGGCAATTATTTGGACAGAAAAGAATGCCCAACAAGTTTGGGGTCAATTGGGCAAAGATAAATAGCACTTGCTTCACAAAGTGCCATTTTGGGAAGAATAGGAAAAGGAACATTGGAGGATTATTTTTTAACATGGCAATGAAAGGTTTTGCCATATTTGATGAAGATATGACCCAGACAATTATGAGAATTATTTGGGTATTTTAGGACTGATGGAAATATAGGTTGCTTCACAACCTAGGGCACACAGGGTTATTCCTTTAATAGAAAAAGGAATATTCCCTAGAAAAAGATTTTAGGGTTTGGTCAGGCAGTGAAGTGACATGATCTTGGCAAGGTTTTGAGAAAGATGAGCCACATGGGAGAGGGAATGAAGATGATTTCCCAGGTGACAAGGCCACAGAATCACTCCAGAAAGAAAAACAGAGCAAAAACCAATAAATCAAGAAGAAAAAGAAAAGGGCCAAAACCAGGCTGTTACAAACATTCCCCCCCTTAAAGAAATCTCGTCCTCGAGATTTTGTGGGTCACGAAACAAGTATGACTTGAGGATACCGTTTCCAACTCGGATATCCATTTCCTTTATTCATAGTTCCCCCAAGAATTTTAGATGATCTGATTATCTTTGCTCGGGGGTGGTTTGCTTGACCTTTCCCCAAATTCTGATGAGTTTTTTCTCCCACACCAAATCATTTTGTTGACGCTGATTCTTTCATATCTGCAGTGATATCCAATGCATCTGAGCATAAATTTCCTTTTTCCTTGAAAACCTTTTTACTCCTGCCATGGGGTTGCTTCAAATAACTGCGGGCCTTCTGGCTTCTATAAATGCTGAGAATTATTCATGGCCATCTTCTGACGGGATCTGCCTTCTCATAAGAGCATCTTTATAATCACCCATTTACATTGTGACATTTGATAGCACACAAGGTGTTCCTCCGGTATTCGGGAGTTGCATAATCTCATAGTCATAAGAACATGTATAAGTCATGAACAAAGCAATAGCAGTAAAACTAAACGATCATAGTGCTAAGATAACGGATGGGTCTTGTCCATCACATCATTCTCCTAATGATGTGATCCCGTTGATCAAATGACAACTCATGTCTATGGCTAGGAAACATAACCATCTTTGATCAATGAGCTAGTCTAGTAGAGGCATACTAGGGACACTATGTTTTGTCTATGTATTCACACATGTACTAAGTTTTCGGTTAATACAATTCTAGCATGAATAATAAACATTTATCATGATATAAGGAAACAAATAATAACTTTATTATTGCCTCTAGGGAATATTTCCTTCAGTCTCCCACTTGCACTAGAGTCAATAATCTAGTTCACATCGCCATGTGATTTAATACCGATAGTTCACATCGTTATGTGCATAACACCCATAGTTCACATCGCCATGTGACCAACACCCAAAGGGTTTACTAGAGTCAATAATCTAGTTCACATTGCTATGTGATTAACACCCAAGAGTAATAAGGTTTGATCATGTTTTGCTTGTGAGAGAAGTTTAGTCAATGGGTCTGTCACATTCAGATCCGTATGTATTTTGCAAATTTCTATGTCTACAATGCTCTGCATGGAGCTACTCTAGCTAATTGCTCCCACTTTCAATATGTATCCAGATTGATACTTAGAGTCATCAGGATTATTGTCAAAGCTGGCATCGACGTAACCCTTTACGAGGAACTCTTTATCATCTCCATAATCGAGAAACATTTCCTTAGTCATCCAGTTACTAAGGATAATTTTTGACCAATGTAAAGTGATCTACTCCTGGATCACTATTGTACCTCCTTGTCAAACTCATGGAAAGGTACACAACAGGTTTGGTACACAGCATGGCATACTTTATAGAACCTATGGCTGAGGCATAGGGAATGACTTTCATTCTCTCTATATTTTTCTGCCGTGGTGAAGCTTTGAGTCTTTACTCAACTTCACGCTTTACAAATCAGGAAAGAACTCCTTCTTTGACTGATCCATTTTGAACTACTTCAAAATCTTATCAAGGTATGTACGCATCGAAAGTCTTATCAAGCATCTTGATCTATCTCTATAGATCTTGATGCCCAATATGTAAGCAGCTTCACTGAGATCTTTCTTTGAAAAACTCCTTCCAAACACTCCTTTATGCTTTCCAGAATATTCTACATTATTTTTGATCAACAATATGTCATTCACATATACTTATCAGAAAGGTCGTAGTGCTCCCACTCACTTTCTTGTAAATACAGGCTTCACCGTAAGTCTGTATAAAACCATATGCTTTGATCAGCTCATCAAAGCTTATATTCCAACTCCGAGATGCTTGCACCAGTCCATAGATGGATCGCTGGAGCTTGCACACTTTGTTAGCACCTTTAGGATCGACAAAACCTTCTGGTTGCATCATATACAACTCCACTTTAATAAATCCATTAAAGAATGCAGTTTTGTTATCCATTTGCCAGATTTTATAAAATATGGCAATTGCTAACATGATTCGGACAGACTTAAGCATCGCTACGGGTGAGAAAGTCTCATCATAGTCAACTCCTTGAACTTGTCGAAAACCTTTCACAACAAGTCGAGCTTTGTAAACAGTAACATTACCATCAGCGTCGGTCTTCCTCTTGAAGATCCATTTATTTTCGATGGCTTGCCGATCATCGGGCAAGTCAACCAAAGTCCACACTTTGTTCTCATACATGGATCCCATCTCAAATTTCATGGCCTCAAGCCATTTTTCGGAATCTGGGCTCATCATCGCTTCCTCATAGTTCGTAGGTTCATCATGGTCTAGTAACATGACTTCCAGAACAGGGTTGCCATACCACTCTGGCGCGGAACGTACTCTGGTTGATCTACAAAGTTAACTTGATCCAAAGTTTCATGATCATCATCATTAGCTTCCTCACTAATTGGTGTAGGAATCACTGGAACTAGTTTCTGTGATGTACTACTTTCCAATCTGGGAGAAGGTACAATTACCTCATCAAGTTCCACTTTCCTCCCACTCACTTCTTTCGAGAGAAACTCCTTCTCTAGAAAGGATCCATTCTTAACAACGAATATCTTGCCTTCGGATCTGTGATAGAAGGTGTACCCAACAGTCTCCTTTGGGTATCCTATGAAGACACATTTCTCCGACTTGGGTTCGAGCTTATCAGGTTGAAGATTTTTCACATAAGCATCGCAGCCCCAAACTTTAAGAAACAACAACTTTGGTTTCTTGCCAAACCACAGTTCATAAGGTGTCGTTTCAACGGATTTAGATGGTGCCGTTATTTAACATGAATGCAGTTGTCTCTAATGCATAACCCAAAACGATAGTGGTAAATCGGTAAGAGACATCATAGTTCGCACCATATCTAATAAAGTACGATTACGACGTCCGGACACACCATTACGCTGTTGTGTTCCGGGTGGCATGAGTTATGAAACTATTCCATATTGTTTCAAATGAAGACCAAACTCGTAACTCAAATATTCGCCTCCACGATCAGATCGTAGAAACTTTATTTTCTTGTTACGATGATTCTCTACTTCACTCTGAAATTCTTTGAACTTTTTAAATGTTTAAGACTTGTGTTTCATTAAGTAGATATACCCATATCTGCTCACATTGTAAGTGAAGGTCGGAAAATAACAATACTCACCGTGAGCCTCAACATTCATCGGTCCACATACATCAGTATGTATGATTTCCAACAAATATGTTGCTTGCTCCATTGTTCCGGAGAACAGAGTTTTAGTCAACTTGCCCATGAGGCATGGTTCGCAAGCAACAAGTGATTCATAATCAACTGATTCCAAAAGTCCATCACTATGGAGTTTCTTCATGCGCTTTACACCAATATGACCTAAACGGCAGTGCCACAAATAAGTTGCACTATCATTATTAACCTTGCATCTTTTGGCTTCAATGTTATGAATATGTGTATCATTACGATCGAGATCCAACAAATTATTTTCATTGGGTGTATGACCATCGAAGGCTTTATTCATGTAAACAGAATAACAATTATTCTATGACTTTAAATGAATAACCGTATAGCAACAAACATGATCAAATCATATTCATGCTCAACGCAAATGACAAATAACATTTATTTAGGTTCTACACTAATCCCGAAATTATAGGGAGGGTGCGATGATGATCATATAAATCTTGGAACCACTTCCAACACACATCGTCACTACACCTTTAACTAGTCTCTGTTCATTCTGCAACTCTTGTTTCGTGTTACTAATTTTAGCAACTGAACTGGTATCAAATACCCAGGGGTTGCTATGAACACTAGTAAAATACACATCAATAATCTGTATATGAAATATACCTTTGTTCACTTTGCCATCCTTCTTATCCGCCAAGTATGTAGGGCAGTTCCACTTCCAGTGACCATTTCCTTTGAAGTAGAAGCACTTAGTTTCAGGCTTGAGTTTAGCTTTGGGTTTCTTCACGGGAGTGATAACTTGCTTTGTCATTCTTTTCGAAGTTCCCCTTCTATCCTTTTGCCCTTTACTTGAAACAAGTGGTCTTGTTAACCATCAACACTTGATGCTCTTTCTTGATTTCTACCTTCGCCGGTTTCAGCATCGCGAAGAGCTCAGGAATTACTTTCGTCATCCCTTGCATATTATAGTTCATCACAAAGTTCTACTAACTTGGTGACAGTGACTAGAGAACTTTGTCAATTACTATCTTATCTGGAAGATTAACTCCCACTTGATAAGTAATTGTAGTACCCAGACATTATGAGCACATGCTCACAGGTTGGCTATTCTCCTCCATCTTGTAGGCAAATTAATGTCAGAGGATTTATACCTCTCGACACGGGAATGAGTATGAAATACTAATTTTAACTCTTGGAACATCTCATATGCTCCATAGCGTTCAAAACGTTTTTTAAAAGTCCCGGTTATAAGCCGTAAAGCATGGCGCACTAAACTATCAAGTAGTCATCATACCGAGCTTGTCAAACATTCATAACGTCTACATTCTACTCCTGCAATAGATATGTCACCTAGCGGTGCATCAAGGACATAATATTTCTATGCAGCAATGAGGAAAGTCCTCAGATCACGGAACAAGTCCGCATCATTGCTACTAACATCTTTCAACTTAGTTTTCTCTAGGAACATATAAAAAACATAGGGGAGCTATAACGCGAGCTATTGATCTACAACATAATTTGCAAATACTATCAGGACTAAGTTCAAGATAAATTAAAGTTCAATTAATCATATTACTAAAGAACTCCCACTTAGATAGACATCCCTCTAGTCATCTAAATGATCACGTGATCGAAATTAACTAAACCATGTCCGATCATCACGTGAGATTTAGTAGTTTTCAAAGGTGAACATCTTATGTTGATCATATCTACTATATGATTCAAGCTCGACCTTTCGGTCTCCAGTGTTCCGAGGCCATGTCTGTACATGCTAGGCTCGTCAAGTTTAACCCGAGTATTCTGCATGTGCAAAACTGGCTTACACCCGTTGTATGTGAACGTAGAGCTTATCACACCCGATCATCACATGGTGTCCCGGCACGACGAATTTTCGCAACGGTGCATACTCAGGGAGAACACTTGTACCTTGAAATTTTGTAAGGGATCGTCTTAGAATGCTACCGCTGTACTAAGCAAAATAAGAAGCATAATAAGATAAACATCACATGCAATCAAAATATGTGACATGATATGGCCATCATCATCTTGTGCTTTTGATCTCCATCTCCAAGGCACCGTCATGATCACCATCATCACCGGCGCGACACCTTGATCTCCATCGTAGCATCGTTGTCATCTCGCCAACTATTGCTTCCACGACTATCGATACCGCTTAGTGATAAAATAAAGCAATTACATGGCGATTGTATTTCATACAATAAAGCGACAACCATATGGCTCCTGCCAGTTGCCGATAACTTTACAAAACATGATCATCTCATACAATAATGTATAACGCATCATGTCTTGACCATATCACATCACAACATGCCCTGCAAAAACAAGTTAGACGTTCTCTACTTTGTTGTTGCAAGTTTTACGTGGCCGCTATGGGCTTAGCAAGAACAAAACCACAACGATTTTTCGTCAAGTATGTGTTGTTTTAACCTTCACAAGGACCGGGTGAAGTCACACTCGATTCAGCTAAAGTGAGAGAGACAGACACCCGCCAGTCACCTTTAAGCAATGAGTGCTCATAACGGTGGAACCAGTCTCACGTAAGCGTACGCGTAATGTCGGTACGGGCCGCTTCATCTCACGATACCACCGAACCAAAGTATGACATGCTGGTAAGCAATATGACTAGTATCGTCCACAACTCACTTGTGTTCTACTCGTGCATATCATCTACGCATAGACCTGGCTCATGATGCCACTGTTGGGGAACGCAGTATTTCAAAATTTTCCTATGATCACGCAAGATCTATCTACTAGATGTATAGCAACGAGAGGGGAGAGTGTGTCTACGTACCCTCGTAGACCTAAACCAGAAGCGTCTAGTGACGCGGTTGATGTAGTCGAACTTCTTCACGATCCAACCGATCAAGCACTGAACGTACGTCACCTCCGTGTTCAGCACACGTTTATCTTGATGACGTCCCACGATCTCTTGATCAAGTTGAACTTGACGGGAGAGTTTCGTCAGCACGACGGCATGGTGACAGAGATGATGAAGCTACCGGCGCAGGGCTACGCCTAAGCACTGCAACAGTATGACTGAGGTGTGTTTCTGTGGAGGGGGGCACCGCACACGACTAGAACAATGTTTCTTGTGTGTCTTTGGGTGCCCCCCTACCCCCGTATATAAAGGAGCAAAGGGGAGGTGCGGCTGGCCTTCTAAGGCGCGCCAGGAGTAGGATTCCTACTCCTAGTAGGAATAGGAATCCCCTTCCCTATTCCTACTAGGAGTAGGAAAGGAAGGGGAGAGGAGAAGGAAAGGAGAGGTGGCGCCTCCCCCCCCTTTTCCTAGTCCAACTAGGAACCCTAGGGGGGTGCGGCCAGCCCTATGGGCTGCCCCTCTCTTTCCCTCACAGGCCCACTATGGCCCATACTCCCTCGGGGGGGTTCCGGTAACCCCCTCCGGCACTCCGGTTAAATCCGAAACTTTTCCGGAACACTTCTGGTGTCCATATATAGTCGTCTAATATATCAATCTTTACGTCTCAAACATTCGGAGACTCCTCGTCATGTCCGTGATCTCATCCGGGACTCTGAACTACCTTCGGTACATCAAAACTCATAAACTCATAATACCGATCGTCATCAAACGTTAAGCGTGCGGACCCTACGGGTTCGAGAACTATGTAGACATGACCAAGAATCATCTCCGGCCAATAACCAATAGCGGAACCTGGATGCTCATATTGGCTCCCACATATTCTACGAAGATCTTTATCGGTCAAACCGCATAACAACATATGTTGTTCCCTTTGTCATCGGTATGTTACTTGCCCAAGATTCGATCATTGGTATCTCAATACCTAGTTCAATCTCGTTACCGGCAAGTCTCTTTAGTCGTTACGTAATACATTATCTCGTGACTAACTCATTAGTCATTTGCTTGCAAGGCTTATTATGATGTGCATTACCGAGAGGGCCCAGAGATACCTCTCCGACACTCGTAGTGACAAATCCTATTCTTGATCGACGCCAACACCACGAACACTTTTGGAGACACCTGTAGAGCATCTTTATAATCACCCAGTTACGTTGTGACGTTTGATAGCACACAAGGTGTTCCTCCGGTATTCGGGAGTTGCATAATCTCATAGTCATAGGAACATGTATAAGTCATGAAGAAAGCAATAGCAGTAAAACTAAACGATCATAGTGCTAAGCTAACGGATGGGTCTTGTCCATCACATCATTCTCCTAATGATGTGATCCCGTTGATCAAATGACAACTCATGTCTATGGCTAGGAAACATAACCATCTTTGATCAATGAGCTAGACTAGTAGAGGCAAACTAGGGACACATGTACTAAGTTTTCAGTTAATACAATTCTAGCATGAATAATAAACATTTATCATGATATAAGGAAATAAATAATAACTTTATTATTGCCTCTAGCGAAAATTTCCTTCAACCTGGACTAGCTCGGAGGCGAGGACGTACTTGGTAACCCTGTAGCAGGACATGAATGTCGCAACCACATTATTATCAAGCAGACGGAAAGTATCCGTACTCGTCCAAGAAATAAGGATAGCAGGGAAAAATTGAGTCTGCTGGCATTGCCCTTTCTTGATGACGAAGGCCATTAAGGGTTGCCAACACGACAAGAAAAAGGACAATCTAGGGTAGAAGCATGTCTACCACCAAAACAAAAATGGGGCTGAAGGAAGGAATTCGGCGCGGTACCTGAGCACCATTCTTGCAAACAGTGTCGAGATCACTTGGCATCACTCTGCTGGGACAGAAATGACGCCAAACACCGAAGAACGAGCAAGAAAAGAAAATGGAGAAATGCAAGGGCTGGGCTGTAGTGGATCCGAACCGATGCCATCTACACTCACCAGATTAAACCGTTAGTAGCAAAATAATAAGGCTATATGCATGCTATACAACAAACAAATGCATTAATCAAATGCAACAAACAAGGTAGACTATATACTACCGATTACTACCAGTTTCTACAGCTCACGCTAACTCGGGCGTCCTACAGCCAGACCTGCTCTGATACCAATCCTGTGGCACCCCGGCTTAGAGAAACCGGAACGCCCCGTTTTCCAGCCCAGAGATCGAGGAGAAGTCTCTAGAAAACGGTACTGCTTGACATAGAACAAATCATCTCTTATTACAAGAATAATAATACAAAGGTCTGATGTTACAAAGAAGCACATCAGCACAGCGACACTACGCCGGTGATACTACCCTTGCTCTATGCTAGCAGCGGAACAACAAATAACAGCGGAATACTTCTAGCAGCGGAACAATGACGAAGCTGGTGAACTCCACTCCGCAGGGACTCTAGCTGGGACACGATCTAGCTCGCACGCACGGCAGCCTCGACAAGCAATCAAGCAATCATGGCATCACCTGCAATCTGGCATGACACGCTAGGTCAGTATGTTGAATGTACTTGCAAGCTCACAACAACCAAAAGCATCAAGGCAAAACAACAACATAGTGATATGTCTCCAACGTATCTATAATTTTTGATTATTCCATGCTATTATTTATAATGTTTTGGATGTTTAATGGGCTTTGTCATACACTTTTATATCATTTTTGGGACTAACCTGCTAACCCAAAGGCTGTTTTTTGCATGTTTCAGGGTTTTGCAGAAAAGGAATATCAAATGGAGTCCAAACGGAATGAAACCTTCGGGAGAGATATTTTTAGAGAAAATCACGCACGGGAGGCTTGAGAACCACGTCAGGGGAGCCACAAGGTGCCCACGAGGGTGGGGCGCGCCCCCTTCCCAGGGCACGCCCCCCTGCCTCGTGGGGCCCTCGTGAGTCCCCCGGTGTCCTCCTTCCTCCTATATAAGTCTACGTACCCCGAAACCATCAGAAACAGAGAGAAAACCCTAATTCCACCACTGTAACCTTCTGTTCCTGTGAGATCCCATCTTGGAGCCTGTTTTGGAGCTCCGCCGGAGGGGGGATCCATCACGGAGTGCTACTACATCATCATCATCGCCCTCACCATGAGTTGTGGGTAGTTTACCACAGACCTTCGGGTCCATAGCTAGTATCTAGATGGCTTCTTCTCCCTATTTGGATCTCAATACAAAGTTCTCCTGGGTCTTCGAGGAGATCTATTCGATGTAATCTCTTTTTGCGGTGTGTTTCTCGAGATCCGATGAATTGTGAGTTTATGATCAAGATTATCTATGAGAAATATTTGGTTCTTTTCTGAACTCTTTATGTGTGCTCATAATATCCTTGCAAGTCTCTTCGAATTATTGGTTTGGTTTGGCCTACTAGATCTATAGTTCTTGCAATGGGAGAAGTGCTTGGCTTTGGGTTCAATCATGCGGTGTCCTTTCCCAGTGATAGTAGGGGCAGCAAGGCATGTATTGTATTGTTGCCATCGAGGATAAAAAGATGGGGTTTATATCATATTGCTTGAGTTTATCCGTCTACATCATGTCATCTTGCTTAAGGCGTTACTCTGTTCTCATGAACTCAATACACTAGATGCATGCTGGATAGCGGTCGATGTGTGGAGTAATAGTAGTAGATGCAGGCAGGAGTCGGTCTACTTGTCTCGGACGTGATGCCTTTATACAATGATCATGCCTAGATAGGCTCGTAATTATTCACTTTTTTATCAATTGCTCGACAGTAAGTCGTTTACCCGCCGTAGAATATCGCCATCATGAGAGAAGCCACTAGAGAACACTATGGCCCCCCAGGTCTATTCTCAACATATCAATCAACATCTACTTTACTTTTTCTGCTTTTACTTTCTGTTCTTATAAACAAAAATACCAAAAATATAAACTATCATCTCTATCAGATCTCACTTTCGTAAGTGACCGTAAAGGGATTGACAACCCCTGATCGCATTGGCAGCGAAATTCTTATTTGTTTGTGCAGGTGCGAGGGACTCACGCGTGGTCTCCTACTGGATTGATACATTGGTTCTCAAAAACTGAGGGAAATACTTACGCTACTGTGCTGCATCTCCCTTTCCTCTTCGAGGGAATACAACGCAAGCTCGAGAAGTAGCAAGAAGAATTTCTGGCGCCGTTGCCGGGGAGGCTTACGCAAAAGTCATATGCCAAGTACCTATCACAAACCCTTATCTTTCGCATTACATTTTTTGCCTCATGTTTTCCTCTTCCCCACATCACCCTTGCCGTTTTATTTGCCCTTCTTTCGCCGTGTGTTTATGGTTCGCTTGCTTCTTGTTTGCTTGTGTGTTGCTTGTCTGATTGCCCCCATGTCTGAGATGGGGGACAGTTTTATCGAGAAGGGTAGTAATGTCGAGGGCAACATCTATGCTGACCCCCCGGATGAAGCTACCACTTTACGTATTAAGAAGTTCTGTGGTGGTAGTGGTAATATCATTGGAAAAGGAGTTCTTCAAGACTTCTTTACTTGTGCCGGCGCTTTGCTCACTATGGGTGGTTCTATTCTTCACAGAACTAGTAGCCATGCGGATGTTGTATCTATGCTTATAGCAGAAATTGAAAGCCAATTTATACATATGCATCCCTGTATTCAAAGAATCTTTTTGGAGTTTTCCAATATTGAGCATTCTTCTGTTAAGCGTGAAGCTACTATCTTTTTGGCTCATGAATTTAGATTTATCATGAAAGAGGCCAAAGAAATCTTTGCTCATTACGGAGTAGATGTCGGTCGACCTCCCATAGAGGCAATCTTGTTCAATCAGGAAGACATAATGCGGTTGCGATCTCCTGATCATGTTGCTTTTAATGAAAACCTTAGAAAGAAGGTTCCTACTGAGGTCTTGATTGATAGAATTTCTGAGATGAACGATGATTTTGCTGTTCAAAACAATGGGCTAGGCTTCTCCCTTGAGGGAAGGTTTATGACCTTTTGCCAAAAGAATGCCTATAACGATGAATTGGTTGTCCACTACAAAGGGCCAAAAGAGGAACCTATTCCTCCTGAGATTGATGTAGAGAACTTTTGTCCCATTAAATTTAGCCCTTTTGATTACTTTTGCTTGCCACAAAAGAAGCATTCTGCTGAATGTAGGGAATATTAGATGAGCTTTCGTGACATATCGTATCATTATGGCATTCCCTAGATCTATATTGTATCGTGCCTAGCTAGGGGCGTAAAACGATAGCGCTTGTTGGGAGTAAACCCAATTATATATTATTATTTTATTTTTGCTGCTGTTAGGGAATAAATATTGCATCTAGCTTCTGTTTAGATGTGGTTTCATGTTTTGTTTAGTGTTTGTGCCAAGTAGAACCTTTGGGAAGACTTGTGTGAAGTTTATATGATCTTGCTGTGAAAAACAGAATTGTTTGCGCTCGCTAGAACGGTCATCAGATTTTACCGGAGCATGCTATTTAGTTGATTCTTTTTGCAGATGGTTAATAGACAAATTCCTCACGTTTACCAATTTAGTTTGAATTTTTTGGAGTTACAGAAGTGTGCGAAACCTGCAGATTACTATAGACTGTTCTGTTTTTGACAGATTCTGTTTTTCGTGTGTTGTTTGCTTATTTCAATGCATCTATGAGTAATATTGTGAAGTATGAACCATAGAGAAGTTGGAATACAGTAGGTTTAACACCAATATAAACAAAGAATGAATTCATTGCAGTACCTTTGAGTAGTGGTTTGCTTTCTTATACTAACGGAGCTCACGAGAATTTTTGTTTATGTTTTGTGTTGTGAAGTTTTCAAGTTTTGAGTATTGCTTTGATGGACTATAGAACAACGAGTAGCAAAGGCCTAAGCTCGGGTATGCCCATGGAACCCCAAGTAAAATTCGAGGACAATAAAAAGCCTAAGCTTGAGGATGCCCCGGGAAGGCATCCCCTCTTTCGTCTACATCCATCGGTAACTATACTTGGAGCAATATTTTTATTCACCACATGATATGTGTTTTGATTGGAGCGTCTTGTATAATTTGAGTATTTTCTTGTTAGTTTGCCACATTTATCCTTGCTGGACACTGTAGGATCGAAGAAGTAGGTCTAGAGGGGGGGTGATTAGACTACTTGACAATATAAAAATCTGCCTTTTGGTTATGCAAAGTTTTAGGCAGTTTCACAATTAAGATTATGTCAAATAACACACTACACATGCAATTCTAGAGTATGGGCAGTGGAAAGTAAATTGCATATATAGTAAAGAGAGGTGGAGAAGATCAAACGCAGTTTGGTGACACGAAGATTTTTGTCGTGGTTCCGATAGGTGGTGCTATCGTACATCCACGTTGATGGAGACTTCAACCCACGGAGGGTAACGGCTGCGCGAGTCCACGGAGGGCTCCACCCACGAAGGGTCCACGAAGAAGCAACCTTGTCTATTCCATCATGGCCTACGCCCACGGAGGACTAGCCTTACTCGGGGTAGATCTTCACGAAGTAGGCGATCTCCTTGCCCTTACAAACTTCTTGGTTCAACTCCACATCTCAAGACGAAGGCTCCCAAGCGACACCTAACCAATCTAGGAGGCACCACCCCCCAAAAGGTAATAGACGGTGTTGATGGTGATGAACTCCTTGCTCTTGTGCTTCAAATGATAATCTCCCCAACACTCAACTCTCCTCACTGATATGGCTATGGTGGAAGAAAGGTTTGAGTGGAAAGCAACTTGGGAAGGCTAGAGATCAAGTTTCATATGGTAGGAATGGAATGGCTTGATCTCAACACAAGGGTAGGTGGTTCACTTCTCAGAAAGTGTATGGTAGAAGTGGTGGTACTTTCTGATGGCTCTCCTCACGAATGAAGAGGGGGTGGAGGGGTATATATAGCCTCCACACAAAATCCAACCGTTACACACACATTTGACCAATCTCGGTGAGACCGAAGTTAAAACTCGGTCAGACCGAAAGTTTAAATATAGTGAACGTTGGGATTTTCGGTGGGACCGAAAATACCATCTCGGTGGGACCGAAAGTGCAAAAGATATGAACGTTGGGAATTTCGGTGGGACCGAGAAAGAAAACTCGGTTGGACCGATTTGAGAAAAGACAGGAACATGCCAGAATCGGTGAGACCGATAATGCAAACTCGGTGAGACCGATTTGACCCAAGACAGAACCTGGCCATTTCGGTAAGACCGAAAATGCAAACTCGGATATTCCGAAATGATGTGAAGTGGTTACAGAAGGTTGGCAGTTCAGTTTCGGTGAGACCGATCTCAAACTCGGTGTGACCGATTTTTCTAGGGTTTGGAAAATGGCAGAAGTGGTTCATCTCGGTGGGACTGAGTTGGAAGAATCGGTTTGTCCGAGATTACTTATGAGTGTGTATAGTAGTGAAAGTTGCTGATAGTTGAAGGAGCTACATCACTAAGCACTTGAGCAACCAGATCATCAACACAACCTCATCCCCTTTTAATAGTATTGGCTTTTCCTATGGACTCAATGTGATCTTTGATCACTAAACCAGAAATGGAGTCTTGAGCTTATGCCAATGCTTGCCTTAGCACTTTGAGGGGTCCACTTCTTCAGTCATCTTGCCATACCAATGTGATTGAATTTCCTGAAACATACTTGATAAAAGTATTAGTCCAACCACAAAGTATGTTGTCATTAATTACCAAAACCACCCAGGGAGCAAATGTGCTTTCAATCTCCCCCTTTTTGGTAATTGATGGCAAC
Organism: Secale cereale; assembly: GCA_902687465.1. Taxonomy (NCBI): domain Eukaryota; kingdom Viridiplantae; phylum Streptophyta; class Magnoliopsida; order Poales; family Poaceae; genus Secale; species Secale cereale. Next base: position 293,831,269 of record LR738710.1, on the reverse strand, counting down.
ACACTAAAATTATACTAAACAAGACATCAAAGCTTATTGAAAGAAAGACAGAATTATCATGAAAGCTTTGACAAGCATGTAGTACATAGGCTCCCCCTACAGGTGTGCATGATTTTCATAGTTTATGGTTTTGGACTACCACAAACACACAAGAGAGATAAGCAAGATGTGCTACATGCAGCTTGGCTATATGCATCAGAGCAGAAGAAAAGGAAGTGAGTGATAATGCATATGTGCATGGTGATTTCTTGCAAACAAGTATTTACAAGCAAGTCACCATCATGCACATTCTGCAAGATGCATATACTTACCTTGAGGTTCCTTGGCATTTGTACCTGAAGGGATAAACTTGAGAAAACAAGGTTAGATAACACAAGAATATTCCTTCAACCAACTGCAAGAACATCAAGAGTACCAAGCCAGGGAGGACATGTATAAAGAGTGTCTCATATTGAGCACAAGCTTGAATCAGCAAACATGTCTCCGAAACTAAAAGATTTTCAATGAACTCTGAGAGATTTTGCTTTTCATAGGATATCAATTGTGACGATTCCTCTAAGTCTTCTCCCCCTAAACTAAAAGATTTCATAAGATACCAAATGTGAGAACAAGGGGTGTGATGGAAAAAGCAAAATCAAAAGAAAGATGCCAATTGTAATGTCCATAAAACACGACAAAGCTTTGATGTGATTCTCTCCCCCTTAAGATAAGATTGCTTTTCTTCTTCCCTTAAGTCTTCTCTTCTCCCCTACTCCCCCTACTCCCCCTAAGTCCTCTCCCCCTTTGACATCAAGTGCCGAAAAGGAGCAAACTAGGTAGGGCAGGAAAGATGGAAAGAGAGAAAGAAAGAAGTGGGATCCTGAAGAATCACAACAGGGCAAATAGGAACATTCATAGAGAAACAATTTGAGTTTAAATTTGAGTCCTCTCCCTCTTTAAAAGTTAAAAATTTGAGTGGAGCTGCAGAAGTAGATATCCTGGAAGATAAATCGGTGACACCGAAATAGATGGATTGGTGGTTCCGAATCCTTTTCGGTTAGACCGAAAATTTCAAATCGGTGACGCCGAGTTTATTCCAAGGAAATACAGAAATAATTCAGCTCACTCTGCGAGGGAAGTTTCAAAAGATTTGCAATGAATTTGTAAAAGATTTTCGGGGAATTGACCAGAGCCATAAAAGGATTTCTAGAAGGATATTCACAAAGAAACATAAGAAAAGAGATAAAAAGATTTCTAGATGAAGTTTTTTTTTTAAGAAAACTCAATGAGAGAACATAAGAGAAAACAGAAAAACTCCAAAAGCATATGTACTTCATCTAGATAAAGGTCGGCGACAAAGTCACCTATGTTTGAGTATATTGACTTAGGAGTCAAATGAAGGCATTTGATCATAGGTCATACTCATCGTTTAAGCTCAAAATGGGGTTGCCATTTTTCGATTAAGCATTTGATGTGATCACATCTTATGAAGATGCTTGTACTCATGACTTTGAGTAAAGCTTCTTAAAGATGTGAAGAACATACCTTGGGCTTGTTGATGCTTTGCTCATGTAGGTAGACTTGATGTAGGTGCTCATTGAATGTGAAGTTGGAGCGCCATTTCTACTTGTGTAGTTCATCTTCCTACATGGGTTAGGCAAGCAAGGAAATACTCGAGGATATCCAAGATGACAAGAGTGAAATACTAGATGTATAAGATGTCAAAAAGGATATGTGGAATTTTGTTCCTTGAACTCAACATCCCAAAGGGCTAGATACTTGGTCAATGACAAGATTACTCATGATTTGAGTGTGTGGTAATCTTGTGGAATGTAGATCATCCAAGTACCTGCAAGGAGTTAGATGCAATACAAGGAGGCAAATGTGTCCAAGACATATGATCATCATCATAAGAGAAATATCAAGGATTAGTCAAGAGGCTCATGCCTTGCATGCATCAAAGGAGTTATTACTCCAAGTTTGAAGCATCAATGATGTTCAACTCACTCCTCAAGCGACAAAACACTTTCTCATCAAGAGGTTTTGTAAAGATATCTGCAAGTTGTTTGTCAGTACGAACATGCTTAAGATTAATATCACCCTTGGCAATATGATCACGAATAAAATGGTGACGAACTTCAATATGCTTTGTTCGAGAGTGTTGCACAGGATTGTGTCCAATCTTGATTGCACTCTCATTGTCACAAAGCAAGGGAACACGTCTCACATGTATCCCATAATCCTTAAGCGTTTGTGTCATCCATAGCAATTGAGCACAACACGAACCAGCAGCAATATATTCTGCTTCGGCAGTGGATAAAGATACCGAATTTTGTTTCTTGGAGGACCAAGATACAAGGGATTGACCAAGGAATTGACACGTACCCGAAGTTGACTTTCTATCAACCTTGTCACCGGCATAGTCCGAGTCGGAATAGCCAACAAGATCGAAAGAGGCCCTCTTAGGATACCAAATGCCAAAGTTTGGTGTGTGTATCAAGTATCTCACTATCCTTTTAACAGCTTTAAGATGACATTCTTTAGGGGCTGCTTGATATCGCGCACACATGCAAACACTCAACATTATGTCAGGACGAGAAGCACATAGATATAGTAGAGAACCAATCATAGAACGGTAAACCCTTTGATCAACGGGTTCTCCATCTTTTGTCAAGTCATTATGTCCACTAGTAGGCATGGGGGTACTCATACCTTTGCTTTCTTGCATGTTGAACTTCTTGAAGAGATCCTTGGTGTACTTTGTTTGTGAGACAAAAGAACCCTCCTTAGATTGCTTGATTTGCAACCCAAGGAAGAATTTGAGTTCACACATCATGGACATTTCATACTTCTCCGACATGAGCTGTCCAAACTTCTTGCTAAAATGGGGGTTAGTTGAACCAAAGATAATATCATCAACATATATTTGGCACACAAATAGTTCACCATTAACCCTTTTCGTGAACAGCGTTGAGTCTATCTTTCCAATTTCAAAGCCTTTTTCAAGAAGAAAACTAGTCAAGCATTTGTACCAAGCTCTAGGAGCTTGTTTAAGACCATAAAGAGCTTTGTGCAATTTGTAAACATGATTAGGCTTTTTGGGATTCACAAAACCGGGAGGTTGTTTCACAAATACTTCCTCCTCAATTTCACCATTTAGGAAAGCACTTTTGATGTCCATTTGATAGAGAGTAATATCATGGTGATTGGCATAAGCAAGAAGAATGCGAATGGACTCAAGTCTAGCAACGGGGGCATAGGTCTCACCATAGTCCATACCTTCGACTTGTGTGTAACCTTGAGCTACGAGACGAGCCTTGTTGCGGATGACTTGTCCATCTTCATCTTGCTTGTTCCGAAACACCCATTTGGTTCCAATGATGTTTTGATCATCGTTGGGCTTCTCTACCAAAGTCCATACCTTGTTCATCTCGAAGTTGTGTAGTTCTTCGTGCATAGCGTTCACCCAATCCGGGTCTTTAAGTGCTTCTTCTACCTTCATAGGTTCAATACTAGAGATAAATGAGTAATGCTCACAAAAGTTAGCTAAGCGAGTTTTAGAGCGAGTAATTCTCCCGGAGTTGATGTCGTTCATCATTTGTTCCACGGGATGATTCTTCTTGACTCTTGCTCGAACTCGGGATAGCTTTTGTTGATGTTGTGGCTCAGCTTCCTCATCATCTTCATCTTCTTCTTCTTCTTCTTCATTGTTGTTGGTGTTGTCTTGAGGTGGTGGAGAAGGAGGTTGTGGTGGATCTTCTTGTTGCATTTCCTCATCTTGGTGAGTTCCACTTGTGGAGGCCTCCATGTTGCCTTGAGGTTCATCTTGCCGTGAGGTAGGTGGCTCCACATATGTAGATGAGGTACTCTCCTTCACTTCCATGGGACGAATCTTTCCAATAGATAAATCTTGGATTGCTTCCGATGGGTCCTTGTCTCCTACATCAATAGGCATTTGCTCTACTTGCGAGCCATTAGATTCATCAAACTTCACGTCTACCGTCTCTTCAACCTTTCGGGTGAAATTATTGTAGACACGGTAGGTGTGGGAGTTTGATCCATAACCAAGAAGAAAGCCTTCATGAGATTTAGGAGCAAATTTAGATCGACGATGCTTATCAAGGATATAGCATTTTGAACCAAAGACACGAAAGTATCCCACTTGGGGTTTGTTACCGGTGAGAAGCTCGTATGATGTCTTGCCGAGAAGCTTATGAAGATAAAGCCTGTTGATAGCATGACAAGCTGTCTCGACTGCTTCTCCCCAAAAGTGTTTCGGTGTCTTGTATTCATCAAGCATCGTTCTTGCCATCTCAATGAGCGTTCGGTTCTTCCTCTCAACAACTCCATTTTGTTGAGGAGTGTACGTAGCCGAGAACTCATGTAGAATTCCTTCCTCATCAAGAAAAGAGTCTACATTGGCGTTCTTGAACTCCGTTCCATTGTCGCTCCGAACTTTCTTGATCTTTACCTCAAATTGATTTTGGGCCTTTTTGGCAAAGGTCTTGAAGATTTTCTGAACCTGCGATTTATCATCAAGGAAAAATACCCACGTAAATCTGGAATAATCATCAACTATAACTAGACCAAAGGAGTTACCACCAAGGCTTTTGTAAGCATTGGGACCGAAGAGATCCATATGAAGAAGCTCAAGCGGTCTCCTAGTGGTCATGATGTTTTTCACGGGATGACTTCCACCAACTTGTTTTCCTGCTTGACAGGCACTACAAAGTTTATCTTTGTCAAAGAAAACATCTTTAACACCAAGAATATGATCACCTTTGATCAGCTTGTCTAGGTTACGCATACCAACATGTCCTAGCCTTCTATGCCATAACCAACCTTTAGAGGATTTAGCAATGAAACAAGCTCTAGGTTGGGCTTTCTTAGTGAAATCAACAATATATAGATCACCTCTACGAATACCAGTAAAAGCCATGTTTTGATTATCACGACGAAAGACTTGGCAATCTACTTTGGTGAATAGCACATTGAATCCAAAGTCGGCTAATCTAGACACGGAAAGTAAATTGTATCCAAGAGATTCTACAAGCATGACATTTTGAATAGAGCTATCATGAGATATGGCCACCTTACCAAGGCCAAGTACCTTACCCTTGGAGTTGTCTCCAAAAGTAACATACTTGCGTGGACCATCGTTCTTTGCGAGCTCTCGAAACATGTCTTTGTCTCCGGTCATGTGGTCGGTGCATCCACTATCAAGAATCCACTCTTTTCCACCGGACATGTAGTCTCTCATATTTGCCATGAGATTGAGACTCTTCATGACTTTGTCTAGCTCGGTGTCCGAATCGGAGTAATCATCATCATGCTCATGCTCATCATCATATTGACCCATAGATTGTTCATCATCAGCACCTAGGTCAATTTGATGAGTATTTGCATTAGTTTGGTTAATGGAACAATAATCTTCGGAATGCAATGCAAGAGCATTTCTAATGATAATATTGATAAGACTGGGATCACCCTTCTTTTTCATAAGATCACGAAGCTCAAAGAAGCATTTATCAAAGTTAGGATCATTGGGGTGCAACTTATCAAATTCAATAGTCTTGTGTAGAATTTCATCAAGACTTCTCAAAGAGTAGTCCGGATAAATTTCTTCCAAGAACTTCCACATAGCATAGGCACACTCAAAGTTTGTAACAAGATTAAGCAAGTCATCAGGTAACCCTTTTATGATAAGATTTACAGTTCTAAGGTTACAAAGCAAATCAAGCTCTTCATCCATGGTAGGGTGCAAGGGATCAAATGGAGGCACATATGGGGTCTCAATATATTTGCACAAATTGTACATTTTAAAGATACTAAGCATTTCAGACCTCCAAGAGTTATAAAACCTTCCATTAAGAACAGGCACTCTATGGCTAACACTCCCATCCGTAGACACTTCCATCTTCCTCCAATGGTGTGTAAACCAAAGCAATGGAGACCAAAGCTCTGATACAAATTGTAGGATCGAAGAAGTAGGTCTAGAGGGGGGGTGATTAGACTACTTGACAATATAAAAATCTGCCTTTTGGTTATGCAAAGTTTTAGGCAGTTTCACAATTAAGATTATGTCAAGCAACACACTACACATGCAATTCTAGAGTATGGGCAGCGGAAAGTAAATTGCATATATAGTAAAGAGAGGTGGAGAAGATCAAACGCAGTTTGGTGACACGAAGATTTTTGTCGTGGTTCCGATAGGTGGTGCTATCGTACATCCACGTTGATGGAGACTTCAACCCACGGAGGGTAACGGCTGCGCGAGTCCACGGAGGGCTCCACCCACGAAGGGTCCACGAAGAAGCAACCTTGTCTATTCCATCATGGCCTACGCCCACGGAGGACTAGCCTTACTCGGGGTAGATCTTCACGAAGTAGGCGATCTCCTTGCCCTTACAAACTTCTTGGTTCAACTCCACATCTCAAGACGGAGGCTCCCAAGCGACACCTAACCAATCTAGGAGGCACCACCCCCCAAAAGGTAATAGACGGTGTTGATGGTGATGAACTCCTTGCTCTTGTGCTTCAAATGATAATCTCCCCAACACTCAACTCTCCTCACTGATATGGCTGTGGTGGAAGAAAGGTTTGAGTGGAAAGCAACTTGGGAAGGCTAGAGATCAAGTTTCATATGGTAGGAATGGAATGGCTTGATCTCAACACAAGGGTAGGTGGTTCACTTCTCAGAAAGTGTATGGTAGAAGTGGTGGTACTTTCTGATGGCTCTCCTCACGAATGAAGAGGGGGTGGAGGGTATATATAGCCTCCACACAAAATCCAACCGTTACACACACATTTGACCAATCTCGGTGAGACCGAAGTTAAAACTCGGTCAGACCGAAAGTTCAAATATAGTGAACATTGGGATTTTCGGTGGGACCGAAAATACCATCTCGGTGGGACCGAAAGTGCAAAAGATATGAACGTTGGGAATTTCGGTGGGACCGAGAAAGAAAACTCGGTTGGACCGATTTGAGAAAAGACAGGAACATGCCAGAATCGGTGAGACCGATAATGCAATCTCGGTGAGACCGATTTGACCCAAGACAGAACCTGGCCATTTCGGTAAGACCGAAAATGCAAACTCGGATATTCCGAAATGATGTGAAGTGGTTACAGAAGGTTGGCAGTTCAGTTTCGGTGAGACCGATCTCAAACTCGGTGTGACCGATTTTTCTAGGGTTTGGAAAATGGCAGAAGTGGTTCATCTCGGTGGGACTGAGTTGGAAGAATCGGTTTGTCCGAGATTACTTATGAGTGTGTATAGTAGTGAAAGTTGCTGATAGTTGAAGGAGCTACATCACTAAGCACTTGAGCAACCAGATCATCAACACAACCTCATCCCCTTTTAATAGTATTGGCTTTTCCTATGGACTCAATGTGATCTTTGATCACTAAACCAGAAATGGAGTCTTGAGCTTATGCCAATGCTTGCCTTAGCACTTTGAGGGGTCCACTTCTTCAGTCATCTTGCCATACCAATGTGATTGAATTTCCTGAAACATACTTGATAAAAGTATTAGTCCAACCACAAAGTATGTTGTCATTAATTACCAAAACCACCCAGGGAGCAAATGTGCTTTCAGACACACCTATTTGAGAGAGTTAAATATGGCCTAGGAATTGTTAGAACACTCTATGTGCTTCACTTATATCTTTTGAGTTGAATAGTTTTTGTTCTAGTGCTTCACTTAGATCTTTTAGAGCACGGTGGTGATAATATTTTGAAGAAATTTTTGAACTCTCATGCTTCACTTATATTCATTTGAGAGTCTATTAAAACAGCATGGTAATGTGTTTAGGCTATAAAACTAGTCTTCACATGATAGTCATCCAATATCAATGTAGTAAAAACTTTCACACTAAGTGCATTGAATATGATGAGATGTTGGATGCTTGATAATTATTTTGATATATGAGGATAGTGATATTAGAGTCATGCTAGTGGAGTTATTATGAAATTTAGAAATGCTTGTGTTAAGGTTAGTGATTCATGTAGCATGCACGTATTGTGAACCGCTATGTGACGAAGTTAGAGCATGAGGTATTTGTAGAGTGCCAACCTTTGTGTGGAGGTCGGGGGCGCGCGATGGTTAACTCCTACCAACCTCCCCCCTAGGAGCATGCGTTGATTGCTTTGTTTTGATGACTCGTAGATTTTTGCAATAAGTATATGAGTTCTTATGACTAATGTTGAGTCCATGGATTATACGCACTCTCACCCTTTCACCATTGCTAGCCTCTCTTGTGCCGCGCAACTTTCGCCGGTACCATAAAACCACTATATATCCTACCTCAAAACAGCCACCATATTATTCCTCAAAACAGCCACCATACCCACCCATCATGGCATTTCCATAGCCATTCCGAGATATATTGCCATGCAACTTTCCACCGTTCCGTTCATTGACACGCATCATATTGTCATATTTCCATGCATGATCACGTAGTTGACATCGTATTTGTGGCAAGGCCACCATGCATAACTTTACATACATGTCACTCTTGTTTCATTGCACATCCCGGTACACCGCCGGAGGCATTCATATAGAGTCATACTTTGTTGTAGTATCGAGTTGTAATATCGAGTTGTAATGAAAGTGTGATGATCATCATTATTAGAGCATTGTCCCATGGGAGGAAAGGCTAAATCAATAAAGCCCCTCCACACAAAAAAGGCAAAGGAAAAAAGAAAGGCCCAAAAAAAATAAAAAGGGACAATTGCTACTATTTTTTTTCCACACTTGTGCTTCAAAGTAGCACCATGTTCTTCATGATAGAGAGTCTCATGCTTAGTCACTTTTATATACTAGTGTGAATTTTCGTTATAGAACTTCTTGTATATTCCAACGATGGGCTTCCTCAAATGCCCTAGGTCTTCGTGAGCAAGCAAGTTGGATGCACACTCACTAGTTTCTTTTGTTGAGCTTTCATACATTTTTAGCTCTAGTGCATCCGTTGCATGGCAATCCCTACTCACTCACATTGATATCTATTGATGGGCATCTCCATTGCCCGTTGATACGCCTAGTTGATGTGAGACTATCTCCCTCCTTTTTGCCTTCTCCACAACGACCTCTCTATTCTACCCATAGTGCTATGTCCATGGCTCACGCTCATGTATTGCATGAAAGTGGGAAGGTTTGAAAGAATAGAGTATGAAAACAAGTGCTTGGCTGAAATCGGGGTTGTGCATGATATGAATATTTTGTGTGATGAAGAGGGAGCATAGCCAGACTATATGATTTTGTAGGGATAACTTTCTTTAGCCATAGTATTTTGAGAAGACATGATTGCTTTGTTAGTATGCTTGAAGTATTATTATTTCTTATGTCAATATCGACTTTTATCTTGAATCTTTTAGATCTGAACATTCATGCCACAATTAAGAGAATTACATTGAAAAACTATGTTGGTTAGCATTTCACATCAAAAATTCTGTTTTTATCATTTACCTACTCGAGGACAAGCAGGAATTAAACTTGGGGATGCTTGATACGTCTCCAACGTATCTACAATTTTTGATTGTTCCATGCTATTATTTATAATGTTTTGGATGTTTAATGGGCTTTGTCACACACTTTTATACCATTTTTTGGACTAACCTACTAACCCAAAGGCCCAGTCTAGATTGCTGTTTTTTGCCTGTTTCAGGGTTTTACAGAAAAGGAATATCAAACGAAGTCCAAACGGAATGAAACCTTCAGGAGAGATATTTTTGGAGAAAATCACGCACGAGAGGCTTGAGAACCACGTCTGGGGATCCACGAGGTTCCCACGATGGTGGGGGGCGCGCCCCCCTTCCCAAGGCGCGCCCCCTGCCTTGTGGGGCCCTCGTGAGGCCCCCGGTGTCCTCCTTCCTCCTAGATAAGTCTACGTACCCCGAAACCATCAGAAACAGAGAGAAAACCCTAATTCCACTACCGTAACCTTATGTTCCCATGAGATCCCATCTTGGAGCCTGTTTCGGAGCTCCGCCGGAGGGGGGATCCATCATGGAGTGCTTCTACATCATCATCATCGCCCTCACCATGAGTTGTGAGTAGTTTACTACAGACCTTCGTGTCCATAGCTAGTATCTAGATGGCTTCTTCTCTCTCTGGATCTCAATACAAAGTTCTCCTCACTCTTCGAGGAGATCTATTCCATGTAATCACTTTTGGCGGTGTGTTTGTCGAGATCCGATGAATTGTGAGTTTATGATCAAGATAATCTATGAGAAATATTTGGTTTTTTTCTGAACTCTTTATGTGTGCTCATAATATCATTTCAAGTCTTTTCAAATTATTGGTTTGGTTTGGCCTACCAGATCTATAGTTCTTGCAATGGGAGAAGTGCTTGGCTTTGGGTTCAATCTTGCGGTGTCCTTTCCCAGTGACGGTAGGGGCAGCAAGGCACGTATTGTATTGTTGCCATTGAGGATAAAAATATGGGGTTTATATCATAGTGCTTGACTTTATCGCTCTACATCATGTCATTTTGCTCAAGACGTTACTCTATTCTTATGAACTCAATACAGTAGATGCATGCTGGATAGCGGTCGATGTGTGGAGTAATAGTAGTAGATGCAGGTAGGAGTCGGTCTACTTGTCTTGGACGTGATGCCTATACACAATGATCATGCCTAGATAGTCTCATAATTATTCGCTTTTCTAACAATTGCTCGACAGTAATTTGTTTACCCGCCGTAGAATATCACTATCATGAGAGAAGCCACTAGAGAACACTATGGCCCCCGGGTCTATTCTCAATATATCAATCTACATCTACTTTACTTTTCCGCTTTTACTTTCTGTTCATATAAACAAAAATACCAAAAATATAAACTATCATCTCTATCAGATCTCACTTTTGTAAGTGACCGTAAAGGGATTGACAACCCCTTATCGCGTTGGCTACGAAGTTCTTATTTGTTTGTGCAGGTGCGAGGGACTCGCGCATGGTCTCCTACTGGATTGATACCTTGGTTCTATAAAACTGAGGTAAATACTTACGCTACTGTGCTACATCTCCCTTTCCTCTTCGAGGGAATACAACGCAAGCTCGAGAAGTAGCACATAGCATTACATGTTAATTAGTTAACAACTACCATAATGAAGCAACTACTAAGCATGGTATGAAACTAATACAACACTGATAAATCACCATCTCAGATCTCCATATATAATCATATCTCTCTTGGCTATCCGGCCCAGAAGTATGCCATCTCGATCACCTCGTGATCAAAACAAACGTGATCTTTCCGGCGATCATTACCATGACCAACACTTGGTCTCCAACATCATCATCAACATCCTGCCAATCTGCACTGCTCAAAATATCACTTATAATTTATTTCGTCATTCCGTCATTTGAGTGTTGATCGAACGGTGTGACCTAATACGAACCCATGCCCATGACCGAGGACGCGGCTATCGATAGATTAAACAAATACACTCTGTAGAGGTAGCGCACCTTACCCACACCACGAAACCCATGGCCTCGCACTCCCATTCGGGTGGATCAATGGCGTTCCAACAAAACAGATCTACTACCATGACACTGTCCCGGCCACTCCGACTCACTCCCCACTAGGCTAGTCCTATGTGGCTCGGCCACCGTCGTGGCCAAAACAATCAACCGTCCCAAACGGGGACAAAAGCGCTTCCAACTACGGGCACACAAGGTTATGTCCGCCTACCTGATTAGGGTAGCGCGCGCCCATAACCTTCCCTCATTGGAGGCACCGACGAGAGGCATGACAATAGCATCGCATTAGGGCCTTCCCATAAAAGGAAAATGTGGTTGCACTGGAGAAATCCCGGTTCGGTGGCACCTGGCCAACTTAATGACGGAATTTATCCTCAAAAAATATAACTAGGATACTGATACTCCGATATCAACTATTAAACTATAATCCAAGAATGATAATACTACTACTCAAATATCAAGAACTAATTATCCAGCCATGATCCACATGCAAACATTATCTCCATTATCATTCTCCAAAACATAATATCAACTAGCACTAGCCACTAATAAATCCAAAGGCAACATGATATCCAAAGTAATACTCCAAAATAATACCAGATACTATCATGAAAAATAGCAACCAAGAATCCAAAGGCAACATGATATCCAAAGCAAATACTCCAGAAATAATACCAGATACTATCATGAAAGTAGGCACTAAGAATCCAAAGGCAACAGGTCATCCACATAATCATCAAAATATAAGTTCTAGTACTCCAAGCAATATTATGGCAATAACAAGATCAACATACAACTCCGAGAAATGCCATGAACAAGATCATACATAGCTACTGCAATCTAATAAAATAAGTTCAAATAAGGAACCATGTCACTGCATTGCAATCATGCAAATGGAGGGTGTGGCTTGCCTGGGGTGGAAGAAATCACCGGAAGAAAGTGCGGAAACATCGCAGAAGGATTTGCCGGAAACACTTCTCTGTCGAAAGAGGCCGGTAAACAGCAAGGGAAAAATGGTCATTTTCAGAATGTTAAAACATAATGAAAATGATGCCAACAGAACGGGCTCGACGAGACGAAGAGATGGGCTTTCGAATCACCTCATTTGGAGTTAGGATCAAAAAGATATGAGTGTTTATCTGCTAGGGACCTATCTGTAATAGAAACTTTTAAAAACTGGGCCAAAACAGAAAAACTGAAAGCGCATTCCAGGAACTATGCTTTCGGGACAGTGAAGGTGTATTTTTGGCCGAAGCCGCAATGGTTTACGCTTCCACTGAAACGAAAGCGTATTCGGTGGAATTAGGCTTCCACTTAATTGACGTGGCAGCGGGGGCCCGGGTGCGTGGTCGCTGACGGGCGGGTCCCACGGGGCTGGGGCACGTCACTTATCCAGCTAGACAGGCGGTGTCAACGCCGGCCCGCCGACAGGTGGGGCCAAGGGCCCACTAGCCAGCTGGGGCGAGGCCATCGTCTCCTTCCTCGCGCTCGCTCGATGGGGCAAAGGGGAGAGCCCTGCTCCGGCGCTCGTCCGACCGGCTCCGGCCACTGTTTCGAGCGCCCGGACCACCTACGCGTAGAGGAGGCCGAGGCGAGCCCATCTTCGTAGGTCACGGATGTCGAGGAGGTCGGGAAGGAGCAAGGCACTAGACGCGGTGGAGGAGAGCTTCGGGTGGAACTAGGCTTTCGGCTAACGTGGCTTCGGCGAAGGGGAGAGGACCCGGGAGCGGTCGCCGGAGTGGTGGTGGTCTGCTGATGGTGGTAGGAGCGAGGGAGGGGCTCGGGTTCGCTCCAATTTAGGAGGACCGAGGAGGCGGCCATGGTGACAGAGGGAGGGCAGGAGAGCTCTTCGAGCTCGTTGGAGAGGCTGGGCGGGGTCTGGGAGGTTTATGGAGGCGAGTGGAGGAGGCTGGTGAGCACGGGGGGTCTCGGGGTGGCTTAAATAGGCGGGGCAAGAGAGGCCGAGCTCGGGTGTCGCCGCGGGGATCCGGCCAAGGCTCTGGCGACGGCCAGCGAGCTCGGGAGGGCGCGGGGAACACAATGAGCTATGATTCAGAGCTCACGGAGGGGTAGGCGACGCCAGAGAGCAGAGGAAGAGGTCAAGGGGAGCTCCGAGCCAAACGGAGCACTGTGCCCTCGTGGGCGTTCGGCGGCTAGTCTCGGTGAGCGTCGATGAGAAAGCTGGCGAAGGGGGAGAGGAGTCCAGGGGAACGGCGACGATGAGGTGAAGCCAAGGGACACGCTCATGCGTGCGAAGATGACGAGAGGAAGAGGTGCCGAAGCACAGACGACGGTTGGGCGCGGCCGCAGTGCACAGAGTGTGTGCACAGGCATGCCATTGTCGTGATCACCACGTGCACTGGCATGTAGTGGGGGAGATGAGCTGTAAAGTGTTGTCTAGTGGTAAGTCTTTCCAGGGTAAGTCTGAACTACGGTGGTAGTTTGGTTAAAAGCGTTCTAGTTAAATGGTAACTAAGGCCTGAAGTTTACTGCAGTGAACTTTGAAGAGAACTGCTGATCAACAGGAAGAACTTTGGAAGCAAAGAGTTTGTCTGTGAGGTTGAGGTAAAGTAGGACTTTCATCCTGGTAAGTTTGAGAAGACTAGGATAAATATTTAATGTAGTTGCTTAACAACCACATAAATCTAGTCAAAAACTAGATTAGGATGATGCACTCAAATGGTGATTCCATTTGGGCTGAAATTTGGCAAGGCTTAGGGATTTGGACATGGTAAGATCCTGTGAAAATTTCATAACAATTGGACAAGCCAAATTGGTACTTCCTTCACAAGTATCCTCTCTGTCTAGAAACTTAGGAAAATTCCTGAGGGAAAATGGCTACATAAAATTTGCCCAAAATTGGTGGAGGTAGGTTATATGGGAGGGAGAAGATCCTAGAATATTGTCAGCCATAATGGATCAAGATAAAATATACTTGCTTCACAAATTGAAAATTTGGACAGAAACAAAGATTTGAAGGTGTGCTCACATGGTTGATTGGATTGAGCTGAAATTTGGAGGAGTGGGATAATATGATTACAATAAGAGGCATGCAAAATTGCAACTCATTTGGATGCCCCTAGCTAGTACTTTCTTCACAATGGCTTCTGTTTGACAGAAACTTTGAAAAATCATTGAGGAAGATTGGCTAGGCAAATAAATTTTAATTTTGCCATGTGGCAATTATTTGGACATAAAAGAATGCCCAACAAGTTTGGGGTCAATTGGGAAAAGATAAATAGTACTTGCTTCACATAGTGCCATTTAGGGCAGAATAGGAAAAGGAATATTGGAGGATTATTCTTGAACATGGCAATGAAAAGTTTTGCCATATTTGATGAAGATATGACCCAAACAATTTATGAGAATTATTTGGGATTTTAGGAGTGATGGAAATATAGGTTGCTTCACAACCTAGGGCAGACAGGGTTATTCCTTTAATAAAAAAGGAATATTCCCTAGAAAAAGATTTTAGGGTTTGGTCAGGCAGTGGAGTGACATGATCTATGCAAGGTTTTGAGAAAGACGAGCCACATGGGATAGGGAATGAAGATGATTTCCCAGGTGACAAGGCCATAGAATCACTCCAAAAAAAACAGAGCAAAAACCAATAAATCAAAAAGAAAAAGAAAAGGGCAAAAAACCAGGCTATTACATCCGCCCAGTTTGGACCAACACTCATGAGGAGCACGACCCGGGTTGTTGATTAAGAACTTGGGTTTATAACTCCCTATGCAAGTTTTAGTTGTTAGGCAAATGTACCAAAGTTGGGTCTTGCTGGAAAAGCTTTAAGCAGTATGAATTATCAAGGGGGGGGCATAAACCCCAAACGTGTTAGGAACGCAAAATCAAGGAACAAAACACTGTTTATCTGGTCCTAAGGTGGCATGAGTGGAACAAAACACCAAGTAGAAGGCCAAGCCTTCCACCCATTACCAATATATATGTGCATTAATTTAATTAAGATATATTTATGTTATCCCAATAAAACAAGTCCAAACATGGAGGAATCTTCCAACTTCACCTACAACTAACAACGCTATAAGAGGGGCTGAGGAAAAGCGTACTTAGCCAATCAATGGTTTGCTAGGAAGGCGGTTATAGTGTTTCATGGCAACATACGAGGCTGAAAATAAAAGAATAGGCATCGAGGCATAACTATAGAACGAGACAACTAGCAAGGCAAAGATAGAGGTGATATTAGGAAACGGTCATCTTGCGTGTTAAGTCCTCGGTGGAATGGTAAGACGGCTCCTCAAACTCAGTCTCAACAAGATCCTCGAACTCAATATCGGCTCCTGGCTCTACCCAACACAAGAACACAACAATAGTACAAGATCAATCATGGTGCAATGCACAAACAACATGATGCAAGACATGTCATGGGATGCAAGTCATGATGTGGATATGCATGAGGATGCTCTCGAGCCTAAAGGAGAAGATGATGGAAATGGCTTCATCTTGGGCAACCAAGCAATCCACTGGAAAGAGGGGAAGATTTCAGTCGAAATCGATATAAAGATCATTAGAATCGGATGCACGGTTTGCAGATGGCAAGCAAACCAAGATGCAATGCAAAACTGAAGTTAACAGCAACATGGCATCTTTGGATCAATGTTTAAATATTCTACAGCACCCAAACATGATGTCAAAAGGCGTGGATGTGAAATAGACATGGTCCTCAACATGCATGAACTCAGAGCGCACCAAAAACTTGCTGGAACAGAACTAAATAAGCATGGCAAGATTCAATAAGTTAACATATTTCTCAGACTTCGTGAAATTACTAGGCATGCAATCTGGAACGATATTTTGCTGCCTTTGGAGGCACACAACAACAAGCAAAATAAGTACAACAAACATGAAATTAACATGAGCATGAAGAATACATATTATACTTCTAATTCATCCAAAGAAACAATTTATTCCATGCAACGGTTGCTTAACACAAGCTTTGCCAAATTGAAAGTTATGTTAACAGGCTGACAGTTTTAATCTCAAGCATTTTGAGAGCAAGATTACAACAAGCTACAACAGGGCATATATGCAAACAAAGGCATGGATTGATAGACAACAACATGGAAATCAAGACATGCTCACTAGTTATTCCAAAACATGCATGGAAAATATTATGGCATCAAGTTTACAAGGCAACTTGTTATTACAGATTCCAGACTTAGCGGTTTTTCACTAAGTATAAAACAGCAACATTGACATGGCATCTTTACAAGTTTGTTTAAGTCACCATAGAGCATATCATGAAAACCAAATACACCACTTCAGAGATAACATGATTATGCTCCTAAAACATGTTGACATGTGGCTCAAAAGAAAATCACACAAAATGCTGCGAAAAGACAAATCATCAAGTGATAACAATTTCAGCAACTTAACAGCAACATGCACTTTTGCAACAGGGTTAAACATGTCATAATGCAACCTAACATGTATGCAAATGCATCCATCATGAAGAGCATCACAAGACGAACAGTTTGACATATCATACACTCCATTTGGACCAACATGCACAAAGTTACGACCTCACGAACATGCTAACATATTGTTGACAGCCAACAAGTGCTGAAACAATAACATCACATAGCAGTTTTGTAACGAAAATTAAGACATCTCAATGAACTCGAACATGTACAAAACTGATGCCAACATGTAGAGTACTTCGAGACGAACATTTTGATACATTATGAATGCAAAATGGAGCACCGAGCACCAAGTTATGACATGTCAAAGAGGGAAACATATTATAGGAATTTCGGGACTTAGAAGAATTTTACCCTCCAAAAAAGTCAACGCGGGATGGGACGGAGCGGGATGGAGGGATACGGGCGACGGGGATGGCGTTTGGATGGCGGGGCTGGTGGATCTGGTCCCGCCTGGACCATATCGGGACGGCGTGGCGGCAACCAAAGTTGGCCGGAGCGGCGGCGGAGCTCGTGGCCGAGGGCGGCCGGCGGTGGGGTCGGGCTGGCCGGGGTGAGCACCGGCGGCGGCGGGGTGGTGTGCGCCGGCGGCGGCGGCGGGCCGGAGGGACGCGCGGAGGTGGCCGGCGGGTGCGACGGCGCGGTGGCAGCGGTGGCCGGCAGCGGGGATGCGCGGCGGCGCGCCGGCGGCAGAGGCGGGCGGCGGTCGCGGCTGATGCGACCGGCGGTGGACCGGCGGAGCTCGGCGGCGGGCAGCTCGCGGGCCTCTCGGGCCCGGCGGCACGGGAATGTGGGCACGGCGGTGGTGGACGAATCAGGGGGCGCCACGTGGCAGCCCCGCTGAGGTGGAGGTGTGGGATTCGTCCGTGGGACGTGGCTGGGGCGGAATGGACGTGTCCAGCCGTCGGCTGACGTGTCCGGCGGCGCGGAGGAGCTCGGGACTAGGGTTTTGCCCAAAAATGGACGTGCGGACGCCGTTGTATAGGTAAAGGGAGCCAGGAGAGTCCCAATGAGGTGATGTTTTCGCCCTCACGATCACGATTCAACGACCGAGAGCATGGAGGTGGTTATGATAGGCTTGTGGGCTGTTGTGGAGGGGTGTTGGGCCAAAAGAGATAGGGCTTTTCGGCCCACGTGGTTAACCGTTGGAGTATCAAACAACCTCCAAACGAGACGAAACTTGACAGGCGGTCTACCGGTGATATATGAAGACCACTTGACAACTCTCAGCCCATTCCGAGGATGTTTTTATTCCGCTCGCGAAACAAAGGCTAGAGAGGGTCGATGGATGCTGTGTGAGAGAGTCAGAAACCGAAACGAACAACAGAGACGACGGAGACGATGCAACTAGACACGGATGCAAGTGAGACCATGCCAATGCAATGCACATAATGAAAAATTTCATGGTGACATGCAACACACGCACAAGGCAAAAAGAAGAAACCTGAAATGAAGAAGGAGCCCAGAATGGAATTGATTAAGTCAACGATGAATATATTGCCAGCCCAGAATGGAATTGATTAAGTCAACGATGAATATATTGCCATATAAGGAAGTTTTACATCTGGGGTGTTACATGCCCCCACGCTACGATGGAACACCCGACCCCGCTGAGTCCCTGCACTCTACGAGCTGAGCATCGAGGTGGACAGTGGGGACGAGAAGGTTATGGCCAATTGGTTCCCCATGGATCTCAAGGATGGTGCGCGTTCGTGGCTCCTGGACCCCCAGCGGAGTCGATTTCCTCATGGGAGGAGCTACGCGAACAGTTCATCTCCAACTTCGAAGGGACTCATGACCGCGCCCCTGTGGTAGGCGACCTGCGGCGTATGAAGCAGCAGCCTGGGGAAACCCTGTGCAAGTACATCCAGCATTTTACCAACGTCCGCATCAAGATTCCCAAGGTGTCAGATGAGGACATCATCTCCGCGTCCACTGATGGCGTCCGGGACGTCAGGCCATGAGGACATGTGCTCTGCTCTGGAGATGTTCAATATGGCAACCAAGTGCGCAAGGGCAGAAGAGGATTGCCTCTCGCTCATCAGGCTCCTCGAGGCTAACCTAGAAGCCAAGAAGGCCAAGAGCACGGATGTGAAGCACAAGGAACCGGCTGTGCTCGCAGCCGAGCCTGAGATGAAGCATGGTTGCGACCACCCAGAGTCCTCCAAGTGCAGTCACCCGTTCTGCGTCTTCCACAGCGTTCACAGCCACAACACCAATGACTGCCAGGAGCTCAGGGCCATCCACGACGGGCGCCTCAGTCATTTCCCCGAGCGCAGCGACCGAGGCTACGGCCGCGGAGGTGGTCGTAGTGGAGGACGCTGGGAGAACCGTGACCCTCGCCAAGGCTAGCGCGATCAGCCTCGCGAGGACCACTGGCAGGGCCAGCCTCGTAAGGGCCCTTGGAGGGATGAGCCTTACGAGTGTCCTTGGAGGGATGAGCCTCATGAGGACCGCCCTCATGGCAACACTGGCCTTCCTCCGCTGCCACGACCACCAAGAAGGAACGACGACCGCCACCAATATGATGGGGCTGGGAGCTTTCATGAGCCGTGTGCCATCGCTTGCATCCTGGGTGGCGCTCAGGCCCCGACATCTCATCGCGTCTTCAAGCAGTTCGCTCGTGAAGGGAACACAGTCCTCCCCAAGCTCGAGGAAACGCGTCCGCTCAAGTGGCCCAAGTACGCTGTCACCTTCGACTCGGCTGACCAGCTCAAGTGCGCGGCTGTGGTCGGCTCCCTCCCGCTGCTGTGATCGCCCACCATCAGCAACGTGCTCATCACCAAGACACTCATCGGTGGCGGTGCAGGACTCAATGTCCTCTCCGTTGAGACCTTCGACCTGCTCCAAATGCCTTATGACCAGCTTCAGCCTACCAGGCCCTTCTTAGGAGTGACCGACGGCTCCACCACCCCGATAGGGCAGATTCGCCTCCCTGCACCTTTGGCGGCCGCAAGAACTACCACACCGAGCTCATCTACTTCGACGTCGCCCACATCCGTCTCCTATACAATGCCATCCTTGGGTATCCGGCCTTGGCCAAGTTCATGGCAGCAACCCACCACGGCCACAACGTCCTCAAGATGCCAGGAAGCGGTGGCATCATCACAGTCACTTGCAATGAGAAGGATATTGTGTGCTCCCTCGAGCTCGCCTACCAAGCGGCGGCGGTCGAGAACCCAGATGCTGAGGGATTTGCCTACCCACCTGAGGCCGTCCCAAAGAAGAAGAAGCAGCTGCTCACCCTGGGCCTCAGGAGGGCACAGCGCCCGATGGTCGTGCCTCAGGACCTGCGCTCATGGACGGGGAGCCTTCCCCTCTCACATAGGAAGGCACGCCTAGTGCCCCTCTCAGGCTGGACTCGGGAGCTCTCCTCTGGAGGGCCTCTGACCTGGCCAATGTCACGAGGGAGGCGCTCGGGCATCATTTGGAGGCCTACTTCAGCGCGCGCTTCCGTGAAGAGAGCACAGGGCGTGATGCACCAGGTGCTCAGGAGTTCATCACCAAGGCGATCAAGGATCTTCAGGAAGAAAGGGCTGTGCGAGGCGAGCGTCCCCCCGGGTCCATCCCTGCAGCGCCAAAAACCTGAGAAAACAAGCTTTGAATCGCAGCCAACCCCGCACACGTCACCTCATCGGGTCCTCAGTGCCTTCACATTCTTGCGGAAAGATCAACGATAGCAAGGCAAGTGCTGCCGCGTCCTATGACCTCTTTCTCAGATTGGTTCGCAGGAACCTCTGGAGCCCCACTAGGGTGGCCTCTCCGGCCACTCCCCTCGATGCACCCCGCTTGCATGTTAAAGGGGGGACTCTTGAGCATCGCGCCTCAGGGGCTCCTACAGGCTCTTCAGCCCTCACCCCTGGCCTTGACCACGGCATCACGACCTGGCATACCAGCGGCGGCTGAGCCTCGCTCGAGGGCCAAGACCCGATGGCGTAGATCACCTATTTGAGCTAAGGGGGGGAGAGACCAGCGCGAGCCCCACCTAGGGCCGCTATCATAAGGGCACAGCCAGGCGTCCCGCAAGGAATTCATCGCAAGATAAGTCACCCCCCGCGCGTCAACTAGAACTGCATGACCCCGTGTTTTTACTTTCGCGATCTCGCTCAGGCAACGTCGTTTTCCTTTTCGGCCCCATGGAGCCGCTTCCATGTTAAAGGGGACCCACTGAGCATCGCGTCTCAGGGGCTCTTACCGGACCTCGGGCCGCTCACCTCCTAGCCTTGACCACGACATTGCGACCTGGCATACCAGCGACGGCTGAAGCATTCCTGGGCACTGGGTCATGTCGGCGTAGAGCACCAAGCTACCGCGAGAACGAAAAAGAGCACCGTGCACAAGCAAGATATGCAATCACAATACTAAACGGAGAGCGGTGACATTAAAGCAAAAGCATTACAACCTATTACGTACCCCCACGGGGCTTGACATGACTCCGCATAGGGAAACTTTAATGCCCAGTATGTGACTATGCCTCCCACGTGTCGAGGCATGACTTAAAGGCATAAGCACATACTAGAATGATCTCAAGTATGGTATCTTTGCACAACTCATGTAAAAGAGGGATGAAAATGTAAAAGAGTAGTTAGCTTACACTCGCCACGTCACACAAAGGAATACAATAACATACATCATCCAAATAACAACAGGGTCCGACTACGGGCGAAGATCCAATAGAAAGATACCATAAATAAAGCAACACAAGGTCTGATCGCCCCTAGTAGAAGCCACTACTGATCGTCGGGATAAGACACATAGTAATGTCCACGTTCTTCGTCGAACTCCCAATACAGCTCTGTCCCATCACATGTGTAGTTCTCATCGGTACCTGCATCTGGTGTTGTGTTGAATCTATGAGCCACAGAGGACTCAGCAATCCCGAACCCGGGTAACAATACTATCAAAGCCTTAGGTGTGGATAAGGCTTAAAACAAGGTTGCAGCAGCACTAGCACTAGCTTACGAGTTTAGAGCGAGAAGAGAGAATAAGTGCCAACGATCGCCAAAGTGATCACGAAGTGATCCTAACTACTCACGGCCAAACATAACCCCACCGTGTTCACTTCCCGAACCCCTTCGGAAAGAGACCATCACGGTTACTCACGCAGGTAGTGTATTATGAACATGGTGTCAAGTTTTCTACAACCGGATATTAACAAATTCCCATCTGCCACATAACCGCGGGCATGGCTTTCGAAAGATCAAACCCTGCAGGGGTGTCCCAACTTAGCCCATCACAAGCTCACGATCTGCGGAGTCGCAACTCCAAGGTGGGACGACCCGAGTATTCTCGGAATCCCGTGCTCAAGATATTCGGTAAAACTAATCTAGCAAGACCTCCCGGCATGCCGACACCCTGACAGTAGCCACGCGTATCTAGTCTCAGGCCACGACCGGATGAGCTATGGTTACAGCATCCAAATACCCCAAGTTGCCAAGGGGCGATGCCGCAAGCTGCTCTAGGTTGGACCAACACTCATGAGGAGCACTGACGCGGGGGTTGTTAATTAAGTCCTCCGGATAGCTAGTCCTATGCAAGTTTTAGTTATTAGGCAAATGTAAAACCAATGTCGGGCCTTCCTGGAAAAGCTTTAGCGCTAAGCGGGTTATCGAGGGGGCCCATAATCCCCAACCGTGTTAGGGATGCAAAATCAAGGAACATAATACCGGTTTAACGGTTCCTAGGGCGACATGAGTGGAACAAAACAACAAGCAAGAGGCTTAGCCTTCCACCCATTACCAATATATAGATAATTTAGTTTAACAGTTTATATATTGTGATATCCCAACAATAACTTCATCATGAAGCAAGAATCTTCAAGTCTTCACCTGCAACTAACAACGCTGTAAGAGGGGCTGAGCGATGCTTACGTAGCCAAACAACGGTTTGCTAGGTGGGTGGTTAGAGAGTTTCATGGCAACAATAAGAGGGCTGACAAACAGACATAGGCATCGAGGCAATATCTGAAGAGCGAGACATCTAGCATAGGCAAAGATAGTAGTGATATCTGGGTATGGTCATCTTGCGTGTTGAGTCGTCGGTGGAATCGTAACCTTGCTCCTCAAACTCAGCCTCGGTACAAACCTCGAACTCCGAATCGGCTTCCAGCTCTACTCAACACAAGAACACAACACGGCACAACATCAAACACGGTGCAATGCACAAACAACATGATGCAATTCATAACAAGGGATGTGAGTATGATGTGCGTATGCATGTGGGAGCACTTGAGCCTAAGGAGAAGATGATGGAAAAGGCCTCATCTTGGAAAACCAAGCAAGCCACTGGATAGAGGGGAAGATTTTGGTTGAGATCGATATAAAGATCACCGGAAAAGGACGCACGGTTTGCAAATGGCAAGCAAAACAATATTCACACAAAACTGCAGTTTACAACAACATGGCATCTTTGGAGCAAGAAATAATTATGCTACAACACTCAAACATGGAGACAAAGGGCATGGATGTGAAATAGAAATGATACTTAACAAGCATGAACTTAGAACACACCCAGAAACCTACTGGAACACACTTAACCAAGCATGGCAAGTTGCAATAAATTTATCCAGACTTAGCCAAAATATGGGAAGGCAAAAACATCATCACGATGCTGCGTTCGGAGGCACAAAACAACATGCATATCAACTCCACTAAGTATATAAATATCATGGACATGTAATAGACATAGCATACATCAAACAACTCCATTGGAGTAACTCCATAGGAGGCATGGATCAATAACAACAAGCTTCACCAAATTGATCATGCTGATAAAAACCTGACAGGTAAATTTATAGCAACTTGAGAGCAATAAATAAATAAGCTACAGCAGGCCATATATGCAAATAAGGGCATGGGTGGATAGAGCATAATATGGACAACAAGACATGATCATTTGACATACTAAAACATGCATGGATTTGAGTGAGGCATCAAGCAAACGTAGCATCAGGTTTAACAGATTCCAGACTTAGCAGTTTTTTCACTAAGTATAAAACAACAACATTGGCATGGCAAGTTTACAAGCTTGTTTAAGTCACCTCAAGGCATATCATGAAAACTGGATTGCACCACAACAAAGACCATATGATTGTGCTTCTAAAACATATTGACATGTGGCATGAAGACAAACACACCAATAGCAATGAGCAAGTCAAATCAGCATCTCATATCAAGTTTCAGCACTTAACAACCACATGCACTTTTGCAATAGATATTAACATGGAAATATGACACCTAACATGAATGTTACAGCAACCATCATGTAGAGCACTTCACAATGAACATTTTGACATATCATATGCTCCATTCGGACCAACATGCACAAAGTTATCACATCTCAAACATGGCAACAAAATTACAGTCATCAGCAGTTTTAAACATATAGCACTCTTGCAACGATGATGAGGGCATCAAGATGAACTCAAACAAGCATGCCACAGTGGAACGAAATGAAGTGCACATCTCAACGAACATTTTGATATATTACACGCCCAAAACGGATCTACGAGCACGAAGTTATTGCATGGCAAAGGAGGCAAGAAATTTACACAGATCTGGGACTTAGTGGAATTTTTACCTCCGCGAAAGTCAACGCCGGATGGATCCGTGCGGGACGAGGAGATCCGGGATGCGGGAGGCCTTTTGGATGGAGGAAGTGGTGGATCTTGCCCCCAATCCACGGAGTTCGCCGTAGTTCGCCGGAGACGAGGAAGAAGAGGGCGGAGGCAGCGACCGACGACGGGACGACGCGGTGGCGGCGGCCGGGGAGGCGCCCGAGGCGGCCATCGGCGGCCAGAGGTGGCGCGGCGGCGCTGCGGGCGGCGGCGGCAGGATGTGGCGCGGCGGCGGCGCGGCGTGGAGGTTGGCGGCGACGGTCCGGCGGCGGGGCCCGACGGTGGTTGGCGGCGGCGGTCCGGCGGCGGGGTCCGGCGGCGGTTGGCGGCGGCGGTCCGGCGAGGGTCCGACGGCCGGCGGGGACGCGGGCTGAGGTGGCGGACGATTGGAGGCGGTGAGGTGGCCCGGCCAATCGGGGGTCGCCATGTGGCGGTGGGGATGACGTGGCGGCCTCCGATTCGTCGGAGTGATGTGGCAGCGGGACGGACGTGTCCGGCGGCTGCGCGGACGTGTCCGACGCGCGGAGGGAGAGAAAAATTAGGGTTGCACCGGGATTTCGGGGATGGGGACTGTTTTATAGATTCTGGGAGCTAGGAAGGTCCAAATGGGGTGCGGTTTTCGCCCACACGATCGTGATCCGATGACTGAGAGGATGGGGGTGGTTGTGCTGGGTTAGTGGGCTGTTGTGGAGGGGGTCTTGGGGCAAAAGGAAGAGGAGCTTTTAGCCCACTAGGTTAACCGTTGGAGTACCGAACGAACTCCAAACGCGATGAATGACAGGCGGCCTACACGTACCAAAACCACAACGCACGACAAGTCTCAGCTCATTCCGGGAACGTTACACAGCCACACACGAAAAAAGGACTCGGGGGTGCGACGGGCACGTGTGTGAGTGTCGGAACTCGAAACGAACAACGAGAAGAGGCGAGCGGGACCGGGTGCAAGTGAAAACACGAATGCAATGAAATGCACATGATAACATGCCATGGATGAAAAGCACACACGCACACGACAAAACGGAGAAACCCGAAAAGAAAGAAGAGCCCAGAATGGAATTGTTCAAGTCAACGTTTATATATGTTGGAAATATGCCCTAGAGGCAATAATAAATTGGTTATTATTATATTTCCTTGTTCACGATAATTGTTTATTATCCATGCTAGAATTGTATTGAAAGGAAACTCAGATACATGTGTGGATACATAGACAAACACCATGTCCCTAGTGAGCCTCTAGACAACTAGCTCGTTGATCAACAGATGGTTACGGTTTCCTGACCATGGACATTGGATGTCGTTGATAACGGGATCACATCATTAGGAGAATGATGTGATGGACAAGACCCAATCCTAAGCCTAGCACAGATCGTGTAGTTCGTATGCTAAAGCTTTTCTATATGTCAAGTATCTTTTCCTTAGACCATGAGATTGTGCAACTCCCGGATACCGTAGGAATACTTTGGGTGTACCAAACGTCACAACGTAACTGGGTGGCTATAAAGGTGCACTACAGGTATCTCCGAAAGTGTCTGGTGGGTTGGCACGAATCGAGACTGGGATTTGTCACTCCGTATGACGGAGAGGTATCTCTGGGCCCACTCGGTAGGACATCATCATAATGTGCACAATATGTGATCAAGGAGTTGATCACGGGATGATGTGTTACGGAACGAGTAAAGAGACTTGCCGGCAACGAGATTGAGCAAGGTATCGGTATACCGACGATCGAATCTCGGGCAAGTGCTGTACCGATAGACAAAGGGAATCGTATACGGGATTGATTGAATCCTTGACATCGTGGTTCATCCGATGAGATCATCGTGGAACATGTGGGAGCCAACATGGGTATCCAGATCCCGCTGTTGGTTATTGGCCGGAGAGTTGTCTCGGTCATGTCTACATGGTTCCCGAGCCCGTAGGGTCTACACACTTAAGGTTCGATGACGCTAGGGTTATAGGGAAAGTATGTACGCGGTTACCGAATGTTGTTCGGAGTCCCGGATGAGATCCCGGACGTCACGAGGAGTTCCGGAATGGTCCGGAGGTAAAGATTCATATATGGGAAGTCCTGTTTTGGTCACCGGAAAAGTTTCGGGCGATATCGGTAATGTACCGGGACCACCGGGAGGGTCCCGGGGGTCCACCAGGTGGGGCCACCAACCCCAGGTGGCTGCGTGGGCTAAGTGTGGGAGGGTACCAGCCCCAAGGGGGCTGGTGCGCCCCCCCACCAAGTCTCTAGGCGCATGGAGAGGGGAAGGGGGCAAACCCTAGGTCCAGATGGGCCTTAAGGCCCACCCTAGGGCGCCCCCTCTCTCTCCCCCCCTTGGCCGCACCCTAGATGGGTTCTGGGGGGCTGCCGCCACCCCTAGGGAGGAAACCCTAGATGGGGGCGCAGCCCCTACCTCCCCCCTATATATATGTGGAGTTTAGGGCTGCCCAGAACAAGTTTTGACCTCGGTCGATTGGCGCAGCCCTACCTCTCTCCCTCCTCGTCTCCCGCAGCGCTTGGCGAAGCCCTGCTGGAGTCCCGCGCTCCTCCACCACCACCACGCCGTCGTGCTGCTGTTGGTTGGAGTTTTCCCAACCTCTCCCTCTCTCCTTGCTGGATCAAGGCGTGGGAGACGTCACCGGGCTGCACGTGTGAAGAACGCGGAGGCACCGTCCGTTCGGTGCTAGGATCTTCGGCGATCTGAATCGCGGCGAGTACGACTCCATCAACCGCGTTCTTGAACGCTTCCGCTTAGCGATCTACAAGGGTATGTGGATCCAACTCTCCTCTCGTAGATGCATCTCCTAGATTGATCTTGGTGAACGTAGGAAAATTTTTATTTCCCATGCGACGTTCCCCAACAGTGGTATCAGAGCCAGGTTCTTGCGTAGATGCTTTCTCGAGTAGAACACAAAAGGGTTTGTGGGCGTTGATGTTTAAATTGCTGCCCTCCTTAGTCTTTCTTGATTCAGCGGTATTATGGGATGAAGCGGCCCGGACCAACTTTACATGTCCACGTACATGAGACCGGTTCCATCGACAGACATGTGACTTTTGTTGCATAAGATGGCTGGCGGGTGTCTGTCTCTCCTATCTTAGTTGAATCGGAATAGAACAAGGCGGTCCTTGTAGAAGGTTAAATAGCAACTTGAATATCACCGTTGTGGCTTTGCGTAGGTAAGAAGCGTTCTTGCTAGATACCCATAGCAGCCACGTAAAACATGCAACAACAAATTAGAGGACGTCTAACTTGTTTTTGCAGGGTATGTATGTGATATGATATGGCCAATGACATGATGAGATATATTTGATGTATGAGATGATCATGTTGTAATAGTTAATATCGACTTGCATGTCGACGCATACGGCAACCGGCAGGAGCCATAGGGTTGTCTTTAATTTTTGTATGACCTGCGTGTCAATCATTAAGCGCTTTGTAATGCTTTACTTTATCGCTAAACGGTAGCAATAGTAGTAAGAGCATGGTGGGCGCGCGACAACCCCGATGGCGACACGATGATGGAGATCATGATGATGGAGATCATGGTGTGGCGCCGGTGACGATGGAGATCATGCCGGTGCTTTGGAGATGGAGATCAAAAGCACGAGTTGATGGCCATATCATGTCACTTATGATTTGCATGTGATGTTAATCCTTTTATGCATCTTATTTTTGCTTAGGACGACGGTAGCATTATAAGATGATCCCTCACTAAAATTTCAAGATGATATTGTGTTCCCCCCGAGTGTGCGCCGTTGCGAAGGTTCGTCGTTTCGAAGCACCACGTGATGATCGGGTGTGATAGACTCTACGTTCGCATACAACGGGTGCAAGCCAGTTTTGCACATGCAGAACACTCGGGTTAGACTTGACGAGCCTAGCATGTACAGACATGGCCTCGGAACACGGAAGACCGAAAGGTCGAGCATGAGTCATATAGTAGATATGATCAACATGAAGATGTTCACCATTGACACCACCTCATCTCACGTGATGATCGGACTTGGGTTGGTGGATTTGGATCATGTCACGCTCAGATGACCAGAGGGATGTCAATTTGAGTGGGAGTTATAAATAATTTGATTAGGTAATAACTCACTTATCATGAACAATAGTCTAAGTTGTCTTTGCAAATTATGTTGTAGATCAATAGCTTGCGTTGTAGCTCCCTGTTTAATACGATCCTAGAGAAAGACTAAGTTGAAAGATATTGTAAGCAAGGATGCGGACTGGGTCCGTAGTCCGAGGAGTGTCCTCACTGCTGCACAGAAAGCCTACGTCTTTGATGCACCGCTCAATGTGCAAACCCCTACAACGTTGTCTGTGGATGTTGTGAACACCTGAGAGACACGTCCTGATGACTACTTGATAGTTTAGTGCACCATACTTTACGGCTTAGAATCGGGATTCCAATGACGTTTTGAACGCCATAGAACATATGAGATGTTCTAAGAGCTGAAATTGGGATTTCAGGCTCATGCCCGTGTTAAGAGGTATGAGACCTCTGACAAGTTCTTTTGCCAAAAAGATGGAGGAGAATAGCTCAACTAGTGAGCGTGTGCTCAGAATGTCTGGGTGCTGAAATCACTTGAACCAAGTGGGAGTTAATCTTCCAGGTGAGATAGTGGTTGACAGAATTCTCTAGACACTATCACCAAGCTACTAGAACTTCGTGATGAACTATGACATGCAAAGGATGGAGATGATCCCGGTGCTGTTAGCGGTTCTTAGTACCGCAAAAGTAGAAATCAAGAAGGAGCATCAAGTGTTGATGGTTTAGCAAGACCACTGGTTTCAAAAGGGGCAAGGGCTAGAAGGAAACTTCATGAATGGCAAACCAGTTGTCGCTCTAATGAGGGAACCCAAGGTTGCACCCAAACCTCGAGACTAAGTGCTTCGATTGTAAGGGTAACGGTCACATGGTAGCGGAACCACCCCAAATACATGGTAGATATGATAGCTGGAAACTTCAACAAAGTATATTTGATATACGTGTTATTGATGTGTACCTTAGTAGTCCTCCTTGTAGCACCTGGGTATTGGATACCGGTTCAGTTGCTATTATTAGTGACTTGAAGCAAAAGCTACGGACTGAACGGAGACTAGCTAAGGACGAGGTGACGATGTGTGTTGGAAGTGTTTCCAAGGTTGATGAGATCACCATCGCACACTTCCTCTATTTTCGAGATTAGTGTTGAACCTAGATAAATGTTATCAGGTGTCTACGTTGAGCATGAAAATGATTAGATCATGTTCATCGCAATACGGTTGTTCATTTAAGTTAGAGAATAATGGTTATTCTGTTTACATGAATAATACCTTTATGGTCATGCACCCAATGGTTCGTTGAATCTCGATCATGGTAATACACATAATGATAATATTAATGCCAAAAGATGTAGAGTTAATAATGATAGTACCACTTTCTTGTGGCACTGCCGCTTAGGTCATTTTGGCATAAAATGCATGAAGAAACTCCATGCTGATG
This sequence comes from Secale cereale, assembly GCA_902687465.1. Classification (NCBI taxonomy): domain Eukaryota; kingdom Viridiplantae; phylum Streptophyta; class Magnoliopsida; order Poales; family Poaceae; genus Secale; species Secale cereale. The sequence goes on along the minus strand of LR738710.1, from coordinate 293,801,278 downwards.
GACGTTTGGAGTCACTTGATTTTGAATCGCTTGACACATGCGAGCCATGCCTCATGGGCAGGATGACTGAGATCTCGTTTTCAGGTACAATGAAACGGGTAAGTGACTTATTGGAAATCATACATGCTGATGTATGTGATCCAATGAGAATTGAGGCGTGTGGTGGATATCGTTATTTTCTCATCTTCACTGACGATTTGAGTAGATATGGTATATTTACTTAATGAAGCAAAAGTCTGAAACGTTTGAAAGGTTCAAAAAATTTCAGAGTGAAGATTAAGAATCATCATAACAAGAAGATCATGTTCCTACGATCTGATCAAGGGGATATTATCTTAATTATGAGTTTGGCAATCACTTAAGACATTGTGGAATTGTTTCGCAGTTGAAGTCCCCTGGAACACCACAGCGTAATGGTGTGTCCGGACATCGTAATCGAACCTTATGAGATATGGTGCGATCTATGGTGTGTCTTACCGATCTACCGCTATTATTTTGAGGTTATGCATTAGAGATAGCTGCATTCACTTTATATAGGGCACCATCTAAGTCCGTTGAGAGGACGTCGTATGGTTTAGCAAGAAACCAAAGTTGTCGTTTTCTTAAATGTTTGGGGCTGCGATGCTTATGGCTTCAGCCAGGAAAAGCTCGAACCCAAAGCGGACAAATACATCTTCATGGAATACCCACTGGTAACGGTTGGGTATACCTTCTATCTCAGATCCAAGGACAAAAATGTTTGTCGCTAAGAACGGGTCCTTTCTCGAGAAGGAGTTTCTCTCGAAAGAATTGAGTGGGAGGAAGATAGAACTTGATGAGGTTGTCGAACCCTCACTTCAACCAGAGAGTAGTGCAACACAGAAAGATGTTTCTGTGGAATCTACGACAGTTGAAGAGGAAACTAATGATAGTGATCATGAAGCTCCAGATCAAGTTGCTATCGAACCTCGTAGGTTGACAAGGATATGTACTACTCCTGAGTGGTACGTTGATCCTGTCTTAGAGGTCATGTTGTTGGACAACGATGAACCTACGAACTATGGAGAAGCGATGGTGGGCCCATATTCCGACAAATGGTTAGAAGCCGATAAATCCGAGATAGGATCCATGTATCAAAACAAAGTATGGACTTTGGTGGACTTGCCCTGTGATCGGCAAGCCATTGAGACAAATGGATCTTTAAGACTAAGACGGATGTGGACGGTAATGTCACCGTCTATGAAGCTCGACTTGTGGCGAAGAGTTTTCCACAAGTTCAAAGAGTTGACTACGATGAGATTTTCTCACCCGTAGCGATGCTTAAGTCCGTCGGAATCATGTTAGCATTAGCTGCATTTATGAAATCTGGCAGATGGATGACAAAACAAGTTTCCTTACCAGTTTTCGTAAGGAAAGGTTGTATGTGATACAATCAGAAAGGTTTTGTCGATCCTAAGGATGCTATTAGATATGCTAGCTCCAACGATCCTTCCATGGACTAGAGCAAGCATCTCGGAGTCGGAATATACACTTTGATGGAGTGATCAAAGTTTTTGGGTATACAAAGTTTGGTGGAAACTTGTATTTGCAATAAAGTGAGTGGGAGCACTACAACATTTCTGATAAGTATATGTGAATGACATATTGTTGATCCGAAATGATGTAGAATTTCTGGAAAGCATAAAGGGTTGTTTGAAATGAGTTTTTCAAAGGAAGACCTGGATAAAGCTGCTTACATATTGGGCATCAAGATCTATACAGATAGATCAAGACGCCTGATGATACTTTCAAAAGATCACACACCTTGGCATGATTTTGAAGAAGTTCAAAATAGATCAGTCAAAGAAGGAGTTCTTACCTGAGTTGTAAGGTGTGAAGTTGAGTAAGACTCAAAGCTTGACCACGGCAGAAGGAAGAGGAAGGACGAAGGTCGTCCCCTATGCTTTTGTCATAGGCTCTGTACGGTATGCCATGCTAAGTACCGCACCCGATGTGTGCCTTGCCACATGTCTGGCAAGAGGGTACAAAGGTGATCCAGGAGTGGATTACTAGATAGTGGTCAAAATTATCCTTAGAGGAGTAAGGAAATGTTTCTCGGTTATGGAGGTGATAAAGAGTTCGACGTAAAGAGTTACGTCGATGCAAGCTTAACACCTATCCGGATAACTCTAAGTGGAGATACCGGATACGTATAATGGAGCAACAGTTTGGAATAGCTCCAAGTGGAACGTGGTAGCAGCATCTACGATATGACATAAAGTTTTGCGAAGTACATAGGGATCTGAATGTTGCAGACCCGTTGACTACTAACCTCTCTCACAAGCATAACATGATCAAACACAGAACTCATTGAGTGTTAATCACATAATGATGTGAACTAAATTACTGACTCTAGTAAACTCTTTGGATGTTGGTCACATGGCGATGTGACCTGTGAGTGTTAATCACATGGCGATGTGAACTAGATTATTGACTCTAGTGCAAGTGGGAGACTGTTGGAAATATGCCCTAGAGGCAATAATAAATTGGTTATTATTATATTTCCTTGTTCACGATAATTGTTTATTATCCATGCTAGAATTGTATTGAAAGGAAACTCAGATACATGTGTGGATACATAGACAAACACCATGTCCCTAGTGAGCCTCTAGACAACTAGCTCGTTGATCAACAGATGGTTACGGTTTCCTGACCATGGACATTGGATGTCGTTGATAACGGGATCACATCATTAGGAGAATGATGTGATGGACAAGACCCAATCCTAAGCCTAGCACAGATCGTGTAGTTCGTATGCTAAAGCTTTTCTATATGTCAAGTATCTTTTCCTTAGACCATGAGATTGTGCAACTCCCGGATACCGTAGGAATACTTTGGGTGTACCAAACGTCACAACGTAACTGGGTGGCTATAAAGGTGCACTACAGGTATCTCCGAAAGTGTCTGGTGGGTTGGCACGAATCGAGACTGGGATTTGTCACTCCGTATGACGGAGAGGTATCTCTGGGCCCACTCGGTAGGACATCATCATAATGTGCACAATATGTGATCAAGGAGTTGATCACGGGATGATGTGTTACGGAACGAGTAAAGAGACTTGCCGGCAACGAGATTGAGCAAGGTATCGGTATACCGACGATCGAATCTCGGGCAAGTGCTGTACCGATAGACAAAGGGAATCGTATACGGGATTGATTGAATCCTTGACATCGTGGTTCATCCGATGAGATCATCGTGGAACATGTGGGAGCCAACATGGGTATCCAGATCCCGCTGTTGGTTATTGGCCGGAGAGTTGTCTCGGTCATGTCTACATGGTTCCCGAGCCCGTAGGGTCTACACACTTAAGGTTCGATGACGCTAGGGTTATAGGGAAAGTATGTACGCGGTTACCGAATGTTGTTCGGAGTCCCGGATGAGATCCCGGACGTCACGAGGAGTTCCGGAATGGTCCGGAGGTAAAGATTCATATATGGGAAGTCCTGTTTTGGTCACCGGAAAAGTTTCGGGCGATATCGGTAATGTACCGGGACCACCGGGAGGGTCCCGGGGGTCCACCAGGTGGGGCCACCAACCCCAGGTGGCTGCGTGGGCTAAGTGTGGGAGGGTACCAGCCCCAAGGGGGCTGGTGCGCCCCCCCACCAAGTCTCTAGGCGCATGGAGAGGGGAAGGGGGCAAACCCTAGGTCCAGATGGGCCTTAAGGCCCACCCTAGGGCGCCCCCTCTCTCTCCCCCCCTTGGCCGCACCCTAGATGGGTTCTGGGGGGCTGCCGCCACCCCTAGGGAGGAAACCCTAGATGGGGGCGCAGCCCCTACCTCCCCCCTATATATATGTGGAGTTTAGGGCTGCCCAGAACAAGTTTTGACCTCGGTCGATTGGCGCAGCCCTACCTCTCTCCCTCCTCGTCTCCCGCAGCGCTTGGCGAAGCCCTGCTGGAGTCCCGCGCTCCTCCACCACCACCACGCCGTCGTGCTGCTGTTGGTTGGAGTTTTCCCAACCTCTCCCTCTCTCCTTGCTGGATCAAGGCGTGGGAGACGTCACCGGGCTGCACGTGTGAAGAACGCGGAGGCACCGTCCGTTCGGTGCTAGGATCTTCGGCGATCTGAATCGCGGCGAGTACGACTCCATCAACCGCGTTCTTGAACGCTTCCGCTTAGCGATCTACAAGGGTATGTGGATCCAACTCTCCTCTCGTAGATGCATCTCCTAGATTGATCTTGGTGAACGTAGGAAAATTTTTATTTCCCATGCGACGTTCCCCAACAATATATTGCCATAAATGGAAGGTATCACATATGGGGTCTTACAAACTCTCCTCTTCTACAAAAAGATCTCGTCCCGAGATCTAGGACTGGAAGAAGGAAGTGTACTTGGAACGAAGGTGATCTTCTCGTTCCCACGTAGCTTCTCTGTCGGTATGGTGTGACCACTTCACTTTCAAGAACTTGATGGACTTGTTGCGCGTCTTGCGCTCAGTTTCTTCAAGAATATCAACAGGGTGCTCACGATAAGACAAGTCTTGTTGAAGATCAATCTCCTCGAACGGAATGGTGCATTCAGGTGTCTTGAAGCACTTGCGGAGTTGAGACACGTGAAACACATCATGAACATTTGCAAAGTTGGAGGGAAGCTCGAGTTGGTAGGCTAGATGGCCTCTTTTGCCAAGAATCTTGAAAGGGCCCACGTATCTAGGAGCAAGCTTTCCTTTGATACCGAATCTTTGGGTTCCTTTCATAGGAGAAACACGGAGATAGACATGATCTCCAATGTCGAAAGCCAAATCACGATGCTTGCCGTTATAGTAACTCTTTTGACGCGATTGCGCGGCCTTGAGATTCTCACATATGACTTTGCACATTTCTTTGGCTTCTGAGATCAAACCATTGCCAAGAAGTTTACGTTCACCAGTCTTGGACCAGTTGAGCGGGGTACGGCACTTTCTACCATAGAGGATTTCAAAAGGAGCTTTGCCGGCACTTGCTTGGAAGTTGTTGTTGTAGGAGAATTCGACAAACAGGAGACAATCTTCCCACTTCATACCGAAAGAGATGACACAAGCTCCCAGCATGTCTTCGAGGATCTGGTTCACTCTTTCGACTTGACCACTAGTCTGAGGTTGAAACGCAGTGCTAAAGCGAATCTTAGTGCCCATGGCTGACTGAAAGGAGTCCCAGAACTAGGATGTGAACAAACTTCCACGGTATGAGGAGATGACTTGAGGAATGCCATGCAAAGAAACAATTCTAGAGGTGTACAGCTCTGCCAGCTGAGCTGCGTTGATGGATTCTTTGACTGGAAGGAAGTGAGCTACTTTAGTTAGCTTGTCAATCACTACAAAGATAGCATCATTCCCCTTCTTGGACTTGGGAAACCCAGTGACTAAATCCATTTCAATGTGATCGAATTTCCACTTGGGAATAGGTAGAGGTTGAAGGAGACTGGCTGGACATTGATGCTCTGCCTTCACTCTTTTGTAGACATCACATTCATTCATGAATTGGGCAATCTCCCTTTTCATGCGAGTCCACCAGTGTGATTGCTTGGGGTCGTGGTACATCTTGGAACTTTCGGGATGAATCGAGAGGAGGGAGTCATGTGCTTCGTTCATTATGAGCTTCCTGAGATCACCCTTGGGAACCACAATTCTGTCCTCAAAGAACAAGGTGTCTTTCTCATCAACGCGATAGCACATGTATTTGGGAGTACCCTTAGCAATACCATGTTTCACTTTCTGCACCATAGCATCACTTAGTTGGGCCTCACAGATCTTATCTTCCAAGGTAGGAGCAACTTGAAGGTTTGCAAGAAAGCCTTGCGGAAAAACTTGGAGGTTGAGCTTCCTGAATGATTCACAAATTTCAGGCTGGAACGGTTTGAGAATGAGACTGTTGCAATATGCCTTTCTGCTCAAGGCATCTGCAATGACATTGGCCTTGCCAGGTGTATACTCAATGCTTGTATCATACTCTTGGATCATCTCAACCCAACGAGTCTGGCGAAGGTTAAGGTTTGGCTATGTGAAGATGTACTTCAAGCTCTTGTGATCGGTGAAGATGTCCACTTTTCTGCCCAACAGAAGGTGTCTCCAGGTGATCAAGGCATGTACAACTGTTGCTAGCTCGAGATCATGTGTGGGGTAATTCTTCTCATTTGGTTTCAACTGACGAGAAGTGTATGCCACAATCTTCTTGTCTTGCATGAGAACACCACCAAGACCTTGCAAAGAAGCATCACAGAAGACTTCATAGGGATTGGACTCATCCGGAGGAGTAAGGACCGGAGTAGAAATGAGCTTCTCTTTGAGTGTTTTGAATGCCACATCACAATCAGGAGTCCAGGAGTACTTGCTATTCTTCTGCAACAGGTTGGAAAGAGGCTTGGCAATCTTGGAGAAGTTCTCAATGAACCTGCTGCAATAGCTAGCGAGACCAAGGAAACTTTGGAGTTGCTTGACATTCTACGGGGGTTCCCAGTTGACAATAGCTTCAACTTTCTCGGGGTTCACAGAAATGCCCTCGGGAGAGATAATATGGCCAAGATATAAGACTTTATCCAGCCAGAATTCACATTTGGAGAACTTCGCATAGAACTTGTGTTCACGGAGCCTGTCCAGGACCAAATAGAGGTTCTTGGCATGGTCTTCTTCATTCTTGGAGAATACCAAGATGTCATCCAGATAGACGAGAACAAATTCATTGGTGTAGGGGTTGAATATGAAGTGCATCATCCTTGAGAAGGTGGGTGGAGCATTTGCAAGGCCGAAAGACATGATCGTGTATTCATAGGAGCCATAGCTTGTTCTGAATGTGGTCTTGTGAATATCCTCTTCACGGATATGAATCTGATGGTAACCCATTCGGAGATCGAGCTTCGAGAACACCTTTGCTCCTTTGAGCTGCTCGAACAATTCATTGATATTGGGGAGTGGATACTTGTTCTTTATTGTCTTCTGGTTCAATAGCCGGTATTCAACACAAAGTCGTTCCGTGCCATCCTTCTTCTTGACAAATAGAACCCCACAGCCCCAAGGAGAAGTACTATGCCTGATTAGACCCATACGCTCTTGCTCATCGAGTTGTTTCTTCAGCTCCTTCAACTCATCAGGAGAAAGTTTGTACGGACGCCGACATGCTGGCTCAGTAACGGGCTCGAGTTCAATGACGAATTCAACTTGACGATGTGGAGGCATGCCTAGAAGCTCTTTAGGGAAAACATCTTCATATTTATTGACCAACGGAATCTGAGAAATGGCATTAATCTCGCCCTTGTCATTGAGAGAGAATAGCATGATTGTGTTATCTCGAGCTGCGAAGATAATCACGTCTTCGTTTAGATGAGTTAGCTTGACCTCCTTATTTGCACAATCAATATTTGCATCCTTGGAGAGCCAATCCATCCCAAGAATAAGATCGATGTCGGAGTTACCGAGAGCAATAGGAGAAGCCAGCAATTTATAATTGCCCATCTTGATAGAAATGTTAGGAGCTACCATATGAGAGCTCATCCTCATTCCCGGAGAAACCACGCGAAAAGAATTTTGCAAAATTTCTATAGGAAACTCATGCTTGGACAAGAAAGATTTTGAGATGAAGCAATGCGATGCACCTGAATCGAATAAAACTTTTGCAGGAGCAGAGTTAACTGAGAGGTTACCCAATATCACATCAGAAGAATTCTCTGCCTGAGCTGCATTCATCAGATTCATGCTTGCTGCCTTGGGGTTGTGCTTGACAATAGCATTGCTGACAGGTGGAGGAGGCGGAAGGCGCCTTTGAGTACACTTGTTAGCATAGTGACCCTTCTGCCCATACTTGTTGCAAGTAACTTCTGAGAGAGGACGGTGATAAGGACCACTTGACTTCGAAGCTTGAAACTGAGCCTTGGACTGATTGCTTTCGTTGGGTGGGTGGGAGAAACCATGGCCACCAGAGTGCTTGTTGTTGTTTGGAGGACGGAGCACTGGAGGAGGCGGTAGCCAAAACTTCTGCTGCTTTGCAACCACTTGAGAAGACGAGGAGGAGTGAACAATATCTCTGATCCTCTTTTTGGAAGCTTCAACCTTGAGCTGAGCTGCCTCTTGCTTAAGAGCCATGTTATAAAATTGATCAAATTCATCCAGCTCGAACAAGGTGAGAGCTAGTTGGAGTTCATCCTTCAGACCACCACGGAACTGATAAATCTTGCTCTTGCCATCAGGGATGTCTTGCTTCGCATAGCGAGCGAGATTCTGGAACTTGACATTGTATTGATAGACGGACATGGTGCCTTGCTTCAGGTTGCGGAATTGCTCACGCATGCCTTCAATGACACTGGTTGGAATGTGGTGAGAGCGGAAATCCTTGCAGAAGTCACTCCACGAGATCTCACGACCACCTCTGGAATCTTTGTACTGTTGCCACCAATCAGCAGCTTGATCTTTGAGTTGGAAGGTGGCAAACTTGACATAATCCTCAAGTCTCACGTTACTGCATTCAAAGTGATTTTTGATGTCTGTGATCCAGTCTTCAGCATCTAGCGGATCCACACAGTAACTGAACGACTTCGGTTGGTTTGCCAGGAATTGGTTGAGAGTCGCAAAGTGAGGTTGATTGAACAGATTGCCTTGGCCTTGGTTCCCATGATTGCCTTGATTTGCTTGGTTGGCTTTAATGTTCTGCATCATTTGCATAAACATCTGGGTGTTCTGGTTGGTCGCTTGCATAATTGCTCTCCAGGCCTCAGACGGAGGAGGAGGGGAAGGAGGACGTTCAGGAACACGCTCTTCTTCACTCTCTGGGTTAGCGTTGGGAACCTTCTTAGGAGCCATCCTAAATGAGATGACAACTATTAGCCATTGATTGAAAATATAAGTTGAATCAACGGCTAGAAATTGCAACATAAGTCTTCACAAGAACATTCGAACAAAATGAACGAATGTATTCCATAGCTAAATGATACAACAAACTTCTCGAGAAGCAACTTGGGAGAACAAAAGGTAAATAAAAAACAACAAGGAGCAGATAGAACAAATACAAGATAGAAGCTTCGTTCCACATGTTCGTTCTGAAAGCTCATGGAACGTGTTACAAAAGGGTTTTGCAATCCCCGGATCCGCATAGCCAAGGACCCTTTAAGATGCAACTCCCAATTGGAACACCGCCCATAAAACCACTTCACTCAATGTTGAACCCCGAACTCCATATCATGCATTCTTTGGAAGAATGCCTATGAGCTACTAGAAGAACCCACCTATTAATTTCCGAAGGTTTCCGGTTATGCAATCGGGTGTTGGGGATACAGGGGAAGCACCGCGCACTCAACTCTAATCCTACATCCAACTATATCCATCCTTCAACACATAACCAGTCATCCTAGGAAACTGTTTACCTCGGACCTTCAAAATGCATCCGCTATACAAGCTGTGGCAATAGTCCCGAACTACCTCCCCAGTATTGGGTGATGTCGGGGTTATCTCACCACTAACCGCATAGAAGAGTTTTTGATGTCGGCCATCTTAAGTATTCTAGAACCACTGCGATACATTTGTGACAACAACACCTCGGACCTCAACTCCCCGGGACACTGCCACAACCCCTAAATGACAGGAGGCATCGAGAACAATGTTCTTGTCACAAAGATATCGGAACAATCCAAACAATACTCGTGTGATCCTAAAAAAAATTAGTGAATTTTTGAGAGTTTAGAGATAGAACAACGTCAGGAGTCCTCACCAGAGTGATGAAGGGATGAGGAGTAAAAAGAAATCCTACTCTCTGATATATATATATATATATATAGGACTCAAATCATTTTTATGTGTGTGCCTAGACTCAATCGTCAACGATTCGATCAATCAGGGGGCTCCTAGGTCGGAGAAGGCTCTGAATACCAACTTTCAATGCCCAGTATGTGACTATGCCTCCCACGTGTCGAGGCACGACTTAAAGGCATAAGCACATACTAGAATGATCTCAAGTATGGTATCTTTGCACAACTCATGTAAAAGAGGGATGAAAATGTAAAAGAGTAGTTGGCTTACACTCGCCACGTCACACAAAGGAATACAATAACATACATCATCCAAATAACAACAGGGTCTGACTACGGACGAGGATCCAAAAGAAAGATACCATAAATAAAGCAACACAAGGTCTGATCGCCCCTAGTAGAAGCCACTACTGATCGTCAGGATAAGACACATACTAACGTCCACGTTCTTCATCGAACTCCCAATACAGCTCTGTCCCATCACCTGTGTAGTTCTCATCGGTACCTGCATCTGGTGTTGTGTTGAATCTGTGAGCCACAGAGGACTCAGCAATCCCGAACCCGGGTAACAATACTATCAAAGCCTTAGGTGTGGATAAGGCTTAAAACAAGGTTGCAGTAGCACTAGCACTAGCTTACGAGTTTAGAGAGAGAAGAGAGAATAAGTGCCAACGATCGCCAAAGTGATCACGAAGTGATCCTAACTACTCTTGGCCAAACATAACCCCACTGTGTTCACTTCCCGAACCCCTTCGGAAAGAGACCGTCACGGTTACTCATGCATGTAGTGTACTATGAACATGGTGTCAAGTTTTCTACAACCGGATATTAACAAATTCTCATCTGCCACATAACCGCGGGCACGGCTTTAGAAAGATCAAACCCTGCAGGGGTGTCCCAACTTAGCCCATCACAAGCTCACGATCTGCGGAGTCGCAACTCCAAGGTGGGAAGACACGAGTATTCTCGGAATCCCGTGCTCAAGATATTCCGACAAAGGTAAAACTAATCCAGCAAGACCTCCCGGCGTGCCGACACCCTGACAGTAGCCGCGCGTATCTAGTCTCAGGCCACGACCGGATGAGCTATGGTTACAGCATCCAAATACCCCGAGTTGCCAAGGGGCGGTGCCGCAAGCTGCTCTAGGTTGGACCAACACTCATGAGTAGCACTGGCCCGGGGGTTGTTAATTAAGTCCTCGGAATAGCTAGTCCCTATGCAAGTTTTAGTTATTAGGCAAATGCAAAACCAATGTTGGGCCATGCTGGAAAAGCTTTAGCGCTAAGCGGGTTATCGAGGAGGCCCATAATCCCCAACCGTGTTAGGGACGCAAAATCAAGGAACATAACACCGGTTTAACGGTTCCTAGGGCGGCATGAGTGGAACAAAACACCAAGCAAAAGGCTTAGCCTTCCACCCATTACCGATATATAGATGATTTAGTTTAACAGTTTATATATTGTGATATCCCAACGATAACTTCATCATGAAGCAAGAAATTTTCAAGTCTTCACCTGCAACTAACAACGCTATAAGAGGGGCTGAGCGATGCTTACGTAGCCAAACAATGGTTTGTTAGGTGGGTAGTTAGAGAGTTTCATGGCAAAAATAGAAGGGCTGACAAACAAACATAGGCATCGAGGCAATATCTAAAGAGCGAGACATCTAGCATAGGCAAAGATAGTAGTGATATCTGGGTATGGTCATCTTGCCTGCTGAGTCGTCGGTGGGATCGTAACCTTGCTTCTCAAACTCAGCCTCGGTACAAACCTCAAACTCTGAATCGGCTCCCGGCTCTACTCAACACAAGAACACAACACGTCACAACATCAAACACGGTGCAATGCACAAACAATATGATGCAAGTCATAACAAGGGATGTGAGTATGATGTGCGTATGCATGTGAGAGCACTTGAGCCTAAGGAGAAGATGATGGAAAATGCCTCATCTTGGAAAACCAAGCAAGCCACTGGATAGAGGGGAATATTTCGGTTCCGATCGATATAAAGATCACCGGAAACGGACGCACGGTTTGCAAAATGGCAAGCAAAACAATATTCACATAAAACTAGAGTTTACAGCAACATGGCATCTTTGGAGCAAGAAATAATCATGCTACAGCACTCAAACATGGAGACAAAGGGCATGGATGTGAAATATACATGATACTTAACAAGCATGAACTTAGAACACACCCAAAAACCTACTGGAACACACTTAACCAAGCATGGCAAGTTGCAATAAATTTATCTAGACTTAGCCAAAATCTGGGAAGGCAAAAACATCATCATGATGCTGCCTTCAGAGGCACAAAACAACATGCATATCAACTCCACTAATTATATGAAGATCATGGACATGTAATAGACATAGCATATATCAAACAACTCCATTGGAGCAACTCCATAGGAGGCATGGATCAATAACAACAAGCTTCACCAAATTGATCATGCTGATAAAAACCTGACAGGTAAATTTATAGCAACTTGAGAGCAAGAAATAAATAAGCTACAGCAGGCCATATATGCAAATAAGGGCATGGATGGGTAGACCATAATATGGACAAGAAGACATGATCATTTAACATACTAAAACATGCATAGATTTGAGTGAGGCATCAAGCAAACATATCATCAGGTTTAACAGATTCCAGACTTAGCAGTTTTTTCACTAAGTATAAAACAGCAACATTGGCATGACAAGTTTACAAGCTTGTTTAAGTCACCTCAAGGCATATCATGAAAAGTGGATTGCACCACAGCAAAGATCATATGATTGTGCTTCTAAAACATATTGACATGTGGCATGAAGACAAACACACCAATAGCAATGAGCAAGTCAAATCAGCATCTCATATCAAGTTTCAGCACTTAACAGCCACATGCACTTTTGCAACAGAGATTAACATGGCAATATGACAACTAACATGAATGCTACACCAACCATCATGTAGAGTACTTCACAATGAACATTTTGACATATCATATGCTCCATTCGGACCAACATGCATAAAGTTATCACATCTCAAACATGGCAACAAAATTACAGTCATCAGCAGTTTTAAACATATAGCACTCTTGCAACGATGATTAGGGCATCAAGATGAACTCAAACAGCATGCCACAGTGGAACAAAATGAAGAGCACATCTCAACAAATATTTTGATATATTACACGCCCAAAACGGATCTACGAGCACGAAGTTATTGCATGGCAAAGGAGGCAAGAAATTTACAGAGATCTGGGACTTAGTGGAATTTTTACCTCCACGAAAGTCAACGCGGGATGGATCCGTGCAGGACGAGGAGATCGGGGATGCGGGAGACCATTTGGATGGAGGAAGTGGTGGATCTTGTCCCGATCCGCGGAGTTCGCCGGAGACGAGGAAGAAGAAGGCGGAGGCGGCGACCGACGACGGGACGGCGCGGTGGCGGCGGCCGGGGAGGCGCCCGAGGCGGCCGACGGCGGCCGGAGGTGGCGCGGCGGCGGCGGCGCAGCGTGGAGGTTGGCGGCGACGGTCCGGGTGCAGGGCCCGGCGGCGGTTGGCAGCGGGGGTCTGGCGGCGGTTGGCGGCAGCAGTCCGGCGAGGGTCCGGCGACCGGCGGGGACGCGGGCTGAGGTGGCGGACGATTGGAGGCGGTGAGGTGGCCCGGCCAATCGGGGGTCGCCACGTGGCGGCCTCCGATTCGTCGCAGTGATGTGGCAGCGGGACGGACGTGTCCGGCGGCTGCGCGGACTTGTCCGACGCGCGGAGGAAGAGAAAAATTAGGGTTGCACCGGGATTTCGGGGATGAGGACTGTTTTATAGATTCTGGGAGCTAGGAAGGTCCAAATGGGGTGCGGTTTTCGCCCACATGATCGTGATCTGACGACCGAGAGGATGGGGGTGGTTGTGCTGGGTTAGTGGGCTGTTCTGGAGGGGGTCTTGGGCCAAAAGGAAGATGAGCTTTTAGCCCACTAGGTTAATCATTGGAGTACCAAACGAACTCCAAACGCGATGAAACTTGACAGGCGGCCTACACGTACCAAAACCACAACGCATGACAAGTCTCACCTCATTCTGGGAACGTTACACGGCCACACACGAAAGAAGGGCTCGGGGGTGCGACGGGCACGTGTGTGAGTGTCGGAACTCGAAACGGAGAATGGGAAGAGGCGAGTGGGACCGGGTGCAAGTGACAAACCGAATGCAATGCAATGAACATGATAACATGACATGGATGAAAAGCACACACGCACACGACAAAATGAAGAAACCCGAAAAGAAAGAAGATCCCAGAATGGAATTGTTGAAGTCAACGTTTATATATTGCCATAAATGGAAGGTATCACATATGGGGCGTTACGGAAACAAAAGAAGAAAGCTAGGAGAACCCCGGCCGGGAACATCACCGACGACGCTGGGCGGACACCGACGCCCTGTTCCAAGCACCGCGAGAGCTTAATGGCTGGTAGCTATCGTCATCGCTGGTCTCCGGAGAATCACTGGACTCTGGGGACTCGCTGTTGCTGCTGGAGGAGCTGTTGAGAAGGCCAAGGGCAAGTTTAGTGCCCGTGGCCGTTCCACGCAGATCGCTCCTCCCAAGGCAGAATTCTAGGCGCTGACCGTCATCACCGAAGACTTTGAAGGAATGCGTGGAGGCTCCATCGTACTGGAAGTGGATGGCGGAGGCCCCTCCTGGGCAGCAAGTACGGGCTATTTTGCCCCGTCCTCGAGTCATGAAGACGTCACCTGGGGGGACAACCTCAACCTCCCCCTCGGTAGCTTGGCTGCAGCACCCAGCGTGTTGCAGCCACAGCTCGGCGGGCCCACTCGATGGCATCAACTCGGCGAAGAACCTCAGGAGACGGATCCATGAGAGCGACGGCATCGCCGCCCATAGCACGAACTCACGAGGCGTGTCTTTGACATGGGTCCGGGAGATAGCCGGCCGCACGGTTGTGGCCAGTCCTCCACGATCCCGCCCTGAGCGAGGACGGGTGTTGCCCTCCTGCCCAGGGCCTTGCGCGCGAGTGTACATGGTGATCGGGAAGGCAGGCGGAGGCCACTCTAACCAAGGTGCGTCACTTCAACACCCTCGCCGGCGTCGGGGGGGCGACCAATCCTTTTCTTCGGTGGGAGTGGCCCGGGCTCCTCCCGAGGAGCCTTGCCCTTCTCCGCTGCAGAGAACCTCCTTATTGGCGCCATGGATGCTTCGGCAAAATGGCGAAGCAAGAAGGAGGAAGGAGGAACGAGCATCAAGGAGATGGAAATGAGCAGATGGGGCTCCGCCCCTCCTCATTTATAGCAAGAGGGAGGAAAACTGCCAGCCTCAATGATCGCAGGTAATGATGATCTTTTCCTGCATGCAGCAGGCTCCAATCAAGTCGAACGGTTGCCGAGGTAGTGTGGGGAAGTGGAGACGCCCACGTCCCATAAGGCGCCACGTGTTGACCAGGTCCGCAGGCGGTTGGGCCCCGCGGTGCTTCTCCCTTGCCCTTTGGCTTCGCCCTGAAGCCAAGTCTGAGCGCGCCTTGGGCTCGGGGGCTATTGTCGGCGTCCTAGCAACCAGGGTACCGGGATATGCCTGCCCGCGGCACACAGCGTGGCTGCCTTCGTCGGCCTGGTATGGCCCATCTTCAGCATCAACACACAAGGCCCTCGTGAGTGGCCAAGCCTAGCGAGGCGGACGACAACAAGACCTCCAGAAGGAATAGCCTTTCTAGGGTGGCTCCTGAGGAGCGGAGATCCCTATGCAAGCCCCCACCTCATGAGGTTCAGATGACGCAAGCCATGACGAGCAAGGCCATGCGGGCACCAGCGGGCGCAGGACAACATGTTTCCTCTTTGGTGCTAAAAAGGCAAGAGCAGGCACGGAGTCCCAAGGAATCAGCCAAAGGTTTCCATTTCCATGCAACAAGACCAGGATCACCAGGACGGCAGGACGGAGGTCACCACTAAGCCCATCATGGCGTCACGGCTAGAAGCTTTGCAGGCGAAAACCACCTTTCGTCAGGATAAGATGTACTAGTTGTCCTCCTTCAAATTTGGCCATTGTGGGATCCCTTCCCACCTTCATTTTGGGAAGAGGACCGAGGCCTCTATAAATATATCTTAGCCACCACCGTAGTAGGAAGAGGATGGATCATTGAGATCTCCCACACCACCACAAGCAAGAACACACCTCTTGAGGTTGTTCCACCACTGTACTAGTTCTTCCTCAGTCCACCTCGAGGCAATCCACCACAAAGCAGGAGTAGGGTATTACACAGCAAGGTGGCCCGAACCTGGGTAAACTACTTTGTCACATTTCCTTCCAGTTCATCGAGTTAGATCGTGAGAACGACGAGTAGGCAGACATCAGAAGTTGAGTTCTTCGCATACACCCCAATGTTTGAATCTAACAAGGGTTTTGCGGAGGCCTGAATCCCACATCAACTGACTAGGAAAGTGTTCTAATTGGCATGTTCGTCATTGAAGAACTCTTCTTCTATCCCCTGATCCTCCATGCCTAGCCAAGTTAATAGCCAGGGACAAGCCAATGAGTACTTTGGACATACTCACAAGAACCCAAAGGTGATAACAAAATATGCATGCATGGCTTAGTACAAGGAAAGCTTCTACACTATGTTTAAGCATTTCCAGAAAGCTAGTTTTGTTTTCATTAATATGCCCCAATTATTCGAAAACCAAGGGAACTTCTAAACATTGATGTCATGAGGTTACATACAACAACATGAACAAAGTTAGAACCAGCTCTAACTTTATCATCTCATCCTATCTACTCATATGATACTTTATCTCTTACTGTTCCCATCCCAAAATTTGTAAAAAAAGATCGATGTAGCCCACTAGCGGTTGTCCAACTATCCTTGACCGTTGACACGGCTATTTGACTAGTTTGATACCCTGTAAAGGTTTTACACTGGACCCACAAGACTAGAGGAATGTCCGTGGAATTTATGACTCAATGTACATTAAGTACCCAAGGTAAGAACCAGAACAATATCTTTCCCCAACCGCTACTAACACAGAGTCCACTCGTTGGTACATGTCCCTTGTGTTAAATCATCACATTATAAGGTTCGTCGAAACTTTTCAACACATCACAACTACACGATGGTACATGGTCCTTGATTAGCAAAGTCTTCAAACTCTTCAAGTCTTTCTCCGGCTTCCTCGCCAAGCACGTGATCCAATGTCACAAACAAATAGAGCAAAACAAGACGTATTAAAAAACACAAAAACAAACATTCTCTGAAAAATGCAAACGTAATCTTATTAAATAAAGAGAGACAAAAGAAAAATGTACATTTTAGTTCTAGAGTTGTATATAGAGTCTTAGAATTCCTAAAGGTGGATTTGCCTGGTGAAATTTGAAATTAAGTATGAAAGTATCTTTCCATAGATATTTCAACACTACACCACTAGATAGGTATGTATTTTAGATGAATATATAAATTTGACTCAACATATTTGGAGTTGAATTGATATGATCATGAATTTACAAAAAATATTTATTAAAATAAAAAAGATAAACATATTCGAGATGAAAAAGACGAAAGCAGTTCGCCTAAAAGGATTCCAGCCCGAACAGAACGACGACGCAAAAGGCGTATTCTAGGAATACGTCTCCACTTAACCACTCGAAACGGTTTGCGCACACGGTTGAGTTAAACCTGACGGGTGGGACCCACCTATTAGTGAGACAGAGGGAGAGGAGAGTATGACAAACAGGCCCCACCGGTAGTCTTCAACCTCAGGACAGAGAGGAGAGATGTCTCACGGGCAGAGATCCAAGAACCGTTTTGAGGCAGGGATGGTACCGGCTTGTTCCTCACACTCGCGCGCATTCGTGGATGGTCTACGCAGTCAAGTTGACCTGACCCGGGGTCGATGGTGTGGGTCAATGGTGTGATCCCTGACCCGGGGTCGATCGACCCGGATGAGGGTCGAGGATGAGGTAGGGTCGAGCTGGGTCGCTGGATAGGTCGCAATCCCGATCGATGGGTGCTGATCTAGATTGGTATGGAAGAAGAAAAGAATATGTATGAAGATTCATGAGAAATTGAGCCTTACCAGGGCAATAGGGTGATCTGCCACTTGCCCGCCGGTGGCCGGCCATTGAGCTGTCCGCTGCCATATTTGGCCTGTCCCGTCCGGCTCCCTCCAAACATCAAACGAGATCGGCAACCCGCTTGAGAATCCATGGCTGGAAGGTGGAGAGTGCTGGACGGCTAAAGGATTGGACATGGATATATTCGCTGCAGCTTTGCCAACGAAGTGAAAAAGACAATACAGCGTGTTTGTTTGGGGAGAGTTGGGCGTGGGGAATGGGAGTTTATGGTCCATGGGACTTAATTTCCTTTGATTGACTCAGGGACATGGGAGTTAAGAGGGGAAGGGGAGTTCGGAGGCCCAACTCTCGTAAAACTCTTTCGGGGCCCTCGTAATTCTGCATGGTAGTGGGAATTAACGCAACCCTAAAAAAACTCGTGTTGTTCATCACGTCCCACGGCGGAAGGGGGAAAAGGGCGACGCTAGGCACCGGTCGAACCCCAGCCGCCCGATCCAGCGAGCAGCCGTCCGATCGTGCGCGTTGACTCCCCTCTCTCCTTATTCCTCCCCGCGCTGCGCGGCGCTGCTCCTTATCGCTTGCACGTCCTCCAGGCCCGCCGGCAAGCACGCCCTCACCTGCATCCCTCTCTCTCCGCCGCTCCTGCGCTGCTGGATGCCGCACACGCCGCTGGTCGCCGCCGTCTTTTCTCGTGTTTCTGGCCAGATCCACGCATGCAACAAAATTTCTCGGTCGCAACAAATTGAGTCACTGGTTGTAGCAAACGATGCCGCTGGTTCCAGTAAAAATGACATCGTCGCAGGTTCCAGCATTTTTGTTGAAGCTTTCTCCGTCTCTGGTAGAAGCTTTTTCATTTGCGGGGTGAAGCTTTTTTTTAAACGGTTGCAACATTTCACGTGTACCTAAAAAAGCGATTGAAACTTTTGAAGTGGCTGGCTGAAGATTTTCAATCTCTGGTTGAAGCTTTTTCATCCGCGGGATGAAGCTTTCGTTAAAACGGCTGCAGCTCTTCATGTGTTCCGAAGTCTGGTTTGCATCTTTTTTATCTAATAGATGTAGCTCTTTGCATTCATGGTTGTAGCACGAGCATTGCCGTTTGCAGCTGCAGTACCAGTACGTGATTGCAGCTCCCTCCCCAGCGTGTCCCCTCCTCTGCTGGTTGAAGCTTTTTCGTCTGCAGGTTGAAGCTTTTTGCAAAAACGGCTGTAACTTTTCCTGTATTCCGTTGTCTGGTTGAAGCTTTTTTATCTACTGGACGAAGCTTTTTGTGTCCATGGTTGTAGCACGGGAAAATGTCGTTTGCAACTCTTCCCAGTGTCGCGGTTGCAGCTGATCTGGGTCGCCATGGTTGTAGCACAGTTCACGGACGGTGTATCCATGGCGAGTTCCAACTCTGTCTTGCCGGGGCGGAAGGTTGGAGGTAAGGATCTGCGCGGGATTGAAGCCAGCCACCGGCGGGATCTGAAGGAGAAAGACGAAGGGTTGGCCGCCAGCATGCGTGGGTGCGGCTGAGAGAGAGAGAAGGGGGTCAGGAGGAGGAAGAAGATATGGTGGGGAAAGACAACTGCGCGCGGGCCTTTGTGTTGCGTGACGTCCGCGTGGACGAGCGACCGACCGAGCGTTCGGCCGGTGCGCCGATCCCAAACGTTTACCGGGGGAAAAGGCGCGAAAATCCCAGCGAAAGCGCGGTAAAATCCTAGCTAATGACCCCTATTTAGCAGCGCCACCATTAGTCCTCCAAACGAACTGGCGGCCGCTAACTTCTCCCCAATCTCCTCTAGAGCTGGCGGCAAGCATGAACAGGAGCTGAGGTAACCCGTTTTCCCCCTTTCCATCTTGAATTCGTGTTGATTTTTCTGCCAATCCTCCGTACCTACACATCTAGCTGTATCCCATCTAGTTTGGCTAACAAAGTTGGATTCGTTTCTTTTCCTATTACAAACTGATGATGCAGATCTATTCTTCTTTCTATTTTTCCCCTGATTCACAGGTCAGAGATTTGTTCCATCATTTCGGTTCCCCCCTTGCAGTTCACGAGCAAGAGTCACCAAAAGGCCAGAGGTGTGGATTACTACATCGATTTAGTACTTCATTTGCTCCCTTGTTTGATTCCTAAAAATACTGTACAGAGGTCTCTGTCTTGATTAGTTCTTGATATCCTTTTTAGAAGCATAGATGGGACATGGATGTGAATAATTACTGGATGCAATCTCTTATTCTTGTATAAATTTATTTGCTAGTCTTCGGCTGTAGTTGCTGGTCAACGTTGGATTGCTGTTGTGGCTACTACTTGTACATGTAGAAAACCAAGATTGTTCGTGATGCCACCTGACATATACATGAAAAAGGGCAAACCACAATAGCTGCTAACTTGATGTTGTGGCTCCATGTATGGAACGATATGTATATGTCATATAGCACTTGCCTTTGTGTTCCTACATGCTTCATGCTTCCTGTACTATCTAAGTTCAGTTTTACATACGAAATTAAGTGTCAAATGTACACACAAACAAGTCTTGATAGCTGCTACAAATTTGATGACTTCCACGTCCCAGCTTATAGCCAATGTACTTTTTTAAAAGGGTCTCTCAATTTACTTACGTACAAAAATTTCTTGGTACCGTCTGTAATGCCCAGGATGGGACTATATCTCCTACGTGTCGAGGAACGACTTAAAGATATAAGCCCATTCTGGAATGATCGCAAGTTTGGTATCTTTGCACGACTCATGTAAAAGAGGGATTAAATTGCAAAAGAAGATAGTTGGCTTACACTCGCCACTTCACACAATACATTACATAAGCAAGACATCATTCAAAAACATCGCAGCCCATCTAAGGGTAAGATCCAAAAGACAAGATACCAAACAACATAACGCCACAGGTCAGGATCGAATCCTAGTAGAAACCACTACTGATCGTCGAAACGTAACAAGCATACGGCCAAACTCTTCAACGAGCTCCCAGTGAAGAACTTGAACCAGCTCCTGCTTCAAACTCGGCTGAACCTGCATCTGGTGTTGTAGTAACTGTGAGCCACGAGGACTCAGCAATCCCATAACCATGGGTATCAAGACTAGCAAAGCTTTGTGGGTAGGAAGAGGTAAGGTGGTGAGGCTGCAGCAGCGACTAAGCATAATATGGTGGCTAACTTACGAGTACAAGAATAAGATGAGCATCTACGCAAACGGTCGCAAAAGGTGATCGTTAAAGATTCTGAACTACATACGGTCAAACATAACCCCACCGTGTTCTCTTCTCAAAGTGAAAAGAGACAGTCACGGTTACTCACACAGTTGCGTGTTTTACTTCGGATCCTCTGTCAAGTTTTCTACAACCGGACATTAACAAATTCCAATCTGCCACATAGCCGCGGGCACGGCTTTCGAAAGATCATAACCCTGCAGGGGTGTCCCAACTTAGCCCATCACAAGCTCTCACGATTAGCTGAAGTGATAAATATAATATCATCACCCCTTATCTTAGGGAAATCCGATCAGGCTCGGCATCCCGGTAGCACAAGACATTTCGAAAATGGTAAAACAAGTCCAGCAAGACCTCCCGGCGTGCCGACACCCTGATAGTAGCCGCGCGTATCTCGTCTCAGGCCACAACCGGATGGGTCATCCTACAGGACCCAAACCTCGAGTTTCCCCGTGGTGGTTCCCGCAGTCTGCCCGTTTGGGACCAACACCATCAGCACTGGCCCCCCTGTTATGTAGAATTAAGAACCCGGGGACATGACCCCCTATGCAATTAATTAATTATTTAAGTTGTTATTATGAGCAAATTAAAACCAATGTTGGGCCTTGCTGGAGGAGTTTTATTCAAAGTCGAATTGTCAAGGGGTCCCCATCCACCCATCGTTTAAGGAACGCAAAATCAAGGAACATAATGCCGGTTTATCGGCGCCTAAGGTGGCATGAGTGGAACAAAACACCGAGCAAAAGGCCAAGCCTTCCACCCATGCCCAG
The DNA here is from genome assembly GCA_902687465.1 of Secale cereale. Classification (NCBI taxonomy): domain Eukaryota; kingdom Viridiplantae; phylum Streptophyta; class Magnoliopsida; order Poales; family Poaceae; genus Secale; species Secale cereale. Next base: position 293,779,521 of record LR738710.1, on the reverse strand, counting down.
TATATAGGTGTGTTAAAATAATAATTATAGATATTGTGATATTCCAACAACAAGTTCCCTCCTGGAACAAACTTCATCTTCACCTGCAACTAACAACGCTATAAGAGGGGCTGAGCAAGCGGGTAACATAGCCAAACAGTGGTTTTGCTAGGAAGGTGTCAAGGTTAGAGGTTTCATGGCGACAAGGAGAGGCTGACATAAAAGATGGGTAGCGCGACATGTAACGATAGCATCGAGACAACTAAGCATGGCAATGGTAGTAAAGGTATCCAAGGGTATGATCATCTTGCCTGGAATCCACAAGGGAGAAGAACGGATTCATGCAGTAGACGGAGCAACAGTCGAGCGAATCATCACAACTCCAGAACGAAACCGAAACTAACAAGAGGAGCAACCGGAAAGAAGCAAACAACACGGTAAACACACAATCATAAGCATGGCATACGATGCACATCCAAGTATGATGCATGTCCGGTTTAAACATGCATGGCATGGCAAAGTGCACAAACAAGTACTACAAGTTAAGTGGTGCTCAATATGCAACGAGTTGCATATTGACGAAACACCACATCATAATTATTTAATTGACTCTCCTTTATTTACAAGACAAGATTAAATGTTTTTAGCATGGCAAGAGGTGAAACAAAAGTAAACTACCTATCTAGGCAATTTAAATGAGGCCGGAAATACCACAACAATTCCGGAAACTCCTCATGTGCATATTTATGAATTTGGTACTGTTCTGCCTATTACCACATTTTAAAGTTGTTAAACAGCAAAATAAAGTGCAACAAGTTATTCTACACATTTTTCCACCCCATTTACATATAAAGTTTATTAAATTTGGAGCTACGGTTATTTAGTTATGAATTAAACCAATTTAACAAGTTATTTACACAAATTAATGAAAACAGTAAGTTAAACATTTTTAACAGGGGTGAAAGTGGCATATTACGAATCTACACAAAATTCCAAACATTTTTCATATATAAAGTTTTTGCAAAAGATGCACAGTTGTGAAATTATTATATGCATGAAGTTTGAGGGCTAAACTGTAAAACAGGTTATTCTCTGGGAATTAGAAAAAATCGCTGGCCTAAAAAAACAACAAGGGCCGAATCTACAGGCTGGCCCAACAAGAGGAAGAAAGAAAAAAAACAAGGGGCGCTGGAGGTGGCCTCACCCAGCTGGGCCAGGCCCAAATCGGTGGAGGAGGCGGGGCCCTGGAGGACTTGGGGCGCGCAGGGCCTGGCTCGCCTGGCCTCGCGCTGGCGCTGTCGCTGCGGGCGAGCGGTGAACGGGCGAGCGTTGAGCGGATCGGGCGCAACCCGTCCTCCTGCTCGAAGCAGAGGAGGAAGCAGAGGCAGTTCGTCGGGGACAACGGGATGGCGTCACAGCACGATGCAGGCACTTCGGCGCCGCGTGATGACGGGAGGCGACAGGAAGCTCGAGGGGCGGGCCGACGCGGTGCGGACTTGGGGGCTCACAGACCCGTCCGTTCAGGCGGTCACTCAGAGTGTAGGCGGCGTGCGACTGGGCGGAGCTCCGAGCTCAACGGCAGGACGCAATGGCGGCTGGAGGTGAGGTGTGGTTGCCGGATCTGGGCGCGTGGAGGATGCTGGAGACGCGCGGAGGAGAAGAAGGACGGAGCTTGATGCGGGACGGCAGAGGTCCGTGACATCCATGGCGCGGCGACGGGAGCTCCTGCCTGCAGGCTTCGGTGGCCGCGAGGGGATCGATGGATGAACTAGATCGGGAGTTGGATGGCCTTGACGCGATCTGAGAGGATCCCAAGATGAAGGAGGAGACCAGGTGGAGGCGATGGTTTGCCCGGTGAAGAAAAACGAGGGAGCTGGGAGGCGCTGCGATCTAGTTGGGTGGAGATGGATGGGGGAGATCCCGAGGTGGAGAATGGACAGGGGTGGTGGCGGCGGACAAGGGATGGATGGGACATCTCCCTAAAATTTAGGGTTTGTCCAAATGGAGTAGGGTTGGATCATATATATATGTGAGAAAGAGGGGAGTTGGACCATCCGATCAAAATCCGACGGTCGAGAAATAGATAGGCTAGGAAAGTATAAATAAGAAACGGAGATATTTCAGGGATGTTTGGGGATGATCCGGATCCAACGGTAACGAGAGACCGGTTCGGGTCCGGGGAAGTTTCGGGCGTGTAGTCGAGGGGGTAAAACTGGGCTATGGTTAGAGGCGCTGCGGGGAGGCCTGGGCCTTGGGCCTAGGAGCTGGGCCAGTGGCTGGGATGGCTGCTGGGCTCTCTTCCTCTGCTGGTATTTCTCTGCCTTAACCAATTACAGAATAATAGCCAAACAGAAAAGAGAAGAACGGAAGGGTTTGAAACAGAATTTGGACAAGAAGCTAATTTAACTTGACTCGCAAAAATGAGCACGGTCCGAGAAAAATAGAATTGGCGCGATCGAAAAAATATAATTCAAACACATTTGAGTTTAATTCAAATGGGTTTGAACTAAGACTTGATTATTGAAGTGTCCAAAAATGTTCGAATTTTTGGAGGAATCTCGATAAAAGTGAAAAGAAAAGTTGGCAAGGTTTGACGGTGAAACTTGAAGTGAAATAAGCATGGAGAATATTTGCAAGTGTGTTGGTTAATTCCAAACGAATGGAATATTTATTATAGCTCCCTAATAATATTGAGAGGCTTTTATATGTTATAAAGAGAAGTCATTCTTCCCTCGATTTAAATGGACCGAAGGTCCACATAATTTATTTAGTTGAGATGCAAAGATTAATGACATGATGGCATGATGCTATGATGCAATGCAAAAATAAATAACACAAGCACAAATAAAACACACGGGAGAACCCGGAACATCTGGAATCTTCTGCAATCTTCTGGAATCTTCTGGGACGTCGGTCTTCGGGCGTCACAACTCTCCCACACTAATAGAGGATCTCGACCCGAGATCCTAGAGATATCACCGGGTAAAAACGGAAAAGGAGGAGGTAAAACAAAGTTGCTTCTTTGACAGACGAGTGAAACCAAAGAACCTTGAGAGGTTGAACAATCTTGACGGAATAATACAACAGAGATGAACGAAGATGAAAACACTCCGTTACAAAAAGAGGAACAATGAACATTAAGAGAACCTTGTAGGTTGAAAGACATGAAACAAGAGCTTACAAACCAAACAATATGAAACCGCAATGGTAACGCCAAGGAAAAGAATGACAGAATTCGGACAACACTCCGTCTAAAAAATGGAAGGAATTGAACAAGAACTTACCAAGTTGGGAAGATACTTGAAGAAAACAACAACACATTGTCTCCGAAACAATTGAAAGAATGGTACAAGGGGTAAGAAAGATTCAGACAGCACTCCGGTTTAAAAGAGAGGCCAAACATGAAAAGATGAGAGAACTAGAATGGAGGACACAACATTCCAGTTAAAAAGGACAAGCAAAGGAAAGAACATGATCTCGATAAAACGAGATGATGGTTTGGATAGAGCAATATCACAATGCCTCCGGAATGAAAGAATAGGATATAGATCCATGAAAGAATTGAACGGATAGAAAAAGACAACTTCTCCGACAAATGAATATGAAACACATCCTTACGAAGAAGGGTTGAACGAGTTGTTGAAAATAATCAACAACAAAAGAATAAACTTGATGTGGGCTTATGGAAAACATCTCAAAATTAAGAGGTGACAACCAGCCACTAACGGAAATAATTGATTGGATTGAGATCAACAAGGAGACGATAAACTTATTTCGCCGGAATGATAAATGAAGAATTTGGGTCATTTATAAGCACCATAATAGCAACAAACCTTAGGGAAAGGTTTTAGGTGAATTATAACCCAAGATAACTCCAACTAATAAATTGAAGGGTTGAAAGATCTCCTGAACAAAGAAAATGATGGGTTTAAATATCTCATTCTTGATAACTCGTGAATCATGAAACATGAAGGAATTGTCAAGAATGACATAACACTATCTGAAAAGATAAGGTAGACAGGATTGCAATTGTAAAGCATGATGAAGAATGCTTGAGCTTCAACAAGAATCTTGATGAAAACTTCAAGGATGAATTAAAACATGATGAACCACCATGAGAACTCCGGTAATGAAAGCATGAGAAGTGAAAGACGAAAAGAATAAGATTCAAGGCCTGCGATGAATTAGATGAAGGTTTGGAATGGTATAATTGAAATAACTTGGAGCTCCGGAAACAAGATGAACAACTTAGAACCGAGAATATGATATGATGAACAAGATCCAGACAAAAGAATTAAATCACCTTGAAGGAACAAGAATAAGAATTATGTTATGCATCTCCTTCACCAATTTAAATTGATGACAACCAAAGGATTTGGCATACTACTTATTCTCGTTGGAAAGAATTAAGAGAGATCTCGCACAAGCTTGGGTAAATCTTCAACGAACCACCGGTAGGATTATGAAAAGAACGAGTGAATTAATATGATAACAAGGAGGAGTAAACTTGAAAGAACCACCGTAAAATATGGAGACGAACGAAGAGGCATCGATGAAGAATATCTGGAGGACGAAGTTGAAAACTAAGAACGAAGAAATATTCTGAAATGATGGCCTTCGAAGGATCACAATGGGAAGAATTCATGAAGAATCTTGAGAGAACGGGTCAAGATTTAAGAGAAACACTTCTCCGGTCTTCAATTGTTGAGAATGAAGACGAGAAATGCCATGAAGAATTGCAAGATACTCCGGACGAATGACAAGAGGAAGGTGGAGAAAAAGATGGAGATAATTGGAAACAATCTTGGAGAAGGCATGTGACTGATGGAAATCATTCTTACCTCACACTTTGAAAAGAATTTCAGAATAACTCCGGAAAATAATTAGAAGAGTCAGGTAAGATCCTGGAAAAAGACCTGTGGGTTAGGGCCCACTCAAAAGAAATTACCGTTGGAAAATATTGCTTAAGAGATATTGCACCGGTTGAATTAAATGGCTTGGATAAGATGATAATCCTCAAAATATTGCTTGAACGGATTAAGAATGGAATTATGAATCTTCAGCACTCCGGATATGAATAACAAGAGGCGAATGATTAATTGCTGCACCGGAATGAGAAAGCATTGTGAAATGAGGAAAAGGATAAGATCAACACCGAAATCTTGAATTACATCCACCGGAAGAATTAGAGAACAAAAGAATGATGAACTTGAAGCTCTTGAGCATCTTCACGATAATTCACCGGATAAGAACATTGAAGGAAATGAATGAAGAACATCGCATGAATAAAATGGATATCTCATCTGAGAATTTCTTGCTCCGAGAAGAAGAAGGGTGGGAGGGCGGGAAAACAAAGACAACTTGAGACGAACAAAATGGACACCGGTTGAAAAGAATTTAACATGACCATTTTGATGATCAAGAAGAATTAGCACTCCCATAGAAATATGAGAACACCGATTAGGAAAAAGGTATGGAATCAACATTTGACATTGAAGCAACTCGAATACCAGAATCAAAACAAGAACAAGGATAGATGTGTAGCAGCCTAATCTTCACAATATCATTCGAACAGAGACTTGAACGAATGAATTCCGCACGTACATCAACTTGACGAGAAGCCACTTGGAGAACAAAAGATAAATAAAAAGGAACAAGGAGCAGATGGAACAAATACAAGATAGAAGCTTCGTTCGACATCTTCGTGCTGAAAGCTCATGGAACGTGTTACAAAAGGGTTTTGCAATCCCCGGATCAGCATAGCCAAGGACCCTTTAAGATGCAACTCCCGATCGGAACAAGCCCATAAAACCACTTCACTCAATGTAGAACCCCGAACTTCATATCATGCACTCGTTGGAAGAATGCCTAGAACTACTAGATGAACCCACCTATTAATTTCCGAAAGTTTCCAGTTATGCAATCAGGTGTTGGGGATACAGGGGAAGCACCGCGCACTCAACTCTAATCCTACATCCAACTGTATCCATCCTTTAACACATAACCAGTCTTTTCCGGAAACCGTTTACCTCGGACCTTCGACACTATACAAGCTATGGCAATACTCCCGAACTACCTCCCCAGTACTGGGTGATGTCGGGGTTATCTTGCCACTAACCGCATAGGAGAGTTTTCGATGTCGGTCGTCTTAAGTATTCTAGTACTGCCGCGATGGATTTGTGACGACAACACCTCGGAGCTCAACTCCCCGGGACACTGCCACAACCCCTAATGACAGGAGGCATCGAGAACAATGTTCTCGTCACAAACACATCGAAACAATCCAAACAATACTCGCGAGATCCTAAAAAAAATTGGTGCAATTTTTGAAAGTAGAAGAGGCAAGAGTAGTCGTCAAGAGTCCTCACCAGAATGAAAGGGGATGAGGAGCAAAGAAATCCTACTCTCCGATATAAATATAGGACTCAAAACATTTTCAAGTGTGTGCCTAGACTCAACCGTCAACGATTCGATCAATCAGTGGGGGCTTCTAGGTCGGAGAAGGCTCTGAATACCAACTTGTAATGCCCAGGATGGGACTATATCTCCTACGTGTCGAGGCACGACTTAAAGATATAAGCCCATTCTGGAATGATCGCAAGTTTGGTATCTTTGCACGACTCATGTAAAAGAGCGATTAAATTGCAAAAGAAGATAGTTGGCTTACACTCGCCACTTCACACAATACATTACATAAGCAAGACATCATTCAAAAACATCGCAGCCCATCTAAGGGTAAGATCCAAAAGACAAGATACCAAACAACATAACGCCACAGGTCAGGATCGAATCCTAGTAGAAACCACTACTGATCATCGAAACGTAACAAGCATACGGCCAAACTCTTCAACGAGCTCCCAGTGAAGAACTTGAACCAGCTCCTGCTTCAAACTCGGCTGAACCTGCATCTGGTGTTGTAGTAACTGTGAGCCACGAGGACTCAGCAATCCCATAACCATGGGTATCAACACTAGCAAAGCTTTGTGGGTAGGAAGAGGTAAGGTGGTGAGGCTGCAGCAGCGACTAAGCATAATATGGTGGCTAACTTACGAGTACAAGAATAAGATGAGCATCTACGCAAACGGTCGCAAAAGGTGATCGCTAAAGATCCTGAACTACATACGGTCAAACATAACCCCACCGTGTTCTCTTCTCAAAGTAAAAAGAGACAGTCACGGTTACTCACACAGTTGCGTGTTTTACTTCGGATCCTCTGTCAAGTTTTCTACAACCGGACATTAACAAATTCCAATCTGCCACATAACCGCGGGCACGGCTTTCAAAAGATCATAACCCTGCAGGGGTGTCCCAACTTAGCCCATCACAAGCTCTCACGATTAGCTGAAGTGATAAATATAATATCATCACCCCTTATCCTAGGGAAATCCGATCAGGCTCGGCATCCCGGTAGCACAAGACATTTCGACAATGGTAAAACAAGTCCAGCAAGACCTCCCGGCGTGCCGACACCCTGATAGTAGCCGCGCGTATCTCGTCTCAGGCCACAACCGGATGGGTGATCCTACAGGACCCAAACCTCGAGTTTGCCCGTGGTGGTTCCCGCAGTCTGCCCGTTTGGGACCAACACCATCAGCACTGGCCCCCCCTGTTATGTAGAATTAAGAACCCGGGGACATGACCCCCTATGCAATTAATTAATTATTTAAGTTGTTATTATGAGAAAATTAAAACCAATGTTGGGCCTTGCTGGAGGAGTTTTATTCAAAGTCGAATTGTCAAGGGGTCCCCATCCACCCATCGTGTAAGGAACGCAAAATCAAGGAACATAATGTCGGTTTATCGGCGCCTAAGGAGGCATGAGTGGAACAAAACACCGAGCAAAAGGCCAAGCCTTCCTCCCATGCCCAGTATATAGGTGTGTTAAAATAATAATTATAGATATTGTGATATTCCAACAACAAGTTCCCTCCTGGAACAAACTTCATCTTCACCTGCAACTAACAACGCTATAAGAGGGGCTGAGCAAGCGGGTAACATAGCCAAACAGTGGTTTTGCTAGGAAGGTGTCAAGGTTAGAGGTTTCATGGCGACAAGGAGAGGCTGACATAAAAGATGGGTAGCGCGACATGTAACGATAGCATCGAGACAACTAAGCATGGCAATGGTAGTAAAGGTATCCAAGGGTATGATCATCTTGCCTAGAATCCACAAGGGAGAAGAACGGATCCATGAAGTAGACCGAGCAACAGTCGAGCGAATCCTCACAACTCCGGAACAAAACCGAAGCTAACAAGAGGAGCAACCGGAAAGAAGCAAACAACACGGTAAACACACAATCATAAGCATGGCATACGATGCACATCCAAGTATGATGCATGTCCGGTTTAATCATGCATGGCATGGCAAAGTGCACAAACAAGTACTACAAGTTAAGTGGGGCTCAATATACAACGAGTTGCATATTGACGAAACACCACATCATAATTATTTAATTGACTCTCGTTTATTTACAAGACAAGATTAAATGTTTTTAGCATGGCAAGAGGTGAAACAAAAGTAAACTACCTATCTAGGCAATTTAAATGAGGCCGGAAATACCACAACAATTCCGGAAACTCCTCATGTGCATATTTATGAATTTGGTACTGTTCTTCCTATTACCACATTTTAAAGTTGTTAAACAGCAAAATAAAGTGCAACAAGTTATTCTACACATTTTTCCACCCCATTTACATATAAAGTTTATTAAATTTGGAGCTACGGTTATTTAGTTATGAATTAAACCAATTTAACAAGTTATTTACACAAATTAATGAAAACAGTAAGTTAAACATTTTTAACAGGGGTGAAAGTGGCATATTATGAATCTACACAAAATTCCAAACATTTTTCATATATAAAGTTTTTGCAAAAGATGCACAGTTGTGAAATTATTATATGCATGAAGTTTGAGGGCTAAACTGTAAAACAGGTTATTCTCTGGGAATTAGAAAAAATTGCTGGCCTAAAAAAACAACAAGGGCCGAATCTACAGGCTGGCCCAACAAGAGGAAGAAAGAAAAAAAACAAGGGGCGCTGGAGGTGGCCTCACCCAGCTGGGCCAGGCCCAAATCGGTGGAGGAGGCGGGGCCCTGGAGGACTTGGGGCGCGCTGCGCCTGGCTCGCCTGGCCTCGCGCTGGCACTGTCGCTGCGGGCGAGCGGTGAACGGGCGAGCGTTGAGCGGATCGGGCGCAACCCGTCCTCCTGCTCGAAGCAGAGGAGGAAGCAGAGGCAGTTCGTCGGGGACAACGGGATGGCGTCGCAACACGATGCAGGCACTTCGGCGCCGCGTGATGACGGGAGGCGACAGGAAGCTCGAGGGGCGGGCCGACGCGGTGCGGACTTGGGGGCTCACAGACCCGTCCGTTCAGGCGGTCACTCAGAGTGTAGGCGGCGTGCGACTGGGCGGAGCTCCGAGCTCAACGGCAGGACGCAACGGCGGCTGGAGGTGAGGTGTGGTTGCCGGATCTGGGCGCGTGGAGGATGCTGGAGACGCGCGGAGGAGAAGAAGGACGGAGCTTGATGCGGGACGGCAGAGGTCCGTGACATCCATGGCGCGGCGACGGGAGCTCCTGCCTGCAGACTTCGATGGCCGCGAGGGGATCGATGGATGAACTAGATCGGGAGCTGGATGGCCTTGACGCGATCTGGGAGGATCCCAAGATGAAGGAGGAGACCAGGTGGAGGCGATGGTTTGCCCGGTGAAGAAAAACGAGGGAGCTGGGAGGCGCTGCGATCTGGTTGGGTGGAGATGGATGGGAGAGATCCCGAGGTGGAGAATGGACAGGGGTGGTGGCGGCGGACAAGGGATGGATGGGACATCTCCCTAAAATTTAGGGTTTGTCCAAATGGAGTAGGGTTGGATCATATATATATGTGAGAAAGAGGGGAGTTGGACCATCCGATCAAAATCCGACGGTCGAGAAATAGATAGGCTAGGAAAGTCTAAATAAGAAACGGAGATATTTTAGGGATGTTTGGGGATGATCTGGATCCAACGGTAACGAGAGACCGGTTCGGGTCCGGGGAAGTTTCGGGCGTGTAGTCGAGGGGGTAAAACTGGGCTATGGTTAGAGGCGCTGCAGGGAGGCCTGGGCCTTGGGCCTAGGAGCTGGGCCAGTGGCTGGGATGGCTGCTGGGCTCTCTTCCTCTGCTGGTATTTCTCTGCCTTAACCAATTACAGAATAATAGCCAAACAGAAAAGAGAAGAACGGAAGGGTTTGGAACAGAATTTGGACAAGAGGCTAATTTTACTGGACTCGCAAAAATGAGCACGGTCCGAGAAAAATAGAATTGGCACGATCGAAAAAATATAATTCAAACACATTTGAGTTTAATTCAAATGGGTTTGAACTAAGACTTGATTATTGAAGTGTCCAAAAATGTTCGAATTTTTGGAGGAATCTCGATAAAAGTGAAAAGAAAAGTTGGCAAGGTTTGACGATGAAACTTGAAGTGAAATAAGCATGGGGAATATTTGCAAGTGTGTTGGTTAATTCCAAACGAATGGAATATTTATTATAGCTCCCTAATAATATTGAGAGGCTTTTATATGTTATAAAGAGAAGTCATTCTTCCCTCGATTTAAATGGACCGAAGGTCCACATAATTTATTTAGTTGAGATGCAAAGATTAATGACATGATGGCATGATGCTATGATGCAATGCAAAAATAAATAACACAAGCACAAATAAAATACACGGGAGAACCCGGAACATCTGGAATCTTCTGGAATCTTCTGGAATCTTCTGGGACGTCGGTCTTCGGGCGTCACACCGTCGCAGTACTCAAATAACAATAATGGTTTAAGTAATAACCATGGATTTGAAATATGTGTTTAAATGCCTTATATATACAGAATGGAGAGGGATTTGATCCATATCAAAATGCATCACGGGGGTTCTTTTTCAATGGAAGGTCCACTTACTTATGATGGAGGCGAAGTGTCTATTTTTCGAGATTGTGACAGTGAGCGTACATCCTATTTTCGTCTAGTTCGCATGGCTAAGGACGTAGGTTTCAAGAATGGCGATGAGTTATATTATACAGTTCCTGGGTGTAGCCTTGATGAAGGAATTGATCTAGTTCACGATGATAATTATGTTCTTAAGATGTTGAACTTCGCAAAGAAACACAACTTTGCAGACATCTATCTTAAGCACAAAGGCCATGAAAGTGCCTCTGCTAATCCAAATCCAAGACCTCATCCGGACAGTAACAAGAAACTTCCAGCGGAGGTACTTGACCAAAAGAAAGTTATTTTTTCTGCATGCATTATTTTTCTTGGGTGCTCATGTGTGACTTGCTGATTGCTTGTTGTTTGGTTGTGTGGCGTTTATCGCATCCTATCTTATTTCTTATAGCTGATGCTCTTGTACATAACCATCTTGATTCATGAAAATATTCTAATTGTGCGACACTATTATCTAATTTTGTTCACAGACATGGCACGTCCACCAACAAACCGGGAAATCATTATCTTATGGCACGCAATGAGCTAACGAAGAGTGAAAATACTCATAATCTTGTATCTGTTGTTGCAAATCTTGATAATGTTACTTAGGAGGAGTCGATGTAGGATGCGTCAAATTAGGCAGCCTTCTTGGTATGACCCGATTATTCGAGCACAAACCTTGAACAACAAGATACGAGTAAGCGACACAGAATGCATTTTCCAACTTCGGATGGATATGCGTTGTTTTAGAGTCTTATGTTCTTTGGTAAGAGAAATAGGTGGGTTAAAAGATACTAGGAACATGAGCGTCGAGGAATCGGTTGCCATGTTCCTTCACATACTTGCACATGATGAGAAAAATCGAGCAATCCATCATGATTTCCAGCGTTCGCCTGAGTCAGTAAGCCGGAAATTTCATCAAGTTCTAGGCGCAATTTTAAAACTCTTGAAAGTGTTACTTAAGAAGCCTCGGTCAATTCCGGCCAACTACACAGATGGAAGGTGGAAGTGGTTTAAGGTACCAAAATAATATTTCAACATAGAAAATAGTTGTAGGTCCAGTTTTATCCACGGTCTAACACTTTCTGTTTGTACTATAGAATTGTTTAGGTGCCTTAGATGGGACATATGTAGAAGTTCATGTGCCCCAAACTGACAAACCAAGATTCCGTTCACGAAAGAATGAAGTTGCAACAAATGTTCTTGGTGTATGTGCGCCGGACGTGCAATTCATTTATGTATTACCGGGTTGGGAAGGATCAGCGGCTGATGGAGAGGGTGCTTCGAGATGCTTTATCAAGATCAAATGGCCTTAAGGTTCCTCGTGGTAAGAGATAATATTAAAATGGTCCATCTTAGTTAGATGTATATACTCTATACATAGTTAACAAACCCATAAACATGTTCCTATTGCATAGGGTGCTATTATCTAGTTGATGCTGGATACAAGAACTGTGAAGGATTTCTTGCTCCATACAGAGGACAGTGGTACCATCTCAATGAATGGAAAAAACCCCCAACAAAAGGAGGAATTATTTAACATGCTGCATTCGTCAGCAAGAAATGTGGTTGAGAGGACTTTCAGATTGTTCAATATGCGATGGGCTATCATTAGGAATCCCTCTCATTATCCTTTTGATACACAAGTTGACATAATTTTAGCATGTTGCTATATTCACAATCTGATACGCCAACAAATGCGTGTTGATCCGTGCGAACAATATCTAGATGAGTACATGCTACGCCTTCAACAACAACAAGTAAATGAGGATGTCATTCAGTCCATCGAAACATCATCACAATGGACTGAGAAAAGAGATAAATTAGCTAATGAAATGTGGATAGATTGGACAGAGAAAAGACGTGATCGCTGATACATGCTACTGGATGTTAGGTGTAGGATCTTAATTGTTTATTCAGCAACCTATGAGTACCCAAACATTCTTCATCAATATTTGTTTTGTCCCATTTGTCGTAGTTGCTTATGTTTCTTTTTATTCACTTTTCTGTAACGATAGGAGAGATTGATTAATGTATGAACATCATATTTCATTTATGACCATCTATATTTCTTTATCTTTTGTATATATACATTTTTATTGTCCTATTAAAATCTAGCAGAATACCAAGCCAAAGGAGAGCAAATTGGCATCCAAAAAGAGAAACAAGAGGACATAGACAGCGGAGGAGGAAAAGTTACTTATTGACATTCTATATGACATGAATGATTCATCTTGGAAAGTAGACACCGGTCACAAGTCTGGCTATCTTACATATATTGAGAAGAAAATGGCTGAAGTACTCCCACCTGCTGATCTCAAAGCTGATCCACATATCAGGTCAAAAGTTAAGATTTGGAAGAAACAACTTTCATATGTTCTGGAAATTATGCAAAATGGTAGTGGATTTGGATGGGACGATGAGAAGAAGATGGTAGTCGGAGATAGAGAGACCTATATGGGTTGGGCGAAGGTATAATATGTCAAATAAATAGACAAAGTAATCTATTATGTTTCATTTTTGTGCATTATACTTTATTTTCTAATGGAAAGTCATGATCACATTGTAGTCCCGTGAAGGAGCAGGTCCTTTGTATATGAAGCCTATGGTTAATTTTGACATGCTATGTGAGGTTTATGCTAGCGATTTGGCTAAAGGAGGCAGCGCTAAAGGTCCCGGAGAAGAGGAAGTTGTAGAAGTTGAAGAAACAACAGATGCAGAACCTACTAGCCAATCGGCCATGGAGAATTCTCCTCAAGCACATGAGAATACCAACCCATCTGGTGGTTCTAGGACTGGTCGTAAGAGAACATACCCTGATGATGATGCACTGGAATCAGGCCATATAAATGTGTCCAACGCAATTGCAAAGTTCTTGGAAGCAGAACAGGAGAATGCAAAAACCGTGAATGGTTTACAGAGGGCGTTTATGCATGAAGCTGAAGTTCATGAGCAAACATCAGCCAACAGAACCAAGTTACTTGATATTCTGCAGAATCTTAAAGATCTTAGTAAAGAAGAAGTTGTTATGGCTGTTTGTGTCATTGGTGGTGACGCTGGAAAGACTAAGCATTTCATAAAGTTACGTGATGATTTCAAAGTACTATTTGTTCGCCAGGAGGTTGAGGCGGCCAAAAAATAAGCGAATACCCAGATTTGAACTTCCAGATTAGCAACTCATATTTTTTTTTCTATTCAGGACTAGTAGTTGTTTTCTTTCAACTCATCACTTGCAACATTCAGTGCCTCCATTTATTTTTTTAGAGTATAATCTTGTCTTATACTCTTGGAAAGGATACTTTCATATGTTCACTGCTAGATAAAATACTTGCTTCATGTCTTTGCTATCCTTTGTTGGGATTGGGCGTTGATGATTTGCTTGATGGACTATTCAGTACATCTAGCGAGCATGACACCTCTGTATTATCTGCTATCACCTTCCTAACCTGGTATCTTCTGATATGTTGTATGTATGTAAGTCTATTTATCAAATGCAAAATTGTTGCTATCAACATTTTCTCTCTTTCTTAGGTGTGGAGCGAATAAAGTCAAAATATGAGTATTTTCTTATTGCGGACCTGATTAACGGCAACACTCATTTGCCCATCTCCTAGAACAATTCCCATTCCTATAACCATGAACCAAACAAAGGAAAATAACTCCCTGTTGAATTCCCACTAATAATTCCCACCACACACCAAACATGGGATTGGGACTAATAGTCTACTTCCCAAGTCTAATCCCTTCACAAACTCCCCCTCCTAAACTCCCATTCCCAATCCCTCAAGCTGCCAAACACGCTGTAGAGGGATTGGAAAGGAACATCATGCTTCGTGTGAAAGAGAAACAAGGAGTCGAGAAAATCATGCCGAAGAATAATCTTTCTCTAATAATAAAACACTGATGGACTCCGTCGGATTCACCATTGCGGTGTTTTTGGCAAAAAGTCCCTGTGGTTTTGATAATTAAACCCACGGTACATCATTAATTTGCTACACAAAAGAAAAAAAACTATTCGCTGAAAAACAAAAAAACAAAAAAAACCGTGCGCATCTGCCTCCTCGACCCCTCACTTGTGACCAAGCCGAGCCAGCCTCACGCCACGACCGCCACACCTCCACCAGCTCGCCCGTGGTCGCCGCACCTCCGCCATCTCACTGCCATGGCCGCGCCTCCGCCATCACACCGCCATGGCCGCACCTCCACCATCCGGCCTCCTCCTCCCCCCACTCCATGTCCGCCTCCTTCCCTCCTCCCCGTCTGCTTCCTTATGCTGCCCCGCAAGCGTCTCGATGCCAGTGTTGGTGGAGCTAGTGCTGGGACAGTAACATGGCTATACGCCTCTTCTCCTCCCATATTACTGGCTTGCATGGATCAATTTGAGAAGCGATTGTTATTGTTCTCAGGCAAGGATGCATAGGGGAATTGTTTGCTCCTCCTTTACGTGTTAAAATTTGGACCTCTTCATCAACGAATTCAATGAGGACGAGATTGAGCTGTGTCTGCCCTACTCTGTCCACCATAGCAAGTTAGGAATGTTTAACTTTTCTCTTCCTATGTTGAACCCTTCACTCTGCATTCCCATCCTTATTTCTTGATGTTGGGTAAGACACTGTTGATATTAGATGAGTTGCTAACTTTAGAAGGCTTCAATTCTTACTAGAATAAACTTCCCTTGGGAATATTATTCTATCGGTTTAGTGGTCAATCAACTAGTGATACGATAAAAGCTAGAAAGTGATGCATGTACTTTGGGATATATGCACTCGAAATATATGAACACTTTGGCCCAAAATCATAGGGGGCACTAAATTGTTGGCCATTCGGCTTCATGATTTTTCTAATAATAAGCATTCTACCATGAAATCTTTCTTCTGCTAGTATTCCAACAGTACTGTGTGTTGTAGTCATATATATCTGAATCATTTGATAATAAGATTTTCCTCCTATACCATGCATGTGGTGTCATGCTCCATTGAGAAAATAATCCATGGTGCACTTATCACTTTACATGTTCTTTATTGACATTTTTACATTGAATTATAAGCTTAGTGCTTACTCTTTTTTACTTGCAGGCAACATGAGCGTGCATGTCTGGGAGTTTGCAAGACGCCGTTGACCCTATTATATATATTTCTGCTCTCTTCCAGAAACCAAATAAATAGCACTTATATGTTGCTGCTCACTGGTTGATGCTAAATAAATGACTTGTTCTCGAGCATTATTTTCAATTTTTGATTCATATGCAATTTGCGGATACAGATGCCACACTGGTTTGTTTCTTTCACTACTAAAATTTTGTCCACCATTAACTTACAGGCAAAGCTCCAGAGTCATGCCAACATGCCTGAGTAAACGCTCTGTATGTCCTTCTGCAGCTTGAAACAAGCCGCACACAATAGTTAGAGTCTTAGCGTGTCTATAATACTTCTGCTCCCAGGATGTGCCAGTTCACCAACAGGACGGAGAACATGCAACTAGGAACGACATTAAGAGCATATCCATGTTTACTTATTATATTTTTGAGAAATTTAGGGGATTTACAAACCAAAATATTGACTGTTTGAAAAATAATTTTGAACCAAAATTGTTTGAACAATGTTGCTTTTGTTCTGCATAAATGGATTGATGAGAAAATGAACTTCAGTAGTAGTTTTGTTCCTGTTAATATTCTTTTCAAGGTGCCAGTTTTTTCTACATTTGATCATCTATTAATGTTGAACAATATATGTACTTATATGTTTAAAGTTCTGTTGTCTTCTTGGACTAATACGATGCCATTTTAATTACCTTCTGTTTGACATTATTATATAGAGTTAAGTTGTCATCCTGAACTAATACGATGACATCTTAATTACTCTCTCTTTGACATTATTATATAGGTTCCTGAAACACTACCAATTGTTTCAGCTGCCTACATGTATGCGACAATACTAGCAGATCAAAATTCTTGTTGCTAAGCTGCAGACTGACCTGACTTCAAGGAAAAACCATGGAGATTCAGTGCCAAATTTTCCTACCAATTCCATTTTCACATGCTTCCAGAGACATGACTTCATTTGTTAGCAAATACTTTCGACATGGGGTAGAAAGTGTACTTCTGAGTACTTTTAAATTATTTTGCTATTTGAAAAGTTGTTTGAGTAGTAAATTGCCTTTCAAATTTCTAAGAACATATTTATTTTGTAGGGATTGGAGATTGATTGATTGTTTGGTTATCCGCAAATTCAAAGATGAAGTACATAGTAAAGGTAGGGGCAAGGGGCATCAAACGTGCCAATTTTTCTGCACTCTACAATGGAACCCGTGTTTCTGAATTTCTATCAAAGTGTCAACTCTAGATCATACATAGTAGTGCTTTTTTGATAGTAGGTGGTCTGAATTTCTGTCATTGTTTTGAGTTTCTATCAAAGTGACTACTGTGGATCATACATAGTAGTGCCCATTTGATAGTAGGTGTCCGAAGTGTCAAACGCTGGAACAACACGATCCAGAGTTTTGAGTTTTGAGTCTGCCCCACCTTAAGTTTTTTCCATCCTCCGCCACAGCCGGACGCCCTCTCCGTCTAAATCATGCCTCTCTAAACGTACTGTCATGTATCAAGCTCCTACCTGACCAATGGGACATATGATGGTCGTGCTCCGGCCCATTTAATCTCAGGTCTAATCTCTGTTCAGCTCCTTATATGTATAGTACTTGGTTATAAAAACATGGAACTGATGGATATGTTGGAGTAATGGATGCATAATTAGACACCTGATGATGAATAGATGGAATTAATGGATCCATACATATATGATCGGACCCTTGATAAGCTTAGATGGACATATGGTTTGTTGCATTGTCAGTAGGTTGATAATTACTGTATATGAAAACAAAATTGCTCGTTCTTATTTTGTTGGATATTCCCACAAGGCCACGCTGTCAAGATAATTAGTTTCTTTTTTTACAAAACCAATAGCTAATCTATATATTTGCAGGTGATTTAGATGAGAGTCTCCCGCAATGTGTGAGTATTCTATTTTCCAAAGAACCAAGCAGGAGCTCTGCTGAAATACTATTAAGACAAGGGAATGGAGTACATACTGTATAGAATTATAACATGGACATGCTCAACAATCCAAATCTTATTACATAGATTTATTTTTAAAAGTTTGTAATATAGCAGCTCCTATAAGGCTATAAGTATCAAGTATAAATGGAATTCCTGCTGACTTACATTTCTATCAATTTTTAGATAATGGTAATAATGCTTAAAACCTTACACTAAGGTTGTATATTAAAGTCTTTTGCACTATACGAGAGGTTAAGCATCTCAGATCATGATCCAATCATGACTGAAACTGCCACATGCTCGGGTAGAAGCTCAAGGTCGGCAATGCCACCTCCATGTTGTCCAACTAGCTCTGCCATCCATACCCCCTCAATGATATTGTCCAGATAGCATTCATCACCTTGATCATGGCAGAGGAGGTTAGGCGTTTTATCACTTATTAGCATGATTTTTGATGTCTCATTCTTGGTAATATTGGTCATGTATTTGACATAATGCCTAGCCATGGTGCCTTATGCAAGTC
This sequence comes from Secale cereale, assembly GCA_902687465.1. Taxonomy (NCBI): domain Eukaryota; kingdom Viridiplantae; phylum Streptophyta; class Magnoliopsida; order Poales; family Poaceae; genus Secale; species Secale cereale. The sequence continues at coordinate 293,761,009 of LR738710.1, read as the reverse complement.
ACTCTTGAGGGTCATCAACAGAATTCAGATCAATGTGTACCATTATCTTGCACGAGGTCTAGGAGACTGAGGGCATCCATATCAACCTCTTCGAGGCCTGAACACTATGTTTGTTAGGTCTTTTTTTTCCATTAAACTACCCCTTTACATATTGTTTTGATGCATATGAGCAAAGGCCCAGGTTCCTTCTATTTCATTTATTTGGCACCGACAATGAAATAGCTCTTGCACAACCTTGGTTGTGTATCTGAATCCACTAAGTAGTATATGTTGGGACCAAAGGAAAGAAAAATACTTATGGTAATTGTTCTGCTTGATAACATTATGTCATTTTCATACAGATGTGAGATTATTTCACTGGTTCAAAAATGATGTGACATCTCTTTGTTATTTACATACTCCGTTCGTCTGGAATTACTTGAAGTTCTTCTCTTTTTTTCACTTGGTCACCGTCATTGGGTTGACACTTTATAATTAATGCTTTTTATGTTGAGAACGTGCTGGAGGCTAAGAGCAATCCAAATTAAACACACTCAACTTATAGTGGCCTTTGCGATTGTAGTATTCACTGCCCAGCAGTTTCAATAAAAGTGAAGATGAGACAAGGAAGAAGGAGACTGGGCCATGACTTTAAGGTCGGCCTAGTCAACCTCATGAAGGAGTGTTTTGAGGTAATCCATGCAATCTTCTCCATAGTATATTTATATCAGCCGCCAAGTCTAGTGGATATGATAGAGTTGTATATGCTGTAGACTTTAGATAATCTCTTTATTCCTGCATTCTTGTCATAGCATACTGTAGTTGTAGAATCAAAATGGGTAGCCCCCAAGGGCTGGCTTAAGCTTCAAGGCTGAAATCGGGACTTCGAAGTGTAGTTTTCAACTTCGCATGTGTAGCCCCCAAGGGCCAGCTTAAACTATAAAGTTAAACCAGGAATTATCTCCATATCCGTGAACAAAATCCGAATAAATAGCCCCCATGAGCCGTCTGTAGTTGAAGCAACTTTAGGTAGGTCATGTGAAAGGTGTCTTCAAAAGAACAATGTACATTAGCCCCCAAGTGCCAAGTATAATACTTGTATTATGCTTGGGACTTCGAATAAGATGATTATCATAGCCACATATCGCGGCTTAATCTTTTTATCTTCCACGCTGCATTAAACATGAAAGAATCCCAAGTAGTGGATCTGCATTAGAATCTCCAAACTCAGCAATCTGAGATTTCCAAGGCGAAATCGCAATTGAAGATCGCGTTGGAAAATATTGAGAAACTAAAAATGGATTTCAGAATTGAGAGGAATAGCTGGGACACTGAGAAGGAAGCTCTATTGAAAAGAGCAGAAAAAACCGAAACTGCCCTTAAGCTGGTAACCAACGAGTTGTCCGGCTTAAAGTATTAAATCAACAAGATGACAGTGGCCATCTTTGGTAAGTAATAATGTACTTCAACCTTTCTTCATCAATATTTGAGCAACCATTGAGCTGGTTCACGAATATATTTGCTAATGTAGGTCCCCGAAGCTCCAATCTAGGTGATGATATGCGCATAAAGCTGAAGGCTGTATATACCCTTGTGGAGCAACCGTACACTGGCGCTCAACGGGCTATTCTGCTGCCTTGGATAAGAAGTCACCCCATTCCCTCATCAGGGAAGTGTTAGAGAAGCCGTCTGTGCCGCCACAAAGGGTGGAAGAATTAAAGCGGTCAGTCGCATGAGCCGGCGCCATCACCGTCTTGAGCCGGGCAAAGGCGTGGCAAGCCGAACTTGACCCGGAAGAGACATCAATCGGCTGCCCTAGCTTAAAAGAAGATGGGTCTCCATTCAATGCTGATGACTTCACCAAAATAGTAAGTGTGATGCGTCCTTGGGCAAGCAAATTGGCTGAAGAAACAGATCTCTCCAAGTATCATCTGGTTTATGACGCTGACAACGCTAAAGTGGAAGTGCCGGTTCATGAGGTTGTGGACCTTATCCCGTCAACACGTAAGCACACTTTCGCGCCTGGTATTGACCCGTCAACACTTATAGACGATGAAGCTGTTTTCAAATCTTTTACTAGGATCAATTGGGCCACGTCTGACTTCCATCCAACAGGTGAAGAAGAGTTAGAAGAACCGGTGTAAGATAATCCGAAAATCTTCAGGACGCCGAGGCCAATGTTGGGGATCGTAGCAGAAAATCAAAATTTTTCCTACGCGTCACCAAGATCTATCTATGGAGTAATCTAGCAACGAGCATAAAGGAGAGTGGATCTACATACCCTTGTAGATCGCGATGCGGAAGCGTTACAAGAACGCGGATGAAGGAGTCGTACTCGCTGCGATTCAGATCGCGATTGATTCCGATCTAAGCGTCGAACAACGGCACCTCCGCGTTCAACACACGTGCAGCCCGGTGACGTCTCCCACGCCTTGATCCAGCAAGGAGAGAGGGAGAGGTTGGGGAAGACTCCATCCAACAGCAGCATGACGGCGTGGTGGTGGTGGAGGAGCGCGGGACTCCAGCAGGGCTTCGCCAAGCACTTCAAGAGACGAGGAGGGAGAAAGGTAGGGCTGCGCCAATCGACAGAGGTCAAAACGTGTTATGGGCAGCCCCAAACCTCACATATATATAGGGGGAAGGGGGGGGCTGCGCCCCCTTTAGGGTTTCCCACCCCTAGGGGTGCGGCCAGCCCTAGATCCCATCTAGGGGGGCGGCCAAGGGGGGGAGAGGGGGAGGCGCACCACTATGTGGGCCTTAGGCCCATCTGAGCCTAGGGTTTCCCCCCTTTTTCTTCTCTCTTTGCCTTGGGCCTGGTTAGGGGGGCGCACCAGCCCACCGGGGGCTGGTCCCCTCCCACACTTGGCCCACGCAGCCTTCTGGGGCCGGTGGCCCCACCCGGTGGACCCCCGGGACCCTCCCGGTGGTCCCGGTACGCTACCGATAGCGCCCGAAACTTTTCCGGTGACCAAAACTGGACTTCCAATATATGAATCTTTACCTCCGGACCATTCCGGAACTCCTCGTGACGTCCGGGATCTCATCCGGGACTCGGAACAACATTCGGTAATCGCGTACATACTTTCCCTATAACCCTAGCGTCATCGAACCTTAAGTGTGTAGACCCTACGGGCTCGGGAACCATGTAGACATGACCGAGACAACTCTCCGGCCAATAACCAACAGCGGGATCTGGATACCCATGTTGGCTCCCACATGTTCCACGATGATCTCATCGGATGAACCACGATGTCAAGGATTCAATCAATCCCGTATACGATTCCCTTTGTCTATCGGTATAGCACTTGCCCGAGATTCGATCGTCGGTATACCGATACCTTGCTCAATCTCGTTACCGGCAAGTCTCTTTACTCGTTCCGTAACACATCATCCCGCGATCAACTCCTTGATCACATATTGTGCACATTATGATGATGTCCTACCGAGTGGGCCCAGAGATACCTCTCCGTCATACGGAGTGACAAATCCCAGTCTCGATTCGTGCCAACCCAACAGACACTTTCGGAGATACCTGTAGTGCACCTTTATAGCCACCCAGTTACGTTGTGACGTTTGGTACAACCAAAGCATTCCTACGGTATCCGGGAGTTGCACAATCTCATGGTCTAAGGAAAATATACTTGACATATAGAAAAGCTTTAGCATACGAACTACACGATCTGTGCTAGGCTTAGGATTGGGTCTTGTCCATCACATCATTCTCCTAATGATGTGATCCCGTTATCAACGACATCCAATGTCCATGGTTAGGAAACCGTAACCATCTATTGATCAACGAGCTAGTCGTCTAGAGGCTTACTAGGGACATGGTATTTGTCTATGTATCCACACATGTATCTGAGTTTCCTTTCAATACAATTCTAGCATGGATAATAAACGATTATCGTGAACAAGGAAATATAATAATAACCAATTTATTATTGCCTCTAGGGCATATTTCCAACAGTCTCCCACTTGCACTAGAGTCAATAATCTAGTTCACATCGCCATGTGATTAACACTCATAGGTCACATCGCCATGTGACTAACATCCAAAGAGTTCACTAGAGTCAGTAATCTAGTTCACATCAATATGTGATTAACACTCAATGAGTTCTGTGTTTGATCATGTTATGCTCGTGAAAGAGGTTGTAGTCAACGGGTCTGCAACATTCAGATCCCTATGTACTTCTCAAAACTTTATGTCATATCGTAGATGCTTCTACCACGTTCCACTTGGAGCTATTCCAAACTGTTGCTCCATTATACGTATCCGGTATCTCCACTTAGAGTTATCCGGATAGGTGTTAAGCTTGCATTGACGTAGTTGTTTACGTCGAACTCTTTATCACCTCCATAACCGAGAAACATTTCCTTATTCCTCTAAGGATAATTTTGACCACTATTTGGTGATCCAGTCCTAGATCACCTTTGTACCCTCTTGCCAGACATGTGGCAAGGCACACATCAGGTGTGGTACTCATCATGGCATACCGTATAGAGCCTATGACAAAAGCATAGGGGACGACCTTCGTCCTTCCTCTTTCTTCTGCCGTGGTCAAGTTTTGAGTCTTACTCAACTTCACACCTTATAACTCAGGTAAGAATTCCTTCTTTAACTGACCTATTTTGAACTCCTTCAAAATCATGTCAAAGGTGTGTGTTCATTTTGAAAGTATCATCAGGCGTCTTGATCTATCTGTATAGATCTTGATGCCCAATATGTAAGCAGCTTTATCCAGGTCTTCCTTTGAAAAACTCATTTCAAAACAACCCTTTACGCTTTCCAGAAATTCTACATCATTTCGGATCAATCATATGTCATTCACATACACTTATCAGAAATGTTGTAGTGCTCCCACTCACTTTATTGCAAATACAAGTTTCTAACAAACTTTGTATACCCAAAACTTTGATCACTCCATCAAAGCATATATTCCGACTCCGAGATGCTTGCTCTAGTCCATAGAAGGATCGCTGGAGCTAGCATATCTTTTAGCATCCTTAGGATCGACAAAACCTTTCTGATTGTATCATATACAACCTTTTCTTACGAAAACTGGTAAGGAAACTTGTTTTGTCATCCATCTGCCAGATTTCATAAATGCAGCTAATGCTAACATGATTCCGACGGATTTAAGCATCGCTATGGGTGAGAAAATCTCATCGTAATCAACTCCTTGAACTTGTGGAAAACTCTTCGCCACAAGTCGAGCTTCATAGACGGTGACATTACCGTCCACGTCCGTCTTAGTCTTAAAGATCCATTTGTCTCAATGGCTTGCCGATCATAGGGCAAGTCCACCAAAGTCCATACTTTGTTTTGATACATGGATCCTATCTCGGGTTTATCGGCTTCTAACCATTTGTCGGAATATGGGCCCACCATCGCTTCTCCATAGTTCGTAGGTTCATCGTTGTCCAACAACATGACCTCTAAGACAGGATCACCGTACCACTCAGGAGTAGTACATATCCTTGTCGACCTACGAGGTTCGATAGCAAATTGATCTGGAGCTTCATGATCACTATCATTAGTTTCCTCTTCAACTGTCGTAGATTCCACAGAAATATCTTTCTGTGTTGCACTACTCTCCGGTTGAAGTGAGGGTTCGACAACCTCATCAAGTTCTATCTTCCTCCCACTCAATTCTTTCGAGAGAAACTCCTTCTCGAGAAAGGACCCATTCTTAGGGAAAAACATTTTTTGCCCTTGGATCTGAGATAGGAGGTATACCCAACTGTTACCTTTGGGTATCCTATGAAGATGTATTTGTCCGCTTTGGGTTCGAGCTTTTCCCGGCTGAAGCCATAAGCCTCGCAGCCCCAAACATTGAGAAACGACAACTACGGTTTCTTGCCAAACCATACGACGTCGTCTCAACGGACTTAGATGGTGCCCTATCTAAAGTGAATGCAGCTGTCTCTAATGCATAACCTCAAAATAACAGCGGTAGATCGGTAAGATACATCATAGATCGCACCATATCTCATAAGGTTCGATTACGATGTCCGGACACACCATTACGCTGTGGTGTTCCAGGGGGCTTCAACTGCGAAACAATTCCACAATGTCTTAAGTGATTGCCAAACTCATAATTCAGAAAATATCCCCTTGATCAGATCGTAGGAACATGATCTTCTTGTTATGATGATTCTTAATCTTCACTCTGAAATTGTTTGAACCTTTCAAACGTTTCAGACTTTTGCTTCATTAAGTAAATATACCATATCTACTCAAATCGTCAGTGAAGATGAGAAAATAATGATATCCACCACACGCCTTAATTCTCATTGGATCACATACATTAGCATGTATGATTTCTAACAAGTCACTTACCCGTTTCATTTTACCTGAAAACGGGATCTCAGTCATCCTGCCCATGAGGCATGGCTCGCATGTGTCAAGCGATTCAAAATCAAGTGACTCCAAACATCCATCAGCATGGAGTTTCTTCATGCATTTTATGCCAAAATGACCTAAGCGGCAGTGCCACAAGAAAGTGGTACTATCATTATTAACTCTACATCTTTTGGCATTAATATTATCATCATGTGTATTACTATGATCGATATTCAACAAACCATTGGGTGCATGACCATAAAGGTATTATTCATGTAAACAGAATAACCATTATTCTCTGACTTAAATGAATAACCGTATTGCAATGAACATGATCTAATCATATTCATGCTCAACGTAGACACCCGATAACATTTATCTAGGTTCAACACTAATCTTGAAAATAGAGGGAGTGTGCGATGGTGATCTTATCAACCTTGGAAACACTTCCAACACACATCGTCACCTCGCCCTTAGCTAGTCTCCGTTCAGTCCGTAGCTTTTGCTTCAAGTCACTAATAATAGCAACTAAACCGGTATCCAATACCCATGTGCTACAAGGAGTACTAGTAAGGTACACATCAATAACACGTATATCAAATATACTTTGTTGAAGTTGCCAGCTATCATATCTACCATGTATTTGGGGTGGTTCCGCTACCATGTGACCGTTCCCCTTACAATAGAAGCACTTAGTCTCGAGGTTTGGGTTCAACCATGGGTTCCTTCATCAGAGCGACAACAGGTTTGCCATTCATGAAGTTTCCCTTCTAGCCCTTACTCCTTTTGAAACCAGTGGTCTTGTTAAACCATCAACACTTGATGCTCCTTCTTGATTTCTACTTTTGCGGTACTAAGAACCGCTAACAGCACCGGGATCATCTCCATCCTTTGCATGTCATAGTTCATCACGAAGTTCTAGTAGCTTGGTGATAGTGTCTAGAGAATTCCATCAACCACTATCTCAGCTGGAAGATTAACTCCCACTTGGTTCAAGTGATTTTAGCACCCAGACATTCTGAGCACACGCTCACTAGTTGAGCTATTCTCCTCCATCTTTTTGGCAAAGGAACTTGTCAGAGGTCTCATACCTCTCAACACGGGCATGAGCCTGAAATCCCAATTTCAGCTCTTAGAACATCTCATATGTTCCACGGTGTTCAAAACGTCATTGGAATCCCGATTCTAAGCCGTAAAGTATGGTGCACTAAACTATCAAGTAGTCATCAGGACGTGTCTCTCAGGTGTTCACAACATCCACAGACAATGTTGTAGGGGTTTGCACATCGAGCGGTGCATCAAAGACGTAAGCTTTCTGTGCAGCAGTGAGGACACTCCTCGGACTACGGACCCAGTCCGCATCCTTGCTTACAATATCTTTCAACTTAGTCTTTCTCTAGGATCGTATTAAACAGGGAGCTACAACGCAGTTATTGGTCTACAACATAATTTGCGAAGACAACTTAGACTATTGTTCATGACAATGAAGTTCATCTAATGAACTCCCACTCAGATAGACATCTCTCTAGTCATCTAAGTGACACACGATCCGAATCGACTAGGCCGTGTCCGATCATCACGTGAGACGGACTAGTCATCAACGGTGAACATCTTCATGTTGATCGTATCTTCTATACGACTCATGTTCGACCTTTCGGTCTTCCGTGTTCCGAGGCCATGTCTGTACATGCTAGGCTCGTCAAGTCAACCCTAAGTGTATCGCATGTGTAAATCTGGCTTACACCCGTTGTATGCGAACGTTAGAACCTATCACACCCGATCATCACGTGGTGCTTCGGAACAACGAACCTTAGCAACGGTGCACAGTTAGGGGGAACACAATTCTTGAAATTTTAGTGAGAGATCATCTTATTCACTACCGTCGTTCTAAGCAAATAAGATGTAAAACATGATAAACATCACATGCAATCAAATAGTGACATGATATGGCCAATATCATCTTGCTCCTTTGATCTTCATCTTCGGGGCTCCATGATCATCATCGTCACCGGCATGACACCATGATCTCCATCATCATGTCTTCATGAAGTCGTCTCGCCAAACATTACTTCTACTACTATGGCTAACGTTTAGCAATAAAGTAAAGTAATTACATGGCGTTATTCAGTGACACGCAGGTCATACAATAAATAAGACAACTCCTATGGCTCCTGTCGGTTGTCATTCTCATCGACATGCAAGTCGTGATTCCTATTACAAGAACATGATCAATCTCATACATCACATATATATCATTCATCACATCCTTTTGGCCATATCACATCACACGGCACATGCTGCAAGAACAAGTTAGACGTCCTCTAATTGTTGTTGCAAGTTTTTACGTGGCTGCTATAGGTTTCTAGCAAGAACGTTTCTTACCTACGCCAAAACCACAACGTGATATGCCAATTTCTATTTACCCTTCATAAGGACCCTTTTCATCGAATCCGATCCGACTAAAGTGGGAGAGACAGACACCCGCTAGCCACCTTATGCAACTAGTGCATGTCAGTCGGTGGAACCTGTCTCACGTAAGAGTACGTGTAAGGTCGGTCCGGGCCGCTTCATCCCACGATGCCGCCGAATCAAGATAAGACTAGTAATGGCAAGAGAATTGACATGATCTACGCCCACAACTACTTTGTGTTCTACTCGTGCAAAATACTACGCATAGACCTAGCTCATGATGCCACTGTTGGGGATCGTAGCAGAAAATCAAAATTTTTCCTACGCGTCACCAAGATCTATCTATGGAGTAATCTAGCAACGAGCATAAAGGAGAGTGGATCTACATACCCTTGTAGATCGCGATGCAGAAGCGTTACAAGAACGCGGATGAAGGAGTCGTACTCGCTGCGATTCAGATCGCGGTTGATTCCGATCTAAGCGCCGAACAACGGCACCTCCGCGTTCAACACACGTGCAGCCCGGTGACGTCTCCCACGCCTTGATCCAGCAAGGAGAGAGGGAGAGGTTGGGGAAGACTCCATCCAACAGCAGCACGACGGCGTGGTGGTGGTGGAGGAGCGCGGGACTCCAGCAGGGCTTCGCCAAGCACTTCAAGAGACGAGGAGGGAGAGAGGTAGGGCTGCGCCAATCGACAGAGGTCAAAACGTGTTATGGGCAGCCCCAAACCTCACATATATATAGGGGGAAGGGGGGGGGGGCTGCGCCCCCTTTAGGGTTTCCCACCCCTAGGGGTGCGGCCAGCCCTAGATCCCATCTAGGGGGGCGGCCAAGGGGGAGAGAGGGGGAGGCGCACCACTATGTGGGCCTTAGGCCCATCTGAGCCTAGGGTTTCCCCCCTTTTTCTTCTCTCTTTGCCTTGGGCCTGGTTAGGGGGGCGCACCAGCCCACCTGGGGCTGGTCCCCTCCCACACTTGGCCCACGCAGCCTTCTGGGGCCGGTGGCCCCACCCGGTGGACCCCCGGGACCCTCCCGGTGGTCCCGGTACGCTACCGATAGCGCCCGAAACTTTTCCGGTGACCAAAACGGGACTTCCAATATATGAATCTTTACCTCCGGACCATTCCGGAACTCCTCGTGACGTCCGGGATCTCATCCGGGACTCCGAACAACATTCGGTAATCGCGTACATACTTTCCCTATAACCCTAGCGTCATCGAACCTTAAGTGTGTAGACCCTACGGGCTCGGGAACCATGTAGACATGACCGAGACAACTATCCGGCCAATAACCAACAGTGGGATCTGGATACCCATGTTGGCTCCCACATGTTCCACGATGATCTCATCGGATGAACCACGATGTCAAGGATTCAATCAATCCCGTATACGATTCCCTTTGTCTATCGGTATAGCACTTGCCCGAGATTCGATCGTCGGTATACCGATACCTTGCTCAATCTCGTTACCGGCAAGTCTCTTTACTCGTTCCATAACACATCATCCCGTGATCAACTCCTTGATCACATATTGTGCACATTATGATGATGTCCTACCGAGTGGGCCAGAGATACCTCTCCGTCATACGCAGTGACAAATCCCAGTCTCGATTCGTGCCAACCCAACAGACACTTTCGGAGATACCTGTAGTGCACCTTTATAGCCACCCAGTTACGTTGTGACGTTTGGTACAACCAAAGCATTCCTACGGTATCCGGGAGTTGCACAATCTCATGGTCTAAGGAAAATATACTTGACATATAGAAAAGCTTTAGCATACGAACTACACGATCTGTGCTAGGCTTAGGCTTGGGTCTTGTCCATCACATCATTCTCCTAATGATGTGATCCCGTTATCAACGACATCCAATGTCCATGGTTAGGAAACCGTAACCATCTTTTGATCAACGAGCTAGTCGTCTAGAGGCTTACTAGGGACATGGTATTTGTTTATGTATCCACACATGTATCTGAGTTTCCTTTCAATACAATTCTAGCATGGATAATAAACGATTATCGTGAACAAGGAAATATAATAATAACCAATTTATTATTGCCTCTAGGGCATATTTCCAACAGCCAAGACAACTGATCAAAGGGCCGGTTTATCATCCACAGCATTGGATGCTGTGTGTTATAAAAAACATTTGTTCTTTTGGGCTACATGACGCCTTTTAATAGGCTAGTTGAAAACAATGACCTGCCATGTCATCATGCATGTTTATTTGCACTTTTTAATCGCGGATCTGATGTTGAAGGTCTGTTGTTTATGCTTATAATTCAATCATGCAGACTATTTGTGTCATAGTCCCTGCACACAAGCAGATAATATTTGCCGTGGTGGTTTACCCCAGGGCAGGTCATAATACTCCAGAAACAATCCTGGTGACTGTATAGTCCACAACCAGGGTGGGTTATCAAAAAACCTCACTTATTCATAGAAGAAGTAAATAACGTACTTGTGCACCTTATTCATACTACCGGCTTACAATGCCGTATGCAACAAGGGTAACATCCCAAAAAAGCCTTAGAGTGCAAAACTCCAAGTGCACAATCACATCATACTGGCGACCTACCGTCCAAAGCCAGACCGGGTTATCAAAAACTCTGAACACGCTCAAATATGAGCGGCCTGAATCTTTTTTCAACCATATATCAACATGGCACGAAAATATGTAGCCACATAAAAAACCACAAATCAGAAGAAAAAAACAAGGCTTTCATAGGCTGCAAAACCTCAATATCAAGTGCTTTTCAAAGTGCCGCATAGCCACTGAGTTAACCCTTTATTCAAACATGTAAGCCCGGCCTCACATGACCAATCACCGTTTTAACTTTGACAAGTTCAGGGCCTTTATTAGATTGACTGTCAAGAGTACGGCGTGTCATTCCAGGATTACCTGGTTGGAGTGGCAGACGGACAAAGGTAGGATAACCCGGATTTTTGGTGAATACATCTGGCGTCCTAGCCGATCAAAAGGGTAAATATGTCTATGTTCATTGAACAAGAAGCCCCCAAGTGACCTTAAACAAGCCATCAAGGCAGGTTACCTATGTTTGAACTGCACGTCATAGCAAGTTCTTTTTGGTAATCATTCAACTTTGGCAAAAAAACACAGTTGGTTTAGAAATGAAATGACAGAGGCCCCGAATTATCAGGGATGCCGACTTTATTATATTAATCATAATATATACATTGGTAGAAATATGTACATCACAAGAGTCGGTGGCTTAGGTGTAATAAGGCCGAAGATGAGCAATATTCCACGGCCGACGAGTCTCCTCCTCCAACGTGCGTGAGTCTTTGTGGTCTCGAACATTGATAAGGTAGTATGATCCATTGTTCAGATTTTTGCTGACGACAAAAGGTCCTTCCCATGGTGGGGATAACTTACGCATGTCTGTTTGATCCTGAATGAGCCGGAGCACCAAATAGCCTTCTTGAAAGGTGCTAGTTTTTACCCGGCGGCTATGGTAGCGACATAGATCTTGCTGATAAATTACCGAACGAGCCGTTGCATGGTAACACTCCTCATCCAATAGGTCAAGGTCATCCTGACGTGCTTGCTCGTTATCAACTTCAACATAAGCCGTCACACGGGCGAGTCGTGTCGTATGTGAATTGGAAGAACCCCTCTGCTCCATAAACCATGAAGAAGGGCGTGAATCCCGTGGATATGTTGGGAGTAATATTGATACTCCAAACCACGGAGGGTAACTCCTCAACCCAACAACCAGGCGTCCTCTGCATAGGGACCAGTCGGGGCTTGATGCCTCTTAAGATTTCTTGATTATCCCTTTCGGCTTGTCCATTGGACTGGGGGTGAGCCATAAATGAAACGTTGAGACGAATATGCTCGTGTTGACAGAATTCTTTCATAGCACCCTTAGACAGATTAGTACCATTATCTGTGATGATACTATGAGGATATCCAAAACGAAAGGTCACCTTTTTAATGAATTGAACTACCGTCGGTGCATCACACTTGCTGACTGGCTCAGCCTCAATCCACTTTGTAAATTTGTCAACTGCCACCAAGAGGTGATTATTTTTATCTTTAGATCTTTTAAAAGGCCCAACCATATCCAGCCCCCAGACTGCGAACGACCAAGTAATTGGAATCATGCTCAATTCTTGAGCTGGCATGTGAGCTTGTCTGGGAAACTTCTGACAACCGTCACACTTGCTAACCAGATCTTCTGCATTAGCATGAGCCGTGAGCCAATAAAACCCATGACGAAAGGCCTTGGCCACGAGAGACTTAGAGCCAGCGTGATGACCAAAATCTCCTTCATGAATCTCACAGGCCTCCTCAGGAGAAATACAATGTTGAAACACCCCTGTGACACTGCATAGGTGCAACTCGCCATTGGCAATAGTCGTCGACTTAGATCGCCGGGTTATCTGCCTCGCCAAAGTTTCATCCTCAGGTAACTCGCCTCGGGTCATCTAAGTCAAATATGGAACTGTCCAATCAAGAATAACATGAAGAGCCACCACCAATTGTGCCTCCGGGTGAGGGATAGCAAGATCCTCCTCTGTAGGTAATTTAACCGAAGGATTATTCAAAATATCAAGAAAAACATTGGGTGGCACCAGCGTACGCTGAGAGTCGAGCCAGCTTAACGCATCAACCACCTCATTTTTCCTACAATCAACATGTTCCACCTGATAACCCTTGAAATGACCAGCAATTGCATCAACCGCCCGACGATAAGCTGCCATGAGCGGGTCTTTGGAATCCCATGTTCCTGAAACTTGCTGAGCCATCAAATCAGAGTCGCCAAAACACCTCACCTGGTTTAGATTCATCATGTTAGCCATCCGAAGACCATGGAGCAAGGCCTCATACTAAGCTGCATTGTTAGTACATGGGAACATGTATCTTAAAACATAGCAAAACTTATCATCTCGCGGGGAAGTCAAAATAACTCCATCCCCCAAGCCTTCCAACTGCCTGGATCCATCAAAATGAATAGTCTAATAGGTGTTATCAGGCTTCTCCTCAGGTATCTGCAGGTCTGTCCAGTCATTGATGAAATCTACGAGTGCTTGAGACATGATAGCTGACCGAGGCATATGTTTCAAACCATCGAGTCCGAGCTCAATGGCTCACTTGGCCACCCGGCCTGTGGCTTCTCTGTTTTGAATAATATCTGATGGAGATATGCCCTAGAGGCATTCATGTATGATGATATTTCATATGTGTTTATGAATAAAGATAGTCATTGGATGTAATCGATGATACTTGTTGGAAAGTACATGACTTGTTTGTGAGATCTTATGTTGTATGATACAACCTAAATGGTCCCTAGTCGAAAGTGATGTATGGACACACATCGGACTAGACTACCATATGACATGGTGGATGGCTCGGTCTCACTAGCCATGGGGCATTGGTTGGTAAACGGATCCGAGTCGAGATAAGGTCCGAGTCGGACAGACCCAACTATGAGACGCAACGATATGTCATATGTGAGTCTCTAGTGCAACATACGTTTCTATGTCCTAAGACCTGAACTCACACATGTACTCGGGATGGTGACATACTTGCTTTGGGACGACAAAACGCTACTCCGTAACTCGGTATTTACAAAGGTAGGTTTCAGGCCTATCCAGACCCATGCTGCGAGACGTTGTCGAGCAAGATGAGATTTGTCCCTCTGGTCAGGAGAGATATACTCTGGGGCCCTCGTGTGATCCGACCAAGATAAGCATGGCCATACGACAAGGATTATGAGATAATCTGGTTTAGGTCGGCATCACTGGAACGAGAAGGAGGTCGGGCTAGCACAAGGATGACTGACTCGCCTTGAACCCGACAACATATATCGTGTGGTGAAAGTGCAACTATCACGGGTGGTTTTGGTAATTACTAACAACATATAGCTCATTGAATTAATGCTATCTCAAGATAATATTTCAGGAAAGTTCAATGATTGGCATGGCATGGACTAGGAATGTGGACCCCTCAAAATGCTAAGGACAAAGGATTGGCTCAAGCTCAAGACTCTACATTTTTCATTTTAGTGATCCATGATCACATTGAGTCCATAGGAAAGCCAATACTATTAAAAGGGGATGAGGTGTTGCCTAATGGGTTTCTTGCTCAAAATGCTTAGTGATATGCTCCAAAACCCTCAACCACTTCCTCACATCCACATATGTCCCAAACCAAAAGTCAAACTAGGCCCCACCGAAAAGTTCTATCCGGCGCCACCGAGTTCATTTGACATAGCCACTGCCACTAAACCCTAATCATTTCGGTCTCACCGAAAGGGATCTCGGTCCCACCGAGATGGGATTGCAAACTCTCTGTTTCTCTTCGTAACATTACGGTCTCACCGAGATGAGCGATCGGTCCCACCGAGTTCGCAATGCAAACTCTTTGTTTCCTCTTCATAATGTTTTGGTCCCACCGAAATGAGCGAATCGGTCCCACTGAGTTTGCGTGACCAACTCTCTATAAGCTCATTACCAAACTTGGTCTCACCGATTTTGTGTAATCGATCTCACTGAGATTACGTTATGCCCTAAGCCTAATGAAATCGGTCCCAGCAAGTTGATCATATCAGTCCCACTGAAATGCCTAACGGTCACATTATGAACTCAATCGGTCTGACCGAGTTTTCTAAATCGGTCCCACTGAGTTTGGTAAATTGTGTGTACCGGTTAGATTTTGTGTGGAGGCTATATATACCCCTCCACCCACTCTTCACTCGTGGAGAGAGCCATCATAACATACCTACCCTTCCATCATACAAGTTCTGAGAATAGAACTAGCTACTCAAGTGTTGAGATCAAGATATTCCATTCCTACCATATGAATCTTGTTCTTTAGCCTTCCCCAAGTTGCTTTCCATTCAAATCTTTCTTCCACCATATCCAAATCTGTGAGGAGCTGTTTGAGTGTTGGGAGACTATCATTTGAAGCATTTGAGCAAGGATTTCATCATCAACACACAGTCTATTACCTTTTGGAGAGTGGTGTCCCCTAGATTGTTTAGGTGTCATTTGGGAGCCTCCGACAAGATTGTGGAGCTGAACCAAGGAGTTTGTACGGGCAAGGAGATCGCCTACTCCATGAATATCTACCCCTAGTGAGGCAAGTCCTTCATGGGCGATGGCCATGGTGGGATAGACAAGGTTGCTTCTTCGTGGACCCTTCGTGGGTGGAGCCCTCCGTGGACTCGCGCAGCCGTTATCCTTCGTGGGTTGAAGTCTCCATCAACTTGGATGTACGATAGCACCACCTATCGGAACCAAGACAAAAAACATCTGTGTCTACACTTGCGTTTGCTCCCTCCAAACTCCTGCCTTTACCTTCATATGCAATTGTTTTACATTCCGCTTCTATACTCTTAGAATTGCATGTGTAGGTTGATTGCTTGACTTGTGCTAAGTTGCTAAATTCTGCCAAGAATTAAAATTGGGAAAAGGCTAGATTTTTATTTGGTCAAGTAGTCTAATCACCCCCCCCCCTCTAGACATACTTTCGATCCTACAAGTGGTACCAGAGCTTTGGTCTCCATTTGCCTTGATTTCCATAGCTTTGGTGATCATAGCCTTGGTTTCACAACATAGGAGAGTATGGCGTCTAGAGAGGGAAGTTACCACCGTAGAGGTCCTTATTTTGTTGGTACTAATTTTTCTAATTGGAAGCATAAGATGAAAATGCATATTTTTTGATATAACCCCGCCGTTTGGGCTATTCCGTGTATTGGTTTGCAAGGTGAATTATTCGATGGGAAGGAACTGAACCGTGAAGCTACCGCAGAAGAGTTGAAGATGCTGCAATACAATGCTCAAGCTTGCGATATCCTCTTCAACGGATTGTGCCCCGAAGAATTCAACAAACTCATCCGTCTTGAGAATGCAAAGGAAATTTGGGATACTTTGATTGATATGCACGAAGATACCGACTCCGTCAAGGAACTCAAGTTGGATGTGCTTCAAAGTCAACTTGACAAGTTCAAGATGAAGGATGGTGAAGGTGTCGCTGAAATGTACTCTAGGTTTGCTCTCATCACAAATGAGATTGCCGGCTTAGGAAGTGAAGAGATGACCGACAGATTCATCATCAAGAAGATCCTAAGAGCCTTGGATGGAAATATGATACCATGTGCACATTGATCCAAATGATGCCCAATTACAAAGATCTCAAGCCAACGGAAGTCATTGGAAGAATTGTTGCTCATGAGATGTCACTCAAAGATAAAGAAGAGCTTCATAACAAGTCTAGTGGTGCTTACAAAGCTTCATGTGACACTCCTACATTATCAAGTGAGGAACAAGTCTTCAATGAAGAATTGAGCTCAATGGTGAAGAATTTCAACAAACTATACAAGAATAGAAGAAAAGAGAGAAGTTCCAAGTCAAGGTCCTACAATGACAAGAGATCTTCAAGTCGTGATTGGAATTGCTACAATTGTGGAAGACCCGGACACTACTCCAATGAGTGTACGGCTCCCCACGAGAGAAGAGAAGACTCACCTAAAAGGAGAAGTAGAAGAGAAGATTCAACACCAAGAGAGAGTAGGAGTAGAGATGATCGATATGAACGAAGACCTTCTCGGGGAAGCAAAGATTCGGAAAGGAAGGACAAATCATCAAGGAGCTATACAAGACAAAGACATCAAGCTCATGTTGGTGAATGGGTATCCGGTTCCGACTCCGATGACCACTCCGATAGAAGCTACTACTCTGACTCCGAAGATACTCAAGATGGAGGTGTTGCCGGAATTGCTCTTGTGTCAACCAACTCCTTCGACATATTTGACTCACCAAATGAAGGAATTGGAAGATGCTTCATGGCTAAAGGCCCTAAGGTATCACACCCGGAGTATCTTGATTTCAATAGTGATGAAGATGATTTGCTAGGAGATGATGATTTACTTGTTGGTAGCAATAGTGATGAAACCTTTGATCAAAACTATGATGAAATTGCTATTAACACTACAACAAAATACACTTCCGTGATGATACGTGTTTGTCACAGTAGGTCACGTTCTCTGTCATGCATGTACATCCATGAAAAATTTATGATAGAATCAAGATAGTCATACCTGTGCTGTCATAGAAGTGTTCCATGACATTACCAAAATTATCATCACGGAAGTGTCCATTTCCATGATGATAAATCGCGCGTCACAGAAGTGCTTTCGTCAAGGGTGACCGACACGTGGCATCCACCGTAACGGAACGCCTTTAAGCTACCGGGTCCGGTTTTGGATCCGATAACCCGTTAATAGCCCCTACCAATGGGGATTTTCCACGTGTAAAATAATCATTGGCTGGAGGAAACATGTGTCGGCTCACCGTTGGGACAGATGTCATCCACTCATTGGACACAAAGTGCCTATGATACATCGACACATGGCACGGCCCAACAGAGGCCCATGCATGTGAAAAGGCTGGCCGGTTTGACTTGGACAAAAGATGGCGGGCCGGCCCATGGCAAGCCTGTAAACGACCTGTTCGCAAATAGCCCATTTACAGCCCGCTAACCTAGGGCCCGTTTACGGCCTATCCGAATTAGGCCTAGTAGCGTCATCTGGGCCGTCCAATATAATTCTAGCCCGTTTTAACTTCCGGCCCATGTATGGCCCATGACGTCTTTTGGCCTATGATACTTCGACACGTGGCACGGCCCAACAGAGGCCCATATAGGTTAAAAAGGCTGGCCCAATCAAAGGCCCGTAGTACTTACTTAGGTACTAGTGGGCCGGCCTAATAACGGCCTACTTAATAAAGGCCCATTAACGGCCCGAAGCCAGATCTGGCCCGTTAATTGTTCGTCGAATATTTGGGCCCATTTACGACCCAAAGCTAGATCTGGCCCGTTAATTATTCGCCGAATATTTGGTCCCAATTATAGCCCAGTGACTTTCAGCTTGTTAGAGGCCCGATGTAGACATGGGCCGATTTCAGCCCGGTGTGACTTTCGGCCTAGGAATGGCCCGTGCTGCCCATGGGCCATATATGGTCCCATAGGACATCGGGCCCACTAAAGGCCCATGATAAAGGTGGCAATAGTTAAGCCCAATGTGACTTTGGGCCTGTTAAAGGCCTGTCGCATAATTCTGCCCGTTGATGTCTGTACTAAGCTTTCGGCCACTTAAAGGCCCATGATATCAGTGGGCCAACTAAGGCCCGAGATATGTTTCGGCCTGGTAACTGCCCGTGATATAACTGGGCCCAAAAAGGCCCCGTCTACATTTCAGCATGCTGAAGGCCCATCGACGGCTAGTAAAAATTGAGGCCCAATATGCATTTCGGCCTGCTAAAGGCCCATGGTTTCATCTGGGCCATAACAGGCCAGTACAATATTCAGCCTGTTAATGGCCCAACGCTACCTGGGCCAAACGAAGCGCTGGGTCCACAAAAGGCCCAACTAAAATATAGGCCAATGTAAGTTGTGGGCCTCACGCAAAGTGTGAAGGCCCCAATGATTCGGGCCCAAGAAAGATGCAGGCCGACCCAATTGTGGCCTGCTAAACACCAGGCCCGTTAGAGGCGAATGTTTCGGCCCAGTCGACTACATCTGATTTTTTTCAGATAGCGAATGATGGCAGTCACTAGTAAGAATTAAGAACAAACCTACACCATACAATAAAGGATTTATGGTATATTACATCCACTGGGCATCGAAGTTCGCCACCAGTGATCATAACGTGCAACGAAGAAGTAGATTACAAAAACTGGGCACCATTGCAGCGTAACAAAATAATACCGAACCGAGACCACTTCCAAGATAGTTCAAGAAAGGTTAGCCTTGCGCGGGAACTGATGCGCAAGCTACTGAGCAAGGCTGTGAGACCGGCCTAGCATGTCGGTCATAGCTTCCAGGTGTAGCTATTTAGCAATGAGGTTCTCATTGGTTTTCTCCGCAATCTTTCTTAGAGATAGGACTTCAAGTCAAAGTTGTGTTGCAGAATGCCTTTCTGCTAGAACTTGGGACTGAAGAAGTCGATTTGATTCAGACAACGAATTCTGTGAGCTTGTCTGACTGCTAGTCTCAAGTAACTTGAACACTGCATCAAGACAAGACTTTGGGGTTGTCTCGCTATCTTCAAGATGTTTTGCCTTCTTTGCTGCAACATATGTTGGGTTTGTCTCACAGCCTTCAGCAGACTTGTGCATGCCATCAGGCATATCACCCTGAAACAAAGCAGAGAGATGATAGGTTTTGCACGTGTATAAACAAAGATTATAACTGTGCTGTCAATTGCATCCAATTTCAAATTAGAAGATAAAGAGTAAGTTCAAAATATCAATAGCATAATTTGGCATTGTTCATAATGCGGGGAGCTTCACCACACTACTGGATTACCAAGTCAACATAACAAGCATAGATGAAGGGCAAAGAAAATCATTTTATCTATTTTGGTTAATGTGCATGGCATGTTGTTCATATCATCAGCCACATCAGTAAGATAAAACAGGAGATGACAAGGTGCAAACGTGGGCTGCTTCACCACACACTCAATTATAGATCCACAAAAACAAGCATACATATAGGTAGTATTGAGTAATGTGCATGGTATGAATAAGGAATTTGGTTTTACAAGTAAAACTTAGAACTTACGGTTCTTGCGAACATGCATTTTGGTAGAAACAACAAACTAAACAGCAGTAAACGATAGGGAGTATGAGCAAATTATACATCAGTTGAGGATAAAGGCTTTAGAACGACTGACTTACATTAACAGTTAACACCGGCTTTATAATGCCCTTCTCCATGTCAAGGGAAGGATAACTCAAGAATTTTAGCACAAAATCCTCTTCATAAGCATTGCCTCTACTCTACATTTTGTAGATAGTAATTATAGATATGGTAATGCTGGAAGGGATAGAGGATAATGAAGATAAGATGCAGATTGATGCTACATAATCAACTACTAATCCCTGGAAGTACAAGAATTATAGGACAAAATGTACTGACAAGAGTAATGGGCTACACTTCTACACTGGCATTGTCTGTGTATTCTACTTGTTGGTAAGATTAAATATAGATCTGATCTTTTTTAGTAAACGGTGGGCGAGGGAGATAAGATGCAGAATGCTACACAATGAACCAATCCCTCTTCCCATAATACAAGAGTGTTTTGAACACTGGTGTACTGTACAAAACATTCTTATATTATGGGACGGAGGGAGTAGCTGTTAATGTAAGTACAGTGATAGACGACGTTCAGTCCTTACAAGAGGGCTGCAGAGCTAAACCTCTTCAAAAGCATTGGGTTGATTCTAAATTTGTGTAAGAGTCCATACGGATCTTATAATGTCCACCAAATGCACGATAACGAGGCTAACATGTGTAGTGATGCTACATAATCAAACTGTTATGAAAGTAAGTATGGTCATACAGGGCAAGAGGTACTCACAAGAGCAATGCAGTGTGTAGTATAGTTGCGAGATTCTGTGGTCACTTGAGAATGAATGTTCTTCTGCTAACAGTTTTCGTACAAGTGAGACGTTACGGAAATGCAGAAATGTAGTTCAAATTGTGATGTGATATCATAGATATTACCTTACGCTGCAGCCGAGACCAATGTGTAACAAGATTATTCCAGTCACCGTCGGATAAATGTAGCACCGGAGACTTTACATAAATTTCATTTAGAGGCTTGCCATCGAAGTGCGCTTGCCTCAGGTAGGAACGATACTTCATCAACGAGTGCTTGAAAAGCGCAACCAACCCTTGCTTGTCTTCACAATCCAGTTTGGTCCTCGCCTTTTTAAAAGAATGAAATCTTGTATCTTCTGTCAGCAGAAACATGCGCAGCAATGACCATGAATAACATTAGTACATTACTTACGCGTAAGTTGCGGAGGAAGACTGGAAATTGTTCTGTGTCTGCGGTATAATCTTTCCATGAAGGAAAGACGCGCACAAAGTTCCTGACAACAATATAAGCTTTGTCTTCTAAACTGGGAGGAAATGGAACAGGGGTCCTATTTGCTGCAATTGGGGCTCTATCTGGTTCGAAAAGGGATTTGGCAACTAGATTTGGTGTACTCTTTGCTAGAATGGGGGTTTTGCGTCGTAGAGATGGTGCTATGTCAACTGGCATAATCATAATGTTTGCTGCAGTTGGGGTCTGCTGAGTTGGGGCATCAGAAATGACCAGTGTAGTGGGGCTAGAGTTGGGGTGTTTTGTGGGCCAGGTGATATTGCAACTACACCTAATGGGCTATTTGATTTATCAGGTGCCACTACCTTTTCCAAATACTTTGCTTGTGCTCCTCTATGATCAGCAATCACCCTCTTCCTTTTGAACGTCTGATACACAAGAACAACATTTGAATTGATAAATATGGTATGATGACAGATGGAATATGTACTGAAAATGGATAGGCAAGGCGTATTCACATGCACGATGTGTAAACTAAGCTAATGACATTTCAACAAAGTAGAAGCAATGCAAAGCATCCGTTGCAAGATATGTGCGACAAATATAACCTTGGAAAGTTAGAGCAAGCACCTTGATGGGTGAATAAGATAGGGCATCTTCCTCCGACTCTTCCACTAGGGAGCTACATTGACTTAGGTCTCCCTCTAGCTCAGAATCATTGTTAGGATCATATTCTGAGCATCAATCTGTAGGTGGAGAGCGTTTGCATTGCATTGCATCCAGACTTGATTTCAGTCCCTTAATGCCAAGTTTGACAGCCATGACATTGTTCTGCTTTATTATTTTCATGCGCGCAAGCTCATAATCATTATGATGCTGTTCAGAATCTCAGATTCATGAAAACATAAAAAGTAGTTAGATTATCTATGGAATGCATTGCGGATTCAACTCGAAGAGTGTCTCCCTATAAACCCCTGCATATGCAAAGTTCACCCCAACTGTGCTGACCAGACCACACACAGAAATACAAACCCCTTATGTCTCTATAACAGGCAGACACACATTTAAAAACTAAAGTATGAACATTAGAATCAGATGAGATTCGTATTTGAACAAATAAACTATAAAATTATGAGTGGCATAATTTTATCTTCAAGGGTGGAGTGTTGGTAGTGCGACACAAAGTAAGTAGGCAGATTGTATTCCATGTAAAAGATCGAAGCCTATGTAAAAGTTGGAAATGACACTTTCTTTCTATACAATGCAGTGTTCGTTGCCCACACATGATGGAAGAGATCACATAGAGAAATAATATTCACTCATGTCTACGGTTGCAGTATTTGGAAACAGGGTGGTCCACCCTAAAAGAATATTGACAACAAATATGACAAGGCAAGCATAGATGTAGTGAATCAATCATTTACTTGTGAGCTTACTAGGACAAGTATGCAGAATTGTAACTGCGGTAAGAGACCGTCCAAAATCTGAATCAAGAAGTTTGTCTAGCACTTATTGTTTGCAACTAATCGATGTGAATAATTGGATATTATATCGAATGAGTAAGAAAGACAAGTAAAATTATCAACAAACCTGGCTGGCACTAGTAATCTGTGTCAATGTCACTACGACCAACAATCCAAAATGACTACTGTCTGTTCCTTGGGCCGGAATTTTGAAAACCATGTGAACTTTACAGGTACTAAAGATTACCGAAATACATCTAAACCTTGAAGTGTAGGTAGCACTAAGCACACAACAAACCCTAATGATAGTCCTGCCTAATGAGTAATGAATCAATTAGAAAATGGGTGATGAGGAGTGGCTCCTGAGTGTTGAGGACTTATCTCAGGATAAATTGGGTTGGCTTAGTGGGTGCTGCACGCCTGAGCCCTGAACGGACTAGGAAGGTAGGCACGGCGGCGCGCCCGGGCAGCGATGATGCTGTTGGGCGAGTGGCTCCTGACCTCCTGTTAGTCCGGCGTCTCCTCCTAGAGTCATGTCGTCCGGGGATGCCAAGTCGCCGGCGAGGCAGGCGGCTGGGGGCGAGTAGAGATCGGAAGCGCGCAGCAAAACAGAGGGGAATCGGGGCCCAGGACGACCCAAAATCCCAGGGTGGGCCGGCCCACCATGGGCACCCTGTAGAGGTACACACCCGAGCGGCGAACACTTATTTCCGAAACTAATTTAGGAGCATTTAGGTGACCAATTAAACGAATTTGTTTTAATAATATCAGATTCGTATTTGAACAACTAAGTGTGTTTAGCTTGATGGGTAGAGCAGTGCTATTATGACACGAAGCACGTATTCTGATCGTAAAAGGGGGAAACCAGAGAAATGGTATTTAGTAGCCATTGTTTGCTTTGAACTAAGAACTAAATTCTAAGAGCTGAAAAGAAAGTAGAGTAACCAAGTTAAGATCTATTTTCTAGTTGAGATCAAAAAGTTGAGGAGATATGAAGTACTACCTCTCTTGCGGCGCCGTGTAGGCATCGGTGGTGCGATGGCTGTCGGTGGCGTTGAAGCAGATCTACGACGGTAGACGGGTGCATCGGGGGATAAGTCCCGTTGCGGTGGAAGAGAAGGTCGTGTGAGTGGCCCCGACAAAGAGGACGACGACGCCGATGAAGCGAGAGGAAGTGATGCAAGGCTCTTGGTCCATCGCCGTGGATGAGAAACGTCAATCTCTAGCAGTGCACTATACGGTCTTGGTAGGCGCTCCGGCATGGTGGAGGACGGTGGGGATGGATGTGGTGGAGGACGGCGGCGATGGATGTGGTGGAGGACGGCGGCGGTGGATGGGGTGGCGGACGGAGGCTGGTGTGGGGATGGTGTTCTAGCGCGGACGGTGTATGAATGGGAAAATGGAGGGAGAGGTACGGGGAACCATGTTTTTGGGACGCGCTTGTTTGAAATATGGGAAAGTTACGAACTTAGCCCCCGTTTAAAATTTGGACGTCTCGTCGGTTGACGATACGACGGTAATCTTGCATCTCGCCAATATTTTCCCAGAGCGATGTCGGGCGAGGAGAGGATGGTTGGCGCCCATGGTTGGCGCCCACGGTGTATGAACGGGGCTGACAGGTAGGGCGGTTGTGTCACGTCTGAGTGAAGTTACAAACCTGCCCCTATTGAAAATATTTGCCTACATTGATTTCGGCCGAGTCGAGTTTGTTTTGCTGCCCACCGTGTATGAATGGGGAAATGGAGGGAGAGACAGAGGTCTTTCGGACGATCTTGAATCAAATGTATTTTGCCGCCCATGTTTGGCGCCCACCGTGTCGGAATGGGCTCAGAGGCGGTCGTGTCACATCTAATTGAAGTTACTATCCAACCCCTATTTAGAGCAGTGGTAATCGGGCCGATGAATTGTCCGTGTAATGGTTAGACAGTAATTTCCATCTCCCAAACACTTGGCTTTGGGCAGCCGATGTGGGAGTGGACCTTTTGCCGCTTCTTTCAAATTTCGGGACAATAAGCATCCACGTTTACCCTGGCAACTAAATTTGAATCCATTTTGTATTCCTATATGAATCTTTATAAATCATTCTATGTGTTTTTATATATTTTCAAAAGGACAACAAATATGTATTCCACTGTCATATATGAATATGGTTTACAAATGTCGATACTCAAATTCAGAAGCTAGAATCCAGTTTAAGGTGAATTCGAATATTTGGAACACTTCATGTCCAACTCAAATGTCACACGCAGCATAATGTGTACTCCCATTTAGATATGTACACAAGCGATGTATCAAGATTCAAATACCGAGTCAATCAACCAAGAATGTACAGAACTAACAGACATATACACACTTATAGAGTATATGGATCAATAATATCAACTAACATACATAAGCCAGGCCGCTGTACTTTTCTTTGCTACAACAACATACTTTTTTTAGCCAAGCTACTACATCATCTTGGCCCTTTCCAATGCGTGCCACTTATGGTCCATCTATACTACTATTATGGCTGAATGCACATTCAACCCGATTGGCATATTTGTAGGTCTGGCATAGCAATCAAAATGAAATGTCTCTGAGTCTTATCAATTAATACAAACTGGTGCTCAAATAAAATTACAACAAAAAAACAATTATTACATGATCTCTAAAACAAATGCTTTGAATGATTATGTCGGTACGAAACGACGCCTATGGGATCACGGGAATCCCTTCTACGGTTGGCGGGCGCGAAGTTGTGCAAAGAGCAGGT
This sequence comes from Secale cereale, assembly GCA_902687465.1. Taxonomy (NCBI): domain Eukaryota; kingdom Viridiplantae; phylum Streptophyta; class Magnoliopsida; order Poales; family Poaceae; genus Secale; species Secale cereale. The sequence goes on along the minus strand of LR738710.1, from coordinate 293,735,203 downwards.
CTAAGAGTCAGCACAGCGATCATTTACCCAGATTCGGGCTGCGAGGATGCGTAATACCCTAGTCCTACTTTGGTGTATATTTGAGTGTTCTTGAGTTCCTGAGCTAGCTATGGTGCCTATCCAGCTTTTCAGGATCCGAAATCCCCCTCTCGTATGCCGTAGGCCTCCTTTTATAGTCTAAAGGGGTTGCCAAAGTGGCACACAGGAGGTGGAAAGGTGTACAGTGTGTAGGCTTATCCCATGCCATTACGGGACAAGGCGCATTAAATGCGCTGCTTAGGTGTCTATTTACTTTATCAGGGATGGAAAAGAAGCCCGTCCCGTCTGTGGCTGCTCTGTCTGGTCGCGACGCCCGTCCAGGCTAGCGAGGCAGACAGCTGAGGTGGTGTCGCAGTAGGGCTTTCACGAAGATCTGCATGCCACCATGCAGGTGTTTGACTAGCTGGCCCAGGAACCACGTATCGCCACGTGGGTGCCTGCTTGGGCCAACGGGTCAGCCGCCGAGCTGGGGCGGCGACGGGGCGGCAAGGGCTTGCCGCGGACTTGCTTCTGTTCCCGGCAAGGGTCTTGCCGGAGCCTCCGTGAGTATCCCGCGGCAAGAGGCTTGCCGGGGCTCCGGGGCGTCTTCGGTAGGGAGCCTTGTCGGGGCCTCGTGGGCGTCCTCGAAAAGGAGCCTTGTGATCGCCATGTCTTCTGGTTCTTATCTTGGGAGTCATAGATCTTTGTCTTCAAAAAGATCTGCATGCCACCACGTGGGCGCTTCTCGAGCCTTGGCTCCAATGTTGTTGGTATCGTTGGAGCCCATAGGCTTCAAGGGTGGTTGTGACGGAGGCGTCTGAGTGGATCGCCCCGGCAAGAGCCCGCAAGAGCCCTTGCCGGGGGTGTGCATGCCGCCCCGGCAAGAGTCCTTGCCGGGGGAGAGCCTGTCTCCTTGTTTGGTCTTCTCGTGCTGCCTGTCTTGGCGTTGTTCTAGTAACTCCGCATTCCTGGCTTCCTCCTTCTACCCTGTTATGTTTGGCCACAGGCATGTCTCTGACTGCCCGTACACAAGTAAGGGGTTAAAAAGACCTTCCCTACTTTTGTACACCAACAGGAGCCCCGGGCCTGGGCCCATCATAAGCGCAACACGTTGTTGGGCTAGGCCTAGAACGGTGCGCGGGCAGTGAGGTTGGATTCCCTTTATCGTAGTAACTCTTCTGATGGTTGCGCTTCCCCATGATCCGCGCTGACATGGGGGTCGCGCGTGGGGTGACCGCATCGTGCTTGCTCATTTTGTGGTTCCAAAAATAGTAAAGAGGCGGTTCGCTCCCTCCTCATAAAGAATAGAGGAATTCGTGGGGGCGCGGCCCTTTTACTAAGTGGACTTGGGTCGCTCCACGATCACGGGGGTGCGAAATGGTCATACCACGCGTCATCCGACTCCCGATCCGCCCGCCACGTATCCCTCATGCATCGGGGAGGGCGAGCAGCGGACGCATAGGGCGTGGGCATTAATGCTAAGGGGGGGGCAGACGGCGCTGATTGGAGCAGTGGGTCGGTCTTGTTCCCTCGTGCCTTCGGCATTTGGAATGGTCGATTTGGGCGGTCGCTCTTCTATAAAGAGGGGAGGAGAGGAGCGGTGCTTCTAACCCCCCCCATTCATCTTCTTCCTGTTTGATTCCTTCCCTCCCCAAGGTATGCCGAGAGGCCGCGGTCGTGGCCGTGCCTCCGCGGAAGCGACTAGGTCATCTTCCCGTCAGAGGGCGGCGGTGGTCAAAGAGGAGCTAGATGCCATAGATGGGGGGCATGCTGGAGGCAGAAGCGCCGGCCGGGGCCGCGGCGGGCGAGGCGGTCGAGGCAGAGGCAGACGAGGTCGAGGGACACCCGCGCTGTCGTCGTCTCCGTCTTCATCTCCTTCGTCGTCTCCTCCTGCCTCCCCACGCGGCCATGTCAAGGACACGGCGTTGGAGTTCATCCTATAGCTGCGCGAGCCGCCGCACAGTCGCCTCCTCCTTCCTGGAGCGTTCGCGAGGGTGTTGGAGGTCGATCAGCCACCAAGGCTGAGGCTTCACATGGAGGGGTGTTGCCATGGCGCCATGTGGGTGGACACAAAGTGTCCCACCCCTCACGTGATGCTCCTTCGCCGGGAGTGGAAGACCTTCGCGCGTGCCCACTGCTTGGTGAAGGGGCACGTCATCTGCTTCAGGCTAGCGGAGACAGACCTGCTCTCTGTCAAAGTCTTTGGGCGCTCGGGACACATGCTAGGGTGCTGTGTGGAGAGCTCAACCGACGACGAAAACTCCTCCTCAAGCGAGAGCGATGGGGAGGACAGCGGCAGCAACGACGAGGGCGGCGGGCGGGAGGATAATGGGTTCGACTAGGCGTCGGATACGCCATCCCTGGGCGGTGCTGATAGCACCATCATCTGCACCGCCAGCCCCTCAAACTTCTCGGGGTTGCCTCCTTGGGCGGCTGGCGTTGGGAGGCCAGAGAAGGCGAAGAAGGTGGGCGAAGGTTGTCATGTCGGAGTACTCGGGCATCAACCTCCGCATTACCGGCCCTCTGCCCCATCTTTCGGCTCTTCTCCCGACGCCATAATCGTCAGCCTTCCTTGGGATGGCCGTCGGGATGTGCTCTTGCCGCTTTCTGCTGCTCGCGCTTCGCCTAGGCGCTTCTTTTGCCCTTCGCCATCTTGTTCCATTTCCTGAGGAGAGGGATAAGAAAGGGATTACAGGCATCTTATCTCTTTTTAATTTTTAAGCCTACGGGCCTTTGTAAGATTTAAATCCTATAACCCCCTTGCTTATGTATGCATTCCGTACGAATTGTACTTGTTTACAACGTATTTATGAAGAGAAGGGTGTTTGCTGGGTTCATTTCTGTGCGGGCAAGAGCCACACCAAGGAACGGATCCTTGTTATCTTAAGATAAGCAACGTGCCCCGGCAACAAGCCTTGCTGTTTCTTCCCCGCCCCATAACTGTACTCGTGCCCTTGGCGGGAATAGTAACAGGGCAAGGTCAGGTTGTTTGCTTGCTCCCTTCCCATCACGCTACCACCCAACCCAGGTCCAAGACAAAGCTTGTTGGACATCGGAAAAAAGGGGAGCACGATGGCATAGGAGCGAGCAAAGCTTTGTACGTTCAAGTTCCATGCGGAAGAAAGAAGCGGGGGCGAAAGACTTATCTGGGTACTGTAGCTCCTGGCAACCTTGTCTTGCCGTGGTTTGACCCTTGGTTGTGCAGCCCCCGGCAACCTTAGCCTTGTCGGGGTTAGAGCGTCGGCCCGCACCCTTTCTTTCAAACGGTTCAGCAAGGACGTCCATGGATCCTGTGAATCAAGAGGACAGAAAGGAGATAGAGAGACGCAACCTCGACCTCTATGCTAGGGGTTAGCCGCCGTTATGCTCTATCAACCCTAATAGAGAAAGAGACTCAACCTAGCATGCATGCTAAAACTTAGGGCGCCAGCACTTCATTTATTTATGCTCAGGGTCTGCGCCTGCCTTTGTACAAAGGGTTACATGCCTTGCCGGCAAGGCTTGTACAAAAGGGTGGCTTGCTGGGAGGCCCGGTAACCGCGCCTTACGGGTAATACTTGCGAAGATGTTCGATGTTGCAGGTGTTACTCATTGGGATCCCATCTTAGGTCTCCAGGTGGACTACGTAGGCCTAGTGACTCGTATTACCCGATAAGGGCCTTCCCACTTCGGCGTCAACTTGATGGAATTCTTGGCCGACTGAACGTGCCGAAGAACAAGGTCGCCTTCCTCAAAGCTTCGGGCATGAACCTTGCGGCTATGATAGTGGCGCAAGGCTTGCTGGTAGCATGCTGCTCGTACAGCCGCCCGAAGACGATCTTCCTCGAGGAGGGTTGCGTCATCTTGCCACAGTCGCTCTTGGTCAAGCTCATCATAAGCGAGCACTCGGGGTGATCCGTATGTGAGTTCTGTGGGGAGAACTGCCTCCGCCCCGTAAACGAGGGACAAGGGTGTCTGGCCGGTGGCTCGATTTGGTGTCGTTCTGATCGACCAAAGAACCGCCGGCAATTCATCGATCCAACGCCTTCCGCACTTGTGTAGCCTATCAAAACTCCTTGTCCGGAGGCCCTGCAGTACTTCAGCATTTGCCCTTTCCGCCTGGCCATTGTTTTGTGGATGTGCAATAGAAGTGAAACAGACTTTGCCGCCGAGGTCTTGCATATATTGCATGAAGGTGTTGCTTGTGAACTGCGTACCATTGTCGGTGATGATTCTGTTTGGTACACCAAAATGGCAGACCAGGCCCTTGAAGAACTTGACGGCCGATTGTGTTGTCACCTTTCGCACTGCTTCCACCTCCAGCCACTTTGTGAACTTGTCGATTGCTACATACAAGTACTCAAAGCCCCCGACAGCACGGGAAAGGGCCCAATATGTCGAGCCCAGACCGAGAATGGCCAGGAGAGAGGGATTGTTTGGAGAGCTTGAGCTGGTTGATGAAGTTTCTTCGAATGGAACTGACACGCTTCGCACTTGGTTACTAGTGTCGTTGCATCCTGGAGGGCAGTGGACCAGAAGAAACCTTGCCGGAATGCCTTGCCGGCAAGGGCTCTTGACCCTATGTGGGAGCCACATATGCCTCCATGTATATCTGCCAACAGCTTCAGTCCTTCCTCCCGGGTGATACACTTCAATTTCACGTCGTTTGGTCTTTTCCTGTACAGGACGTCGTCGACGGACTGGTACATGGCGGACCAACGGGCTACATTCTCCCCTTCTTCCCGCTCTTCAGGAAGTTCCCCAGTCTCGAGGAATTGGACGGTATGCTGTGCCCATGCCAGAGCCTGGGGCTCGATGGCAAGGATCAAAGGCATTTCCCCTGCTATGGGAGCGATTGCCTCTACGGCTAGGGCTTGATGCCCCGCCGGAGTCTGGTGACCCACGACAGGCTCAGCATCTCCGGCAACACTTTTGCCGGCCACCCCTGCGGGTTCGGTAGGAAAGTACTTGCCGGGCCTGATTTCCTTCGCTTGCTCGGCTCAATCGATGGTTCAACAAATGGGTGAAATAATCGGAGCACAAAGGTACCTGGTTCCACAGGTAGTTTGAGGGCGGAGCATTTCAACAAGTAGTCGACGATGTCGTTCTCCGCTCGAGGGACGTGTTCAGCTAGTATAGCATCGAAACGCTCCTCCAGTTTCCTTACTTCATCCACGTAGGCTTCCATCAACGGGCTCTGGTAATCTTTGTTTACTTGCCTGACGACGAGCTGCGAATCTCCTCTGACGATGAGCTTCTTGATCCCGAGGTCCGCCGCGATCCTGAGAACGGCAAGCAGTCCCTCGTACTCGGCAGTGTTGTTTGTTGATACCTCCCAGAGGAAGTGCATCTGGATCACATACTTGAGGTGCTCTTCGGTGGGTGCAACGAGCAGCACACCAGCACAGGCGCCTTGTAGCGAGAAAGCCCCATCAAAGTACATAATCCAGTCGCGACTGGCACTCTTGCCGGGGAGAGTAGTCTCCTGGAACTCCTCGTCGGGCGTTGAGGTCCATTATGCAACAGACTTTGCTAAGACTCTACTCTGAATCGTCGAAGTGCTTTCAAATTTCAAACCGAAGCTCGACAGCTCAGGGCCCACTCCACAATCCTCCCAGTCGCATCTTGGTTATGCAATATTTGTTTCAACGGGAGGCAGGTGACGACGGTGATTTCATGTGCTTGAAAGTAATGACCCAGCTTCCTCGAGGCCATAAGGAGGCCGAAGAGCAATTTCTGCACACTGGAGTACCTTGACCTAGCCCCCTGTCGGATAGACCCAACTATGAGACGCAGCGATATGTCATCTGTGAGTCTCTAGTGCACCATACGTTTCTATGTCCTAAGACCTGAGCTCACGCACATACTCGGGACGGTGACACACTTGCTTTGGGCCGACCAAACGCTACTCCATAACTGGGTAGTTACAAAGGTAGGTTTCGCTCTTGTCCAGACCCATGCTGCGAGACGTGGTCGAGCAAGATGGGATTTTCCCCTCCGGCCAGGAGAGATATACTCTGGGCCCCTTGTGTGATCCGACCAAGATAAGCATGGCCATGTGACAAGGATTATGAGATAATCCGGTTTGGGTCAGCATCACTGAATTGAGAAAGTGGTCGGGCTAGCACAAGTATGACAGACTCGCCTTGAGTCTGACAACATATATCGTGTGGCAAAGGGAATGGAAGTGTGACATGTTGTATAGGTTCGCTAGCCAGCTTCATAGTCTACTTGGTGGTCGGCACGCCTTGCTATATGCTGCTACAAACAGCACAGGTCGGAGGTGATCTGAACTGTGACCAAGCCAACTTGGACCTAAGGGGTCGCGCGCTTAAGGGAAGGAACCTGTGAGGTTGGATCCGACTCCATGAGTCAGGCTTGGTCCTACTCGGACTCGGACACAGACCAAATAGACTTTGGGCTTTAGGGTCCATGTGAAGCCCAAGTGTTAAGACCGCGATGGATGCCTATATATAGTGGAGGTGCGGCACTCTCATTTGATTGACCGCTTCGGCGCTGTCATTTGGGTTTGCATGTGTTGTGAATAGCCACCTCCACTCGCTGCCGGTTCTGTGATCGGACCTAGCAGTCCGCCTCATGACATTCCTCCTGCACGCGCAGATACTATAAGAGGCGGTGCACCTGCACCACTCCGGCGAACTTGTTCGATGGATCCGATCGGCTACGTGGGAGATCGACGAGGAGGAGACGACTCCAGAGACGCGCTGCCCCAACTCTACTTCCGCTACACGGTTCTGTGCGTCTAGTGGTAACGATCTGTGATCCATCTGCCTTGCATGTTCCTGGATGTTCCTCGTGTAGGAAATTTTTATTTGCAGTCGATGCACCCTACGGTAGAACCCAACAATATCTCCTAGGGGAGCAGAGCTGACCACAGTGATGGGATGACCAAGGAAGTATTGTTTCAACTTGCGACTAGCCATGAAGACTCCATAAACTAACTTCTCCCAATGTGGGTATCTCTGTTTAGATTCGATGAGTACTTCAATGACACAATAAACCGGCCTCTGAACCAGATATTCCTTGCCTGACTCTTTTCTTTCCACAGCAACTTCTACGCTAACGGCTTTGCTATTGGCAGCCACATATAAAAGCAAAGGCTCCTTATCAATGGGAGCTGCAAGGACCGGTGGCTCAGCTAATTGTTTTTCCAGTGCCTCAAACGCCTGATTAGCAGCATCACTCCAAACAAAGTGGTATGTTTTCTTCATCAGCTGGTACGAAGTGATAGCCTTCTCTCCCAGGCGGATGATAAACCGGCTTAAGGCTACAATACGACCCGCCAAATGCTGAACATCGTTGACGCACACCGGTTTAGCCAAAGAAATGATAGCCTTGATTTTCTCTGGGTTAGCTTCAATGCCTCTCTCAGAAACCAAAAAGCCCCATAGTTTACCAGCTAAAACACCGAAAACACTCTTGGCCAGTTTAAGCATCATTTTGTAGAGCCGGAGGTTGTCGAAGGTCTCCTTCAGATCATCTAACAAGGTCTATTTCTTCCTTTATTTCACACCTACTAGATAACCCGCTACGCTCATGGCGCAGAAAGCACATGCCAGCCAAGCACTGGAACCTTGTGTATATGACAGTTTAATAGATATACTTTTATCTAATTATTTATATATGCTTATCATGTGTTTCCCTGTTAACATGAAGGTGCTCAAATGATCGGCTGTAGTAAAACTAAACGTGTTAGGAGCATATAGATAAGCATATAAGTGTGGTTGTTCAAAACTTCAAATGGTATTTGGTATAGCATTAGGAAAGCTATATACCTGTAAAGGTCAAAGAGTAAGCACTTGTTTTTCTCCTTAAGATGATCTTTAGTAAGATTGAACTGATGAGAGGACGGGTTTGTTGTTGATCTCCTGATAATTAAGCAAAATTGACCAGTTGTCACAACCCTAGTTCTGGTATGCACTAGGTTAGCCTTGTGGTTTGCATCATGTTTAACTTTCAAATGAAATTGAAATGAGGACTTGTGAAACCCTCAGAAACCATTTTGAAAATGACCCAAATAAAAGTTGCTCCAAAAAGGTCCAAGAAAATGTTCATGTGGCCCTCTAAAAATATTGGTGAGATATAAAAATCAAGCCAATATTATTAGGAGCTCATAAGTATTTATTTTGGGCATTTGGAATTAATGCAATATTTATTTGCATTGGATATATATATATATATATATATATATATATATTATATTTTATATATGTCCAAAATTTTGGTTGTTTATTTTTAGGGGCTTGGGTTAATTTCTAGGTCCCTGCAAAATAAATATGTCAGAAGAAATCATTGATTTAATTTAGATATTAAATCAAAACAAATGTCAGAAAATAGAAAACAGAAAGAAATAAAGGTTAGAGACTTACCTGGGCCACTTGCTGGCCTGGCACTGGGCCGGCCCAGCTGGCAGCCCAGCCCACCGAGCCCTCCCCTGTCGTCTTCCCCGACGACAGGAGGCCGAGCATGTGGCCGGCGCGCGCGCATGGCCGGAGCGCCACGACTCCTGCCTACCTGTCCCCCCCCCCTCGCCGCCTGATGGCCTCTGCTCGAGCCACGCAGCCTCCCCGACCCTTCCGCACTCTTCTGGACGCCTCCCCTCTCTTCTATCTCCCTCTCCCGCACGGTCCCGAGCGCCGCCGTCGCCGCCGATCGCCGTAGTCGTAGCCACCGTATCCCCCACGCCCAGCCAAGGTGCCCAAGAGCTCCGCCGCATCATCCCCGACCTCCTCGACGAGTCACACATCGCCGGACGCCCCGAGGCCTCGACCCCGACCTCTTCTTCATCGCCGGCCGCCGGAGATCCCCTCCGCCGCCCTGATTGCTCCAGTCCCCCTCCGAGCCCTCCGCCTGCACCGCTGCGATCGTCGTAAGCCTCTGGCCATGCTCCCCCTCTCCGTTCTCCCCCTCGCAGGCCGTAGCTGCCGCTCCACGATCACCCGCACGCGCCGCCGCCCGCGCTCGTCGCCGGTGGTGCTCCGGTGACCTTTTGGTCCCGGGCGTGCGACCAACACACTCCCCGCGTCCCGTAGAGGCCGTAGCTGCTAGCGCTGCCCCGCCTAGGCCACCACAGCCCCGAGCCCGAGCTCGACCGAACTCCGGCGCCGCCGCGAGCTTGTTTCCGGCGAGCTCCGGCCGTCCCAGCCGCTGCCGCTTGTGGGAATGGACGCGGACGAGCTCCAACAGCTCGCCCGTGGTCTCCGCTGCCCATTTGACCCCCGGAGCAGGAATCCCGAAGCCCTCCGCCGCGTCCTTGGTAGCCGGCGTCGAGCCGCCGGTGGGATTTGACCGCTGACCGGCGTGCTTTGACCCCCTGTGCCAATGACAGGTGGGCCCCACCCTTTTAGTTAGTTGACTAATTAAGTTAATTAATTAGTTTGGTTAATTAATCTAGACACTGACATGTGGGCCCAGCCCTGCTAATTATTCCTGTTAGATTTAATTTAGAGTTAATTAACTCAGTTAATTAACTGAGTCACTGACCAGTGGACCCCACTGTCAGGTTTGACTCTGGAACAGCCCCTTTGACCTGCTGACGTCATGCCTGTGTCATGCTGATGCTGTAAATCAGTTCTGGTTTTTAAATAAATCTTAAATGATTTATTTAATTCAGAATTTGGCTTAAACTTCAAAAAATCACAGAAATTCAACCGTAGCTCAGAATGAAATAAGTTATATATGAAAAATTATCAGAAAAATTCAATCTATCCATCTGTACCATTTTCATGCATGACAAATGAAGTTAAACCTACTGTTTATATGAAAACACATATATGCCATTTTATAATACTTATTAAACTGTTGCATTTGAACCCTTGGTTCAAATGGAGTTCAACCAATTAAAATGCTAGTTGCATTAGCTCAAACAACATCATAACTTCATGCCATATCATGCATCATATTGTTGCATATGCTTGTGTTTGACTGTCGGCACCGTTCTTCTCTATAGGTCCAGCTCCGGAGACCGATCCAGAGTACCTGTCAGAGGAGCAGTGCTCTGCACGTTGTTTCACCAGGCAAGCAAACCCCTTTGTTCATTCCGATACAACCCCTCTCTCGCTCCTGCTCCCTGTTATTACATTAGGACAACAACGACTTCAACTGCTACTTTATGCTGCGGTAGTTGAATCCATTCCTCTGCATGACCTGTCTTTCCAAAGTAAATAGTTGAAACCCACTAGCATGTGTAGGAGTTGATTGAAGCCATGATGTGATCTTACCATGCCTTGCTTGCTATTGCTTAGAGTGTGTCAGGTCTAATTCATCGGGAATGAATTAGAGTGAAATGATATGTTCTGATGCTGAGGGTTAAACGTGTGAACATGATTTGGTAAAGGTAGCGGTGAGAGGCCATGTAGGAGTACATGGTGGGTTGTCTCACTGGAACCGTCCCTAAGAACTGAGTTCTGTGTATGTTGTCCAATGACTAGTTACTACCACACATTGGGTTCCGGTAACTCGACCCCTCTCGACTTATTAATCAACATGATCTCTATCCAGGAGTTGCAACTAGTTCCTGGTGTTTGTAGTTAGTGTTAGTAGTCTACCAAGTGGCAGTCGGCCAGTGGGCTTGGCACAGACTAGGCACCGTGGCACGGTGTACCAAGCGTAGATCCACTCGGCGAGGTGGGCTTGGGAACCCTGCGCACATCATTTGGGGCCGTGAGCGACACCCCGGCCGGATCTCCCCACGGATGGAACCCGAATAGGCGATAAACCTGGATGAGAGACTTGTGTGGTTAGTCAGGTCGTGGCCGACACCCTCGCCAGGCTTCCGCTTGAAGGTTGCCGAGATACACGAGATGTACCTGGCGGTAAGTGGCGAGAGCGTGTGTGAAGAAGTACACCCCTGCAGGGTTAACATGATCTATTCGAATAGCCGGGTCCGCGGTTATGGACTTCTTGGATGCTTACGTGGTACATAGACAACTTGAAGTGGATACTCTAAAATACTCAAGACAAGTGTGATTGCTATGGATGGCCTTCTCGTAGGGAGACGAGAACGAATCCATAGTGGTGTATTGTGTGGTGCTTAGTGGACTCGTGTGCGCCACCTCAAAGTTACCAGCAATCGTAGAATAGGATAGCCACTGAGTCAAAGCTGGCTTGCTGCAACTAAACCCCACTCTGCCATCTTGATACAAGTGCATGTATGATAGGATCTGATGTAAGTCTTGCTGAGTACCTTTGTACTCATGTTTGCTTAATTTATGTTTTGCAGATAGGATTGATGTCTCACTAGTAGTTCCGCTTGGACTTCGACAAGTAGCTTGTACCTCAGCTACGATCTTGGACGAGTGTTGTAGATAGTCAGGCTCTTCAGCCTTTTTCATTTGTAGATATCTGTACTCAGACATGTAGTGCTTCCGCTTGTTGCTTGTATGCTCTGAATGTTGGGTCGTGAGACCCATGCTTGTAATACTTGGCTCCTCGGAGCCTAATGAATAAATACTATGTTTATTAGAGTCTTGTTCTGATGCCATGTTGTATTTGCACATATTGAGCATATTGTGTGTATGTTATTGAAATGCTTGGTATGTGTGGGATCCGACACCTAGTTGTTTACCCTTGGTAGCCTATCTTACAGGGAAATGTCTCCTAGTGCTTCCACTGAGCCTTGGTAGCTTGCTACTGCTCCGGATCACTTAGGCTGACCGGCATATGTCCTTCTTCGTTCCTGTGTCTGTCCCTTAGGGGAAATGTCACGCGTTGTTCCTTTAAGTCCTTGTAGCTTGCTACGACTTGGGTTCATACGTTGATGACCGACACGTTCGTTGCTAGGTCATGAATGCCTGTCTCTGTAATTTAGTGCCACTTTTGGTTTATAACTGGTCATGTCGGCCCGGGTTCTCTGTCATATGGATGCTAGCGACACTATCATATACGTGAGCCAAAATGCGCAAACGGTCCCGGGCCAGGTAAGGTGGCACCCGTGGGGATACCGTGCGTGAGGCCGCAAAGTGATATGGTGTGTTACATGCTAGATCGGTGTGACTTAGGATCGGGGTCCCGACATTACCCTGGAAGCCGGATTCACGATATCCCTCGTTGCTGAAATCCATTTGAGGTGTATCCGTAGAACGACCGTACCCTGGCCAAACGAACTCCGTTTGGGCTCCATGACCTGCCAAAACGACCGCAGCGAAAATTCGTATCCTTCTGTCACAAACTTCGTCTGTTTCGGAATAATTTCGGAGGCCGAAAACGGCTTGCAGAATTGAGTTTCGAATGATTTAGTGGTTGGCGTGCACTCTTCTAGCGTCTACCACCCTACCGTGAGCTCACCCACGGACAGATACTGCGACAATGACGTGCAGAACAATGTTACATGACTCTATTTCTGCACCAACAAGCCCTACATGCTAGTCTGGATGGAAGGAGAACCCTCTTCGGTGCACCGAACACCCAAAAACTTGCCGTTTTGCATGGTTTATCACCCATACCGCTACCACCCACATTTTTGTCCATGCACATGTGTTGTTCTTGGACAAAACTGTGCATACCAGCTCTTCTACATTACATTCGTACTGTTCGAAAATAATAGGCCATTTCGAGTGGCGCAAAATGGCTCGTGGGCGCGAGCAAGTTACCCTGGAAACCGGATTCACGATATCCCTCGTTGCTGAAATCCATTTGAGGTGTATCCGTAGAACGACCGTACCCTGGCCATACGAACTCTGTTTGGGCTCCATGACCTGCCAAAACGACCGCAGCGAAAATTCGTATCCTTCTGTCACATACTTCGTCTGTTTCGGAATAATTTCGGAGGCCGAAAACGGCTTGCAGAATTGAGTTTCGGATGATTTAGTGGTTGGCGTGCACTCTTCTAGCGTCTACCACACTACCGTGAGCTCACCCACGGACAGATACTGCGACAATGATGTGCAGAACAATGTTACATGACTCTATTTCTGCACCAGCAAGCCCTACATGCTAGTCTGGATGGAAGGAGAAGCCTCTTCGGTGCACCGAACACCTAAAAACTTGACGTTTGCATGGTTTATCACCCATACCGCTACCACCCACATTTTTGTCCATGCACATGTGTTGTTCTTGGACAAAACTATGCATACCAGCTCTTCTACATTACATTCGTACTGTTCGAAAATAATAGGCCATTTCGAGAGGCGCAAAATGGCTCGTGGGCGCGAGCAAGTTACCCTGGAAGCCGGATTCACGATATCCCTCGTTGCTGAAATCCATTTGAGGTGTATCCGTAGAACGACCGTACCCTGGCCATACGAACTCCGTTTGGGCTCCATGACCTGCCAAAACGACCGCAGCGAAAATTCGTATCCTTCTGTCACACACTTCGTCTGTTTCGGAATAATTTCGGAGGCCGAAAACGGCTTGCAGAATTGAGTTTCGGATGATTTAGTGGTTGGCGTGCACTCTTCTAGCATCTACCACCCTATCGTGAGCTCACCCACGGACAGATACTGCGACAATGACATGTAGAACAATGTTACATGACTCTATTTCTGCACCAGCAAGCCCTACATGCTAGTCTGGATGGAAGGAGAAGCCCCTTCGGTGCACCGAACACCCAAAAACTTGCCGTTTTGCTTGGCTTATCACCCATACCGCTACCACCCACATTTTTCTCCATGCACATGTGTTGTTCTTGGACAAAACTGTGCATACCAGCTCTTCTACATTACATTCGTACTGTTCCAAAATAATAGGCCATTTCGAGTGGCGCAAAATGGCTCGTGGGCGCGAGCAAGTTACCCTGGAAGCCAGATTCACGATATCCCTCGTTGCTGAAATCCATTTGAGGTGTATCCGTAGAACGACCGTACCCTGGCCATACGAACTCCGTTTGGGCTCCATGACCTTCCAAAACGACCGCAGCATAAATTCGTATCCTTCTGTCACAAACTTTGTCTGTTTCGGAATAATTTCGGAGGCCGAAAACGGCTTGCAGAATTGAGTTTCGGATGATTTAGTGGTTGGCGTGCACTCTTCTAGCATCTACCACCCTACCGTGAGCTCACCCACGGACAGATACTGCGACAATGACGTGCAGAACAATGTTACATGACTCTATTTCTGCACCAGCAAGCCCTACATGCTAGTCTGGATGGAAGGAGAAGCCTCTTCGGTGCACCGAACACCCAAAAACTTGCCGTTTTGCATGGTTTATCACCCATACCGCTACCACCCACATTTTTGTCCATGCACATGTGTTGTTCTTGGACAAAACTGTGCATACCAGCTCTTCTACATTACATTCGTACTGTTCGAAAATAATAGGCCATTTTGAGTGGCGCAAAATGGCTCGTGGGCGCGAGCAAGTTACGCTGGAAGCCGGATTCACGATATCCCTCGTTGCTGATATCCATTTGAGGTGTATCCGTAGAACGACCGTACCCTGGCCATACGAACTCCGTTTGAGCTCCATGACCTGCCAAAACGACCGCAGCGAAAATTCGTATCCTTCTGTCACACACTTCGTCTGTTTCGGAATAATTTCGGAGGCCGAAAACGGCTTCCAGAATTGAGTTTCGGATGATTTAGTGGTTGGCGTGCACTCTTCTAGCGTCTACCACCCTACCATGAGCTCACCCACGGACACATACTGCGACAATGACGTGCAGAACAATGTTACATGACTCTATTTCTGCACCAGCAAGCCCTACATGCTAGTCTGGATGGAAGGAGAAGCCTCTTCGGTGCACCGAACACCCAAAAACTTGCCGTTTTGCATGGTTTATGACCCATACCGCTACCACCAACATTTTTGTCCATGCACATGTGTTGTTCTTGGACAAAACTGTGCATACCAGCTCTTCTACATTACATTCGTACTGTTCGAAAATAATAGGCCATTTCGAGTGGCGCAAAATGGCTCGTGGGCGCGAGCAAGTTACCCTGGAAGCCGGATTCACGATATCCCTCGTTGCTGAAATCCATTTGAGTTGTATCCGTAGAACGACCGTACCCTGGCCATACGAACTCCGTTTGGGCTCCATGACCTGCCAAAACGACCGCAGCAAAAATTCGAATCCTTCTGTCACAAACTTCATCTGTTTCGGAATAATTTCGGAGGCCGAAAACGGCTTCCAGAATTGAGTTTCGGATGATTTAGTGGTTGGCGTGCACTCTTCTAGCGTCTACCACCCTACCATGAGCTCACCCACGGCAGATACTGCGACAATGACGTGCAGAACAATGTTACATGACTCTATTTCTGCACCAGCAAGCCCTACATGCTTGTCTGGATGGAAGGAGAAGCCTCTTCGGTGCACCGAACACCCAAAAACTTGCCGTTTTGCATGGTTTATCACCCATACCGCTACCACCCACATTTTTGTCCATGCACATGTGTTGTTCTTGGACATAACTGTGCATACCAGCTCTTCTACATTACATTCGTACTGTTCGAAAATAATAGGCCATTTCGAGTGGCGCAAAATGGCTCGTGGGCGCGAGCAACTTACCATGGAAGCCGGATTCACGATATCCCTCGTTGCTGAAATCCATTTGAGGTGTATCCGTAGAACGACAGTACCCTGGCCATACGAACTCCGTTTGGGCTCCATGACCTGCCAAAACGACCGCAGCGAAAATTTGTATCCTTCTGTCACAAACTTTGTCTGTTTTGGAATAATTTCGGAGGCCGAAAACGGCTTGCAGAATTGAGTTTCGGATGATTTAGTGGTTGGCGTGCACTCTTCTAGCATCTACCACCCTACCGTGAGCTCACCCACGGACAGATACTGCGACAATGACGTGCAGAACAATGTTACATGACTCTATTTCTGCACCAGCAAGCCCTACATGCTAGTCTGGATGGAAGGAGAAGCCTATTCGGTGCACCGAACACCCAAAAACTTGCCGTTTTGCATGGTTCATCACCCATACCGCTACCACCCACATTTTTGTCCATGCACATGTGTTGTTCTTGGACAAAACTGTGCATACCAGCTCTTCTACATTACATTCGTACTGTTCGAAAATAATAGGCCATTTCGAGTGGCGCAAAATGGCTCGTGGGCGCGAGCAAGTTACCCTGGAAGCCGGATTCACGATATCCCTCGTTGCTGAAATCCATTTGAGTTATATCCGTAGAACGACCGTACCCTGGCCATACGAACTCTGTTTGGGCTCCATGACCTGCCAAAACGACCGCAACAAAAATTCGAATCCTTCTGTCACAAACTTCGTCTGTTTCGGAATAATTTCGGAGGCCGAAAACGGCTTCCAGAATTAAGTTTCGGATGATTTAGTGGCTGGCGTGCACTCTTCTAGCGTCTACCACCCTACCATGAGCTCACCCACGGACACATACTGCGACAATGACGTGCAGAACAATGTTACATGACTTTATTTCTGCACCAGCAAGCCCTACATGCTAGTCTGGATGGAAGGAGAAGCCTCTTCGGTGCACCGAACACCCAAAAACTTGCCGTTTTGCATGGTTTATCACCCATACCGCTACCACCCACATTTTTGTCCATGCACATGTGTTGTTCTTGGACAAAACTGTGCATGCCAGCTCTTCTACATTACATTCGTACTGTTCGAAAATAATAGGCCATTTCGAGTGGCGCAAAATGGCTCGTGGGCGCGAGCAAGTTACGCTGGAAGCCGGATTCACGATATCCCTCGTTGCTGATATCCATTTGAGGTGTATCCGTAGAACGACCGTACCCTGGCCATACGAACTCCGTTTGAGCTCCATGACCTGCCAAAACGACCGCAGCGAAAATTCGTATCCTTCTGTCACACACTTCGTCTGTTTCGGAATAATTTCGGAGGCCGAAAACGGCTTCCAGAATTGAGTTTCGGATGATTTAGTGGTTGGCGTGCACTCTTCTAGCGTCTACCACCCTACCATGAGCTCACCCACGGACACATACTGCGGCAATGACGTGCAGAACAATGTTACATGACTCTATTTCTGCACCAGCAAGCCCTACATGCTAGTCTGGATGGAAGGAGAAGCCTCTTCGGTGCACCGAACACCCAAAAACTTGCCGTTTTGCATGGTTTATGACCCATACCGCTACCACCAACATTTTTGTCCATGCACATGTGTTGTTCTTGGACAAAACTGTGCATACCAGCTCTTCTACATTACATTCGTACTGTTCGAAAATAATAGGCCATTTCGAGTGGCGCAAAATGGCTCGTGGGCGCGAGCAAGTTACCCTGGAAGCCGGATTCACGATATCCCTCGTTGCTGAAATCCATTTGAGTTGTATCCGTAGAACGACCGTACCCTGGCCATACGAACTCCGTTTGGGCTCCATGACCTGCCAAAACGACCGCAGCAAAAATTTGAATCCTTCTGTCACAAACTTCATCTGTTTCGGAATAATTTCGGAGGCCGAAAACGGCTTCCAGAATTGAGTTTCGGATGATTTAGTGGTTGGCGTGCACTCTTCTAGCGTCTACCACCCTACCATGAGCTCACCCACGGCAGATACTGCGACAATGACGTGCAGAACAATGTTACATGACTCTATTTCTGCACCAGCAAGCCCTACATGCTTGTCTGGATGGAAGGAGAAGCCTCTTCGGTGCACCGAACACCCAAAAACTTGCCGTTTTGCATGGTTTATCACCCATACCGCTACCACCCACATTTTTGTCCATGCACATGTGTTGTTCTTGGACAAAACTATGCATACCAGCTCTTCTACATTACATTCGTACTGTTCGAAAATAATAGGCCATTTCGAGTGGCGCAAAATGGCTCGTGGGCGCGAGCAAGTTACCATGGAAGTCGGATTCACGATATCCCTCGTTGCTGAAATCCATTTGAGGTGTACCCGTAGAACGACCGTACCCTGGCCATACGAACTCCATTTGGGCTCCATGACCTGCCAAAACGACCGCAGCGAAAATTCGTATCCTTCTGTCACAAACTTCGTCTGTTTTGTAATAATTTCGGAGGCCGAAAACGGCTTGCAGAATTGAGTTTCGGATGATTTAGTGGTTGGCGTGCACTCTTCTAGCGTCTACCACCCTACCGTGAGCTCACCCACGGACAGATACTGCGACAATGACGTGCACAACAATGTTACATGACTCTATTTATGCACCAACAAGCCCTACATGCTAGTCTGGATGGAAGGAGAAGCCTCTTCGGTGCACCGAACACCCAAAAACTTGCCGTTTTGCATGGTTTATCACCCATACCGCTACCACCCACATTTTTGTCCATGCACATGTGTTGTTCTTGCACAAAACTGTGCATACCAGCTCTTCTACATTACATTCGTACTGTTCGAAAATAATAGGCCATTTCGAGTGGCGCAAAATGGCTCGTGGGCACGAGCAAGTTACCATGGAAGTCGGATTCACGATATCCCTCGTTGCTGAAATCCATTTGAGGTGTACCCGTAGAACGACCGTACCCTGGCCATACGAACTCCGTTTGGGCTCCATGACCTGCCAAAACGACCGCAGCGAAAATTCGTATCCTTCTGTCACACACTTCGTCTGTTTCAGAATAATTTCGGAGGCCGAAAACGGCTTGCAGAATTGAGTTTCGGATGATTTAGTGGTTGGCGTGCACTCTTCTAGCGTCTACCACCCTACCGTGAGCTCACCCACGGACAGATACTGCGACAATGACGTGCACAACAATGTTACATGACTCTATTTCTGCACCAACAAGCCCTACATGCTAGTCTGGATGGAAGGAGAAGCCTCTTCGGTGCACCGAACACCCAAAAACTTGCCGTTTTGCATGGTTTATCACCCATACCGCTACCACCCACATTTTTGTCCATGCACATGTGTTGTTCTTGGACAAAACTGTGCATACCAGCTCTTCTACATTACATTCGTACTGTTCGAAAATAATAGGCCATTTCGAGTGGCGCAAAATGGCTCGTGGGCGCGAGCAAGTTACCATGGAAGCCGGATTCACGATATCCCTCGTTGCTGAAATCCATTTGAGGTGTACCCGTAGAACGACCGTACCCTGGCCATACGAACTCCGTTTGGGCTCCATGACCTGCCAAAACGACCGCAGCGAAAATTCGTATCCTTCTGTCAAACACTTCGTCTGTTTTGGAATAAATTCGGAGGCCGAAAACGGCTTGCAGAATTGAGTTTCGGATGATTTAGTGGTTGTCGTGCACTCTTCTAGCGTCTACCACCCTACCGTGAGCTCACCCACGGACAGATACTGCGACAATGACATGCAGAACAATGTTACATGACTCTATTTATGCACCAACAAGCCCTACATGCTAGTCTGAATGGAAGGAGAAGCCTCTTCGGTGCACCGAACACCCAAAAACTTGCCGTTTTGCATGGTTTATCACCCATACCGCTACCACCCACATTTTTGTCCATGCACATGTGTTGTTCTTGGACAAAACTGTGCATACCAGCTCTTCTACATTACATTCGTACTGTTCGAAAATAATAGGCCATTTCGAGTGGCGCAAAATGGCTCGTGGGCGCGAGCAAGTTACCATGGAAGCCGGATTCACGATATCCCTCGTTGCTGAAATCCATTTGAGGTGTACCCGTAGAACGACCGTACCCTGGCCATACGAACTCCGTTTGGGCTCCATGACCTACCAAAACGACCGCAGCGAAAATTCGTATCCTTCTGTCACAAACTTCGTCTGTTTCGGAATAATTTCGGAGGCCGAAAACGGCTTGCAGAATTGAGTTTCAGATGATTTAGTGGTTGGCGTGCACTCTTCTAGCGTCTACCACCCTACCGTGAGCTCACCCACGGACAGATACTGCGACAATGACGTGCACAACAATGTTACATGACTATATTTCTGCACCAACAAGCCCTACATGCTAGTCTGGATGGAAGGAGAAGCCTCTTCGGTGCACCGAACACCAAAAAACTTGCCGTTTTGCATGGTTTATCACCCATACCGCTACCACCCACATTTTTGTCCATGCACATGTGTTGTTCTTGGACAAAACTGTGCATACCAGCTCTTCTACATTACATTCGTACTGTTCGAAAATAATAGGCCATTTCGAGTGGCGCAAAATGGCTCGTGGGCGCGAGCAAGTTACCATGGAAGCCGGATTCACGATATCCCTCGTTGCTGAAATCCATTTGAGGTGTACCCGTAGAACGACCGTACCCTGGCCATACGAACTCCGTTTGGGCTCCATGACCTGCCAAAACGACCGCATCGAAAATTCGTATCCTTCTGTCACAAACTTCATCTGTTTCGGAATAATTTCGGAGGCCGAAAACGGCTTGCAGAATTGAGTTTCGGATGATTTAGTGGTTGGCGTGCACTCTTCTAGCGTCTACCACCCTACCGTGAGTTCACCCACGGACAGTACTGCGACAATGACGTGCAGAACAATATTACATGACTCTATTTATGCACCAACAAGCCCTACATGCTAGTCTGGATGGAAGGAGAAGCCTCTTCGGTGCACCGAACACCCAAAAACTTGCCGTTTTGCATGGTTTATCACCCATACCGCTACCACCCACATTTTTGTCCATGCACATGTGTTGTTCTTGGACAAAACTGTGCATACCAGCTCTTCTACATTACATTCGTACTGTTCGAAAATAATAGGCCATTTCGAGTGGCGCAAAATGGCTCGTGGGCGCGAGCAAGTTACCATGGAAGCCGGATTCACGATATCCCTCGTTGCTGAAATCCATTTGAGGTGTACCCGTAGAACGACCGTACCCTGGCCATACGAACTCCGTTTGGGATCCATGACCTGCCAAAACGACCGCAGCGAAAATTCGTATACTTCTGTCACAAACTTCGTCTGTTTCGGATTAATTTCGGAGGCCGAAAACAGCTTGCAGAATTGAGTTTCGGATGATTTAGTGGTTGGCGTGCACTCTTCTAGCGTCTACCACCCTACCGTGAGCTCACCCACGGACAGATACTGCGACAATGACGTGCACAACAATGTTACATGACTCTATTTCTGCACCAACAAGCCCTACATGCTAGTCTGGATGGAAGGAGAAGCCTCTTCGGTGCACCGAACACCCAAAAACTTGCCGTTTTGCATGGTTTATCACCCATACCGCTACCACCCACATTTTTGTCCATGCACATGTGTTGTTCTTGGACAAAACTGTGCATACCAGCTCTTCTACATTACATTCGTACTGTTCGAAAATAATAGGCCATTTCGAGTGGTGCAAAATAGCTCGTGGGCGCGAACAAGTTACCCTGGAAGCCGGATTCACGATATCCCTAGTTGCTGAAATCCATTTGAGGTGTATCCGTAGAATGACCGTACCCTGGCCATACAAACTCCGTTTGGGCTCCATGACCTGCCAAAACGACCGCAGCGAAAATTCGTATCCTTCTGTCACAAACTTCGTCTGTTTCGGAATAATTTCGGAGGCCGAAAACGGCTTGCAGAATTGAGTTTCGGATGATTTAGTGGTTGGCGTGCACTCTTCTAGCGTCTACCACCCTACCGTGAGCTCACCCACGGACAGATACTGCGACAATGACGTGCAGAACAATGTTACATGACTCTATTTCTGCACCAACAAGCCCTACATGCTAGTCTGGATGGAAGGAGAAGCCTCTTCGGTGCACCGAACACCCAAAAACTTGCCGTTTTGCATGGTTTATCACCCATACCGCTACCACCCACATTTTTGTCCATGCACAAGTGTTGTTCTTGGACAAAACTGTGCATACCAGCTCTTCTACATTACATTCGTACTGTTCGAAAATAATAGGCCATTTCGAGTGGCGCAAAATGGCTCGTGGGCGCGAGCAAGTTACCCTGGAAGCCGGATTCACGATATCCCTCGTTGCTGAAATCCATTTGAGGTGTATCCGTAGAATGACCGTACCCTGGCCATACAAACTCCGTTTGGGCTCCATGACCTGCCAAAACGACCGCAGCGAAAATTCGTATCCTTCTGTCACTAACTTTGTCTATTTCGGAATAATTTCGGAGGCCGAAAACGGCATGCAGAATTGAGTTTCGGATGATTTAGTGGTTGGCGTGCACTCTTCTAGCGTCTACCACCCTACCGTGAGCCCACCCACGGACAGATACTGCGACAATGACGTGCAGAACAATGTTACATGACTCTATTTCTGCACCAACAAGCCCTACATGCTAGTCTGGATGGAAGGAGAAGCCTCTTCGGTGCACCGAACACCCAAAAACTTGCCGTTTTGCATGGTTTATCACCCATACCACTACCACCCACATTTCTGTCCATGCACATGTGTTGTTCTTGGACAAAACTGTGCATACCAGCTCTTCTACATTACATTCGTACTGTTCGAAAATAATAGGCCATTTCGAGTGGCGCAAAATGGCTCGTGGGCGCGAGCAAGTTACCGTGGAAGCCGGATTCACGATATCCCTCGTTGCTGAAATCCATTTGAGGTGTATCCGTAGAATGACCGTACCCTGGCCATACAAACTCCGTTTGGGCTCCATGACCTGCCAAAACGACCGCAGCGAAAATTCGTATCCTTCTGTCACAAACTTCGTCAGTTTCGGAATAATTTCGGAGGCCGAAAACGGCTTGCAGAATTGAGTTCGGATGATTTAGTGGTTGGCGTGCACTCTTCTAGCGTCTACCACCCTACCGTGAGCTCACCCACGGACAGATACTGTGACAATGACGTGCAGAACAATGTTACATGACTCTATTTCTGCACCAACAAGCCCTACATGCTAGTCTGGATGGAAGGAGAAGCCTCTTCGGTGCACCGAACACCCAAAAACTTGCCGTTTTGCATGTTTTATCACCCATACCGCTACCACCCACATTTTTGTCCATGCACAAGTGTTGTTCTTGGACAAAACTGTGCATACCAGCTCTTCTACATTACATTCGTACTGTTCGAATATAATAGGCCATTTCGAGTGGCGCAAAATGGCTCGTGGGCGCGAGCAAGTTACCCTGGAAGCAGGATTCACGATATCCCTCGTTGCTGAAATCCATTTGAGGTGTATCCGTAGAATGACCGTACCCTGGCCATACAAACTCCGTTTGGGCTCCATGACCTGCCAAAACGACCGCAGCGAAAATTCGTATCCTTCTGTCACAAACTTCGTCTGTTTCGGAATAATTTCGGAGGCCGAAAACGGCATGCAGAATTGAGTTTCGGATGATTTAGTGGTTGGCGTGCACACTTCTAGCGTCTACCACCCTAACGTGAGCTCACCCACGGACAGATACTGCGACAATGACGTGCAGAACAATGTTACATGACTCTATTTCTGCACCAACAAGCCCTACATGCTAGTCTGGATGGAAGGAGAAGCCTCTTCGGTGCACCGAACACCCAAAAACTTGCCGTTTTGCATGGTTTATCACCCATACCGCTACCACCCACATTTTTGTCCATGCACAAGTGTTGTTCTTGGACAAAACTGTGCATACCAGCTCTTCTACATTACATTCGTACTGTTCGAAAATAATAGGCCATTTCGAGTGGCGCAAAATGGCTCGTGGGCGCGAGCAAGTTACCCTGGAAGCCGGATTCACGATATCCCGCGTTGCTGAAATCCATTTGAGGTGTATCCGTAGAATGACCGTACCCTGGCCATACAAACTCCGTTTGGGCTCCATGACCTGCCAAAACGACCGCAGCGAAAATTCGTATCCTTCTGTCACAAACTTCGTCTGTTTCGGAATAATTTCGGAGGCCGAAAACGGCATGTAGAATTGAGTTTCGGATGATTTAGTGGTTGGCGTGCACTCTTCTAGCGTCTACCACCCTACCGTGAGCTCACCCATGGACAGATACTGCGACAATGACGTGTAGAACAATGTTACATGACTCTATTTCTGCACCAACAAGCCCTACATGCTAGTCTGGATGGAAGGAGAAGCCTCTTCGGTGCATCGAACACACAAAAACTTGCCGTTTTGCATGGTTTATCACCCATACCGCTACCACCCACATTTTTGTCCATGCACATGTGTTGTTCTTGGACAAAACTGTGCATACCAGCTCTTCTACATTACATTCGTACTGTTCGAAAATAATAGGCCATTTCGAGTAGCGCAAAATGGCTCGTGGGCGCGAGCAAGTTACCGTGGAAGCCGGATTCACGATATCCCTCGTTGCTGAAATCCATTTGAGGTGTATCCGTAGAATGACCGTACCCTGGCCATACAAACTCCGTTTGGGCTCCATGACCTGCCAAAACGACCGCAGCAAAAATTCGTTTCCTTCTGTCACACATTTCGTCTTTATCGGAATAATTTCGGAGGCCGAAAACGGCTTGCAGAATTGAGTTTCGGATGATTTAGTGGTTGGCGTGCACTCTTCTAGCGTCTACCACCCTACCGTGAGCTCACCCACGGACATATACTGCGACAATGACGTGCAGAACGATGTTACATGACTCTATTTCTGCACCAACAAGCCCTACATGCTAGTCTGGATGGAAGGAGAAGCCTCTTCGGTGCACCGAACACCCAAAAACTTGCCGTTTTGCATGGTTTATCACCCATACCGCTACCACCCACATTTTTGTCCATGCACATGTGTTGTTCTTGGACAAAACTGTGCATACCAGCTCTTCTACATTACATTCGTACTGTTCGAAAATAATAGGCCATTTCGAGTGGCGCAAAATGGCTCGTGGGCGCGAGCAAGTTACCGTGGAAGCCGGATTCACGATATCCCTCGTTGCTGAAATCCATTTGAGGTGTATCCGTAGAATGACCGTACCCTGGCCATACAAACTCCGTTTGGGCTCCATGACCTGCCAAAACGACCGCAGCGAAAATTCGTATCCTTCTGTCACACACTTCGTCTTTTTCGGAATAATTTCGGAGGCCGAAAACGGCTTGCAGAATTGAGTTTCGGATGATTTAGTGGTTGGCGTGCACTCTTCTAGCGTCTACCACCCAACCGTGATCTCACCCACGGACAGATACTGCGACAATGACGTGCAGAACAATGTTACATGACTCTATTTCTGCACCAACAAGCCCTACATGCTAGTCTGGATGGAAGGAGAAGCCTCTTCGGTGCACCGAACACCCAAAAACTTGCCGTTTTGCATGGTTTATCACCCATACCGCTACCACCCACATTTTTGTCCATGCACATGTGTTGTTCTTGGACAAAACTGTGCATACCAGCTCTTCTACATTACATTCGTACTGTTCGAAAATAATAGGCCATTTTGAGTGGCGCAAAATGGCTCGTGGGCGCGAGCAAGTTACCCTGGAAGCCGGATTCACGATATCCCTCGTTGCTGAAATCCATTTGAGGTGTATCCGTAGAATGACCGTACCCTGGCCATAGAAACTCCGTTTGGGCTCCATGACCTGCCAAAACGACCGCAGCGAAAATTCGTATCCTTCTGTCACAAACATTGTTTGTTTCGGAATAATTTCGGAGGCCGAAAACGGCTTGCAGAATTGAGTTTCAGATGATTTAGTTGTTGACGTGCACTCTTCTAGCGTCTACCACCCTACCGTGAGCACACCCACGGACAGATACTGCGATAATGACGTGCAGAACAATGTGACATGACTCTATTTCTGCACCAACAAGCCCTACATGATAGTCTGGATGGAAGGAGAAGCCTCTTCGGTGCACCGAACACCCAAAAACTTGTCGTTTTGCATGGTTTATCACCGATACCGCTACCACCCACATTTTTGTCCATGCACATGTGTTGTTCTTGGACAAAACTGTGCATACCAGCTCTTCTACATTTTATTCGTACTGTTCGAAAATAATAGGCCATTTCGAGTGGTGCAAAATGGCTCGTGGGCGCGAGAAAGTTACACTGGAAGCCGGATTCACGATATCCCTTGTTGCTGAAATCCATTTGAGGTGTATCCGTAGGACGACCGTACCCTGGCCATACAAACTCCGTTTGGGCTCCATGACCTGCCAAAACGACCGCAGCGAAAAATCGTATCCTTCTGTCACACACTTCGTCTGTTTTGGATTAATTTCGGAGGCCGAAAACGGCTTGCAGAATTGAGTTTCGGATGATTTAGTGGTTGGTGTGCACTCTTCTAGCGTCTACCACCCTACCGTGAGCTCACCCACGGACATATACTGCGACAATGACGTGCAGAACGATGTTACATGACTCTATTTCTGCACCAACAAGCCCTACATGCTAGTCTGGATGGAAGGAGAAGCCTCTTCGGTGCACCGAACACCCAAAAACTTGCCGTTTTGCATGGTTTATCACCCATACCGCTACCACCCACATTTTTGTCCATGCACATGTGTTGTTCTTGGACAAAACTGTGCATACCAGCTCTTCTACATTACATTCGTACTGTTCGAAAATAATAGGCCATTTCGAGTGGCGCAAAATGGCTCGTGGGCGCGAGCAAGTTACCGTGGAAGCCGGATTCACGATATCCCTCGTTGCTGAAATCCATTTGAGGTGTATCCGTAGAATGACCGTACCCTGGCCATACAAACTCCGTTTGGGCTCCAAGACCTGCCAAAACGACCGCAGCGAAAATTCGTATCCTTCTGTCACACACTCCGTCTTTTTCGGAATAATTTCGAAGGCCGAAAACGGCTTGCAGAATTGAGTTTCGGATGATTTAGTGGTTGGCGTGCACTCTTCTAGCGTCTACCACCCTACCGTGATCTCACCCACGGACAGATACTGCGACAATGACGTGCAGAACAATGTTACATGACTCTATTTCTGCACCAACAAGCCCTACATGCTAGTCTGGATGGAAGGAGAAGCCTCTTCGGTGCACCGAACACCCAAAAACTTGCCGTTTTGCATGGTTTATCACCCATACCGCTACCACCCACATTTTTGTCCATGCACATGTGTTGTTCTTGGACAAAACTGTGCATACCAGCTCTTCTACATTACATTCGTACTGTTCGAAAATAATAGGCCATTTCGAGTGGCGCAAAATGGCTCGTGGGCGCGAGCAAGTTACCCTGGAAGCCGGATTCACGATATCCCTCGTTGCTGAAATCCATTTGAGGTGTATCCGTAGAATGACCGTACCCTGGCCATACAAACTCCGTTTGGGCTCCATGACCTGCCAAAACGACCGCAGCGAAAATTTGTATCCTTCTGTCACACACTTCGTCTTTTTCGGAATAATTTCGGAGGCCGAAAACGGCTTGCAGAATTGACTTTCGGATGATTTAGTGGTTGGCGTGCACTCTTCTAGCGTCTACCACCCAACCGTGATCTCACCCACGGACAGATACTGCGACAATGACGTGCAGAACAATGTTACATGACTCTATTTCTGCACCAACAAGCCCTACATGCTAGTCTGGATGGAAGGAGAAGCCTCTTCGGTGCACCGAACACCCAAAAACTTGCCGTTTTGCATGGTTTATCACCCATACCGCTACCACCCACATTTTTGTCCATGCACATGTGTTGTTCTTGGACAAAACTGTGCATACCAGCTCTTCTACATTACATTCGTACTGTTCGAAAATAATAGGCCATTTCGAGTGGCGCAAAATGGCTCGTGGGCGCGAGCAAGTTACCCTGGAAGCCGGATTCACGATATCCCTCGTTGCTGAAATCCATTTGAGGTGTATCCGTAGAATGACCGTACCCTGGCCATAGAAACTCCGTTTGGGCTCCATGACCTGCCAAAACGACCGCAGCGAAAATTCGTATCCTTCTGTCACAAACTTTGTTTGTTTCGGAATAATTTCGGAGGCCGAAAACGGCTTGCAGAATTGAGTTTCAGATGATTTAGTTGTTGACGTGCACTCTTCTAGCATCTACCACCCTACCGTGAGCACGCCCACGGACAGATACTGCGATAATGACGTGCAGAACAATGTGACATGACTCTATTTCTGCACCAACAAGCCCTACATGCTAGTCTGGATGGAAGGAGAAGCCTCTTCGGTGCACCGAACACCCAAAAACTTGCCGTTTTGCATGGTTTATCACCGATACCGCTACCACCCACATTTTTGTCCATGCACATGTGTTGTTCTTGGACAAAACTGTGCATACCAGCTCTTCAACATTATATTCGTACTGTTCGAAAATAATAGGCCATTTCGAGTGGTGCAAAATGGCTCGTGGGCGCGAGAAAGTTACCCTGGAAGCCGGATTCACGATATCCCTCGTTGCTGAAATCCATTTGAGGTGTATCCGTAGGACGACCGTACCCTGGCCATACAAACTCCGTTTGGGCTCCATGACCTGCCAAAACAACCGCAGCGAAAAATCGTATCCTTCTGTCACACACTTCGTCTGTTTCGGATTAATTTCGGAGGCCGAAAACGGCTTGCAGAATTGAGTTTCGGATGATTTAGTGGTTGGTGTGCACTCTTCTAGCGTCTACCACCCTACCGTGAGCTCACCCACGGACAGATACTGCGACAATGACGTGCAGAACAATGTTACATGACTCTATTTCTGCACCAACAAGCCCTACATGCTAGTCTGGATGGAAGGAGAAGCCTCTTCGGTGCACCGAACACCCAAAAACTTGCCGTTTTGCATGGTTTATCACCCATACCGCTACCACCCACTTTTTTGTCCATGCACATGTGTTGTTCTTGGACAAAACTGTGCATACCAGCTCTTCTACATTACATTCGTACTGTTCAAAAATAATAGGCCATTTCGAGTGGCGCAAAATGGCTCGTGGGCGCGAGCAAGTTACCGTGGAAGCCGGATTCACGATATCCCTCGTTGCTGAAATCCATTTGAGGTGTATCCGTAGAATGACCGTACCCTGGCCATACAAACTCCGTTTCAGCTCCATGACCTGCCAAAACGACCGCAGCGAAAATTTGTATCCTTCTGTCACACACTTTGTCTTTTTCGGAATAATTTCGGAGGCCGAAAACGGCTTGCAGAATTGAGTTTCGGATGATTTAGTGGTTGGCGTGCACTCTTCTAGCGTCTACCACCCTACCGTGATCTCACCCACGGACAGATACTGCGACAATGACGTGCAGAACAATGTTACATGACTCTATTTCTGCACCAACAAGCCCTACATGCTAGTCTGGATGGAAGGAGAAGCCTCTTCGGTGCACCGAACACCCAAAAACTTGCCGTTTTGCATGGTTTATCACCCATACCGCTACCACCCACATTTTTGTCCATGCACATGTGTTGTTCTTGGACAAAACTGTGCATACCAGCTCTTCTACATTACATTCGTACTTTTCGAAAATAATAGGCCATTTCGAGTGGCGGAAAATGGCTCGTGGGCGCGAGCAAGTTACCCTGGAAGCTGGATTCACGATATCCCTCGTTGCTGAAATCCATTTGAGGTGTATCCATAGAATGACCGTACCCTGGCCATACAAACTCCGTTTGGGCACCATGACCTGCCAAAACGACCGCAGCGAAAATTCGTATCCTTCTGTCACACACTTCGTCTGTTTCGGAATAATTTCGGAGGCCGAAAACGGCATGCAGAATTGAGTTTCGGATGATTTAGTGGTTGGCGTGCACTCTTCTAGCGTCTACCACCCTACCGTGAGCTCACCCACGGACAGATACTGCGACACTGACGTGCAGAACAATGTTACATGACTCTATTTCTGCACCAACAAGCCCTACATGCTAGTCTGGATGGAAGGAGAAGCCTCTTCGGTGCACTGAACACCCCAAAACTTGCCGTTTTGCATGGTTTATCACCCATACCGCTACCACCCACATTTTTGTCCATGCACATGTGTTGTTCTTGGACAAAACTGTGCATACCAGCTCTTCTACATTACATTCGTACTGTTCGAAAATAATAGGCCATTTCGAGTGGCGCAAAATGGCTCGTGGGCGCGAGCAAGTTGTTGGAAATATGCCCTAGAGGCAATAATAAATTGGTTATTATTATATTTCCTTGTTCATGATAATCGTTTATTATCCATGCTAGAATTGTATTGATAGGAAACTCAGATACATGTGTGGATACATAGACAAACACCATGTCCATAGTGAGCCTCTAGACGACTAGCTCGTTGATCAATAGATGGTTACGGTTTCCTAACCATGGACATTGGATGTCGTTGATAACGGGATCACATCATTAGGAGAATGATGTGATGGACAAGACCCAATCCTAAGCCTAGCACAGATCGTGTAGTTCATATGCTAAAGCTTTTCTATATGTCAAGTATCTTTTCCTTAGACCATGAGATTGTGCAACTCCCGGATACCGTAGGAATGCTTTGGGTGTACCAAACGTCACAACGTAACTGGGTGGCTATAAAGGTGCACTACAAGTATCTCCGAAAGTGTCTGTTGGGTTGGCACGAATCGAGACTGGGATTTGTCACTCCGTATGACGGAGAGGTATCTCTGGGCCCACTCGGTAGGACATCATCATAATGTGCACAATATGTGATCAAGGAGTTGATCACGGGATGATGTGTTACGGAACGAGTAAAGAGACTTGCCGGTAACGAGATTGAGCAAGGTATCGGTATACCGACGATCGAATCTCGGGCAAGTGCTATACCGATAGACAAAGGGAATCGTATACGGGATTGATTGAATCCTTGACATCGTGGTTCATCCGATGAGATCATCGTGGAACATGTGGGAGCCAACATGGGTATCCAGATCCCGCTATTGGTTATTGACCGGAGAGTCGTCTCGGTCATGTCTGCGTGTCTCCCGAACCCGTAGGGTCTACACACTTAAGGTTCGGTGACGCTAGGGTTGTAGAGATATAAGTATGCGGAAACCCGAAAGTTGTTCGGAGTCCCGGATGAGATCCCGGACGTCACGAGGAGTTCCGGAATGGTCCGGAGGTAAAGATTTATATATAGGAAGTCCTATTTTGGCCACCGGAAAATGTTCGGGATTTTTCGGTATTGTACCGGGAAGGTTCTAGAAGGTTCCGAAGTGGGGCCCACCTGCATGGGGGGACCCAAATGAACGTGGGTAGTGGGGGCAAGGCCCCACACCCCTGGTCAAGGCGCACCAAGATCCCCCCTTAGAAGGAATAAGATCATATCCCGAAGGGATAAGATCAAGATCCCTAAAAGG
This sequence comes from Secale cereale, assembly GCA_902687465.1. NCBI lineage: Eukaryota > Viridiplantae > Streptophyta > Magnoliopsida > Poales > Poaceae > Secale > Secale cereale. The sequence continues at coordinate 293,704,270 of LR738710.1, read as the reverse complement.
GGGGATAACAATCGGTGGGGAAAGGAAATGATGGGATTTCTTTCCCCCACCTTTGCCAACGCCCCAATGGACTTGGAGGGCAAGAAACCAGCCCCCTCCACCCCTATATATAGTGGGGAGGCGCATGGGAGCCGCACCCCAAGCCCTGGCGCCTCCCTCTCCCTCCCGTGACACATCTCCCTCCTCCCGCAGCGCTTGGCGAAGCCCTGCTGGAATCCCGCTACTTCCACCACCACGCCGTCGTGCTGCTGGATCTCCATCAACCTCTCCTCCCCCCTTGCTGGATCAAGAAGGAGGAGACGTCCCCGCTCCGTACGTGTGTTGAACACGGAGGTGCCGTCCGTTCGGCGCTAGGATCATCGGTGATTTGGATCACGACGAGTACGACTCCATCATCCCCGTTCTCTTGAACGCTTCCGCTCGCGATCTACAAGGGTATGTAGATGCACTCCCCTTTATGCTCGTTGCTAGATTACTCCATAGATAGATCTTGGTGATGCGTAGGAAATTTTTTGATTTTCTGCTACGATCCCCAACAGTGGCATCATGAGCCAGGTTTATGCGTAGTATCTTGCACGAGTAGAACACAAAGTAGTTGTGGGCGTAGATCATGTCAATTCTCTTGCCGTTACTAGTCTTATCTTGATTCGGCGGCATCGTGGGATGAAGCGGCCCGGACCGACCTTACACGTACTCTTACGTGAGACAGGTCCCACCGACTGACATGCACTAGTTGCATAAAGTGGCTAGCGGGTGTCTGTCTCTCCCACTTTAGTCGGATTGGATTCGATGAAAAGGGTCCTTATGAAGGGTAAATAGAAATTGGCATATCACGTTGTGGTTTTGGCGTAGGTAAGAAACGTTCTTGCTAGAAACCTATAGCAGCCACGTAAAAACTTGCAACAACAATTAGAGGACGTCTAACTTGTTCTTGCAGCATGTGCCGTGTGATGTGATATGGCCAAAAGGATGTGATGAATGATATATATGTGATGTATGAGATTGATCATGTTCTTGTAATAGGAATCACGACTTGCATGTCGATGAGAATGACAACCGGCAGGAGCCATAGGAGTTGTCTTATTTATTGTATGACCTGCGTGTCACTGAATAACGCCATGTAATTGCTTTACTTTATTGCTAAACGTTAGCCATAGTAGTAGAAGTAATGTTTGGCGAGACGACTTCATGGAGACACGATGATGGAGATCATGGTGTCATGCCGGTGACAATGATGATCATGGAGCCCCGAAGATGAAGATCAAAAGGAGCAAAATGATATTGGCCATATCATGTCACTATTTGATTGCATGTGATGTTTACCATGTTTTTCATCTTATTTGCTTAGAACGACGGTAGTGAATAAGATGATCTCTCACTAAAATTTCAAGAATTGTGTTCCCCCTAACTGTGCACCGTTGCTAAGGTTCGTTGTTCCGAAGCACCACGTGATGATCGGGTGTGATAAGTTCTAACGTTCGCATACAACGGGTGTAAGCCAGATTTACACACGCGATACACTTAGGGTTGACTTGACGAGCCTAGCATGTACAGACATGGCCTCGGAACACGGAAGACCGAAAGGTCGAACATGAGTCGTATAGAAGATACGATCAACATGAAGATGTTCACCGTTGATGACTAGTCCGTCTCACGTGATGATCGGACACGGCCTAGTCGATTCGGATCATGTATCACTTAGATGACTAGAGAGATGTCTATCTGAGTGGGAGTTCATTAGATGAACTTCATTGTCATGAACAATAGTCTAAGTTGTCTTTGCAAATTATGTTATAGACCAATAACTGCGTTGTAGCTCCCTGTTTAATACGATCCTAGAGAAAGACTAAGTTGAAAGATATTGTAAGCAAGGATGCGGACTGGGTCCGTAGTCCGAGGAGTGTCCTCACTGCTGCACAGAAAGCTTACGTCTTTGATGCACCGCTCGATGTGCAAACCCCTACAACGTTGTCTGTGGATGTTGTGAACACCTGACAGAGACGTCCTGATGACTACTTGATAGTTTAGTGCACCATACTTTACGGCTTAGAATCGGGATTCCAATGACGTTTTGAACGCCATAGAACATATGAGATGTTCTAAGAGCTGAAATTGGGATTTCAGGCTCATGCCCGTGTTGAGAGGTATGAGACCTCTGACAAGTTCTTTTGCCAAAAAGATGGAGGAGAATGGCTCAATTAATGAGCATGTGCTCAGAATGTCTGGGTGCTGAAATCACTTGAACCAAGTGGGAGTTAATCTTCCAGGTGAGATAGTGGTTGACGGAATTCTCTAGACACTATCACCAAGCTACTAGAACTTCGTGATGAACTATGACATGCAAAGGATGGTGATAATCCCGGTGCTGTCAGCGGTTCTTAGTACCGCAAAAGTAGAGATCAAGAAGGAGCATCAAGTGTTGATGGTTTAACAAGACCACTGGTTTCAAAAGGGTAAGGGCTAGAAGGGAAACTTCATGAATGGCAAACCTGTTGTCGCTCTGATGAAGGAACCCATGGTTGAACCCAAACCTCGAGACTAAGTGCTTCTATTGTAAGGGGAACGGTCACATGGTAGCGGAACCACCCCAAATACATGGTAGATATGATAGCTGGCAACTTCAACAAAGTATATTTGATATACGTGTTATTGATGTGTACCTTAGTAGTACTCCTTGTAGCACCTGGGTATTGGATACCGGTTCGGTTGCTATTATTAGTGACTTGAAGCAAAAGCTACGGACTGAACGGAGACTAGCTAAGGGCGAGGTGACGATGTGTGTTGGAAGTGTTTCCAAGGTTGATGAGATCACCATCGCACACTTCCTCTATTTTCGAGATTAGTGTTGAACCGAGATAAATGTTATCAGGTGTCTACGTTGAGCATGAAAATGATTAGATCATGTTCATCGCAATACGTTTATTCATTTAAGTTAGAGAATAATGGTTATTCTGTTTACATGAATAATACCTTTATGGACATGCACCCAATGGTTCGTTGAATCTCGATCATGGTAATACACATAATGATAATATTAATGCCAAAAGATGTAGAGTTGATAATGATAGTACCACTTTCTTGTGGCACTGCCGCTTAGGTCATTTTGGCATAAAATGCATGAAGAAACTCCATGCTGATGGACGTTTGGGGTCACTTGATTTTGAATCGCTTGACACATGCGAGCCATGCCTCATGGGCATGATGACTAATACCCCGTTTTCAGGTACAATGAAACGGGCAAGTGACTTGTTGGAAATCATACATGCTGATGTATGTGATCCAATGAGAATTGAGGCGTGTGGTGGATATCGTTATTTTCTCATCTTCATTGACGACTTGAGTAGATATGAGTATATTTACTTAATGAAGCAAAAGTCTGAAACGTTTGAAAGGATCAAACAATTTCAGAGTGAAGATTAAGAATCATCATAACAAGAAGATCATGTTCCTACGATCTGATCGAGGGGAGATTTTCTGAATTATGAGTTTGGCAATCACTTAAGACAGTGTGGAATTGTTTCGCAGTTGAAGTCCCCTGGAACACCACAGCGTAATGGTGTGTCCGGACATCGTAATCGAACCTTATGAGATATGGTGCGATCTATGGTGTGTCTTACCGATCTACCGCTATTATTTTGAGGTTATGCATTAGAGACAGCTGCATTCACTTTATATAGGGCACCATCTAAGTCCGTTGAGACGACGTCGTATGGTTTAGCAAGAAACCAAAGTTGTCGTTTTCTTAAATGTTTGGGGCTGCGATGCTTATGGCTTCAGCCAGGAAAAGCTCGAACCCAAAGCGGACAAATACATCTTCATGGAATACCCACTGGTAACGGTTGGGTATACCTTCTATCTCAGATCCAAGGACAAAAATGTTTGTCACTGAGAATGGGTCCTTTCTCGAGAAGGAGTTTCTCTCGAAAGAATTGAGTGGGAGGAAGATAGAACTTGATGAGGTTGTCGAACCCTCACTTCAACCGGAGAGTAGTGCAACACAGAAAGATGTTTCTGTGGAACCTACGACAGTTGAAGAGGATACTAATGATAGTGATCATGAAGCTCCAGATCAAGTTGCTATCGAACCTCGTGGGTCGACAAGGATGTGTACTACTCCTGAGTGGTACGGTGATCCTGTCGTAGAGGTCATGTTGTTGGACAACGATGAACCTACGAACTATGGAGAAGCGATGGTGGGCCCATATTCCGACAAATGGTTAGAAGCCGATAAATCCGAGATAGGATCCATGTATCAAAACAAAGTATGGACTTTGGTGGACTTGCCCTATGATCGGCAAGCCATTGAGACAAATGGATCTTTAAGACTAAGACGGACGTGGACGGTAATGTCACCGTCTATGAAGCTCGACTTGTGGCGAAGAGTTTTCCACAAGTTCAAGGAGTTGACTGCGATGAGATTTTCTCACCCGTAGCGATGCTTAAGTCCGTCGGAATCATGATTAGCATTGGCTGCATTTATGAAATCTGGCAGATGGATGTCAAAACAAGTTTCCTTACCGGTTTTCGTAAGGAAAGGTTGTATGTGATACAATCAGAAAGGTTTTGTCGATCCTAAGGATGCTAAAAGGTATGCTAGCTCCAGCGATCCTTCCATGGACTAGAGCAAGCATCTCAGAGTCGGAATATACACTTTGATGGAGTGATCAAAGTTTTTGGGTATACAAAGTTTGTTAGAAACTTGTATTTGCAATTAAGTGAGTGGGAGCACTACAACATTTCTGATAAGTATATGTGAATGACATATGGTTGATCCGAAATGATGTTGAATTTCTGGGAAGCGTAAAGGGTTGTTTGAAAGGAGTTTTTCAAAGGAAGACCTGGATAAAGCTGCTTACATAAATTGGGCATCAAGATCTATAGAGATAGATCAAGACGCCTGACGATACTTTCAAAAGGAACACACACCTTTGACATGATTTTGAAGGAGTTCAAAATAGGTCAGTCAAAGAAGGAGTTCTTGCCTGATTTGTAAGGTGTGAAGTTGAGTAAGACTCAAAGCTTGACCACGACAGAAGAAAGAGGAAGGACGAAGGTCGTCCCCTATGGTTTTGTCATAGGCTCTATACGATATGCCATGCTAAGTACCGCACCTGATGTGTGCCTTGCCACATGTCTGGCAAGAGGGTATAAAGGTGATCCAGGAGTGGATTACTAGATAGTGGTCAAAATTATCCTTAGAGGAATAAGGAAATATTTCTCGGTTATGGAGGTGATAAAGAGTTCGACGTAAAGAGTTACGTTGATGCAAGCTTAACACCTATCCGGATAACTCTAAGTGGAGATACCGGATACGTATAATGGAGCAACAGTTTGGAATAGCTCCAAGTGGAACGTGGTAGCAGCATCTACGATATGACATAAAGTTTTGCGAAGTACATAGGGATCTGAATGTTGCAGACCCGTTGACTACAACCTCTCTCACGAGCATAACATGATCAAACCCAGAACTCATTGAGTGTTAATCACATATTGATGTGAACTAGATTACTGACTCTAGTGAACTCTTTGGATGTTAGTCACATGGCGATGTGACCTATGAGTGTTAATCACATGGCGATGTGAACTAGATTATTGACTCTAGTGCAAGTGGGAGACTGTTGGAAATATGCCCTAGAGGCAATAATAAATTGGTTATTATTATATTTCCTTGTTCATGATAATCGTTTATTATCCATGCTAGAATTGTATTGATAGGAAACTCAGATACATGTGTGGATACATAGACAAACACCATGTCCATAGTGAGCCTCTAGACGACTAGCTCGTTGATCAATAGATGGTTACGGTTTCCTAACCATGGACATTGGATGTCGTTGATAACGGGATCACATCATTAGGAGAATGATGTGATGGACAAGACCCAATCCTAAGCCTAGCACAGATCGTGTAGTTCGTATGCTAAAGCTTTTCTATATGTCAAGTATCTTTTCCTTAGACCATGAGATTGTGCAACTCCCGGATACCGTAGGAATGCTTTGGGTGTACCAAACGTCACAACGTAACTGGGTGGCTATAAAGGTGCGCTACAGGTATCTCCGAAAGTGTCTGTTAGGTTGGCACGAATCGAGACTGGGATTTGTCACTCCGTATGACGGAGAGGTATCTCTGGGCCCACTCGGTAGGACATCATCATAATGTGCACAATATGTGATCAAGGAGTTGATCACGGGATGATGTGTTACGGAACGAGTAAAGAGACTTGCCGGCAACGAGATTGAGCAAGGTATCGGTATACCGACGATCGAATCTCGGGCAAGTGCTATACCGATAGACAAAGGGAATCGTATACGGGATTGATTGAATCCTTGACATCGTGGTTCATCCGATGAGATCATCGTGGAACATGTGGGAGCCAACATGGGTATCCAGATCCCGCTGTTGGTTATTGGCCGGAGAGTTGTCTCGGTCATGTCTACATGGTTCCCGAGCCCGTAGGGTCTACACACTTAAGGTTCGATGACGCTAGGGTTATAGGGAAAGAATGTACGCGGTTACCGAATGTTGTTCGGAGTCCCGGATGAGATCCCGGACGTCACGAGGAGTTCCGGAATGGTCCGGAGGTAAAGATTCATATATGGGAAGTCCTGTTTTGGTCACCGGAAAAGTTTCGGGCGATATCGGTAATGTACCGGGACCACCGGGAGGGTCCCGGGTGTAACACCCCAAAATTTTTGGTTTGGTTTTTACCAAATGCTTTATTTGATTTAAAGGAGGTTATTTAAAATTTTCTTTAGAGGTACTTTCCTTCTCAAATTTTGGTTATGGCAAAACCTTTTATGAGTCCTTCTCAATCTTAACTCTGGTTTTGAGGGTCTTTCAACTTGTGTTGGTTCAACACAAGTGCTTTTGGATCATTCTACTATTCCTTTTGTTAAAAAGATTCTTCTTTAAATCCTTGGATTTATTACTACCTATTCAAAAATACTCTCTTGCCATGACCTATGTGGATAACTTCCTTCCAAAACCTTCTTTCCTATCTTGGGTCAAGTTAAGCATCATTTCCAGCAAGTTTCAACTTCCTCTAGATTTTATTTCTATTTATTTACACCACAAAATATTTTTTTTGTCATTTATTTGAGCCCTAGTGGTTTACAAAGGAACTACTAGTTTCCTTTTGAATCTTTGCTCCAAATAAATTCCTAGGGCCAGTCCTTAGTACCCTCAACTCATATCCATCAAGACCTACTGGTCATCAGTTCAAATTTTCAAAATATGCTTGCTGCAAGTTTGGAGCAGAGTTGCTATTTTTGGTGAAATTCATCCTTTCTTCTTTCCAAAAATTCTGAGGAAATTCATACAGCCCCCAGATGCATCAAGAGACCCCCTCACCAAGTCCCAGCTCAAGGAAAATTCTCCACATGCATTAAGCATTTCGTCAAACATTTTGCTTGCACTGTTTCTGTTAAGTTCAGAGTTCAGTGTCAAACTTCAGTCTTCAGTGTCGTTTTCTTCAGTCGCCGTCGCCCATCTCGCCAGTGACTCGCTTGGCCACTTGTGCACTGCTCCCTCTCCTTATCCGTGCGCCGCATGGTTGGTTGGCTGGACGTGGGCGTCGGTGCTGAGCTGTCCCGTCGTCTCCGGCGAGTCCAGCGGCGACAGTACCGCCCGTGGCGGCCAACAGAGATGAACCCTGCAACGCGGCGCCGCTCCGCACCGCCCAAGCCACCGGTGGCCTCCGCGTGTCCATCCTTTCCCCCTGAGCGCGCTGCAGAACCGTCGCCGTGGCCTGAGTAGCGCAGAGCGCGCTCTCTGCCGCCGGCGAGCCCGTGAGCGCCGTTCCGTTGAAACAGCGGAGCAGGCCAAATGCAGACGAGCTTAGACGCGGAATGGAGCCAGTGGACCCCTCTGAAGATGCTCAGCCACCTAAACCACCAGCCCGACCCCTACCTCGCCGTAATCCCTCGCCGGAGATATTTCGCCCGCGGCACCTCCCTCGCCCGCCTATAAATAGGGCTCCAGAGGCGTTGTGAAGCCACCGCGCCCACCACACCTCACCACAACCTCGCCAAAACCACTCAAGGGGCCTCGGGAGGGCCTTCTTCCCCGACTCCGGCCGCCCCTATCCGCTTCGGGCTCCGGCAAGTTCCGCTCTGGTGAGAGCACCCCAGCTCCTCAAACTCGGTCAGCAGCCTCCTAGTCCACCACCTAGTCTAACCCAAGCATCTATTTGCAGTCAGAGACCCCGTCCGGTGAGATCCACCATCGCCCGACGCCGCCGTCCGCCGTCGAGGAAGTCGCCGTCGTTGTGGTCCCTCCCTTCGGTCACTTCCACCACCCACCGACGCGGAAGAGCCTCCTGAACACGCCGGTACCTCCCCCTCCCTCTGCCTCGCAGTAGTTCGTCGCCGGCGATCACCGCAGGCCTCTGGCGCCGGCGACTCTGTTCCCCTCTTTTAAACCTGACATGCGGGCCCCCCTGTCAGCTTTCTCTTTTTATTCGAACCGTTTTCTGAAAACGCCTTCGGGCAAAGTGCGCTTTCCTTTTGGTTCGGCGTATTTTCATCCGAAACGTTTTCTCTTTATTCAAACTAACCCCTGGATAGTTTCTGTTTCATTACAGACTAGTCCCTGGGTCTGTTTTCTTTATAACTTTTAAACTAAAAGGGATTTTTAGTTGATTCTTTTTCTGTCATCTTTATATTTCTGCCTAGTTTTTTATCATATTTATTTGAAAAATATTTGGAACACTTTTTGCGCATGCCCGTATTTACGTAGTATTCGGTTTCTTTTTATACCGTAGATACCGACGGAGGTGACGGAGCCGCAAACTTCGCCGAACTAGACTCCGACTACTCCGAACCAGGCAAGCATGTTTGAACCTTTGATATGATGAGTGTTTTTCATGTTTGCTAGTGTGGTTTTCTTAAGGCATGTTTATATAAGCATTTGGTGGATGTTATATTCCATGCACGGTAAGTTGCAAGTGAGCTACAAAACTTGATGAGATCAGTTGATGAAGAACAGCCTGATCATGTGGTGGCATGATAAGATGTAAGCTGGTATTGTTGGAGCATGCCAGTTCTACATCAACTTTTAACTACGGTGTTGACGTGGGCCAAGTCTCGATCCCGTCCATTTTCCTTGTTGTGCTACCACATGTTTTCTGCAAAGAATACGGTTTAGTATGTTGCAAACCTCTTTCCTGGTACACACCAAATAGAGAGGCCGTGATGAAGGTTCCATGGCCCTGGATTAAAGCCGTCATCCGGTCAGGGGGCATGGGTGTTTCCGGTTGGGACCGAGAGGGGGGCACCCCTTAGAGCGCGCGGTATAAATTTGATCCCATGCTATTCGAGGAGTGGCCTCCCCGCCTCAAGAGTCTTCGTGAACGTTGCCTAGGGTGATTCCTGGCAGCGGAATGTGGAATGGGTGTGTACCGGTTAGATGTGTTTTCTTCTAAAATACCGTGGACGGAACTAGTCCTTGGTGACTACTGAAATCCGTTGGCTGTGGTAAGGTACAAACTCTGCAGAGTCAAAACCATTCGCATAATCAAGTCCTTGGACAAGGACGTTGGTTAGCAGATCCGTGTCAGTCTCAGTGTCAGTCTCTGTAGGATTAATATTTCTGACAAGGGTAAACTCGGTTGATCGTTACCTCTGTGAATGGACTAACCCATTTACTTTTGTGTGCCGAGTATTCCTTAGGACGGTGCTACCTCCAGGAACTACTCAAATTTTTTTTTCCTTGTTTGATATAAGCCCTTTATGCGATGTCGCCCAGACGTCCGACTGTGGCATTCATGTTATTTACTTTTGATATAAGCCCTTTACGTGATGTCGCTCAGACGTCCGACTGTGGCATTCACGTTATTTACTTTTGATATAAGCCCTTTACGTGATGTCGCTCAGACGTCCGACTGTGGCATTCATGTTATTTACTTTTGATATAAGCCCTTTATGTGATGTCGCTCAGACGTCCGACTGTGGCATTCATGTTATTTACCTTGATATAAGCCCTTTTTGCGGTGTCGCCCTGACGCCCGACTGTGGCACGTTTATTCTATTTTACCTTTCGAGGCGTCGCTCCAGACACCCGATTGGTCTTCCGCTATTTATTTATCTTGCAACACTAATTGAATTACTTACGTGTGCATTATTGCTCTTGTGCATCATGTTTGCAATTGTTATATCTTGTGTCCAAACTGTCTTGCGAGTACATTCAAAGTACTCACCTGGCTTGTTGATTTGGCCAGATGTTGACGAAGGCGATCTTATGGATGAAGAATTCGATAGCGAGTCCGACGCCTAGAGGAGTCCCAGTCAGTCCCTTGCGATCCTGGAGTTGGTCACTTGTATTATATACGCTTCCGCCACCATAATAAAATCATCAAGCCTCACTCCGGCGCTTGATGAGTGTAAGATACTGGAGTCACGCCACCCACACCGCTGTGACATATCCACTACCACCATATCCACGAGTTAGTAGTTATGCCACCATATCCAGTTGTGTCATATCCGCCTCTATGTATAATATTGGCGTGCTTGTAATAAATTGTTGAGCAGCCTCAGCTCAACCCTGTATTATATTTAGCACTTCTGGATTTCTGTATCAAGGAATTGTCTGCCAGTATGGAGGATTTCTCTATACTAGCTTGATGAAAGGGACGATTTTTCAATAAAGGTTTTATTGGAAAAATCGGTCCTGACAACCTTGGTATCAGAGCCAGGCTGACTGTAGGAAGCCACTAGGTGCGCTCGCTAATCGGTTATTAGCGTAATAGGTGCTGTTTTAGCATGTTGCAATTGTAGCAATTTTTCTGTTAGTCATCATAAATTTATGATTTGACTATCTGGAATTTTTGTCTACTTTTGTAGATGGCCGGCCGCGACTGCGAATCACAGGTGTTCGCCAACGTGCCTGAGGGGTTTATCAAACTCCTCGCCTCCATCGTCAAGATCGCGATCGGGCCATCGACTCGTCCAGAGTTCACACTCTACGAGCACAAGATCAGCGACAGCGTGTCTATGCACCAAGCTGCGGTGCAATTCAAGGGAGGGCGTTCTGAATTACGCCGCTTCCGATTTGTTGGGAGGGCCATGCCTACAGAGAAGCATGCCATGCAGATGGCGGCCCGTGAGGCAATAGCACGTCTCCGGGATGCTCTTCCTTCGATGAAGGCTCGTCGCTACCGCTACCTCCCCTGCCACGTGCCGTACACTTGTCACTATGCATTCGCTTGCACTAGGGGAGAACGAGATGATGCTGTTGAGATGCTTGTTGAGTATCTCAAGGCTCTTGAGGCAGCTTTTGACAACCTCGTGGACGACTTGGTGGCTGCCCGTATGGATTCAGTTCAGGGCTGTGTTGCCAACAGGAGGGAGCTGCTCCATACAGCACCACCACTGTCATACATCTCGTCCTCATCATCCTATGCACCTGCCATCCGAGCCACCGCTCACCGCCTACCTACCACTGAGGAGTTTGACCAAGTCATTGCTCCTACCCCAGTTCGTGCTGCACTGCCTACCACTCCCATTTCAACCGCACGACCTAGTACCCCGCGCCTGGAGCCTATTAGTGAGGAAGAAGTTGAGTCCCCAGCAGCACTGGGGCTTACCCTCGGCAGGCCGAAGGAAGTATTTACCATCTCCGACTGAGTGCGCCGAGCAGCCGTGCGATGTGCCTGCTTGTATGATATGTTTTATATGTACATAGGCTTGGTGAGAAGTAGTTTGTGTGCGCATCATGTAGGGACTGGGAGAAGTGCACTAGCCTAAATAACAGGTCAGGAATGTGTACACACATCCTGAGTGTAGTATTGTATAATTATGGCTTGCTTGTAAGATACTGAGCGGTCCTTCTCCTTGCGCAATCAAGTGTTTTCTTGAAAAATCTTGGAGTTTTAAAATTTCTGCCTTCGCAATATTAATTGTCTTTGCTACTCGGTTTTTCTCATGAGTTCTGCAAAATACCCCAGAGCGGAAAATGCATCGTCCATGGACTCGTTCCATGCGAAGCCCTCCGGAAGAAAATAATGGTACCCAGGCAAGTAACGATTTCACTCAGGGGCAGTCAAGTCAACAAAACAGTGAAGCAGCACTTTCTCAAGTATGCCGCCTTTATGAGCAAAGCCAGCAGCAACATCAAGAAATGATGAACCATATTATCAACATGAGAAATCACCGTGAACCATACCAGCAGCATTCCAAGTTGGCTGAACTACAAAAGACGCGTCCCCCGACGTTCTCCTACACGGATAAACCCCTTGAGGCTGATGACTGGCTTCGAGACATTGAGAGGAAATTAATTATCGCACAATGTTCAGACCGTGAGAAAGTACTTTATGCACCTCACTACCTTACTGGAGCAGCTGCATCGTGGTGGGAAAATTTTCTACATATGCACCCCAATGAAAACAACATCACCTGGGAGGAGTTTAAGGAAAATTTTCGTGGGGCGCACATTCCCAGAAGTATTATGAAGATCAAAAAAAGGGAGTTTGATGACCTCAAGCAGAGAAGCATGTCAGTGACTGAGTACAACAGTCAGTTTACTCAACTATCTCGCTACGCCAACGAAGAACATATGACTGAGAATAAAAAGATGGAAAAATTTCTGGACGGCCTGGCACCAGCACTTAAATGCCAACTGGTCGTGCACACCTTTCCGGATTTCAAAACACTTGTGGACAAAGCTATTACCTTGGAGAATGAACGCCGTAGCTTGGAGGATTTTCGCAAGCGCAAGCGGGACAAGACTTCTCAATCTCGCGACAACCGGAACAAGATTGATTCTCGGAAAAATGGGGCGAACAAATCCGCAATCAATGTTCCCCGTTCAAACAAGAATTTGCATGCAAGGGATAAAGATTTTACGTATCACCCGGGCGTTACTTGCTTCGCTTGTGGAGAGGAAGGACACTATGCCAAGCAATGCCCAAAGCCAAGAAACTCGACCCCCAAGACAAATAATGGTGGAAATAATTCAGCCCCCAAGCGTAACAACTTCAATCCCAGCAACAATCACAAGAAGGGTCACGTGAACCATGTGACCAAGGAAGAAGCGCAAAATGCTCCGGATATCGTACTCGGTACGTTTCCTGTCAACACAATACCTGCCACGGTTTTGTTTGATTCTGGAGCTTCTCATTCGTTCATTTCAAAGAAATTTGCTTTACAACATAATTTTTCAATTCTCCCCTTGGAAAATTCTATGACCATCAAGTCCCCCGGGATTAAGCAAATCACCCAGAGTTATTGCCAAGGTGTGATTATTGAGCTCGAGGGATTAAAGTTTCAAGCAAACCTCATTGTTTTGGAAAATAAGGGATTGGATGTTATCCTAGGAATGGACTGGTTAACTACCAACAAGGGATTTATCGTCTGTTTCAATCGAACTGTGATCCTCACTCATCACCAAGGGAAGACGATAAAAATTACAGCTCAAGTAAGATCAGTATCATTACGACCAAGATTGAACAAGGTGGATATTTCAGATTTAAAGGAAGTTCCAGTGGTATGTGAGTTTCCTGATGTATTTCCTGAAGAGCTACCAGGCATGCCACCAGATCGGGAAATAGAATTCACTATTGAACTAGCACCTGGAACCACTCCCATTTACAAGAAACCTTATAGGATGGCACCTTCCGAGTTGGTAGAATTGAAGAAGCAAATAAAGGAATTACTGGACAAAGGATTTATCCGGGCCAGCTCCTCACCTTGGGGTTCGCCAGTATTATTTGCCAAGAAAAAGGATGGGACACTGAGATTATGTATAGACTATCGAGCACTCAACATGGTTACCATCAAAAACAAATATCCGCTGCCACGGATCAATGATTTGTTTGACCAGCTTGCACAAGCCAAGGTCTTCTCAAAGATTGATTTAAGGTCGGGATATCATCAGTTAAAAGTACGGGCAGAAGATATCCCTAAAACAGCATTCACTTCCAGATACGGATTATATGAATTTACAGTAATGCCGTTCGGACTGACAAACGCCCCCGCATACTTTGTTCACCTCATGAACAAAGTGTTCATGAAATTTATGGACAAATTTGTTGTGGTGTTCATTGACGATATTTTGGTATATTCTAAAACACCAGAAGAACATGCTAAACATCTCAGAATTGTGCTGGGAGAATTAAGGAAGCATCAATTGTACGCCAAATTCAGTAAGTGTGAATTTTGGCTAAAACAAGTTGGTTTTCTGGGCCACGTATTAACCCAAGAAGGTGTTGCCGTAGACCCAGAAAAAGTCAAGGCTGTACTCGACTGGAAACCACCAGCCAATGTAACCGACGTACGAAGCTTTCTGGGAATGGCTGGATATTACAGAAGGTTTATTGAAGGATTCTCCACCATAGCAAAGCCTATGACACAGCTACTCAAGAAGGATAAGAAATTTGTGTGGACTGAGGATTGCGAGAAAAGTTTCCAAGAACTCAAAAAGAGATTAACCACAGCACCAGTATTGGTCGTACCAGACATACACAAAAATTTTGAAGTATATTGCGACGCGTCCCGGAAAGGCCTCGGATGCGTATTAATGCAAGGAGGCAAAGTAGTCGCATATGCTTCCAGGCAACTGCGAAAGCATGAAGAGAACTATCCCACTCATGACTTGGAATTGGCAGCAGTTATTCATGCACTCAAAGAATGGAGGCACTTTTTGCTTGGAAATCGTTGTGAAATATATACAGACCATAAAAGCCTCCAATATATTTTCACACAACCAGAACTCAATTTGCGACAACGACGCTGGTTGGAGCTAGTAAAAGACTATGATGTTGGCATTCACTACCATCCAGGAAAGGCAAATGTAGTGGCAGATGCTCTCAGCCGTAATCCAAGCTCCAGCAACGACAGTTCACAAAACTTGAGACCAGAATTTCAAAGGGAGTTTGCCAAACTCAACATGGTGTTGGTCACTGAAGGCTCTATATCAAATTTAGAAATACACCCCACCCTAATGGAACAAATTAAGAAAGCCCAGCATGGACACCCCAGCATCGAAGGCATAAAACGAAAAGTAAGTCTGGGCAAAGCCTCAGAATTCGTCATAGACAATGAGGGGATATTATGGTACGGAGACAGGCTTTGCGTGCCAAATATAGAAGACCTCAAACAACAAATTTTGACCGAAGGCCATACCGCTCCATATTCCATCCACCCTGGAGGAACAAAAATGTACAAGGACATTCAGGAAAGATTTTGGTGGCACGGTATGAAGAGGGATATAGCCACATTCATTGCCTGTTGTGATTCATGTCAGCGCATTAAAGCCGAGCACCAAAAACCAGTAGGACTATTACAGCCAAACAAGATACCTGAATGGAAATGGGACGAGATTGGAATGGATTTTATTGTCGGACTACCACGGTCACGACACGGAAATGATGCCATATGGGTCATCACAGATAGGTTGACCAAGGTGGCACATTTTATTCCGGTAAAGACAACCTACACCACTCAGAAGCTTGCCAAGCTTTATCTTTCCCGTATTGTTTGTCTGCATGGAGTCCCAAAGACCATAATATCCGACAGAGGCACTCAATTCGTCTCTAAATTTTGGGATCATTTGCAACAAGCTCTGGGAACTCAACTAGTATTCAGCACGGCATATCACCCACAGACTGGAGGACAGACTGAGCGTATAAACCAAATACTAGAGGACATGCTGAGGGCATGTGTTCTCACTTATGGAACCAGTTGGGAAGAAAGTTTACCTTATGCCGAGTTCGCATACAACAACAGTTACCAATCTAGTCTACAGATGGCACCTTTTGAAGCGTTATATGGGCGAAGATGCCGTACCCCATTAAATTGGTCAGAAACAGGAGACAGCCGTATCTTCGGCCCAGACATGCTCAAAGAAGCTGAGGAGAAGGTTAAATTAATCAGGGACCAACTCAAGACAGCCCAGAGCCGACAAAAGAGTTATTATGACCAAAAATATCGTGAAGTCAGTTTTGAACCCGGTGAATATGTGTATCTAAGAGTATCCCCTATGCGGGGCCTGCAACGATTCAAGATTAAAGGAAAGCTAGCACCACGTTTTATTGGACCTTTCCGGGTGACTGCACGAAGAGGCACAGTGGCCTACCAACTAGACCTACCCAAAGAACTATCTGACGTCCATGACGTGTTCCACATATCACAATTGAGGAAGTGTGTAAGCAACCCAGAAAAGCGTGTATCTCATGAGAACATTGACGTACAACCGGACCTCACCTACAGGGAACGTCCAGTAAAAATATTGGAGGAGTCTGAAAGGAGGACCCGTCAGAAGACAATTAAATTCTTCAAGGTTCAGTGGAGCAACCACACCGAAGATGAAGCAACTTGGGAGAGAGAGGATTTTCTCCGAACAGAGTACCCACACCTATTTGAGGATCAGCTGAAATCTCGGGGACGAGATTTTTCCTAAGGGGGTGGGTGTTGTAACACCCCAAAATTTTTGGTTTGGTTTTTACCAAATGCTTTATTTGATTTAAAGGAGGTTATTTAAAATTTTCTTTAGAGGTACTTTCCTTCTCAAATTTTGGTTATGGCAAAACCTTTTACGAGTCCTTCTCAATCTTAACTCTGGTTTTGAGGGTCTTTCAACTTGTGTTGGTTCAACACAAGTGCTTTTGGATCATTTTACTATTCCTTTTGTTAAAAAGATCCTTCTTTAAATCCTTGGATTTATTACTACCTATTCAAAAATACTCTCTTGCCATGACCTATGTGGATAACTTCCTTCCAAAACCTTCTTTCCTATCTTGGGTCAAGTTAAGCATCATTTCCAGCAAGTTTCAACTTCCTCTAGATTTTATTTCTATTTATTTACACCACAAAATATTTTTTTTGTCATTTATTTGAGCCCTAGTGGTTTACAAAGGAACTACTAGTTTCCTTTTGAATCTTTGCTCCAAATAAATTCCTAGGGCCAGTCCTTAGTACCCTCAACTCATATCCATCAAGACCTACTGGTCATCAGTTCAAAATTTTCAAAATATGCTTGCTGCAAGTTTGGAGCAGAGTTGCTATTTTTGGTGAAATTCATCCTTTCTTCTTTCCAAAAATTCTGAGGAAATTCATACAGCCCCCAGATGCATCAAGAGACCCCCTCACCAAGTCCCAGCTCAAGGAAAATTCTCCACATGCATTAAGCATTTCATCAAACATTTTGCTTGCACTGTTTCTGTTAAGTTCAGAGTTCAGTGTCAAACTTCAGTCTTCAGTGTCGTTTTCTTCAGTCGCCGTCGCCCATCTCGCCAGTGACTCGCTTGGCCACTTGTGCACTGCTCCCTCTCCTTATCCGTGCGCCGCATGGTTGGTTGGCTGGACGTGGGCGTCGGTGCTGAGCTGTCCCGTCGTCTCCGGCGAGTCCAGCGGCGACAGTACCGCCCGTGGCGGCCAACAGAGATGAACCCTGCAACACGGCGCCGCTCCGCACCGCCCAAGCCACCGGTGGCCTCCGCGTGTCCCTCTTCTCTCTCCAAGCGCGCTGCAGAACCGTCGCCGTGGCCTGAGTAGCGCAGAACGCGCTCTCTGCCGCCGGCGAGCCCGTGAGCGGCGTTCCGTTGAAACAGCGGAGCAAGCCATATGCGGACGGGCTTAGACGCGGAATGGAGCCAGTAGACCACACTGAAGATGCTCAGCCACCTAAACTACCTGTCCGACCCCTGCCTCGCCGTAATCCCTCGCCGGAGATACTCCGTCCGCGGCACCTCCCTCGCCCGCCTATAAATAGGGCTCCAGAGGCGTTGTGAAGCCACCGCGCCCACCACACCTCACCACAACCTCGCCAAAACCACTCAAGGGGCCTCGGGAGGGCCTTCTTCCCCGACTCCGGCCGCCCCGATCCGCTTCGGGCTCCGGCAAGTTCCGCTCTGGTGAGAGCACCCCAGCTCCTCAAACTCGGTCAGCAGCCTCCTAGTCCACCACCTAGTCTAACCCAAGCATCTATTTGCAGTCAGA
This sequence comes from Secale cereale, assembly GCA_902687465.1. Taxonomy (NCBI): domain Eukaryota; kingdom Viridiplantae; phylum Streptophyta; class Magnoliopsida; order Poales; family Poaceae; genus Secale; species Secale cereale. The sequence goes on along the minus strand of LR738710.1, from coordinate 293,686,340 downwards.
GACCCCGTCCGGTGAGATCCACCATCGCCCGACGCCGCCGTCCGCCGTCGAGGAAGTCGCCGTCGTTGTGGTCCCTCCCTTCGGTCACTTCCACCACCCACCGACGCGGAAGAGCCTCCTGAACACGCCGGTACCTCCCCCTCCCTCTGCCTCGCAGTAGTTCGTCGCCGGCGATCACCGCAGGCCTCTGGCGCCGGCGACTCTGTTCCCCTCTTTTAAACCTGACATGCGGGCCCCCCTGTCAGCTTCCTCTTTTTATTCGAACCGTTTTCTGAAAACGCCTTCGGGCAAAGTGCGCTTTCCTTTTGGTTCGGCGTATTTTCATCCGAAACGTTTTCTGTTTATTCAAACTAACCCCTGGATAGTTTCTGTTTCATTACAGACTAGTCCCTGGGTCTGTTTTCTTTATAACTTTTAAACTAAAAGGGATTTTTAGTTGATTCTTTTTCTGTCATCTTTATATTTCTGCCTAGTTTTTTATCATATTTATTTGAAAAATATTTGGAACACTTTTTGCGCATGCCCGTATTTACGTAGTATTCGGTTTCTTTTTATACCGTAGATACCGACGGAGGTGACGGAGCCGCAAACTTCGCCGAACTAGACTCCGACTACTCCGAACCAGGCAAGCATGTTTGAACCCTTGATATGATGAGTGTCTTTCATGTTTGCTAGTGTGGTTTTCTTAAGGCATGTTTATATAAGCACTTGGTGGATGTTATATTCCATGCACGGTAAGTTGCAAGTGAGCTACAAAACTTGATGAGATCAGTTGATGAAGAACAGCCTGATCATGTGGTGGCATGATAAGATGTAAACTGGTATTGTTGGAGCATGCCAGTTCTACATCAACTTTTATCCACGGTGTTGACGTGGGCCACGTCTCGATCCCGTCCATTTTTTTTCCTTGTTGTGCTACCACATGTTTTCTGCAAAGAATACGGTTTAGTATGTTGCAAACCTCTTCCTGGTACACACCAAATAGAGAGGCCGTGATGAAGGTTCCATGGCCCTGGATTAAAGCCGTCATCCGGTCAGGGGGCATGGGTGTTTCCGGTTGGGACCGAGAGGGGGGCACCCCTTAGAGCGCGCGGTATAAATTTGATCCCATGCTATTCGAGGAGTGGCCTCCCCGCCTCAAGAGTCTTCGTGAACGTTGCCTAGGGTGATTCCTGGCAGCGGAATGTGGAATGGGTGTGTACCGGTTAGATGTGTTTTCTTCTAAAATACCGTGGACGGAACTAGTCCTTGGTGACTACTGAAATCCGTTGGCTGTGGTAAGGTACAAACTCTGCAGAGTCAAAACCATTCGCATAATCAAGTCCTTGGACAAGGACGTTGGTTAGCAGATCCGTGTCAGTCTCAGTGTCAGTCTCTGTAGGATTAATATTTCTGACAAGGGTAAACTCGGTTGATCGTTACCTCTGTGAATGGACTAACCCGTTTACTTTTGTGTGCCGAGTATTCCTTAGGACGGTGCTACCTCCAGGAACTACTCAAATTTTTTTTTCCTTGTTTGATATAAGCCCTTTATGCGATGTCGCCCAGACGTCCGACTGTGGCATTCATGTTATTTACTTTTGATATAAGCCCTTTACGTGATGTCGCTCAGACGTCCGACTGTGGCATTCACGTTATTTACTTTTGATATAAGCCCTTTACGTGATGTCGCTCAGACGTCCGACTGTGGCATTCATGTTATTTACTTTTGATATAAGCCCTTTATGTGATGTCGCTCAGACGTCCGACTGTGGCATTCATGTTATTTACCTTGATATAAGCCCTTTTTGCGGTGTCGCCCTGACGCCCGACTGTGGCACGTTTATTCTATTTTACCTTTCGAGGCGTCGCTCCAGACACCCGATTGGTCTTCCGCTATTTATTTATCTTGCAACACTAATTGAATTACTTACGTGTGCATTATTGCTCTTGTGCATCATGTTTGCAATTGTTATATCTTGTGTCCAAACTGTCTTGCGAGTACATTCAAAGTACTCACCTGGCTTGTTGATTTGGCCAGATGTTGACGAAGGCGATCTTATGGATGAAGAATTCGATAGCGAGTCCGACGCCTAGAGGAGTCCCAGTCAGTCCCTTGCGATCCTGGAGTTGGTCACTTGTATTATATACGCTTCCGCCACCATAATAAAATCATCAAGCCTCACTCCGGCGCTTGATGAGTGTAAGATACTGGAGTCACGCCACCCACACCGCTGTGACATATCCACTACCACCATATCCACGAGTTAGTAGTTATGCCACCATATCCAGTTGTGTCATATCCGCCTCTATGTATAATATTGGCGTGCTTGTAATAAATTGTTGAGCAGCCTCAGCTCAACCCTGTATTATATTCAGCACTTCTGGATTTCTGTATCAAGGATTTGTCTGCCAGTATGGAGGATTTCTCTATACTAGCTTGATGAAAGGGGCGATTTTTCAATAAAGGTTTTATTGGAAAACCGGTCCTGACAGCTGGGCCCACATGTCAGTGTCTAGATTAATTAACCAAACTAATTAATTAAATTAATTAGTCAACTAACTAAAAGGGTGTGGCCCACCTATCATTGGCACAGGCGGTCAAAGCACGCCGGTCAGCGGTCAAATCCCACCGGCGGCTCGACGCCGGCGACCAAGGACGCGGCGGAGGGCTTCGGGATTCCTGCTCCGGGGGTCAAATGGGCAGCAGAGACCACGGGCGAGCTGCTGGAGCTCGTCCGCGTCCATTCCCGCAAGCGGCAGCGGCTGGGACGGCCTGAGCTCGCCGGAAACAAGCTCGCGGCGGCGCCGGAGTTCGGTCGAGCTCGGGCTCGGGGCTGTGGTGCCCTAGGCGGGGCAGCGCTAGCAGCTACGGCCTCTACGCGACGTGGGGAGCGTGTTGGTCGCACGCCCGGGACCAAAAGGTCACCGGAGCACCACCGGCGACGAGCGCGGGCGGCGGCGCGTGCGGGTGATCATGGAGCCGCAGCTACGGCCTGCGAGGGGGAGAACGGAGAGGGGGAGCATGGCCAGAGGCTTACGGCGATCGCAGCGGTGCAGGCGGAGGGCTCGGAGGGGGACCGGAGCAATCAGGGCGGCGGAGGGGATCTCCGGCGGCCGGCGATGAAGAAGAGGTCGGGGTCGAGGCCTCGGGGCGTCCGGCGATGTGTGACTCGTCGAGGAGGTCGGGGATGATGCGGCGGAGCTCTTGGGCACCTTGGCTGGGCGTGTGGGAGACGGTGGCTACGACTACGGCGATCGGCGGCGATGGCGATGCTCGGGACCATGCGGGAGAGGGAGATAGAGGAGAGGGGAGGCGTCCAGAAGAGTGCGGAAGGGTCGGGGAGGCTGCGTGGCTCGAGCAGAGGCCATCAGGCGGCGAGGGGGAGGACAGGCAGGCAGGAGGCGTGGCGCTCCGGCCGTGCGCGCGCGCCGGCCACACGCTCGGCCTCCTGTCGTCGGGGAAGACGACAGGGGAGGGCTCGGTGGGCTGGGCTGCCAGCTGGGCCGGCCCAGTGCCAGGCCAGCAAGTGGCCCAGGTAAGTCTCTAACCTTTATTTCTTTCTGTTTTCTATTTTCTGACATTTGTTTTGATTTAATATCTAAATTAAATCAATTATTTCTTCTGACATATTTATTTTGCAGGGACCTAGAAATTAACCCAAGTCCCTAAAAATAAACAACCAGAATTTTGGACATATATAAAATATAATATATATATATATCCAATGCAAATAACTATTGCATTAATTCCAAATGCCCAAAATAAATACTTATGAGCTCCTAATAATATTGGCTTGATTTTTATCTCTGACCAATATTTTTAGAGGGCCACATGAACATTTTCTTGGACCTTTTTGGAGCAACTTTTATTTGGGTCATTTTCAAAAGGGTTTCTGAGGGTTTCACAAGTCCTCATTTCAATTTCATTTGAAAGTTAAACATGATGCAAACCACAAGGCTAACCTAGTGCATACCAGAACTAGGGTTGTGACAACTCGCCTCCACTCGAAAGAATCTCGTCCCGAGATTCAGGAGTAGGCGGAAAGAAGGTAGGGTACTCCAGTCGGCGACGATCTTCTCGCTCCCAAGTAGCTTCTCTCTCGGAATGATGAGACCATTGAACTTTGAGAAACTTGATGTTATGACGTCGAGTGACACGCTCTGCTTGATCCAAAATGCGAACGGGATACTCTCGATATGTGAGGTTATCTTGGAGATCAAGCGTTTCGTGGTCCACTCCGCGGATGGGATCCGAGAAGCAACGCCTGAGTTGAGAGACGTGGAAGACATCATGAACTCGAGAAAGATGTGGGGGTAGTTCCAATTGGTAGGCAACCTCTCCTCGTTTAGCGAGAATGCGAAAAGGACCAATGTAACGAGGAGCCAACTTGCCCTTGATACCGAAACGATGGGTACCCTTCAAAGGAGTAACCCGAAGATAAGCTTTGTCACCAACTTCATAAGCCACTTCCTTATGATGACGATCATATTGGCTCTTTTGACGAGACTGGGCTGTTTTCAAATTATCACGAATGATGCGAACTTGCTCTTCTGCTTCATGGATCATATCCGGTCCAAAGAATTGTCTTTCACCGGTTTCTGACCAGTTCAAAGGTGTTCGACATCTTCATCCATAAAGAATCTCAAAAGGAGCTTGTTTGAGACTAGATTGATAGCTATTGTTATAAGCAAACTCGGCGAAAGGAAGACATTTCTCCCAATCCATACCGAATGAGATAACGCAAGCTCTAAGCATGTCTTCGAGAATTTGATTAACCCGTTCCACCTGACCACTTGACTGAGGGTGGAAAGCGGTACTGAAGGATAGATGGGTACCCATGGCAGTCTGGAAACTCTCCCAAAAATGAGAAGTGAAAAGACTACCACGGTCTGAATTGATCTCTAGTGGGACACCATGAAGTGACACTATTCGAGAAATATACAAGTCAGCAAGCTGACTAGCAGTGATACTCTATCGAACAGGTAGGAAGTGAGCCACTTTGGAGAGACTATCAATGACTACGAAGATAGCATTATTCCCTCTCTTGGTCCTGGGAAAGCCGGTGATGAAGTCCATACCAACCTTATCCCATTTCCATTCAGGAATAGCTAGAGGCTGAAGGGTGCCAGCAGGTCTTTGATGTTCTGCCTTAACGCGACGACAAACGTCACATTTAGCAATGAACTCAGCAATTTCTCTCTTCATCCTAGTCCACCAGAACCTCTGGCGTAGATCCTGATACATCTTAGTACTACCGGGATGAATCGAGAGAGGAGATTCATGAGCCTCTTTAAGAATCAATTGCCGAAGATGTTGCTTCTTGGGAACTACCAAGCGGTTATCAAAGAAAACAACACCTCGATCATCCATAGAGAAACTACCAGCAATACCTTTGGCAATGTTTCTCTTGATCCGGGTAATCCCGGTATCATGTTTCTGGGCTTCTATGATATGATCCATAAGAGTAGGTTTCGCCACCAAGGTAGAAAGGAATCCGTGAGGAGCAATGTGAAGGTTAAGCTTACATAATTCCTCATGGAGAAGTGGTTGGCCCTGCTGCAACATGAGATTGTTGCAATAGGATTTACGACTTAGCGCATCAGCCATGACATTGCCCTTGCCCGGGGTCTAGGTAATCCCTAAGTCGTAATCGGATATCAATTCCAACCAACGTCTTTGCCTAAGGTTCAAATCTGGTTGGGTGAAGATATACTTGAGACTCTGATGATCGGTGTAGATCTCGCAACGATTACCAAGGAGGTAATGCCGCCAGGTCTTTAGTGCATAGACTACGGCTGCAAGCTCTAGATCATGTGTACGATAATTCTCCTCATGTGGATGCAAATGTCGAGATGCATAGGCAATCACACGACGATCCTGCATAAGGATGCAACCTAGTCCCTGTCGTGAGGCATCACAGTAGATAACAAAGTCCTTAGTGAAATCCGATGGCACAAGTATGGGAGCAGAAGTCAGGCGTCTTTTCAGTTCCTGAAAACTGTGTTCACACTGTGGGGACCACTCAAACTTTTTATCTTTCTTAAGAAGTTCCGTGAGAGGTTTGGCCACTTTAGAGAAGGTCTCAACAAAGCGGCGACAATAACTGGCTAGACCAAGGAAACTCCTAACTTGTTTAACTGTTTCAGGCGGAGTCCAATCAAGAACGGCCTGAACTCTCTCGGGGTTGACAGCAATGCCCTTACCAGAGATTACATGACCGAGATAGGTCACTTCTGGTAACCAAAATTCGCACTTGGAGAACTTGGCATAAAGGCGGTGCTCTCTGAGTTTTTCTAGAACAAGTCTAAGATGTTCGGCATGCTATTCCTCGTTCTTCGAGTAAATAAGAATATCATCGAGATAAACCACGACGAACTTATCTAAGTACTCCATGAAGATCGAGTTCATCAAGCGGGAGAAGGTGGCTGGAGCATTTGTTAAACCGAAGGACATGACGGTGTACTCGTACTGACCATAACGAGTGACGAAAGCCGTCTTGGGGATGTCCCCATTTCTAATCTTGATTTGATGGTATCCTAACCTCAAATCCATCTTGGAGAAGACTGAGGATCCAGCGAGCTGATCATACAGGTCGTTGATCCTGGGAAGCGGATACTTGTTCTTTACCGTGACCAAATTAACGGGACGATAATCTACAACCATCCGATCCGTACCATCCTTCTTCTTGACAAAGAGGACGGGGCAAGCCTAGGGAGAAGAACTAGGACGGATGAAACCCTTTTGCAAGGACTCATCAAGTTGTTTCTTAAGCTCGGCTAGTTCTAAGGGTGCCATTTTGTAGGGTCTCCTAGAGATTGGAGCGGTTCCTGGGATAAGCTCTATAACAAACTCTACATCTCGATCGGGTGGAACACCTGGCAGTTCCTCTGGGAAGACATCCGGAAAGTCACGGACTACCGGAACATCTTCAAGATCTGGGAGAGGGCTGGCATTAAGAGAATAGAGTTGGCGCTTTGCAACTCTAGTGTTGACAGTGACTATTTTACCAGATGGATGTGTAAGCTGAACAGACCTAGTGAAGCAATCAATCTTGGCATGATGAGCTGTCATCCAGTCCATACCCAAGATGATATTAATATCTGAAGACTTGAGGGCTACAAGTGATGCAAGGAACACAAGTCTGTCGACAAGGATTTCATTACCATGGCTTACACTAGAAGTTTGCCACTTGGATCCAGGAGTTTGAATGAGTAATGGGGAGGGCATATCACAAAATGACATGTCGTGTAAGCGGGCATAACTTTCGGAAATGAAAGAATGAGATGCTCCAGTATCGAATAGGACCGATGCCGGATGACAATTAACAAGGAGTGTACCAAGAACGACATCTGGATCATCATGAGCGTTCTTGGCTGAGACGTGATGCACACGTCCATGTTCGATGGGAGCTGACTTAACACTGATCATCTTGCGTGATGATTTATCATGTCTAACAGACTTTACGGACTGGGATGGGGCAACACGGGTCTGAGTGCAAATACGAGCAATGTGGCCCGGCTCTCCGCACTTGTAACAAATCCTGGGATTAGGACGTGGACCCGCATTGACAAACGGTCCATCAATAGACCTGGGTGGAGCAAACTGCTGAACTGGAAGAGGTACCATACGAGATGGCCTCGGAAGATAAGTGGGTGGAAGAACAGAGTTCGGAACCCAAATCCGGCGCTTTTGGAGACTAGTACCGGAGGAAGTTCCCAATTCAAGGTTGTGCTTACGAGACTCATCGTAAGTGAGCTGAGCTGTCTCTGCGTTGATGGCCTTGTTCACAAGAGCCTGGAATGTGTTGCAATGATGCAAGTGGAGATCATGACGCAGTTTGGGGTTGAGACACTTTCGGAACCTAGCCTGCTTCTTGGCATCCGTGGACACTTCTTCTGTAGCATAGCGGGCGAGGTTCTCAAACTCTCGACTATAAGCATCAACAGCCATCTTAGCTTGTGTAAGACTACAGAACTCTTCTCTCTTACGATCGATAAGGGCTTGAGGGATATGATGTTCACGAAAAGCCTCGGTGAAATCTCTCCAGGTAGGAATCTGGTCAGCTGGAATCATGGCCTCATAGTTCTGCCACCAAAGACTAGCAGGACCTTCCAGGTGATAAGTGGCATAGATAAACTTGTCATCTTCAGCTACGTTCGCAGAATGCAGCTTGTGAGTGATACTACGGAGCCAGTCATCTGCATCGAGTGGCTCAATGGAATGATGAAAGGTGGGTGGTTTCAGACGAATGAAGTCATGGATGGTTGTTGATTCCTTGCACTGTTGTGCGGTGTTCTCCTCAATACGTGCCAACAGGCGGTTAGACTCACGCTTGTTTCTCTCCATCTCTAACATTAACTCTGCCAACGAAGGCTGGTTGGGAGGATCCTCCTCATCCCTACCATCTCTGTGGTTCTGTCTACGAGTAGCTGAGCTTCGCTTAACTGAAGGCATCCTGAGAAGCGAAACCGAAGACGGAAACATCAACAACTATAGAAGGCATAAGGTAGAACAAGAATTTAGTATCTCTCGAACTACTAGGATAATTCCGGCAGCATAACGGCAGTAAAATGCTCAGAATGAGACATCCTGCTAACAAAGGGTAGTTCAACATCTCAACATCATCACTCAAGGTACTGAGATAGTACTAAAACAACTTCACCGGAAGAGCTTGAATCAAGATTAGGACTCTGATCAACCAATCTTAAGGGACTACGGAGTAGTAACTCGTGATCCTGATAGACGGAAGAGAAAGCCTAATTCCTTAACCCCGTAGGAAAGGTAAGATGACTCAGATCAGAAAACATGAGGTATAAGGAGTAAAAAGAGCCTTACGTTCCCTTCCACAATCAATTCCCTTATATAACTAAAGAATTTCTAGACTCAACTTCGACCAGTTTGGCTTGGTAATCCTACAGGCAGTCAGGCTCTGATACCAAAGCTGTCGGGACCCCGATCCTAAGTCACACCGATCTAGCATGTAACACACCATATCACTTTGCGGCCTCACGCACGGTATCCCCACGGGTGCCACCTTACCTGGCCCGGGACCGTTTGCGCATTTTGGCTCACGTATATGATAGTGTCGCTAGCATCCATATGACAGAGAACCCGGGCCGACATGACCAGTTATAAACCAAAAGTGGCACTAAATTACAGAGACAGGCATTCATGACCTAGCAACGAACGTGTCGGTCATCAACGTATGAACCCAAGTCGTAGCAAGCTACAAGGACTTAAAGGAACAACGCGTGACATTTCCCCTAAGGGACAGACACAGGAACGAAGAAGGACATATGCCGGTCAGCCTAAGTGATCCGGAGCAGTAGCAAGCTACCAAGGCTCAGTGGAAGCACTAGGAGACATTTCCCTGTAAGATAGGCTACCAAGGGTAAACAACTAGGTGTCGGATCCCACACATACCAAGCATTTCAATAACATACACACAATATGCTCAATATGTGCAAATACAACATGGCATCACAACAAGACTCTAATAAACATAGTATTTATTCATTAGGCTCCGAGGAGCCAAGTATTACAAGCATGGGTCTCACGACCCAACATTCAGAGCATACAAGCAACAAGCGGAAGCACTACATGTCTGAGTACAGATATCTACAAATGAAAAAGGCTGAAGAGCCTGACTATCTACAACACTCGTCCAAGATCGTAGCTGAGGTACAAGCTACTTGTCGAAGTCCAAGCGGAACTACTAGTGAGACATCAATCCTATCTGCAAAACATAAATTAAGCAAACATGAGTACAAAGGTACTCAGCAAGACTTACATCAGATCCTATCATACATGCACTTGTATCAAGATGGCAAAGTGGGGTTTAGTTGCAGCAAGCCAGCTTTGACTCAGTGGCTATCCTATTCTACGATTGCTGGTAACTCTTTTGAGGTGGCGCACACGAGTCCACTAAGCACCACACAATACACCACTATGGAATCATTCCCGTCTCCCTACGAGAAAGCCATCCATAGCACTCACACTTGTCTTGAGTATTTTAGAGTATCCACTTCAAGTTATCTATGTACCACGTAAGCATCCAAGAAGTCCATATCCGCGGACCCGGCTATTCGAATAGATTATGTTAACCCTGCAGGGGTGTACTTCTTCACACACGCTCTCGCCACTTACCGCCAGGTACATCTCGTGTATCTCGGCAACCTTCAAGCGGAAGCCTGGCGAGGGTGTCGGCCACGACCTGACTAACCACACAAGTCTCTCGTCCAGGTTTATCGCCTATTCGGGTTCCATCCGTGGGGAGATCCGGCCGGGGTGTCGCTCACGGCCCCAAATGATGTGCGCAGGGTTCCCAAGCCCACCTCGCCGAGTGGATCTACGCTTGGTACACCGTGCCACGGTGCCTAGTCTGTCCCAAGCCCACTGGCCGAGTGCCACTTGGTAGACTACTAACACTAACTACAAACACCGGAAACTAGTTGCAACTCCTGGACAGAGATCATGTTGATTAATAAGTCGAGAGGGGTCGAGTTACCGGAACCCAATGTGTGGTAGTAGCTAGTCATTGGACAACATACACAGAACTCAGTTCTTAGGGACGGTTCCAGTGAGACAACCCACCATGTACTCCTACATGGCCTCTCACCGCTACCTTTACCAAATCGTGTTCACACGTTTAACCCTCAGCATCAGAACATATCATTTCACTCTAATTCATTCCCGATGAATTAGACCTGACACACTCTAAGCAATAGCAAGCAAGGCATGGTAAGATCACATCATGGCTTCAATCAACTCCTACACATGCTAGTGGGTTTCAACTATTTACTGTGGAAAGACAGGTCATGCAGAGGAATGGGTTCAACTACCGCAGCATAAAGTAGCAGTTGAAGTCGTTGTTGTCCTAATGCAATAACAGGGAGCAGGAGCGAGAGAGGGGTTGTATCGGAATGAACAAAGGGGTTTGCTTGCCTGGTGAAACAACGTGCAGAGCACTGCTCCTCTGACAGGTACTCTGGATCGGTCTCCGGAGCTGGACCTATCGAGAAGAACGGTGCCGACAGTCAAACACAAGCATATGCAACAATATGATGCATGATATGGCATGAAGTTATGATGTTGTTTGAGCTAATGCAACTAGCATTTTAATTGGTTGAACTCCATTTGAACCAAGGGTTCAAATGCAACTCTTTAATAAGTATTATAAAATGCCATATATGTGTTTTCATATAAACAGTAGGTTTAACTTCATTTGTCATGCATGAAAATGGTACAGATGGATAGATTGAATTTTTCTGATAATTTTTCATATATAACTTATTTCATTCTGAGCTACGGTTGAATTTCTGTGATTTTTTGAAGTTTAAGCCAAATTCTGAATTAAATAAATCATTTAAGATTTATTTAAAAACCAGAACTGATTTACTGCATTAGCATGACACAGGCATGACGTCAGCAGGTCAAAGGGGCTGTTCCAGAGTCAAACCTGACAGTGGGGTCCACTGGTCAGTGACTCAGTTAATTAACTGAGTTAATTAACTCTAAATTAAATCTAACAGGAATAATTAGCAGGGCTGGTGTAACACCCCAAAATTTTTGGTTTGGTTTTTACCAAATGCTTTATTTGATTTAAAGGAGGTTATTTAAAATTTTCTTTAGAGGTACTTTCCTTCTCAAATTTTGGTTATGGCAAAACCTTTTATGAGTCCTTCTCAATCTTAACTCTGGTTTTGAGGGTCTTTCAACTTGTGTTGGTTCAACACAAGTGCTTTTGGATCATTTTACTATTCCTTTTGTTAAAAAGATTCTTCTTTAAATCCTTGGATTTATTACTACCTATTCAAAAATACTCTCTTGCCATGACCTATGTGGATAACTTCCTTCCAAAACCTTCTTTCCTATCTTGGGTCAAGTTAAGCATCATTTCCAGCAAGTTTCAACTTCCTCTAGATTTTATTTCTATTTATTTACACCACAAAATATTTTTTTCTGTCATTTATTTGAGCCCTAGTGGTTTACAAAGGAACTACTAGTTTCCTTTTGAATCTTTGCTCCAAATAAATTCCTAGGGCCAGTCCTTAGTACCCTCAACTCATATCCATCAAGACCTACTGGTCATCAGTTCAAAATTTTCAAAATATGCTTGCTGCAAGTTTGGAGCAGAGTTGCTATTTTTGGTGAAATTCATCCTTTCTTCTTTCCAAAAATTCTGAGGAAATTCATACAGCCCCCAGATGCATCAAGAGACCCCCTCACCAAGTCCCAGCTCAAGGAAAATTCTCCACATGCATTAAGCATTTCATCAAACATTTTGCTTGCACTGTTTCTGTTAAGTTCAGAGTTCAGTGTCAAACTTCAGTCTTCAGTGTCGTTTTCTTCAGTCGCCGTCGCCCATCTCGCCAGTGACTCGCTTGGCCACTTGTGCACTGCTCCCTCTCCTTATCCGTGCGCCGCATGGTTGGTTGGCTGGACGTGGGCGTCGGTGCTGAGCTGTCCCGTCGTCTCCGGCGAGTCCAGCGGCGACAGTACCGCCCGTGGCGGCCAACAGAGATGAACCCTGCAACACGGCGCCGCTCCGCACCGCCCAAGCCACCGGTGGCCTCCGCGTGTCCCTCTTCTCTCTCCAAGCGCGCTGCAGAACCGTCGCCGTGGCCTGAGTAGCGCAGAACGCGCTCTCTGCCGCCGGCGAGCCCGTGAGCGGCGTTCCGTTGAAACAGCGGAGCAAGCCATATGCGGACGGGCTTAGACGCGGAATGGAGCCAGTAGACCACACTGAAGATGCTCAGCCACTTAAACTACCTGTCCGACCCCTGCCTCGCCGTAATCCCTCGCCGGAGATACTCCGTCCGCGGCACCTCCCTCGCCCGCCTATAAATAGGGCTCCAGAGGCGTTGTGAAGCCACCGCGCCCACCACACCTCACCACAACCTCGCCAAAACCACTCAAGGGGCCTCGGGAGGGCCTTCTTCCCCGACTCCGGCCGCCCCGATCCGCTTCGGGCTCCGGCAAGTTCCGCTCTGGTGAGAGCACCCCAGCTCCTCAAACTCGGTCAGCAGCCTCCTAGTCCACCACCTAGTCTAACCCAAGCATCTATTTGCAGTCAGAGACCCCGTCCGGTGAGATCCACCATCGCCCGACGCCGCCGTCCGCCGTCGAGGAAGTCGCCGTCGTTGTGGTCCCTCCCTTCGGTCACTTCCACCACCCACCGACGCGGAAGAGCCTCCTGAACACGCCGGTACCTCCCCCTCCCTCTGCCTCGCAGTAGTTCGTCGCCGGCGATCACCGCAGGCCTCTGGCGCCGGCGACTCTGTTCCCCTCTTTTAAACCTGACATGCGGGCCCCCCTGTCAGCTTCCTCTTTTTATTCGAACCGTTTTCTGAAAACGCCTTCGGGCAAAGTGCGCTTTCCTTTTGGTTCGGCGTATTTTCATCCGAAACGTTTTCTGTTTATTCAAACTAACCCCTGGATAGTTTCTGTTTCATTACAGACTAGTCCCTGGGTCTGTTTTCTTTATAACTTTTAAACTAAAAGGGATTTTTAGTTGATTCTTTTTCTGTCATCTTTATATTTCTGCCTAGTTTTTTATCATATTTATTTGAAAAATATTTGGAACACTTTTTGCGCATGCCCGTATTTACGTAGTATTCGGTTTCTTTTTATACCGTAGATACCGACGGAGGTGACGGAGCCGCAAACTTCGCCGAACTAGACTCCGACTACTCCGAACCAGGCAAGCATGTTTGAACCCTTGATATGATGAGTGTCTTTCATGTTTGCTAGTGTGGTTTTCTTAAGGCATGTTTATATAAGCACTTGGTGGATGTTATATTCCATGCACGGTAAGTTGCAAGTGAGCTACAAAACTTGATGAGATCAGTTGATGAAGAACAGCCTGATCATGTGGTGGCATGATAAGATGTAAACTGGTATTGTTGGAGCATGCCAGTTCTACATCAACTTTTATCCACGGTGTTGACGTGGGCCACGTCTCGATCCCGTCCATTTTTTTTTCCTTGTTGTGCTACCACATGTTTTCTGCAAAGAATACGGTTTAGTATGTTGCAAACCTCTTCCTGGTACACACCAAATAGAGAGGCCGTGATGAAGGTTCCATGGCCCTGGATTAAAGCCGTCATCCGGTCAGGGGGCATGGGTGTTTCCGGTTGGGACCGAGAGGGGGGCACCCCTTAGAGCGCGCGGTATAAATTTGATCCCATGCTATTCGAGGAGTGGCCTCCCCGCCTCAAGAGTCTTCGTGAACGTTGCCTAGGGTGATTCCTGGCAGCGGAATGTGGAATGGGTGTGTACCGGTTAGATGTGTTTTCTTCTAAAATACCGTGGACGGAACTAGTCCTTGGTGACTACTGAAATCCGTTGGCTGTGGTAAGGTACAAACTCTGCAGAGTCAAAACCATTCGCATAATCAAGTCCTTGGACAAGGACGTTGGTTAGCAGATCCGTGTCAGTCTCAGTGTCAGTCTCTGTAGGATTAATATTTCTGACAAGGGTAAACTCGGTTGATCGTTACCTCTGTGAATGGACTAACCCATTTACTTTTGTGTGCCGAGTATTCCTTAGGACGGTGCTACCTCCAGGAACTACTCAAATTTTTTTTTCCTTGTTTGATATAAGCCCTTTATGCGATGTCGCCCAGACGTCCGACTGTGGCATTCATGTTATTTACTTTTGATATAAGCCCTTTACGTGATGTCGCTCAGACGTCCGACTGTGGCATTCACGTTATTTACTTTTGATATAAGCCCTTTACGTGATGTCGCTCAGACGTCCGACTGTGGCATTCATGTTATTTACTTTTGATATAAGCCCTTTATGTGATGTCGCTCAGACGTCCGACTGTGGCATTCATGTTATTTACCTTGATATAAGCCCTTTTTGCGGTGTCGCCCTGACGCCCGACTGTGGCACGTTTATTCTATTTTACCTTTCGAGGCGTCGCTCCAGACACCCGATTGGTCTTCCGCTATTTATTTATCTTGCAACACTAATTGAATTACTTACGTGTGCATTATTGCTCTTGTGCATCATGTTTGCAATTGTTATATCTTGTGTCCAAACTGTCTTGCGAGTACATTCAAAGTACTCACCTGGCTTGTTGATTTGGCCAGATGTTGACGAAGGCGATCTTATGGATGAAGAATTCGATAGCGAGTCCGACGCCTAGAGGAGTCCCAGTCAGTCCCTTGCGATCCTGGAGTTGGTCACTTGTATTATATACGCTTCCGCCACCATAATAAAATCATCAAGCCTCACTCCGGCGCTTGATGAGTGTAAGATACTGGAGTCACGCCACCCACACCGCTGTGACATATCCACTACCACCATATCCACGAGTTAGTAGTTATGCCACCATATCCAGTTGTGTCATATCCGCCTCTATGTATAATATTGGCGTGCTTGTAATAAATTGTTGAGCAGCCTCAGCTCAACCCTGTATTATATTTAGCACTTCTGGATTTCTGTATCAAGGAATTGTCTGCCAGTATGGAGGATTTCTCTATACTAGCTTGATGAAAGGGACGATTTTTCAATAAAGGTTTTATTGGAAAAATCGGTCCTGACAACCTTGGTATCAGAGCCAGGCTGACTGTAGGAAGCCACTAGGTGCGCTCGCTAATCGGTTATTAGCGTAATAGGTGCTGTTTTAGCATGTTGCAATTGTAGCAATTTTTCTGTTAGTCATCATAAATTTATGATTTGACTATCTGGAATTTTTGTCTACTTTTGTAGATGGCCGGCCGCGACTGCGAATCACAGGTGTTCGCCAACGTGCCTGAGGGGTTTATCAAACTCCTCGCCTCCATCGTCAAGATCGCGATCGGGCCATCGACTCGTCCAGAGTTCACACTCTACGAGCACAAGATCAGCGACAGCGTGTCTATGCACCAAGCTGCGGTGCAATTCAAGGGAGGGCGTTCTGAATTACGCCGCTTCCGATTTGTTGGGAGGGCCATGCCTACAGAGAAGCATGCCATGCAGATGGCGGCCCGTGAGGCAATAGCACGTCTCCGGGATGCTCTTCCTTCGATGAAGGCTCGTCGCTACCGCTACCTCCCCTGCCACGTGCCGTACACTTGTCACTATGCATTCGCTTGCACTAGGGGAGAACGAGATGATGCTGTTGAGATGCTTGTTGAGTATCTCAAGGCTCTTGAGGCAGCTTTTGATAACCTCGTGGACGACTTGGTGGCTGCCCGTATGGATTCAGTTCAGGGCTGTGTTGCCAACAGGAGGGAGCTGCTCCATACAGCACCACCACTGTCATACATCTCGTCCTCATCATCCTATGCACCTGCCATCCGAGCCACCGCTCGCCGCCTACCTACCACTGAGGAGTTTGACCAAGTCATTGCTCCTACCCCAGTTCGTGCTGCACTGCCTACCACTCCCATTCCAACCGCACGACCTAGTACCCCGCGCCTGGAGCCTATTAGTGAGGAAGAAGTTGAGTCCCCAGCAGCACTGGGGCTTACCCTCGGCAGGCCGAAGGAAGTATTTACCATCTCCGACTGAGTGCGCCGAGCAGCCGTGCGGTGTACCTGCTTGTATGATATGTTTTATAGGTACATAGGCTTGGTGAGAAGTAGTTTGTGTGCGCATCATGTAGGGACTGGGAGAAGTGCACTAGCCTAAATAACAGGTCAGGAATGTGTACACACATCCTGAGTGTAGTATTGTATAATTATGGCTTGCTTGTAAGATACTGAGCGGTCCTTCTCCTTGCGCAATCAAGTGTTTTCTTGAAAAATCTTGGAGTTTTAAAATTTCTGCCTTCGCAATATTAATTGTTTTTACTACTCGGTTTTTCTCATGAGTTCTGCAAAATACCCCAGAGTGGAAAATGCATCGTCCCTGGACTCGTTCCATGCGAAGCCCTCCGGAAGAAAATAATGGTACCCAGGCAAGTAACGATTTCACACAGGGGCTGTCAAGTCAGCAAAACAGTGAAGCAGCACTTTCTCAAGTATGCCGCCTTTATGAGCAAAGCCAGCAGCAACATCAAGAAATGATGAACCATATTATCAACATGAGAAATCACCGTGAACCATACCAGCAGCATTCCAAGTTGGCTGAACTACAAAAGACGCGTCCCCCGACGTTCTCCCACACGGATAAACCCCTTGAGGCTGATGACTGGCTTCGAGACATTGAGAGGAAATTAATTATCGCACAATGTTCAGACCGTGAGAAAGTACTTTATGCACCTCACTACCTTACTGGAGCAGCTGCATCGTGGTGGGAAAATTTTCTACATATGCACCCCAATGAAAACAACATCACCTGGGAGGAGTTTAAGGAAAATTTTCGTGGAGCACACATTTCCAGAAGTATTATGAAGATCAAAAAAAGGGAGTTTGATGACCTCAAGCAGAGAAGCATGTCAGTGACTGAGTACAACAGTCAGTTTACTCAACTATCTCGCTACGCCAACGAAGAACATATGACTGAGAATAAAAAGATGGAAAAATTTCTGGACGGCCTGGCACCAGCACTTAAATGCCAACTGGTCGTGCACACCTTTCCGGATTTCAAAACACTTGTGGACAAAGCTATTACCTTGGAAAATGAACGCCGTAGCTTGGAGGATTTTCGCAAGCGCAAGCGGGACAAGACTTCTCAATCTCGCGACAACCGGAACAAGATTGATTCTCGGAAAAATGGGGCGAACAAATCCGCAATCAATGTTCCCCGTTCAAACAAGAATTTTCATGCAAGGGATAAAGATTTTACGTATCACCCGGGCGTTACTTGCTTCGCTTGTGGAGAGGAAGGACACTATGCCAAGCAATGCCCAAAGCCAAGAAACTCGACCCCCAAGACAAATAATGGTGGAAATAATTCAGCCCCCAAGCGTAACAACTTCAATCCCAGCAACAATCACAAGAAGGGTCACGTGAACCATGTGACCAAGGAAGAAGCGCAAAATGCTCCGGATATCGTACTCGGTACGTTTCCTGTCAACACAATACCTGCCACGGTTTTGTTTGATTCTGGAGCTTCTCATTCGTTCATTTCAAAGAAATTTGCTTTACAACATAATTTTTCAATTCTCCCCTTGGAAAATTCTATGACCATCAAGTCCCCCGGGATTAAGCAAATCACCCAGAGTTATTGCCAAGGTGTGATTATTGAGCTCGAGGGATTAAAGTTTCGAGCAAACCTCATTGTTTTGGAAAATAAGGGATTGGATGTTATCCTAGGAATGGACTGGTTAACTACCAACAAGGGATTTATCGACTGTTTCAATCGAACTGTGATCCTCACTCATCACCAAGGGAAGACGATAAAAATTACAGCCCAAGTAAGACCAGTATCATTACGACCAAGATTGAACAAGGTGGATATTTCAGATTTAAAGGAAGTTCCAGTGGTATGTGAGTTTCCTGATGTATTTCCTGAAGAGCTACCAGGCATGCCACCAGATCGGGAAATAGAATTCACTATTGAACTAGCACCTGGAACCACTCCCATTTACAAGAAACCTTATAGGATGGCACCTTCCGAGTTGGTAGAATTGAAGAAGCAAATAAAGGAATTACTGGACAAAGGATTTATCCGGGCCAGCTCCTCACCTTGGGGTTCGCCAGTATTATTTGCCAAGAAAAAGGATGGGACACTGAGATTATGTATAGACTATCGAGCACTCAACATGGTTACCATCAAAAACAAATATCCGCTGCCACGGATCAATGATTTATTTGACCAGCTTGCACAAGCCAAGGTCTTCTCAAAGATTGATTTAAGGTCGGGATATCATCAGTTAAAAGTACGGGCAGAAGATATCCCTAAAACAGCATTCACTTCCAGATACGGATTATATGAATTTACAGTAATGCCGTTCGGACTGACAAACGCCCCCGCATACTTTGTTCACCTCATGAACAAAGTGTTCATGAAATTTATGGACAAATTTGTTGTGGTGTTCATTGATGATATTTTGGTATATTCTAAAACACCAGAAGAACATGCTGAACATCTCAGAATTGTGCTGGGAGAATTAAGGAAGCATCAATTGTACGCCAAATTCAGTAAGTGTGAATTTTGGCTGAAACAGGTTGGTTTTCTGGGCCACGTATTAACCCAAGAAGGTGTTGCCGTAGACCCAGAAAAAGTCAAGGCTGTACTCGACTGGAAACCACCAGCCAACGTAACCGACGTACGAAGCTTTCTGGGAATGGCTGGATATTACAGAAGATTTATTGAAGGATTCTCCACCATAGCAAAGCCTATGACACAGCTACTCAAGAAGGATAAGAAATTTGTGTGGACTGAGGATTGCGAGAAAAGTTTCCAAGAACTCAAAAAGAGATTAACCACAGCACCAGTATTGGTCGTACCAGACATACACAAAATTTTTGAAGTATATTGCGACGCGTCCCGGAAAGGCCTCGGATGCGTATTAATGCAAGAAGGCAAAGTAGTCGCATATGCTTCCAGGCAACTGCGAAAGCATGAAGAGAACTATCCCACTCATGACTTGGAATTAGCAGCAGTTATTCATGCACTCAAAGAATGGAGGCACTTTTTGCTTGGAAATCGTTGTGAAATATATACAGACCATAAAAGCCTCCAATATATTTTCACACAACCAGAACTCAATTTGCGACAACGACGCTGGTTGGAACTAGTAAAAGACTATGATGTTGGCATTCACTACCATCCAGGAAAGGCAAATGTAGTGGCAGATGCTCTCAGCCGTAATCCAAGCTCAAGCAACGACAGTGCACAAAACTTGAGACCTGAGTTTCAGAGGGAGTTTGCCAAACTCAACATGGTGTTGGTCACTGAAGGCTCTATATCAAATTTAGAAATACATCCCACCCTAATGGAACAAATTAAGAAAGCCCAGCATGGACACCCCAGCATCGAAGGCATAAAAAGAAAAGTGAATCTGGGCAAAGCCTCGGAATTTGTCGTAGACAGTGAGGGAATACTATGGTACAGGGACAGGCTTTGCGTGCCAAATGTAGAAGACCTCAAACAACAAATTTTGACCGAAGGCCATACCGCTCCATATTCCATCCACCCCGGAGGAACAAAAATGTACAAGGACATTCAGGAAAGATTTTGGTGGCACGGTATGAAGAGGGATATAGCCACATTCATTGCCTGTTGTGATTCATGTCAGCGCATTAAAGCCGAGCACCAAAAACCAGCAGGACTATTACAGCCAAACAAGATACCTGAATGGAAATGGGACGAGATTGGAATGGATTTTATTGTCGGACTACCTCGGTCACGACACGGAAATGATGCCATATGGGTCATCACAGATAGGTTGACCAAGGTGGCACATTTTATTCCGGTAAAGACAACCCACACCACTCAGAAGCTTGCCAAGCTTTACCTCTCCCGTATTGTTTGTCTACATGGAGTCCCAAAGACCATAATATCCGACAGAGGCACTCAATTCGTCTCTAAATTTTGGGATCATTTGCAACAAGCTCTGGGAACTCAACTAGTATTCAGCACGGCATATCACCCACAGACTGGAGGACAGACTGAACGTATAAACCAAATTCTAGAGGACATGCTGAGAGCATGTGTTCTCACTTATGGAACCAGTTGGGAAGAAAGCTTACCGTATGCCGAGTTCGCATACAACAATAGTTACCAATCCAGTCTACAAATGGCACCTTTTGAAGCCTTGTATGGGCGAAGATGCCGTACCCCATTAAATTGGTCGGAAACAGGAGACAGCCGTATCTTCGGCCCAGACATGCTCAAAGAAGCTGAGGAGAAGGTTAAATTAATCAGGGACCAACTCAAGACAGCCCAGAGCCGACAAAAGAGTTATTATGATCAAAAACATCGTGAAGTCAGTTTTGAACCCGGTGAATATGTGTATCTAAGAGTATCCCCTATGCGGGGCCTGCAGCGATTCAAGATTAAAGGGAAGCTAACACCACGATTTATTGGACCTTTCCGGGTGACTGCACGAAGAGGCACAGTAGCCTACCAGCTAGACCTGCCAGAAGAACTGTCCGACGTCCATGACGTGTTCCACATATCACAATTGAGAAAATGTGTAAGCAACCCAGAGAAGCGTGTATCTCATGAGAGCATTGACGTGCAACCGGATCTCACCTACAGGGAACATCCAGTAAAAATATTAGAAGAGTCTGAAAGAAGAACCCGCCAAAAGACAACTAAGTTCTTCAAGGTTCAGTGGAGCAACCACACCGAAGATGAAGCGACTTGGGAAAGAGAAGATTTTCTTCAGGCAGAGTACCCACACTTATTGGAGGATCAGCTGAAATCTCGGGGACGAGATTTTTCCTAAGGGGGTGGGTGTTGTAACACCTCAAAATTTTTGGTTTGGTTTTTACCAAAATCTTTATTTGATTTAAAGGAGGTTATTTAAAAATTTTTTTTAAAAGAGGGACTCTTCTTCTCAAATTTTGTTTATGACAAAATCTTTTATGAGTCCTTCTCAATCTTGATTCTGGTCTTGAGGGTCTTTCAACTTGTGTTGGTTCAACACAATTATTTTTGGATCATTTTACTATTTCTTTTGTTAAAAAGAATTCTTTTAAATCCTTGGATTTATCCCTACCTATTCAAAAATACCCTCTTGCCATGACCTTTGTGGGTAATTTTCTTCCAAAACCTTCTTCCCTATCTTGGGTCAAGTTAAGCATCATTTCCAGCAAGTTTCAACTTCCTCTAGATTTTATTTCTATTTATTTAAACCACAAAATATTTTTCTGTCATTTATTTGGACCCTAGTGGTTTACAAAGGAACTACTAGATCTCTTTTGAATCCTGGCTCCAAATAAATTCCTAGGGCTAGTCCTTAGTACCCTCAACTCATATCCATCAAGACCTACTGGTCATCAGTTCAAAATTTTCAAAATATACTTGCTGCAAGTTTGGAGTAGATTTGTCATTTTTGATGAAATTCATCCTTTCTTCTTTCCAAAAATACTGAGGAAATTCATACAGCCTCCAGATGCATCAAGAGACCCCCACACCAAGTCACAGCTCAAGGAAAATTCTCCACATGCATCAAACATTTCATCAAGCACCTTGCTTGCACTGCTTCTGTTAGGTTTCAGGGTTCAGTGTTGATCTTCAGTCGTCGGTGTCGTTTTCTTCAGTCGCCGTCGCCAATCTCGCCAGTGACTCGCTTGGCCTCTTGCTCACTGCTCCCTCTTCTTATCCGTGCGCCGCATGGTCGGTTGGCCGGATGTGGGCGTCGGTGCTGAGCCGTCCCGTCGTCTCCGGCGAGTCCAGCGGCGACAGTACCCTGGCCATACGAACTCCGTTTGGGCTCCATGACCTGCCAAAACGACCGCAGCGAAAATTCGTATCCTTCTGTCACATACTTTGTCTGTTTCGGAATAATTTCGGAGGCCGAAAACAGCTTGCAGAATTGAGTTTCGGATTATTTAGTGGTTGCCGTGCACTCTTCTAGCGTCTACCACCCTACCGTGAGCTCACCCACGGACAGATACTGCGACAATGACGTGCAGAACAATGTTACATGACTCTATTTCTGCACCAGCAAGCCCTACATGCTAGTCTGGATGGAAGGAGAAGCCTCTTCGGGGCACCGAACACCCAAAAACTTGCCGTTTTGCATGGTTTATCACCCATACCGCTACCACCCACATTTTTGTCCATGCACATGTGTTGTTCTTGGACAAAACTGTGCATACCAGCTCTTCTACATTTCATTCGTAATGTTCGAAAATAATAGGCCATTTCGAGTGGCGCAAAATGGCTCGTGGGCGCGAGCAAGTTACGCTGGAAGCCGGATTCACGATATCCCTCGTTGCTGAAATCCATTTGAGGTGTATCCGTAGAACGACCGTACCCTGGCCATACGAACTCTGTTTGGTCTCCATGACCTGCCAAAACGACCGAAGCGAAAATTCGAATCCTTCTGTCACACACTTCGTCTGTTTTGGAATAATTTCGGAGGCCGAAAACGGCTTGCAGAATTGAGTTTCGGATGATTTAGTGGTTGGCGTGCACTTTTCTAGCGTCTACCACCCTACCGTGAGCTCTCCCACGGACAGATACTGCGACAATGACGTGTAGAACAATGTTATGACTCTATTTCTGCACCAGCAAGCCCTACATGCTAGTCTGGATGGAAGGAGAAGCCTCTTCGGTGCACCGAACACCCAAAAACTTGCCGTTTTGCATGGTTTATCACCCATACCGCTACCACCCACATTTTTGTCCATGCACATGTGTTGTTCTTGGACAAAACTGTGCATACCAGCTCTTCTACATTACATTCGTACTGTTCGAAAATAATAGGCCATTTCGAGTGGCGCAAAATGGCTCGTGGGCGCGAGCAAGTTACCCTGGAAGCCGGATTCACGATATCCCTCGTTGCTGAAATCCATTTGAGGTGTATCCGTAGAACGACCGTACCCTGGCCAGACGAACTCCGTTTGGGCTCCATGACCTGCCAAAATGACCGCAGCGAAAATTCGTATCCTTCCGTCACAAACTTCGTCTGTTTCGGAATAATTTCGGAGGCCGAAAACGGCTTGCAGAATTGAGTTTCGGATGATTTAGTGGTTGGCGTGCACTCTTCTAGCATCTACCACCCTACTGTGAGCTCACCCACGGACAGATACTACGACAATGACGTGCAGAACAATGTTACATGACTCTATTTCTGCACCAGCAAGCCCTACATGCTAGTCTGGATGGAAGGAGAAGCCTCTTCGGTGCACCGAACACCCAAAAACTTGCCGTTTTGCATGGTTTATCACCCATACCGCTACCACCCACATTTTTGTCCATGCACATGTGTTGTTCTTGGACAAAACTGTGCATACCAGCTCTTCTACATTACATTCGTACTGTTCGAAAATAATAGGCCATTTCGAGTGGCGCAAAATGGCTCGTGAGCGCGAGCAAGTTACCCTAGAAGCCGGATTCACGATATCCCTCGTTGCTGAAATCCATTTGAGGTGTATCCGTAGAACGACCGTACCCTGGCCATACGAACTCCGTTTGGGCTCCATGACCTGCCAAAACGACCGCAGCGAAAATTCGTATCCTTCTATCACAAACTTCGACTGTTTCGGAATAATTTCGGAGGCCGAAAACGGCTTGCAGAATTGAGTTTCGGATGATTTAGTGGTTGGCGTGCACTCTTCTAGCGTCTACAACCCTACCGTGAGCTCACCCACGGACAGATACTGCGACAATGACGTGCAGAACAATGTTACATGACTCTATTTCTGCACCAGCAAGCCCTACATGCTAGTCTGGATGGAAGGAGAAGCAACTTCGGTGCACCGAACACCCAAAAACTTGCCGTTTTGCATGGTTTATCACCCATACCGCTACCACCCACATTTTTGTCCATGCACATGTGTTGTTCATGGACAAAACTGTGCATACCAGCTCTTCTACATTACATTCGTACTGTTCGAAAATAATAGGCCATTTCGAGTGGCGCAAAATGGCTCGTGGGCGCGAGCAAGTTACCCTAGAAGCCGGATTCACGATATCCCTCGTTGCTGAAATCCATTTGAGGTGTATCCGTAGAACGACCGTACCCTGGCCATACGAACTCCGTTTGGGCTCCATGACCTGCCAAAACGACCGCAGCGAAAATTCGTATCCTTCTGTCACACACTTCGTCTGTTTCGGAATAATTTCGGAGGCCGAAAACGGCTTGCAGAATTGAGTTTCGGATGATTTAGTGGTTGGCGTGCACTCTTCTAGCGTCTACCACCCTACCGTGAGCTCACCCACGGACAGATACTGTGACAATGACGTGCAGAACAATGTTACATGACTCTATTTCTGCACCAGCAAGCCCTACATGCTAGTCTGGATGGAAGGAGAAGCCTCTTCGGTGCACCGAACACCCAAAAACTTGCCGTTTTGCATGGTTTATCACCCATACCGCTACCACCCACATTTTTGTCCATGCACATGTGTTGTTCTTGGACAAAACTGTGCATACCAGCTCTTCTACATTACATTCGTACTGTTCGAAAATAAGAGGCCATTTCGAGTGGAGCAAAATGGCTCGTGGGCGCGAGCAAGTTACCCTGGAAGCCGGATTCACGATATCCCTCGTTGCTTAAATCCATTTGAGGTTTATCCGTAGAACGACCGTACCCTGGCCATACGAACTCCGTTTGGGCTCCATGACCTGCCAAAACGATCGCAGCGAAAATTCGTATCCTTCTGTGACATGATATGGCCATCAACTCGTGCTTTTGATCTCCATCTCCAAAGCACCGGCATGATCTCCATCGTCACCGGCGCCACACCATGATCTCCATCATCATGATCTCCATCATCGTGTCGCCATCGGGGTTGTCGCGCGCCCACCATGCTCTTACTACTATTGCTACCGTTTAGCGATAAAGTAAAGCATTACAAAGCGCTTAATGATTGACACGCAGGTCATACAAAAATTAAAGACAACCCTATGGCTCCTGCCGGTTGCCGTATGCATCGACATGCAAGTCGATATTAACTATTACAACATGATCATCTCATACATCAAATATATCTCATCATGTCATTGGCCATATCATATCACATACATACCCTGCAAAAACAAGTTAGACGTCCTCTAATTTGTTGTTGCATGTTTTACGTGGCTGCTATGGGTATCTAGCAAGAACGCTTCTTACCTACGCAAAGCCACAACGGTGATATTCAAGTTGCTATTTAACCTTCTACAAGGACCGCCTTGTTCTATTCCGATTCAACTAAGATAGGAGAGACAGACACCCGCCAGCCATCTTATGCAACGAAAGTCACATGTCTGTCGATGGAACCGGTCTCATGTACGTGGACATGTAAAGTTGGTCCGGGCCGCTTCATCCCATAATACCGCTGAATCAAGAAAGACTAAGGAGGGCAGCAATTTAAACATCAACGCCCACAAACCCTTTTGTGTTCTACTCGAGAAAGCATCTACGCAAGATCCTAGCTCTGATACCACTGTTGGGGAACGTTGCATGGAAAACAAAAAATTTTCTCTACGTTCACCAAGATCAATCTAGTAGATGCAACTACGAGGGGAGAGTAGGATCCACATACCCTTGTAGATCGCTAAGCGGAAGCGTTAAGAACGCGGTTGATGGAGTCGTACTCGCCGCGATTCAGATCGCTGAAGATCCAAGCACCGAAGCAACGGTGCCTCCGCGTTCTTCACACGTACGGCTCGGGGACGTCTCCTCCTTCTTGATCCAGCAAGGGGTGGAGGAGAGGTTGATGGAGAACCGGCAGCACGACGGCGTGGTGGTGATGGTGTAGAAGAATTCCAGCAGGGCTTCGCCTAAGCACCGCGGGAGAAGAAGATGTTATGGGAGAGGGAGGGCAGCACCGAGGCACGAACTTGTGTTGGCTGCCCTCCCTCTACCTCTCTATATATAGGGGGAAGGAGGAGAGGGGGGGCGCCCTAGGATTTCCCCTAGGGGGCCGGCGGCCAGGGCATGGGGGGGGCGGCGGCCAAGGCAGGCCCTAGGGTTTCCCCCCCTAGGTGCCTTGCCCCCCAAGGCTAAGGGGGTGCGGCCACCCTAGAGGGGTCCACCCCCCTTGGCGCACAAGGAGAGGGCCCAGGGGGGGCGCACAGCCCCCTGAGGGCTGTGGTGTCCCCCCTTGTGGCCCATTAGGCCCAGAACTACTTCCGGAACCCCCGAAACCCCTTTCGGTCGTCCGCCGATTTCCCGATGCTCCCCGGAACACTTCCGGACTCCGAAACCTTTCATCCTATATATCAATCTTCGTCTCCGGACCATTCCGGAGACCCTCGTCATGTCCGGGATCTCATCCGGGACTCCGAACAACCTTCGGTAACCATACACTTTTCTCACTAACAACCCCAGCGTCACCGAACGTTAAGTGTGTAGACCCTGCGGGTTCGGAAACCATGTAGACATGACCGAGACACTCCCAGGTCAATAACCAATAGCGGGATCTGGATACCCATATTGGTTCCCACATGTTTCTCGATGATCTCATCGGATGAACCACGATGTCAAGGATTCAGGCAATCCCGTATACAGTTCCCTTTGTCTCGTCGGTATGTTACTTGCCCGAGATTCGATCGTCGGTATCTCTATACCTAGTTCAATCTCGTTACCGGCAAGTCTCTTTACTCGTTACCGTAATACATAATCCCGTGACCAACTACTTAGTCACTTTGAGCTCATTGAGATGACGTATTACCGAGTTGGCCCGGAGATACCTCTCCGTCACACGGAGTGACAAATCCCAGTCTCGATCCATGTCAACTCAACAGACACCCTCGGAGATACCTGTAGAGTACCTTTATAGTCACCCAGTTACGTTGCGACGTTTGGCACACACAAAGCACTCCTACGGTGTCAGTGAGTTACATGATCTCATGGTCATAGGAACTTATACTTGACATGCAGAAAACTATAGCGATAACTGACACGATCAAAAGCTATGTTAACGTTTGGGTCTCGTCCATCACATCATTCTCCTAATGATGTGATCCCGTTATCAAATGACAACTCATGTCTATGACCTGGAAACCGCGGTCATCTTTGATCAACGAGCTAGTCCTGTAGAGGCTCACTAGGGACACAAAGTCTGTCTATTCATCCACACGTGTATTTGAGTTTCCAATCAATACAGTTATAGCATGGATAATAAACGATTATCATGAACAAGGAAATATAATAATAACTCTTTTATTATTGCCTCTAGGGCATATTTCCAACATGAGCGACATCACATAAAGGGCTTATGTCAAAAGTAAATAACATGAATGCCACAGTCGGACGTCTGGGCGACATCGCATAAAGGGCTTACATCAAACAAGGAAAAAAAAAATTTGAGTAGTTCCTGGAGGTAGCACCGTCCTAAGGAATACTCGGCACACAAAAGTAAACGGGTTAGTCCATTCACAGAGGTAACGATCAACCGGGTTTACCCTTGTCAGAAATATTAATCCTACAGAGACTGACACTGAGACTGACACGGATCTGCTAACCAACGTCCTTGTCCAAGGACTTGATTATGCGAATGGTTTTGACTCTGCAGAGTTTGTACCTTACCACAGCCAACGGATTTCAGTAGTCACCAAGGACTAGTTCCGTCCACGGTATTTTAGAAGAAAACACATCTAACCGGTACACACCCATTCCACATTCCGCTGCCAGGAATCACCCTAGGCAACGTTCACGAAGACTCTTGAGGCGGGGAGGCCACTCCTCGAATAGCATGGGATCAAATTTATACCGCGCGCTCTAAGGGGTGCCCCCCTCTCGGTCCCAACCGGAAACACCCATGCCCCCTGACCGGATGACGGCTTTAATCCAGGGCCATGGAACCTTCATCACGGCCTCTCTATTTGGTGTGTACCAGGAAGAGGTTTGCAACATACTAAACCGTATTCTTTGCAGAAAACATGTGGTAGCACAACAAGGAAAAAAAAATGGACGGGATCGAGACGTGGCCCACGTCAACACCGTGGATAAAAGTTGATGTAGAACTGGCATGCTCCAACAATACCAGTTTACATCTTATCATGCCACCACATGATCAGGCTGTTCTTCATCAACTGATCTCATCAAGTTTTGTAGCTCACTTGCAACTTACCGTGCATGGAATATAACATCCACCAAATGTTTATATAAACATGCCTTAAGAAAACCACACTAGCAAACATGAAAGACACTCATCATATCAAGGGTTCAAACATGCTTGCCTGGTTCGGAGTAGTCGGAGTCTAGTTCGGCGAAGTTTGCGGCTCCGTCACCTCCGTCGGTATCTACGGTATAAAGAGAAACCGAATACTACGTAAATACGGGCATGCGCAAAAAGTGTTCCAAATATTTTTCAAATAAATATGATAAAAAACTAGGCAGAAATATAAAGATGACAGAAAAAGAATCAACTAAAAATCCCTTTTAGTTTAAAAGTTATAAAGAAAACAGACCCAGGGACTAGTCTGTAATGAAACAGAAACTATCCAGGGGTTAGTTTGAATAAACAGAAAACGTTTCGGATGAAAATACGCCGAACCAAAAGGAAAGCGCACTTTGCCCGAAGGCGTTTTCAGAAAACGGTTCGAATAAAAAGAGAAAGCTGACAGGGGGGGCCCGCATGTCAGGTTTAAAAGAGGGGAACAGAGTCGCCGGCGCCAGAGGCCTGCGGTGATCGCCGGCGACGAACTACTGCGAGGCAGAGGGAGGGGGAGGTACCGGCGTGTTCAGGAGGCTCTTCCGCGTCGGTGGGTGGTGGAAGTGACCGAAGGGAGGGACCACAACGACGGCGACTTCCTCGACGGCGGACGGCGGCGTCGGGCGATGGTGGATCTCACCGGACGGGGTCTCTGACTGCAAATAGATGCTTGGGTTAGACTAGGTGGTGGACTAGGAGGCTGCTGACCGAGTTTGAGGAGCTGGGGTGCTCTCACCAGAGCGGAACTTGCCGGAGCCCGAAGCGGATCAGGGCGGCCGGAGTCGGGGAAGAAGGCCCTCCCGAGGCCCCTTGAGTGGTTTTGGCGAGGTTGTGGTGAGGTGTGGTGGGCGCGGTGGCTTCACAACGCCTCTGGAGCCCTATTTATAGGCGGGCGAGGGAGGTGCCGCGGACGGAGTATCTCCGGCGAGGGATTACGGCGAGGCAGGGGTCGGACAGGTAGTTTAGGTGGCTGAGCATCTTCAGTGTGGTCTACTGGCTCCATTCCGCGTCTAAGCCCGTCCGCATATGGCTTGCTCCGCTGTTTCAACGGAACGCCGCTCACGGGCTCGCCGGCGGCAGAGAGCGCGTTCTGCGCTACTCAGGCCACGGCGACGGTTCTGCAGCGCGCTTGGAGAGAGAAGAGGGACACGCGGAGGCCACCGGTGGCTTGGGCGGTGCGGAGCGGCGCCGTGTTGCAGGGTTCATCTCTGTTGGCCGCCACGGGCGGTACTGTCGCCGCTGGACTCGCCGGAGACGACGGGACAGCTCAGCACCGACGCCCACGTCCAGCCAACCAACCATGCGGCGCACGGATAAGGAGAGGGAGCAGTGCACAAGTGGCCAAGCGAGTCACTGGCGAGATGGGCGACGGCGACTGAAGAAAACGACACTGAAGACTGAAGTTTGACACTGAACTCTGAACTTAACAGAAACAGTGCAAGCAAAATGTTTGATGAAATGCTTAATGCATGTGGAGAATTTTCCTTGAGCTGGGACTTGGTGAGGGGGTCTCTTGATGCATCTGGGGGCTGTATGAATTTCCTCAGAATTTTTGGAAAGAAGAAAGGATGAATTTCACCAAAAATAGCAACTCTGCTCCAAACTTGCAGCAAGCATATTTTGAAAATTTTGAACTGATGACCAGTAGGTCTTGATGGATATGAGTTGAGGGTACTAAGGACTGGCCCTAGGAATTTATTTGGAGCAAAGATTCAAAAGGAAACTAGTAGTTCCTTTGTAAACCACTAGGGCTCAAATAAATGACAGAAAAAAATATTTTGTGGTGTAAATAAATAGAAATAAAATCTAGAGGAAGTTGAAACTTGCTGGAAATGATGCTTAACTTGACCCAAGATAGGAAAGAAGGTTTTGGAAGGAAGTTATCCACATAGGTCATGGCAAGAGAGTATTTTTGAATAGGTAGTAATAAATCCAAGGATTTAAAGAAGAATCTTTTTAACAAAAGGAATAGTAAAATGATCCAAAAGCACTTGTGTTGAACCAACACAAGTTGAAAGACCCTCAAAACCAGAGTTAAGATTGAGAAGGACTCATAAAAGGTTTTGCCATAACCAAAATTTGAGAAGGAAAGTACCTCTAAAGAAAATTTTAAATAACCTCCTTTAAATCAAATAAAGCATTTGGTAAAAACCAAACCAAAAATTTTGGGGTGTTACAACACCCACCCCCTTAGGAAAAATCTCGTCCCCGAGATTTCAGCTGATCCTCAAATAGGTGTGGGTACTCTGTTCGGAGAAAATCCTCTCTCTCCCAAGTTGCTTCATCTTCGGTGTGGTTGCTCCACTGAACCTTGAAGAATTTAATTGTCTTCTGACGGGTCCTCCTTTCAGACTCCTCCAATATTTTTACTGGACGTTCCCTGTAGGTGAGGTCCGGTTGTACGTCAATGTTCTCATGAGATACACGCTTTTCTGGGTTGCTTACACACTTCCTCAATTGTGATATGTGGAACACGTCATGGACGTCAGATAGTTCTTTGGGTAGGTCTAGTTGGTAGGCCACTGTGCCTCTTCGTGCAGTCACCCGGAAAGGTCCAATAAAACGTGGTGCTAGCTTTCCTTTAATCTTGAATCGTTGCAGGCCCCGCATAGGGGATACTCTTAGATACACATATTCACCGGGTTCAAAACTGACTTCACGATGTTTTTGGTCATAATAACTCTTTTGTCGGCTCTGGGCTGTCTTGAGTTGGTCCCTGATTAATTTAACCTTCTCCTCAGCTTCTTTGAGCATGTCTGGGCCGAAGATACGGCTGTCTCCTGTTTCTGACCAATTTAATGGGGTACGGCATCTTCGCCCATATAACGCTTCAAAAGGTGCCATCTGTAGACTGGATTGGTAACTGTTGTTGTATGCGAACTCGGCATAAGGTAAACTTTCTTCCCAACTGGTTCCATAAGTGAGAACACATGCTCTCAGCATGTCCTCTAGTATTTGGTTTATACGCTCAGTCTGTCCTCCAGTCTGTGGGTGATATGCCGTGCTGAATACTAGTTGAGTTCCCAGAGCTTGTTGCAAATGATCCCAAAATTTAGAGACGAATTGAGTGCCTCTGTCGGATATTATGGTCTTTGGGACTCCATGCAGACAAACAATACGGGAAAGATAAAGCTTGGCAAGCTTCTGAGTGGTGTAGGTTGTCTTTACCGGAATAAAATGTGCCACTTTGGTCAACCTATCTGTGATGACCCATATGGCATCATTTCCGTGTCGTGACCGTGGTAGTCCGACAATAAAATCCATTCCAATCTCGTCCCATTTCCATTCAGGTATCTTGTTTGGCTGTAATAGTCCTGCTGGTTTTTGGTGCTCGGCTTTAATGCGCTGACATGAATCACAACAGGCAATGAATGTGGCTATATCCCTCTTCATACCGTGCCACCAAAATCTTTCCTGAATGTCCTTGTACATTTTTGTTCCTCCAGGGTGGATGGAATATGGAGCGGTATGGCCTTCGGTCAAAATTTGTTGTTTGAGGTCTTCTATATTTGGCACGCAAAGCCTGTCTCCGTACCATAATATCCCCTCATTGTCTATGACGAATTCTGAGGCTTTGCCCAGACTTACTTTTCTTTTTATGCCTTCGATGCTGGGGTGTCCATGCTGGGCTTTCTTAATTTGTTCCATTAGGGTGGGGTGTATTTCTAAATTTGATATAGAGCCTTCAGTGACCAACACCATGTTGAGTTTGGCAAACTCTCTTTGAAATTCTGGTCTCAAGTTTTGTGAACTGTCGTTGCTGGAGCTTGGATTACGGCTGAGAGCATCTGCCACTACATTTGCCTTTCCTGGATGGTAGTGAATGCCAACATCATAGTCTTTTACTAGTTCCAACCAGCGTCGTTGTCGCAAATTGAGTTCTGGTTGTGTGAAAATATATTGGAGGCTTTTATGGTCTGTATATATTTCACAACGATTTCCAAGCAAAAAGTGCCTCCATTCTTTGAGTGCATGTATAACTGCTGCTAATTCCAAGTCATGAGTGGGATAGTTCTCTTCATGCTTTCGCAGTTGCCTGGAAGCATATGCGACTACTTTGCCTTCTTGCATTAATACGCATCCGAGGCCTTTCCGGGACGCGTCGCAATATACTTCAAAATTTTTGTGTATGTCTGGTACGACCAATACTGGTGCTGTGGTTAATCTCTTTTTGAGTTCTTGGAAACTTTTCTCGCAGTCCTCAGTCCACACAAATTTCTTATCCTTCTTGAGTAGCTGTGTCATAGGCTTTGCTATGGTGGAGAATCCTTCAATAAATCTTCTGTAATATCCAGCCATTCCCAGAAAGCTTCGTACGTCGGTTACGTTGGCTGGTGGTTTCCAGTCGAGTACATCCTTGACCTTTTCTGGGTCTACGGCAACACCTTCTTGGGTTAATACGTGGCCCAGAAAACCAACCTGTTTTAGCCAAAATTCACACTTACTGAATTTGGCGTACAATTGATGCTTCCTTAATTCTCCCAGCACAATTCTGAGATGTTCAGCATGTTCTTCTGGTGTTTTAGAATATACCAAAATATCATCAATGAACACCACAACAAATTTGTCCATAAATTTCATGAACACTTTGTTCATGAGGTGAACAAAGTATGCGGGGGCGTTTGTCAGTCCGAACGGCATTACTGTAAATTCATATAATCCGTATCTGGAAGTGAATGCTGTTTTAGGGATATCTTCTGCCCGTACTTTTAACTGATGATATCCCGACCTTAAATCAATCTTTGAGAAGACCTTGGCTTGTGCAAGCTGGTCAAATAAATCATTGATCCGTGGCAGCGGATATTTGTTTTTGATGGTAACCATGTTGAGTGCTCGATAGTCTATACATAATCTCAGTGTCCCATCCTTTTTCTTGGCAAATAATACTGGCGAACCCCAAGGTGAGGAGCTGGCCCGGATAAATCCTTTGTCCAGTAATTCCTTTATTTGCTTCTTCAATTCTACCAACTCGGAAGGTGCCATCCTATAAGGTTTCTTGTAAATGGGAGTGGTTCCAGGTGCTAGTTCAATAGTGAATTCTATTTCCCGATCTGGTGGCATGCCTGGTAGCTCTTCAGGAAATACATCAGGAAACTCACATACCACTGGAACTTCCTTTAAATCTGAAATATCCACCTTGTTCAATCTTGGTCGTAATGATACTGGTCTTACTTGGGCTGTAATTTTTATCGTCTTCCCTTGGTGATGAGTGAGGATCACAGTTCGATTGAAACAGTCGATAAATCCCTTGTTGGTAGTTAACCAGTCCATTCCTAGGATAACATCCAATCCCTTATTTTCCAAAACAATGAGGTTTGCTCGAAACTTTAATCCCTCGAGCTCAATAATCACACCTTGGCAATAACTCTGGGTGATTTGCTTAATCCCGGGGGACTTGATGGTCATAGAATTTTCCAAGGGGAGAATTGAAAAATTATGTTGTAAAGCAAATTTCTTTGAAATGAACGAATGAGAAGCTCCAGAATCAAACAAAACCGTGGCAGGTATTGTGTTGACAGGAAACGTACCGAGTACGATATCCGGAGCATTTTGCGCTTCTTCCTTGGTCACATGGTTCACGTGACCCTTCTTGTGATTGTTGCTGGGATTGAAGTTGTTACGCTTGGGGGCTGAATTATTTCCACCATTATTTGTCTTGGGGGTCGAGTTTCTTGGCTTTGGGCATTGCTTGGCATAGTGTCCTTCCTCTCCACAAGCGAAGCAAGTAACGCCCGGGTGATACGTAAAATCTTTATCCCTTGCATGAAAATTCTTGTTTGAACGGGGAACATTGATTGCGGATTTGTTCGCCCCATTTTTCCGAGAATCAATCTTGTTCCGGTTGTCGCGAGATTGAGAAGTCTTGTCCCGCTTGCGCTTGCGAAAATCCTCCAAGCTACGGCGTTCATTTTCCAAGGTAATAGCTTTGTCCACAAGTGTTTTGAAATCCGGAAAGGTGTGCACGACCAGTTGGCATTTAAGTGCTGGTGCCAGGCCGTCCAGAAATTTTTCCATCTTTTTATTCTCAGTCATATGTTCTTCGTTGGCGTAGCGAGATAGTTGAGTAAACTGACTGTTGTACTCAGTCACTGACATGCTTCTCTGCTTGAGGTCATCAAACTCCCTTTTTTTGATCTTCATAATACTTCTGGAAATGTGTGCTCCACGAAAATTTTCCTTAAACTCCTCCCAGGTGATGTTGTTTTCATTGGGGTGCATATGTAGAAAATTTTCCCACCACGATGCAGCTGCTCCAGTAAGGTAGTGAGGTGCATAAAGTACTTTCTCACGGTCTGAACATTGTGCGATAATTAATTTCCTCTCAATGTCTCGAAGCCAGTCATCAGCCTCAAGGGGTTTATCCGTGTGGGAGAACGTCGGGGGACGCGTCTTTTGTAGTTCAGCCAACTTGGAATGCTGCTGGTATGGTTCACGGTGATTTCTCATGTTGATAATATGGTTCATCATTTCTTGATGTTGCTGCTGGCTTTGCTCATAAAGGCGGCATACTTGAGAAAGTGCTGCTTCACTGTTTTGCTGACTTGACAGCCCCTGTGTGAAATCGTTACTTGCCTGGGTACCATTATTTTCTTCCGGAGGGCTTCGCATGGAACGAGTCCAGGGACGATGCATTTTCCACTCTGGGGTATTTTGCAGAACTCATGAGAAAAACCGAGTAGTAAAAACAATTAATATTGCGAAGGCAGAAATTTTAAAACTCCAAGATTTTTCAAGAAAACACTTGATTGCGCAAGGAGAAGGACCGCTCAGTATCTTACAAGCAAGCCATAATTATACAATACTACACTCAGGATGTGTGTACACATTCCTGACCTGTTATTTAGGCTAGTGCACTTCTCCCAGTCCCTACATGATGCGCACACAAACTACTTCTCACCAAGCCTATGTACCTATAAAACATATCATACAAGCAGGTACACCGCACGGCTGCTCGGCGCACTCAGTCGGAGATGGTAAATACTTCCTTCGGCCTGCCGAGGGTAAGCCCCAGTGCTGCTGGGGACTCAACTTCTTCCTCACTAATAGGCTCCAGGCGCGGGGTACTAGGTCGTGCGGTTGGAATGGGAGTGGTAGGCAGTGCAGCACGAACTGGGGTAGGAGCAATGACTTGGTCAAACTCCTCAGTGGTAGGTAGGCGGCGAGCGGTGGCTCGGATGGCAGGTGCATAGGATGATGAGGACGAGATGTATGACAGTGGTGGTGCTGTATGGAGCAGCTCCCTCCTGTTGGCAACACAGCCCTGAACTGAATCCATACGGGCAGCCACCAAGTCGTCCACGAGGTTATCAAAAGCTGCCTCAAGAGCCTTGAGATACTCAACAAGCATCTCAACAGCATCATCTCGTTCTCCCCTAGTGCAAGCGAATGCATAGTGACAAGTGTACGGCACGTGGCAGGGGAGGTAGCGGTAGCGACGAGCCTTCATCGAAGGAAGAGCATCCCGGAGACGTGCTATTGCCTCACGGGCCGCCATCTGCATGGCATGCTTCTCTGTAGGCATGGCCCTCCCAACAAATCGGAAGCGGCGTAATTCAGAACGCCCTCCCTTGAATTGCACCGCAGCTTGGTGCATAGACACGCTGTCGCTGATCTTGTGCTCGTAGAGTGTGAACTCTGGACGAGTCGATGGCCCGATCGCGATCTTGACGATGGAGGCGAGGAGTTTGATAAACCCCTCAGGCACGTTGGCGAACACCTGTGATTCGCAGTCGCGGCCGGCCATCTACAAAAGTAGACAAAAATTCCAGATAGTCAAATCATAAATTTATGATGACTAACAGAAAAATTGCTACAATTGCAATATGCTAAAACAGCACCTATTACGCTAATAACCGATTAGCGAGCGCACCTAGTGGCTTCCTACAGTCAGCCTGGCTCTGATACCAAGGTTGTCAGGACCGGTTTTCCAATAAAACCTTTATTGAAAAATTGCCCCTTTCATCAAGCTAGTATAGAGAAATCCTCCATACTGGCAGACAAATCCTTGATACAGAAATCCAGAAGTGCTGAATATAATACAGGGTTGAGCTGAGGCTGCTCAACAATTTATTACAAGCACGCCAATATTATACATAGAGGCGGATATGACACAACTGGATATGGTGGCATAACTACTAACTCGTGGATATGGTGGTAGTGGATATGTCACAGCGGTGTGGGTGGCGTGACTCCAGTATCTTACACTCATCAAGCGCCGGAGTGAGGCTTGATGATTTTATTATGGTGGCGGAAGCGTATATAATACAAGTGACCAACTCCAGGATCGCAAGGGACTGACTGGGACTCCTCTAGGCGTCGGACTCGCTATCGAATTCTTCATCCATAAGATCGCCTTCGTCAACATCTGGCCAAATCAACAAGCCAGGTGAGTACTTTGAATGTACTCGCAAGACAGTTTGGACACAAGATATAACAATTGCAAACATGATGCACAAGAGCAATAATGCACACGTAAGTAATTCAATTAGTGTTGCAAGATAAATAAATAGCGGAAGACCAATCGGGTGTCTGGAGCGACGCCTCGAAAGGTAAAATAGAATAAACGTGCCACAGTCGGGCGTCAGGGCGACACCGCAAAAAGGGCTTATATCAAGGTAAATAACATGAATGCCACAGTCGGACGTCTGAGCGACATCACATAAAGGGCTTATATCAAAAGTAAATAACATGAATGCCACAGTCGGACGTCTGAGCGACATCACGTAAAGGGCTTATATCAAAAGTAAATAACGTGAATGCCACAGTCGGACGTCTGAGCGACATCACGTAAAGGGCTTATATCAAAAGTAAATAACATGAATGCCACAGTCGGACGTCTGGGCGACATCGCATAAAGGGCTTATATCAAACAAGGAAAAAAAAATTTGAGTAGTTCCTGGAGGTAGCACCGTCCTAAGGAATACTCGGCACACAAAAGTAAATGGGTTAGTCCATTCACAGAGGTAACGATCAACCGAGTTTACCCTTGTCAGAAATATTAATCCTACAGAGACTGACACTGAGACTGACACGGATCTGCTAACCAACGTCCTTGTCCAAGGACTTGATTATGCGAATGGTTTTGACTCTGCAGAGTTTGTACCTTACCACAGCCAACGGATTTCAGTAGTCACCAAGGACTAGTTCCGTCCACGGTATTTTAGAAGAAAACACATCTAACCGGTACACACCCATTCCACATTCCGCTGCCAGGAATCACCCTAGGCAACGTTCACGAAGACTCTTGAGGCGGGGAGGCCACTCCTCGAATAGCATGGGATCAAATTTATACCGCGCGCTCTAAGGGGTGCCCCCCTCTCGGTCCCAACCGGAAACACCCATGCCCCCTGACCGGATGACGGCTTTAATCCAGGGCCATGGAACCTTCATCACGGCCTCTCTATTTGGTGTGTACCAGGAAGAGGTTTGCAACATACTAAACCGTATTCTTTGCAGAAAACATGTGGTAGCACAACAAGGAAAAAAAATGGACGGGATCGAGACGTGGCCCACGTCAACACCGTGGATAAAAGTTGATGTAGAACTGGCATGCTCCAACAATACCAGTTTACATCTTATCATGCCACCACATGATCAGGCTGTTCTTCATCAACTGATCTCATCAAGTTTTGTAGCTCACTTGCAACTTACCGTGCATGGAATATAACATCCACCAAGTGCTTATATAAACATGCCTTAAGAAAACCACACTAGCAAACATGAAAGACACTCATCATATCAAGGGTTCAAACATGCTTGCCTGGTTCGGAGTAGTCGGAGTCTAGTTCGGCGAAGTTTGCGGCTCCGTCACCTCCGTCGGTATCTACGGTATAAAAAGAAACCGAATACTACGTAAATACGGGCATGCGCAAAAAGTGTTCCAAATATTTTTCAAATAAATATGATAAAAAACTAGGCAGAAATATAAAGATGACAGAAAAAGAATCAACTAAAAATCCCTTTTAGTTTAAAAGTTATAAAGAAAACAGACCCAGGGACTAGTCTGTAATGAAACAGAAACTATCCAGGGGTTAGTTTGAATAAACAGAAAACGTTTCGGATGAAAATACGCCGTACCAAAAGGAAAGCGCACTTTGCCCGAAGGCGTTTTCAGAAAACGGTTCGAATAAAAAGAGAAAGCTGACAGGGGGGGCCCGCATGTCAGGTTTAAAAGAGGGGAACAGAGTCGCCGGCGCCAGAGGCCTGCGGTGATCGCCGGCGACGAACTACTGCGAGGCAGAGGGAGGGGGAGGTACCGGCGTGTTCAGGAGGCTCTTCCGCGTCGGTGGGTGGTGGAAGTGACCGAAGGGAGGGACCACAACGACGGCGACTTCCTCGACGGCGGACGGCGGCGTCGGGCGATGGTGGATCTCACCGGACGGGGTCTCTGACTGCAAATAGATGCTTGGGTTAGACTAGGTGGTGGACTAGGAGGCTGCTGACCGAGTTTGAGGAGCTGGGGTGCTCTCACCAGAGCGGAACTTGCCGGAGCCCGAAGCGGATCGGGGCGGCCGGAGTCGGGGAAGAAGGCCCTCCCGAGGCCCCTTGAGTGGTTTTGGCGAGGTTGTGGTGAGGTGTGGTGGGCGCGGTGGCTTCACAACGCCTCTGGAGCCCTATTTATAGGCAGGCGAGGGAGGTGCCGCGGACGGAGTATCTCCGGCGAGGGATTACGGCGAGGCAGGGGTCGGACAGGTAGTTTAGGTGGCTGAGCATCTTCAGTGTGGTCTACTGGCTCCATTCCGCGTCTAAGCCCGTCCGCATATGGCTTGCTCCGCTGTTTCAACGGAACGCCGCTCACGGGCTCGCCGGCGGCAGAGAGCGCGTTCTGCGCTACTCAGGCCACGGCGACGGTTCTGCAGCGCGCTTGGAGAGAGAAGAGGGACACGCGGAGGCCACCGGTGGCTTGGGCGGTGCGGAGCGGCGCCGTGTTGCAGGGTTCATCTCTGTTGGCCGCCACGGGCGGTACTGTCGCCGCTGGACTCGCCGGAGACGACGGGACAGCTCAGCACCGACGCCCACGTCCAGCCAACCAACCATGCGGCGCACGGATAAGGAGAGGGAGCAGTGCACAAGTGGCCAAGCGAGTCACTGGCGAGATGGGCGACGGCGACTGAAGAAAACGACACTGAAGACTGAAGTTTGACACTGAACTCTGAACTTAACAGAAACAGTGCAAGCAAAATGTTTGATGAAATGCTTAATGCATGTGGAGAATTTTCCTTGAGCTGGGACTTGGTGAGGGGGTCTCTTGATGCATCTGGGGGCTGTATGAATTTCCTCAGAATTTTTGGAAAGAAGAAAGGATGAATTTCACCAAAAATAGCAACTCTGCTCCAAACTTGCAGCAAGCATATTTCGAAAATTTTGAACTGATGACCAGTAGGTCTTGATGGATATGAGTTGAGGGTACTAAGGACTGGCCCTAGGAATTTATTTGGAGCAAAGATTCAAAAGGAAACTAGTAGTTCCTTTGTAAACCACTAGGGCTCAAATAAATGACAAAAAAAATATTTTGTGGTGTAAATAAATAGAAATAAAATCTAGAGGAAGTTGAAACTTGCTGGAAATGATGCTTAACTTGACCCAAGATAGGAAAGAAGGTTTTGGAAGGAAGTTATCCACATAGGTCATGGCAAGAGAGTATTTTTGAATAGGTAGTAATAAATCCAAGGATTTAAAGAAGAATCTTTTTAACAAAAGGAATAGTAAAATGATCCAAAAGCACTTGTGTTGAACCAACACAAGTTGAAAGACCCTCAAAACCAGAGTTAAGATTGAGAAGGACTCATAAAAGGTTTTGCCATAACCAAAATTTGAGAAGGAAAGTACCTCTAAAGAAAATTTTAAATAACCTCCTTTAAATCAAATAAAGCATTTGGTAAAAACCAAACCAAAAATTTTGGGGTGTTACACCAGCCCTGCTAATTATTCCTGTTAGATTTAATTTAGAGTTAATTAACTCAGTTAATTAACTGAGTCACTGACCAGTGGACCCCACTGTCAGGTTTGACTCTGGAACAGCCCCTTTGACCTGCTGACGTCATGCCTGTGTCATGCTAATGCAGTAAATCAGTTCTGGTTTTTAAATAAATCTTAAATGATTTATTTAATTCAGAATTTGGCTTAAACTTCAAAAAATCACAGAAATTCAACCGTAGCTCAGAATGAAATAAGTTATATATGAAAAATTATCAGAAAAATTCAATCTATCCATCTGTACCATTTTCATGCATGACAAATGAAGTTAAACCTACTGTTTATATGAAAACACATATATGGCATTTTATAATACTTATTAAAGAGTTGCATTTGAACCCTTGGTTCAAATGGAGTTCAACCAATTAAAATGCTAGTTGCATTAGCTCAAACAACATCATAACTTCATGCCATATCATGCATCATATTGTTGCATATGCTTGTGTTTGACTGTCGGCACCGTTCTTCTCGATAGGTCCAGCTCCGGAGACCGATCCAGAGTACCTGTCAGAGGAGCAGTGCTCTGCACGTTGTTTCACCAGGCAAGCAAACCCCTTTGTTCATTCCGATACAACCCCTCTCTCGCTCCTGCTCCCTGTTATTGCATTAGGACAACAACGACTTCAACTGCTACTTTATGCTGCGGTAGTTGAACCCATTCCTCTGCATGACCTGTCTTTCCACAGTAAATAGTTGAAACCCACTAGCATGTGTAGGAGTTGATTGAAGCCATGATGTGATCTTACCATGCCTTGCTTGCTATTGCTTAGAGTGTGTCAGGTCTAATTCATCGGGAATGAATTAGAGTGAAATGATATGTTCTGATGCTGAGGGTTAAACGTGTGAACACGATTTGGTAAAGGTAGCGGTGAGAGGCCATGTAGGAGTACATGGTGGGTTGTCTCACTGGAACCGTCCCTAAGAACTGAGTTCTGTGTATGTTGTCCAATGACTAGTTACTACCACACATTGGGTTCCGGTAACTCGACCCCTCTCGACTTATTAATCAACATGATCTCTATCCAGGAGTTGCAACTAGTTTATGGTGTTTGTAGTTAGTGTTAGTAGTCTACCAAGTGGCACTCGGCCAGTGGGCTTGGGACAGACTAGGCACCGTGGCACGGTGTACCAAGCGTTGATCCACTCGGCGAGGTGGGCTTGGGAACCCTGCGCACATCATTTGGGGCCGTGAGCGACACCCCGGCCGGATCTCCCCACGGATGGAACCCGAATAGGCGATAAACCTGGACGAGAGACTTGTGTGGTTAGTCAGGTCGTGGCCGACACCCTCGCCAGGCTTCCGCTTGAAGGTTGCCGAGATACACGAGATATACCTGGCGGTAAGTGGCGAGAGCGTGTGTGAAGAAGTACACCCCTGCAGGGTTAACATGATCTATTCGAAT
This sequence comes from Secale cereale, assembly GCA_902687465.1. NCBI lineage: Eukaryota > Viridiplantae > Streptophyta > Magnoliopsida > Poales > Poaceae > Secale > Secale cereale. The sequence goes on along the minus strand of LR738710.1, from coordinate 293,644,334 downwards.
AGCTGGGTCCGCGGTTATGGACTTCTTGGATGCTTACGTGGTACATAGACAACTTGAAGTGGATACTCTAAAATACTCAAGACAAGTGCGAGTGCTATGGATGGCATTCTCGTAGGGAGACGGGAATGAATCCATAGTGGTGTATTGTGTGGTGCTTAGTGGACTCGTGTGCGCCACCTCAAAGTTACCAGCAATCGTAGAATAGGATAGCCACTGAGTCAAAGCTGGCTTGCTGCAACTAAACCCCACTATGCCATCTTGATACAAGTGCATGTATGATAGGATCTGATGTAAGTCTTGCTGAGTACCTTTGTACTCATGTTTGCTTAATTTATGTTTTGCAGATAGGATTGATGTCTCACTAGTAGTTCCGCTTGGACTTCGACAAGTAGCTTGTACCTCAGCTACGATCTTGGACGAGTGTTGTAGATAGTCAGGCTCTTCAGCCTTTTTCATTTGTAGATATCTGTACTCAGACATGTAGTGCTTCCGCTTGTTGCTTGTATGCTCTGAATGTTGGGTCGTGAGACCCATGCTTGTAATACTTGGCTCCTCGGAGCCTAATGAATAAATACTATGTTTATTAGAGTCTTGTTGTGATGCCATGTTGTATTTGCACATATTGAGCATATTGTGTGTATGTTATTGAAATGCTTGGTATGTGTGGGATCCGACACCTAGTTGTTTACCCTTGGTAGCCTATCTTACAGGGAAATGTCTACTAGTGCTTCCACTGAGCCTTGGTAGCTTGCTACTGCTCCGGATCACTTAGGCTGACCGGCATATGTCCTTCTTCGTTCCTGTGTCTGTCCCTTAGGGGAAATGTCACGCATTGTTCCTTTAAGTCCTTGTAGCTTGCTACGACTTGGGTTCATACGTTGATGACCGACACGTTCGTTGCTGGGTCATGAATGCATGTCTCTGTAATTTAGTGCCACTTTTGGTTTATAACTGGTCATGTCGGCCCGGGTTCTCTGTCATATGGATGCTAGCGACACTATCATATACGTGAGCCAAAATGCGCAAACGGTCCCGAGCCAGGTAAGGTGGCACCCGTGGGGATACCGTGCGTGAGGCCACAAAGTGATATGGTGTGTTACATGCTAGATCGGTGTGACTTAGGATCGGGGTCCCGACACCAATAAAACGAACTGATTGTGCATGTATTTCCTTAGGCAATGTTTGTTGACTTGATCTTGGAGGAGTACAGTAAACAAATACAGGTGCATAGCGAAGGTACTGTAAGATAGAATCTTAGCAGGCAAAAAGAAAGATGCGAAATATCTTTGTTCTTGTTTGTAAACATGTGCTAAATAGGCATCTTCTAAATATAAGAGACACTTGCATGAAAGAATAGGGAATAGACGCAAGACGCATAGATAAGTTAAATTTATTTAACATATATAGCAAAATGTATTCGATATTTATACACGACCAGAGGGAAGTTTGTAAAGGCAACAAGTTCATAAGTTGAAGCTAAAAACATAGGGCTTCACATCTTATTTACGTGATTCAGTAGACTAAACATAATAACCAGATTGGCTACTACCAAAGCCAGAAAGAAGCAAGCTCTCATGGTGAAGCCATACTATATAGAGCTTCACATGCCGATCAGATAGCTCAGTATGCTCACGGAGATCGCACATAGTGAGAGTAGTTGTCGTCCATGTCTGGATGATAATCTCATTAGAACCTCCACCAGAAAAACCACCATATACTGAATTAGACATGTCATCATATAGGTAGATGCCTTTCTTTTGCACTGAGAGACACCATGGTAGTAACATTCTGAAATGCAACTATAGTGTAATGAGTCTTTAGGAGATTTTCTAGTTAAGGTGTCCATATTCAGCCTAAGGAAACTATTTGTAGTAACAAAGATGAGTCTTGTAGCTACATATTGATTTTTTAACAGTTTTTTGTATCAAGAAAATAATGAAGTTGATGTTTAGCTTTATTATTTTTTTAAATGATGATATGTTTGTGTCAACGTCAGATATATATTGAGCTGAATTGTTACATTTTGAATATGTGAATCGGATATTGTATTTTTTAACTGAATAGTGTTTGGACGCACAAACATCTATATAGGAAATTGAATCACAACTAAAATATAGAGAAGCGGACATAGAAATATATTTTATTTCCTCTGAAGCTAGCACCTGAATAATATCTCAAGTTTCAACCTCAACACATGGAACCTAATCAAGTTCAGGAAAGTAACATGTAATACATAATTCACTATATGTCTTCTTTTCAATAAAAATTAGCCGAAGCCATCCAAATTGCAAACGAACATTGAAAGACAACCACAATCAGAATAGGTGTGTGTCAAATGGAACCACAATCAAAAAGCATGAAGGCCTATGAAAGATAGTGGGAAATGCAGACTAACCACCCTTGTAATGAGCACAGAGCCTATTCAACAAGAACCTGCCCCTTTTACGGTTTTTGGCAGTTTCAGCAAAACTAAGCAATAGAAAGAACCCGACATGAAAAAACACACACGCTAAGTGAATAAGGCCTGTCTAGCAAGGCACGTGGAAAGAAATGAACAACATAAACAGACTTAAGGAATATATGCTTCCTCTTTCGAACAACGGGAGCAAGAGATCTCAGACGTATAAAAGGCAAAACATGAACATCACGAGCAGCACATCGCAGAGGAACAAAATGATGTGCAACAGGAGTATGTCCCGAAGGAACTACTCGTCGTGTAGGAACAGAACCTCACGGAGGCATGCCGTAAGAAAAGTTAAAAGGATGGAAACATATACACCATGTTGTTGCAAGAAACGAGTAAACAAGCATCAATGAGTTTCGAAAGTGTTATAATGAAGGTCGAGAAAGAATAGGTAAAGCGTCATAGAAAGAAACATCATACAAAACACCTAAGATAGACAAATTTGGTAAATCTATGAGCACTGGCTCAATCAACCACGACACCTACGATGGCCATAGGTAAGCGAGCACTAAAAAAATATAAAACCAAATATGCTAAAGACACAGAGATTATTCGAACTAAAATCATGAAGCAAGTAAATAAACCTGGGTTGTACGTGACCATTAAACTTGGATAAGGCAATAAGAGCACCTCTCACAACTAAACAGAAGACACTGAGTACGTGACCACTAAGCTTGGATAAGGCAATAAGAGCACCTCTCACAACTAAATAGAAGACACTGATGCTAAAAGGCTTGGGTACAACACTGCTAGGTCAGGAGGCGGGTGTAGCTCGTAGAGGCCCAAATTTTTTATCTGCGGCATTAGCAGGACATCGCCCCCAGGAATTGCAATTTCTACACTAGAAAGGACAAGCCCATCTCCATCTACCTCATAGTAGCTAGGAGGAGGCAAATCATGGTGTGCTGCCATTGTTTCTAGAATCATTCTCACGAAGGTCTGGACAGATTCAAACTAAAATAAAAGGTCAATTTTAGGACAAAGTTATATTGGGGTCAAACATGTAAAGAAGAGAATTCTGCTAGGCAAAGTTCACTTGAGTATTTTTTTTTTGAATTCCCCTCCTCTGCTACCCAAGTTCAAAATAATAAGATAACATGCATACATACATAGTTCGATGGGTAAATATGACTTGTAAAAGAAATAAGTAATAAGCGTACGTCGCATACTTGGTATGTGAAGAAGATTTTAAAAAAGAGCATACCAGAGCAGCTCTAGCAAGGGTGTGTCAGTGCTTCCAACTTACTGAATTTGGAGTGTGTGGATCCATATTGCAAGGACGAACCTGGGGAAACGAAAGCTACAAAAAATGTTTATACTATGATACTTAGCAGTGGATAGCAGGTAAAGTAGCAGCATTAAGCAATAAAATTTATTTATACAAAAATAATTAGCATTGTATAGCAGGTAAAGTAGCAGCATTTGCAAAAAAACTGTATGTGAAGAGCATGCTAAGAACAAAGTGGTAAAAGTTCTTTTACCATCATATTGTATTTGGGTGTTTCGAGTGATCAAAGCCATGTAGTGCTTCGTCAACTGAGGCTATGCTACAACCACAAAACAGAATTTGCTACATCGTATCTACATCTGAGACCCTCCTCTTTAGATGGTGCAAGCCTGCTGTCTAGCAAACCTGGAGGTGGTCCATTACATGTCCCATGGTGTGATAATTAGCATTCACATAATTATATAGCTAAGCCAAGACAACAAATCAAAGGAGAATGACAGGGAAAGATACATAATAGGAACTAATGGACGAAAGCATGAGAATTTCCACAATCTCCTATGAATTCATGGTCCAGCCTACCCAATCTCAACCAACGCCAAAAGTTGATCATCCCATGAATGCATTAAGTAAGTTTGAACCAACTCTAGCAAGATATCCCTGCAGAAATTGGACAAATTAAGCTATTAATACTTTGCATTGACAAAAAATTGAAATAAGACGTGAAACTCAAACACGAAAGAGGAAAGGGGAATCACAATTCCACGACGGGAATATAACGTAGACTTGCTACTAAAACTATAATTTGATTACTTTAATAGGGAGACAAATGCAATGAGAAGACATAAGCAGCAATATAGATTTGGGGTCAATGTTCAGTCCCAATCTCTCCATTTCATGAAACAAATTTGGAAGCAAGCATGAGAACTTTCACAATCTCCTAGGAATTCATGGTCTGGCCTACCCAATCTCAACCAGCGCGAAAACTTGGTGATCCCATAAATGCATTAAGTAAGTTTGAACCGACTGTAGAGAGATATCCCTGCAGAAACTGGACAGATAAAACCTATGTTTGGCAGCACATTTTTTGAAGAACCATAGTATTTTATAACTACAACATTCTAATGCGTGGGCAAGAAATACCATGGTTTTTAAAAACAATAGTTTTTCTCAGTTTTGTCAAAACCACCGCAGTGTTTGGCTGGTGTTGTTTTGCTATAGTATTCAATAATAATTATGCATGCATGACAGCTGGACCTAAGTCAACTACAAGGGCAGATCAATTAGCATGCGCTAACTCAGCTACATCTAAAGGGCTACACAACCAAATCAACGAGCATGCGCTAATGGCTTCTAGCTGCATGCAGCCTTGTTATGCGGGTGGTCAGCCTCCTCGTACTAATATCAGTATGCTCCAATGACCGATTGATCTACTCCACAATCTAGCTTTGTTCGAGACATGTGGTACAACCGAAAATTAATTGGTAACTAGTGAACCCTAGAAGTATGCAAGATCACCCGAAAGTAACTGGTGCCGTCGCCCCAACCAATGGCATTCATCAATGCTGTCCCCTGCGGCAGTGGTGCAACAAATTGGTGAGCTTTCCAGCAGTTAGGTCCATTTGATCGTAACATAAACATAAGAACATGTGATGACAGCCAAATTCAAGTAACGAACTAAATGGATAATCACCTAAGCTAAAAATCATAATAAATAGATAGAGATGGAGGCAACGATTGGATCTTCTTATCTGTACGTAGATGGTGATGTCTATAGGCCGAGCCCTCCCCTGAAGTGGTCGGGGCCTGTTTTTTAGATACTACGGAAAAAACAAAGGTACAAGAGATACTGCAATATGTTAAACTACGGTCCTTTTTCAGTCCAAACATCTAAAAGTATTTAATACCAAAGTTTTTTCAGAAACCATAATATTCCTAAAAAAATTCAAATACTTTGCTCGCAAACGTACCCTAAACTTTCCACTTACTTAAACAGAAAGCTATGCATGACTTGGTACACAGTACACACTTAAAATTGCAAAGTTTGACTAATTTCATACAGGAAATGGCTTGCCACCATGCTCTAGCAGCTTGTTCAATAGTCCAATTTATTAAAATAAATCTCTTGAAAATAATACCAACAAATATTTGCTAGTTATAAGCATTACGTCATATGTGATCTTGCAAGAGCGGTATGAATAAAAGAAGGGGCAGTATGCTCAAAATTATCACAAATAATCATTTATGTTTGAACAAAGCATCACATTTTTTGTGCATTAATATATTAAAATACCGCTGTACATATTTATACTGACCAGAAGGTGGATCTGACATAGTGAGGGTGGATATGCCTGTGGCCATCATAGTGCAATATGACCAGTTGACCAGATGCACTAAACTGCAAATGATTACAGGAGATAATTGTTCAGATAATATTTTCTTTTTCAACAGGAATGCTCAGTACATATTTCTTACTGCTCAACATCACCTCATAGGCAAGTATAATAGGTGATTCTCCAGCCCACCATATGCTGTCCTCTTCTCCAGGCGCCACCTCCACCTTGCCTTGAACATAGATTGGAAGAGAAGGGGCAGTGAGGAAGAGAAGAAGGTCTGAGGAAGAAGAAGGAAAGAGAAGAAATCCAACCTATCCGAGTAGGGGGCAGGCACCGGAGGCGGCCATACCCGTTGAGGAATAGCGGCGCCGCCACTGCTGCGTGTGAGATGCAAGAAGCCGGTTGCGGTTGAGGAAGAGCGGCGCCACCGCTGCTACGCGACAGATGCAGGAGCCAAGGGGTGGATGAGATGCGGGGGAAGGGTGTAGGGGCAGGGGCGACTTGGATGGAGGAGGATGCGGCGGATGGAGGAGGCGGCGGCTATGGGAGGATGGAGGAGGAGGAGGCTAGGGTTCTCCCTTTTTCTTTTGCTTTTGATGTGGTCTTGCTCACTTTTACTTTCACTGCGGTCTCGCTCCCCTTTTTTCGCTCGCTACCCGCGTCGCCCGTCGCTCTGAACTATTCATGGCGACGTGGAAGCCTTGGTTATGACTACCACCCATTTTAACTTTTATATGTTCAATGTCATTCACATAGGCATCAACATTGCATCTAATTAAATTGTGGAGGCAATTATGAACACAAGCTGTTAAGTCGCTTCGACACTCTTGAGCCCAAAAGGCAGAGATACATAGCCGAAGGCTCAAAAAGGAGTGATAAAAGTTGTATTCTCCTGGTCCTTAACTGCCATCTTGATCTGATCATAACCGGAGTAAGCATCCAAAAAACTCAAACGATCACAACCCGCCATAGCATCAATGATTTGATCAATACGAGGGAGAGCAAAAGGATAAGCCAGACAAGCCTTATAAGATCTGTGTAATCCACACACATATGCCAAGTGTCTTTTTTCTTAAGCACCAGCACTGGGTTAGCCAACCATTCAGGGTGAAAGACTTCAACAATGAACCCAACCGCCAAGAGCCGGCCACTTCTTCCGCAATGGCCTTGCGCCTCTCTTCATTAAAACGATGAAGGAGTGGCCTGACCGGTTTAAACTTTGGATCAATATTGAGAGTGTGCTCAGCGAGTTCCCTCAGTACACCTGGCATGTCTAAAGGATTCCATGCAAAGATGTCCCGGTTCTCACGGATGAACTCGATGAGCGTGCTTTCCTATTTCAGATCCAGGTTAGCACTGATGGTGAACTGTTGGGATGAATTGCCAGGAACAAAATCAACCTTCTTGGTGCCATTTGACGATTTAAACTTCAGCAAAGGGTCATGCTCTGTGGTTGGCTTCTTCAAGGTGGTCATATCAGCTGGGTCAACATTATCTTTGTAGAACTTCAATTCCTCCATTCCGCAAACAGATTCAGCATAAGCAGCATCCCCTTCTTCACACTCCAGAGCTATCTTCCTATCACCGTGCAATGTGATGGTGCCCTTATGACCCGACATTTTAAGTTGCACATGAACATAACAAGGCCGAGCCATAAATTTAGCATAAGCCGGCCGCCCGAACTAAGCGTGATAAGGACTCTTGATCTTGACCACCTCAAAGGTTAATTTTTCAGCCCTGTAATCCTGGTTATCACCAAAAGCCACTTCCAATGTTATCTTACCCAGCGGATATGCCGATTTACCAGGCACCACCCCATGGAAAACAGTAGTGGACGACTCGAGATCTTTGTCGGTCAAATTCATACGGCGAAAAGTATCATAGTAAATGATATTGATACTACTGCCTTCGTCCATAAGCACCTTTGTAAACTTGTACCCTCCCACCTGAGAAGCAACCACCAAAGCCAATTGACCTGGATTGTCGACCCGGGGCGGGTGATCCTCACGGCTCCATACAATAGGCTGCTCAGACCACTGCAAGTATGAGGGACCGCCGGCTCAACCGAGTTCACCGCGCGCTTATGAATTTTCTGATCTCGCTTGCACAAACTCATGGTAAAAACATGATATTGACCACAATTCAGCTGCTTCGGATGGCTATGATAGCCGGATTGCTGCTGTTGATTCCCTTGGTTAGATATTTGATTAAAACCGCCTTGATTGACAGGACCATGAAAACCGGAGCTTGAGCCACCACCTCCAATGCCAGCCCGTGAGAGCTGAATCCTGACCCGTCGTGAGGGCCATGATGGTCCTGGTTAAAGCCAGAATTTCTATACTCCCTCATGATAAAACAATCATTCCATAGATGATTGTCCAGCTTCTCTTGAGTGCCGTGCTTTGGGCGGGGCTGATTCATCACCGCATCAAGATTGAACTTTGGCCCACCAAGTCGGGGATTTGATGCCTGCCCTTTACGACACTGATTATTATTCCGGGTATTGGTATTAGCCACAAAATCTGAACCGTCGTCAGGCTGCTTGCGCTTGCCATTATTACTGTTGGCATTCTGGAAACTAGGGTACCCAGACTTGCCTGCCTGCGGCCCATGACATGGATCCTTTCCAGGCCTGATACGACCAATCTTCAGCATCGACACTCAAGACCCTCGTGAGGGGCCAAGCCTCGTAGGGCGGACGACACCAAGTCCTCCGAAAGGGGCAGCCTCGTCTGGTTGGCTCCCGAGGGGTGGATAACTCTATATAACCCCTCACCTCGCGAGGTTTGCACGATGCAAGCCATGACGACCATGGCCAGGCGGGCGCCTGCGGGCGCAGTACAACAATTTTCTCTTTGGTGCTAGGGAAGCGGGCTCAGACGCAAAGTCCCAAGGAATCTGCCAAAGGTTTCCATTACAGTGCAATAAGACCAAGACCGCTAGGATGGCAGGATGGAGGTCATCACCGAGCCCACAATGGCATCAGGATCAGAGGCTTTGCATGCAAAGACCACCTTTAGTCAGGATAAGATGTAGTAGTTATCCCCCTCCAAATTTGGCCGTTGTCGGATCCCTTCCCGTGTCACATCCCTAGATCAACTCCTGAGGTCCTTGCCTGATCATCATGTCATCATGTTTTAATTTTGTTAAACTGGAAATGGGGATGTTCAAACCCTAGCACCAAATGAATTCAACTAGGGTCAATTAAAATCTTTTTCAATGAACCCAAAATGCCCTTGGGAAAAGTTCATCATTTTTGGATTGATTAAAAACCTCTGCCAAAAATGTTGCACCTATTTCTAGGACCATTCTGGATTTTTGAATTAATGTATATTGTGTTTGAATTGAAGCAAATAAAATCTATAAATAATTTTATAGCTCCAAATGTTTTGAAAATTATTGTGGGTCTCTGGAATAACTCAGTTAACATAAACAATCATTTTCAGCATCTATAAAAATGGTTTAGTGCCTACACTAAATCAAAACACAGAAAACAAAATAGAAAAGAAAACAGAAACAGAAATAAGAGAGAGAGAAGAACTCACCTGGCCTTACCTGAGAGGCCCAGCAGCAGTCAGCCCAACAGAGCCCAACCGCCAGTCATCCCCTTCCTCTGGACAGAAGGACGCCGGGCGTGTGCCTCGCGCGCGCGACCACGCGCCCCGCCACCTCCTGCTTCCGCCGCTTTCCCGACGCGCCCAGGCGACGCCACGCACCTCTCTGGCTCTCTCCCTCACCCTCTCGTCCTTCTCCTCTTCCCTGGTGCTCTCTCTCTCGCAACCACCGAACGCCATCGCCGCCGCGCTCGCTGCCACCGCGGCCAGTGCCACCGTCTCGCCTCGCCAGCACGTGCACGAGCTTCGCCTCCATCGCCTACGCCTTCTACACCGAGCCAATCAACGCTGGAAGCCCCGAATCGCCCTCCCCAACATCTCCTTCCACCTCGGCTGCCGGAGATCCCCCTCGCTGCCCCGACTGCTCCGGTTCTTCTTCGAGCTCGCCGTCAGCACCATCATGATCGCTGTGAGCCCCACTTTCCCCTCCCCCTAACACCGTTGATCTGTTCGACCTCTAGCTAGCGCCGCCGCCATGGCCGAGCTCCGCCGCCGCCTGCCTTGTCGTGTGCCACCTTGCAGCCTGTGTCCGTCGTTGCTGAGCATGGGAACGAGTTCCTCGTGCTTCCAGGAGGCCGCCCATCCCATTTCCTAGCTCGCACGCGCCCCGTAGCACCGCTGCCCGCATGTGCCCGAGCGTCGCCGCCGCCCACCTGGACGCCGGCGACGCTACAGCCCTCCCCTGCAGCTGCCACTTGCACCACCCGATGCGCCTCTCTGCGGGCTTTCGAAAGATCCTAGCCGCGCTTCGAACGGCCGCCTGAATCGGGCGACCGGAGTACCTCCGCCGTCGGCTATGGTCGCCGGCGACTAACCGCCGACGTAACCGGCCATTAGGGCCTAAGCACCCTACTAACTACCCCCTGGAGTCAATGACAGCTGGGTCCCACCGCCTAACTAACCGGCTAACTAAAATAGTTAAGTCTAAATCTAAATGCTGTGGGCCCACGTGTCAGTTTGACTATGCTGATGTGTCCGTTGACCCGACCCCACCTGTCTGTGACCCGAGGCAACACTGGGTCACTGACCAGTGGGACCCACTGGTCAGGTTTGACCCAAACAGCCCCTGTTGACCTGCTGACCTCGGCATGTGGTCATGCTGACGCAGTAAAGTATTTCTGGAATTAAAATAAATCTTAAATGATTTATTTATTTCATAAAATATTCAAAACTTTTAAAAATCATATAAAATCAACCGTAGCTCCGATAAAAATAATTTATATATGAAAATTGATCAGAAAGATCCAAGGAATCGGTTTATGGCATTTTCATGCATGTTTGAACAAGTTAAACCTGCTGATCAGGTCAAATCAATTAAATGGCATTTGAATAATCACATATGGAGTTTGAATTTGAACCTTTGGTTCAAACCAACTTCATTTAATATGGTTGCTAGTTGCATTAGCTCAATCAACAACATATTGCCATGTCATGATCATGCATCATATTGTCGCATTGCATTGATTGTGTTTCTTTCTTTGTTGCCGGTGTTGTTCCCTTTCAGTAGACGTGTTCCGACGATGAGTTCGATGACACCTACGAAGACCCAATGTTATCTTCAGAAGTGCCAGGCAAGCAAAACCCAATTGAGCATTCCGATACAATCCCACTCTCTCGCTCTTACTCTCTTCAAATGCATTAGGACAACAACACTTCAACTGTTACCTGCTGCGGTAGTTGAACCCCTTTCCACTGCATGACCTATCATTGCCACAGTAAATAGTTGAAACCCACTAGTATGAGTAGGAGTTGTTTGAGCCATGTTGTGCCTACTCTTTCATGCTTTCTGGTTATGCCTGCTATTGCTTAGAGTTGTGTCAGGTCTGATTCATCGGGTATGAATTGGAATGTGGTGAACATGTCTTACTGTTGAGAGCTAAGTGTGTGAACACGATTTGGTAAAGGTAGCGATGAGAGGCCATGTAGGAGTACATGGTGGGTTGTCTCATTGCAGCCGTCCTCAGGAACTGAGTTCTGTGTTGGTTGGTCCATGAAAGCTACTACCACACATTGGGATCCTTAATTGACTCTCTCGACTTATTAATCAACATGATCTCTGTCAAGGAGTTGCAACTAGTTTCTGGTGTTTATAGTTTACTGGAGGTCGTGCGCAGCGCTGACCCTCGGGGTGGGCTGTGACGCGGCAGGTACGTGGGACGGTGTACCGATCGCCCGTTTGGTGATGCGGGAACCCTGTACACATCGTTTGGGGCCGTGAGCGACACCCCGACCAGATCTCCCCACGGATGGAACCCAAATAGGCGATAAACCTGGACGAGAGACTTGTGTGGTTAGTCAGGTCGTGGCCGACACCCTCGCTGGGCCTCCACTTGAAGGTTGCCGAGTACATGTCGTGTAAACGGCGGTAAGTGGTGAGAGCGTGTGTGAAGAAGTACACCCCTGCAGGGTTATATATGATCTATTCGAATAGCCGTGTCCGCGGAAATGGACTTCTGGGTTGCCTATAACAGTTCATAGACAAGTGAAAGTGGATAATCTAAAACACGCAAGATAAGCGTGAGTGCTATGGATGGCCTTATCGTAGGGAGACGAGAGCGGATACATAGTGGTGTATTGATTGGTGAATATGTGGACTCGTGTGCGCCACCTCAAAGAGTTACTTGCAGTCGTAGCTTAGGATAGCCACTGAGTCAAAGCTGGCTTGCTGCAGTCAAACTCCACCACCCCTTGTTGATACTAATGCATATGTAGCTAGTTCTGATGTAAGTCTTGCTGAGTACCTTTGTACTCACGTTTGCTTAATTTATGTTTTTGCAGAGAGACCTCAGTCTCGCTAGTGGTTCCGCGTGGACTTCGACGTTTAGCTTGTTACCTCAGCTACGATCTTGTACCCTTGGGAGGGTCTTGTAGATAGTCAAGCTTTTCAGCCTTTTTCATTTGTAGTTTTCTGTACTCAGACATGTGATGCTTCCATTGCCTGTATGCTCTGTATGTTGGGTCATGTGACCTCTGTTTGTAATAAATGCTATGTTGGCTCTTCTAGGCCTTTATCTATATGAGTTGTTGAGTTATGTTGTGATGCCATGTTGTACAACACATACTTGCATGTTATGCGTACGTGTAATGTGTACTGCTATGTGTGGGATCCGACACCTAGTTGTTTACCCTTGGTAGCCTATCTTACAGGGAAATGTCTCCTAGTGCTTCCACTGAGCCTTGGTAGCTTGCTACTGCTCTGGAACACTTAGGCTGGCCGGCATGTGTCCTTCTTCGTTCCTGTGTCTGTCCCTTAGGGGAAATGTCATGCATTGTTCCTTTAAGTCCTTGTAGCTTGCTACGACTTGGGTTCATACGTTGATGACCGACACATACGTTGCTGGGTCATGTATGCATGTCTCTATAATTTAGTGCCACTTTTGGTTTATAACTAGTCATGTCGGCCCGGGTTCTCTGTCATATGGATGCTAGCAACACTATCATATACGTGTGCCAAAATGCGCAAACGGTCCCGGGCCAGGTAAGGTGGCACACGTGGGGATACCGTGCGTGAGGCCGCAAAGTGATATGATGTGTTACAGGCTAGACCTGTGTGACTTAGGATCGGGGTCCTGGCAGCTTTGGTATCAGAGCCTGACTACCTGCAGGATTAGTAAGCCAAACTGGTCGAAGTCGTGTCTAGAAACTCTTTAGTTATGTAAGGGAATTGTTTGTGGAAGGGAACGTAAGGCTCTTTTTACTCCTTTACCTTATCACCTTCTGATCTGTGTCACCTTCTTTTTCTACGGGGATTAAGAAACTAGGATTCTCATTCCGTTTATCAGGATCGCGCTAATGTGGATTCAACCCTCAGTTCAGTCTCTACTACTTCCGTTTGTTCAACTGTTGGTCTCAGCACCTTGACATTATGATGTTAAGTGGATATGCTACCCCTATGCTTGGATCTCAAAAGTATTTCCAAGCATTTGCAGCCGTTATGCTGTCCGAGTCATCCTAGGTTTCTAAATAGTCTGATGCATTTGCAAACCATTCCTATCTGTTCTTAATGTCCTTTTAGGCCAGATTAACCACACTAGACGGTGAGTTGTGGTACTATGTTACCTCGACACATATGTTGGAGTTATTATTATGACCCTAAGTATCTTAGAAGATCACCTAGTAATTCAGCAATGTTTTATATTCCAGTGTGATGATTTTGGCCATCATTCTCGAAAGCATCCCGTGATGCTATTTAGTTGGTAGGTATTCTATTCATGGGTTCTTGAACCCGAGCTTCACCCTACTTACTTCATGTTGATATTATTTGCTCGTTCCTTTAGGATATTAGTAACCTTGTGATAGTCCTCGAGGTCCGTGGTTATCGTTCTTCCAATACCATGAACCATCTTGGCAGAAGTTCTTCTGAACCAAAAGATCACAACCAGAGTGCTCCTGAGTAGTACTCCATTCATATGTGACTCTGCCAATTCTACTTTCTGCATGGGTTATCCGGAAGAAATATGTTGAACTCGTTCGACATGTTAATCTATGCATCCACAAATCAGAAAGATATATGTTCCTTGAGTTGTCTCCTTTTAGTTGTATTATGACCCTTGTCTATCAGTTAATAGTCAGGAGTAGTTGTGCACTCGTGCTCATCGATGCCTTTTACTCTTGTGGTCTGTCAAGCCATTCTATTCTGGAATGACTAGGAGAACCAAACTCTAGTACCTTATCCATATCCAGGATTGGGTCAAAGAAGTTGTACTCCGCAGATGAAGAATGCTGATCCAGCTTCTAAACTGTTCTATCCTGGAGTATTACCATCTTTATGTCAAGAATGTCATGAGAATTGCACTATCTCTTATGAACTCTTGATACAGTGATACTTCTCACCATCATCGTCCATTCCTCGGTCTCCGTGTTATGGTAACCGGAATACCGACAAGTGAATTGTGATGTGTGAAATCAATACTCCTAGCGACTTCATTGCTTGGTAGTTAAAAGACAACAATCTCATTCTTAGCGTTTTGGCTATTAAATCACCATTCTAAGATTGATCGTGCTACCTAGTCCATCTTACTTGGTGCACTCTTCGATCAATGAGTTAGGATTGTGTCAACCCCTCGCTCATTGATCATATCGTCTTGCCCTGAAAAGCAAGATTGATCTCGAGCTTAGTAACATACCGGTGGTTCGTGATTTCCAAACACCTTCTCAGAAGTATTACCAGGTTGTCACCTGACCGCTATGTTGAGTTTGTGATCAAGCTGGTTCCTTATAAACCACCATTTCTCCAAGAATCTGTGTTGGATACCCTGAACTGGTTGGTTAAGCTAAAACAATAACTTGGAGAGTTGGACGATAAAAGCTTGCCAGCTTAGTTCATCTCAAGGGGTATGTTTGCGTGTGTTGAAGATAGATGACATCTTCATCAATTGGTCCCTGTGATCAGTTGTTGGACCTATTGTCATATCAAAACTTTGATTTGAGTATGGGCTATCATCAAATCAAATCAGAACCAACGATGTTCATAATGTTGTCTTACTCGTGGTTGATCCCTCGAGCATACACCATTATATCTCCTGGGTCGGACCAATACTATCACTTGTTCACATAATTATGGAATTCCATCTCCATGGGAATCTGGATGGATTATGGTTGAGCCCATCGACAACAACCCTATCCTCTCCATGATTTTGGTGGACATTAAGCTAGTGATGGAAACTTTGTAAGCATTGCCTTCGTGTCCCGTTCATGAGGTATATGTTGGATGAGAGAAGAAACTTTCCCTAATTCATGTGTAATTGATGTAAGTTTCCACCGTGAGATCGAGAAAGTTGTTTTGCTTCCTATGGAATCATTCCAAGTCAGTCATGCATACGTGCGAAGTATTATGTGGTTTGGAGACTTGGAACCTTCACTCTATATGTATCCCTAGCACACCAAGCCACTGATTGATTGGTTCAAGGAGAAGGAGTTTCTTCTTAAGAGCTAGACTTATGCAAGGACTTCGATATCCTTGATGATGGTTCCCACCTGAACTCGGTAGTGTTTTATCATAAGACTACTACGTGGTCATGCTTGTCTTGGACAAGGTGTTCACAAGTTTGTAGCAGAACTAGCTCATGTTTTGGAGCTAGCTATCGTAGATCATTCCCGAGAATCTTGCAACGCCATCTCGTCGATTTGTGTTGTAAACTTTCATTTATCCTTCTAGACTCGATGAGTCTGGAATATCCTGACACCAACCAGAACTGAATCTCAGGCAGATATGATGGTTGGAGCATTTTCCCAGAGCTATAATATTGGTCTCTCGATAACCGGTAAAGTGGATGCCGTGGCCAACCCACCCAGCCGGAAGACCTTTTGATGTAGTATCTTGATTGAAGAAGTTGGCCACCTCCCCATAAGGATTTCGTAGGATTTACTCCCTAGTTGTTCCTTATGGATTTTGTGCTCCTGAAGTTCGACCTTTTACTTGACGTTCTAGGTACCAAACCATTTTAATAAATGGGTTGCGCAAGCACATCAAGGAGAACATTAGAAGCGGAGCTCTAAATGTCTCCCGGTCGATCATCCAGATTTCGTTCCCTTGGCCTTGCCAAGGTGAAATCCGAGTAGGTGTTATCTTCCTTTGCATCTGCATCATCCATCATTATTCATCATGGTAGTATGTGATGTTGCCAGGATCCTCGACACGGATATTGGTAAAACCTTGATGAATATGGGAATGCTCAAGTTCTTGTGAGCACGCACAAGCACTAGGTGTTATCCTCGACACCAACCGGGATTGCTCCCCGTGTTCTTAATTATATTATACACTCTCAAAGAGTAGATTTACTCTCTACTGTTAGGTTTCTTCCCAGTTACCAGAATCATTCCCAGCATTTGCATCTTGTTCCCAGCTTGCACCGCCAATGTGCCAATTTTCCATGGGCTGCCTTTCTCAACCATTGCTGTTTAGGATTATCTTCAAAAGTGGTCCTACCATGGGTCCCATCCATTTCCGATGATAACCAAAATCATCCCTTGTGTTGTCTTCAACAAGGTAGTCCACATCATCCATTCTGGCCAAGAAAGTCATTCTCTCGAACTCCGTCAAACGATCGATTGTGTTTGCCTTAGGCTGGTATAGGGAATTTCAATGATCTCTATATCAAAAGTAATTCTTTTTGCCACTTAAGGGAATAACTCTACGAGTCATCTTCTTAAAAGGTGCCCCGTCTAGTGACATCGATCACCATCTTCTTAGGTGTGGAATTATTCCCTACCAAGTGAACCTTCATCGTTTGTTTCACTCCATCCCTTTGGATGTGTGTTGTGTATCTCGGCTCAAGAGCTGTTTCAACGTCTCACTCCATGAGTTGATCCGAGTTTCTCGGTCTTTGGCAAGATAGATTACTATAGAGTTTCTTCTGTTATCACTGTGTTGGACAAAGATCTGGTAATCAAGGATGTCAGGATCAACATGATGCAAGCAATCAACATTCATATGAAGGACATCTGGATCATGAAGATTGTGTTAGATAGTGTCCCCTCTGATTTCTTACCCTACGCTCGAATCTCGAAACGAGATTCTTGTTTTAGTGTGGGTGAGTTGTCACATCCCTAAATCAACCCCTGAGGTCCTTGCCTGATCATCATGTCATCATGTTTAAATTTTGTTAAACTGGAAATGGGGATGTTCAAACCCTAGAACGAAATGAATTCAACTAGGGTCAATTAAAATCTTTTTCAATGAACCCAAAATGCCCTTGGGAAAAGTTCATCATTTTTGGATTGATTAAAAACCTCTGCCAAAAATGTTGCACCTATTTCTAGGACCATTCTGGATTTTTGAATTAATGTATATTGTGTTTGAATTGGAGCAAATAAAATCTATAAATAATTTTATAGCTCCAAATGTTTTGAAAATTATTGTGGGTCTCTGGAATAACTCAGTTAACATCCACAATCATTTTCAGCATCTATAAAAATGGTTTAGTGCCTACACTAAATCAAAACACAGAAAACAAAAGAGAAAAGAAAACAGAAACAGAAATAAGAGAGAGAAAAGAACTCACCTGGCCTTACCTGAGAGGCCCAGCAGCAGTCAGCCCAACAGAGCCCAACCGCCAGTCATCCCCTTCCTCTGGACAGAAGGACGCCGGGCGTGTGCCTCACGCGCGCGACCACGCGCCCCGCCACCTCCTGCTTCCGCCGCTTTCCCGACGCGCCCAGGCGACGCCACGCACCTCTCTGGCTCTCTCCCTCACCCCCTCGTCCTTCTCCTCTCCCCTGGTGCTCTCTCTCTCTCGCAACCACCGAACGCCATCGCCGCCACGCTCGCTGCCACCGCGGCCAGTGCCACCGTCTCGCCTCGCCAGCACGTGCACGAGCTTCGCCTCCGTCGCCTACGCCTTCTACACCGAGCCAATCAACGGTGGAAGCCCCGAATCGCCCTCCCCAACATCTCCTTCCTCCTCGGCTGCCGGAGATCCCCCTCGCTGCCCCGACTGCTCCGGTTCTTCTTCGGGCTCGCCGTCAGCACCATCATGATCGCCATGAGCCCCACTTTCCCCTCCCCCTAACCCCGTTGATCTGTTCGACCTCTAGCTAGCGCCGCCGCCATGGCCGAGCTCCGCCGCCGCCTGCCTTGTCGTGTGCCACCTTGCAGCCCGTGTCCGTCGTTGCTGAGCATGGGAACGAGTTCCTCGTGCTTCCAGGAGGCCGCCCATCCCTTTTCCTAGCTCGCCCGTGCCCTGTAGCACCGCTGCCCGCATGTGCCCGAGCGCCGCCGCCGCCCACCTGGACGCCGGCGACGCTACAGCCCTCCCCTGCAGCTGCCACTTGCACCACCCGATGCGCCTCTCTGCGGGCTTTCGAAAGATCCTAGCCGCGCTTCAAACGGCCGCCTGAATCGGCCGACCGGAGTACCTCCGCCGTCGGCTATGGTCGCCGGCGACTAACCGCCGACGTAACCGGCCATTAGGGCCTAAGCACCCTACTAACTACCCCCTGGAGTCAATGACAGCTGGGTCCCACCGCCTAACTAACCGGCTAACTAAAATAGATTAAGTCTAAATCTAATTGCTGTGGGCCCACGTGTCAGTTTGACTATGCTGATGTGTCCGTTGACCCGACCCCACCTGTCTGTGACCCTAGGCAACACTGGGTAACTGACAAGTGGGACCCACTGGTCAGGTTTGACCCGAACAGCCCCTGTTGACCTGCTGACGTCAGCATGTGGTCATGCTGACGTAGTAAAGTGTTTCTGGAATTAAAATAAATCTTAAATGATTTATTTATTTCAGAAAATATTCAAAACTTCTAAAAATCATATAAAATCAACCATAGCTCAGATGAAAATAATTTATATATGAAAATTGATCAGAAAAATCCAAGGAATCTATTTATGGTATTTTCATGCATGTTGGAACAATTTTAAACCTGCTGATCAGGTCAAATCAATTAAATGGCATTTGAATAATCACATATGGAGTTTGAATTTGAACCTTTGGTTCAAACCAACTTCATTTAATATGGTTGCTAGTTGCATTAGCTCAATCAACAGCATATTGCCATGTCATGATCATGCATCATATTGTCGCATTGCATTGATTGTGTTTCTATCTTTGTTGCCGGTGTTGTTCCCTTTCAGTAGACATGTTCCGACGATGAGTTCGATGACACCGATGAAGACCCAATGTTATCTTCAGAAGTGCCAGGCAAGCAAAACCCCATTGAGCATTCCGATACAATCCCACTCTCTCGCTCTTGCTGTCTTTAAATGCATTAGGACAACAACTCTTCAACTGTTACCTGCTGCGGTAGTTGAACCCCTTTCCACTGCATGACCTGTCATTGCCACAGTAAATAGTTGAAACCCACTAGTATGAGTAGGAGTTGTTTGAGCCATGTTGTGCCTAATCTTTCATGCTTTCTGGTTATGCCTGCTATTGCTTAGAGTTGTGTCAGGTCTGATTCATCGGGGATGAATTGGAATGTGGTGAACATGTCTTACTGTTGTGAGCTAAGTGTGTGAACACGATTTGGTAAAGGTAGCGATGAGAGGCCATGTAGGAGTACATGGTGGGTTGTCTCATTACAGCCGTCCTCAGGAACTGAGTTCTGTGTTGGTTGGTCCATGAAACAGCTACTACCACACATTGGGATCCTTAATTGACTCTGTCGACTTATTAATCAACATGATCTCTGTCCAGGAGTTGCAACTAGTTTCTGGTGTTTATAGTTTACTGGAGGTCGTGTGCAGCGCTGACCCTCGGGGTGGGTTGTGACGCGGCAGGTACGTGGCACGGTGTACCGATCGCCCGTTTGGTGATGCGAGAACCCTGTACACATCGTTTGGGGCCGTGAGCGACACCCCGGCCGGATCTCCCCACGGATGGAACCCAAATAGGTGATAAACCTGGACGAGAGACTTGTGTGGTTAGTCAGGTCGTGGCCGACACCCTCGCTGGGCCTCCGCTTGAAGGTTGCCGAGTACATGTCGTGTAAACGGTGGTAAGTGGTGAGAGCGTGTGTGAAGAAGTACACCCGTGAAGGGTTATATATGATCTATTCGAATAGCCGTGTCCGTGGAAATGGACTTCTGGGTTGCCTATAATAGTTCATAGACAAGCGAAAGTGGATACTCTAAAACACGCAAGATAAGCGTGAGTGCTATGGATGGCCTTCTCGTAGGGAGACGAGAGCGGATCCATAGTGGTGTATTGATTGGTGAATATGTGGACTCGTGTGCGCCACCTCAAAAGAGTTACTTGCAGTCGTAGCTTAGGATAGCCACCGAGTCAAAGCTGGCTTGCTGCAGTCAAACTCCACCACCCCTTGTTGATACTAATGCATATGTAGCTAGTTCTGATGTAAGTCTTGCTGAGTACCTTTGTACTCACGTTTTCTTAATTTATGTTTTTGCAGAGAGACCTCAGTCTCGCTAGTGGTTCCGCGTGGACTTCGACGTTTAGCTTGTTACCTCAGCTACGATCTTGTACCCTTGGGAGGGTCTTGTAGATAGTCAGGCTTTTCAGCCTTTTTCATTTGTAGTTGTCTGTACTCAGACATGTTATGCTTCCGTTGCCTGTATGCTCTGTATGTTGGGTCATGTGACCTCTGTTTGTAATAAATGCTATGTTGGCTCTTCTGGGCCTTTATCTATATGAGTTGTTGAGTTATGTTGTGATGCCATGTTGTACAGCACATACTTGCATGTTATGCGTACGTGTAATGTGTACTGCTATGTGTGCGATCCGACACCTAGTTGTTTACCCTTGGTAGCCTATCTTACAGGGAAATGTCTCCTAGTGCTTCCACTGAGCCTTGGTAGCTTGCTACTGCTCCGGAACACTTAGGCTGGCCGGCATGTGTCCTTCTTCGTTCCTGTGTTTGTCCCTTAGGGGAAATGTCACGCGTTGTTCCTTTAAGTCCTTGTAGCTTGCTACGACTTGGGTTCATACGTTGATGACCGACACGTTCGTTGCTGGGTCATGTATGCCCGTCTCTGTAATTTAGTGCCGCTTTTGGTTTATAACTGGTCATGTCGGCCCGGGTTCTCTGTCATATGGATGCTAGCGACACTATCATATACGTGTGCCAAAATGCGCAAACGGTCCCGGGCCAGGTAAGGTGGCACCCGTGGGGATACCGTGCGTGAGGCCGCAAAGTGATATGATGTGTTACAGGCTAGACCTGTGTGACTTAGGATCGGGGTCCTGACATCCCGCTAAATATTTCGGGGAAGATGACCAAGGCCACTATAAAAGTAGGATAGCCACCACCCAACAAGGGGACGGATCATTCAGACCCTCTCCTCCACCACCAAGCAAGAATACCTCACCTCCGGAGGTTGTTCACTCAATGTACTAGTTCATCCACAACCCATCTCGAGGCTAATCCACCATACTACTGGAGTAGGGCCACTCACAGCTAGGTGGCCTGAACCAGGATAAACTGCCTCGTGTCTCTTTTACATTCATGTTCGTCATGCTAATTCATGAGACGGCGAGCAGATAGGTAGGTGAGGCTGAGATATTCACACGCATCCCAGAGTTCGAACCTAGTAGGGTTTTGCGTAGCCCAAAATACAACATTTGGTGGGCCAGGTAGGGGTGCGTTGAAGCTCCTCTTTGTCGGTCCGGTTCATCATCATTTCACCACCCCATGGCTGACGCCCGCCGCACCCGTGCCGAGCGCCAGGCCGCTGTCGCCGCTCGCGTGGCCCAGACGGCACCACCCGGTGACGGCATCCCCCACGCTCTTCATCACCAGCGGAAAACGCTGCCACCGGCCCCGCTGCCCATGAGCAGCAGGACTCGTCATTCCTGCTCTCCTCGCGGCGCGACGACCGCACTGCAACCCCGTCACTGACTCCAGCGGCTGCTTCATCCTCCCACTCCCGTCGCGGTCCGGCGAACTCACACGCCGCGCTGCTCATGGCGCGTGAGCTCCTGTGCTACCGCAGGCCCAAGGCGCGCTCGAACTTGGCTTCAAGGCGAAGCAAAAGGGGCAAGGGCGAAGCGCCGCGGGCCCCAATCACCTGGGGCCTAGGTTGACACGTGGCGACTTGATTGGACGTGGGCGTCTCCGCTTCCCCACGCTGCTTCGACAACTGCCCGACTTGAAGAGACCCTGCTGCATGCACAGAAAGACCATCATTATGTGAGATCGTGGAGACCGGCGATTGGCCTCCTCCAGGCTATAAATGAGAAGAGGGTGAAGCCCCCGTTGCTCATCTCCTTCTACTTGTCGCCCTTCTCTTCTTCCTCCTCCTTTCCGTGCCAGCTTACTACAACGACCATGGCACCGACAAGGAGATTATCCGCTGCAGAGAAAGGAAAAACTCCCTATGTGGAGAGGGAACCATCACGCCCAAGATGCGATTCTATCCCGATCACGTTATAAACTCGTGATTGGGGCACAGCCGCATTTCGGGCGCTTAGCAAGATGTATATCATTACATCGTACCATTACATAAATAGTTGGGGATACAAACAAGACATACACACTTCCACATGAATACAACCATTCATACACAAGACATCCGACTACGGATGCAAACACATGAAAAGCACAACGACATCCATCCTGCTATCTCAGGCCGCCGACCAAGAACCTATCCCAAGACTGACGAAGAAGAAGAAAGAAAAAACTCCAACACAAGTAAACATCGCTCTCACGTCAAGTCATCGAAAACCTACACTTGCAACTGGTGTTGTAGTAACTGTCAGCCACGAGGACTCAGCAATCCCATAACCATGGGTATCAAGACTAGCATAGCTTAAAGGGTATGGAGAGGTTTGTCGAGAGGTTGCAGCAGCGGCTAAGCATTACATGGTGGCTAACTTATGAGTACAAGACTAAGATGAGCATCTACGCAAATGGTCGCAAACTAGTAATGATCACTAAGTGATCCTGAACTACCTATGAGTCAAACATAACCCCACCGTGTTCTCTTCTCAAAACGAAAAGAGACGGTCAGGGTTACTCAGGCGGTTGATGTATTTTATTTTGGATCCTCTGTAAAGTTAACTACAACCGGACATTAACAAATTCCAATCTGCCACATAACCGCGGGCACGGCTTTCGAAAGATCATAACCCTGTAGGGGTGTCCCAACTTAGCCCATCACAAGCTCTCACGATCAGCAGAGGTAAAAACTCCTTATCTTAGGGACAACCCGATCAGACTCGGAATCCCGCTGCACAAGACATTTTGACAATGGTAAAACAAGTGTAGCAGGACCTCTCGGCGTGCCGACACCCTGATAGTAGCCGCGCGTATCTCGTCTGAGGCCACATCCGGATGAGCGACGCGTACGGGAGCCAAACGCCCAAGTTGCCAAGGGGTGGCCCCGCAAGGTGCTCTAGTTTGGGACCAACACCATCGGCACTGCCCCCCCCTGTAATGTGGAATTAAGAACCCGGGGACGCGCCCCCCTATGCAAATCTTTACTATTAAAGGGGGATCTGCAGTCGTCGTGAAGGTTCGACCACCCCCACACGAATTCCTCCTCCCATTGATTTTTTTGTCCATCGCCCCCTAACGATTTTTCTGGTTTGCTACTTCTCTTGGTTGACCATCTCCCCACGTCCTTCCTCCCACCGGATTTCCTATTCAGTTTTCTGCCCTAATGAACCGGTCTGCCCCCACACCCCACGAACGATCGTGCCCATGCCATCTATCCCATTGCCCCATCACCACGATTGCCACCACCGCCGCCGCCACAACCACCCCTGTGATCCAAAGAGTGCCTCCCTTGTTGCTGCTGCCTCGATGTTCTGCACTTCCTGCCGCCGTTGCAGGTCATCGCCTTCATATGCTAGACTCCCGGACGCCGCTGCAGTTCCCGGTCTACTTTTCCCACGGACACCGACAATGGGAACGAGGAGGAGGAACGTGGTGCAGGTCAAGAGCCACCAACATCGGTGTGGGCGGCGGCCGTAGTAAGCACTCTTTCCTCTCACCTCTCTCATCTCCCTCTCTCACATCGACTTTCCTTTGTCTCCTCTCTCCTATGTCCGTGTCATGGCTGGTGGCTGGCTATGAGTTTAGTTGGGGCTCACGGATGGGTAAGGAAAGGATTGAGAAGGACTGTTCATGTGTCGCCTAACATACTGCAAGCGCGTATTTTGAGATCAGACTTTGAACAGGCAACGACGAGCATAGTGCTTAGGCAAATGTTGGAAGCATGGTCGTATTTCATAAGTAGCGGGTAGAGGTGCACTCAGGCAATGGTGGGTAGGGGCGCCAATGTTCAGGCAGAGGAGAAGACCGAAGATGAAGCCACTGGGACGCATCAGGCGTGTATAGCTGATCCATGGCCATGCATATTTTTGTCCGAATGGTTGGGCTTGAGGCAATTTGGTACAGTCTATTTTGAGGGTTCTTGCCTTGTCCGGGTCTTCTGTTTGAGACGACTGATTTGGGTTGTTCTTGGCCTTACAGGTGTATGATTTTTGTAGTTTCAGTGAGGAGTTAGATCAACAGCGAGGCATGCATTCTGGTGCTATAAGCTTTATACCTCTCTTTGTAGACAACAACTGACAACCGACCAACATACTCAAGGGAAGACTTTAAACCAAAATGTACGCGTCTGTATATTTTCTGCAAATATAGTGTAAATAATGAAGTTACAAAATATTAAAAATCCTATACTACTTCCAGTTTTTCTTCCCAATGGTGATCTTGTGGTAAGTTATATTCTGTTTAAAACCATTATCACATGTCACCCTTGGTTAGTTCTAACATTGTGATAGCTTCTTTACCCCATTTTTTATTCTCCAAAAGAGTGAACAACTAGATTCACTTGTTAGGGCGACACATAAGTTCACTTGATGTATAACTCCATGTTGTATTCTTTCCGGGAGTACCAAATCATGTAAATATTCAGCAAATTCAGTCAATTTCTATGAATTGGTTGTTTGCTAATTACCACTAGCTCTATTCTGGCATATGTTGTTCCATTGTTTCTATAACTTGATTAAGTTCAATATTTGAAAAATCATGCACGAACGATCAGTCAGTGGGATATCAACTTCAAGTTTGATAATAGTCCTAATATATTCATTTCAATTTTACCAGTTTGTTCTGAAAGTGTGTCTCCAAAAAAGAAATATGTCTGTTCTGATTACTAAACAATATTTCAAACTAGCAAAATCAAACTTTCGATGTTGTTTCTAGATATGTTCTCTAGCTGTTTTGTTTGTGTTTATATGCACGCATATATTCCTCTTCTCTCCATCTGTGATAGATGCCTATATCATGATGCTTTTGGTTTTCACTATCCTTAGTTTTTGGAGCATGGTGTAACTTAATTTATTTTTTCGCAGGGTGAGGGAGCCTATTGAATTGACATGCATCTTTATATGGTATCATGTATACATGAGCGTCAGTTTCCATAGGTAGAATTACCTTGTCTACTCTGTAAGTTCCCTTCCCATTGTACCCTTATCTTCCAACTTAGCATGCAATGCATCTATCCTTGTATTTAGTTTTCACAAGAGTTTACTATGTAGTTTAGCCTACTAGTGAATGTGTTTATTTATGCATTGGTGTGTGCAGATGAGATAAGGGTTACTTCCTATGGATGTAACTGGCTTGGTCATTTAAGATTGTAAGAAAAGGTTTCAAAGCTATGCTTCCAACACTGAAAATATTCCTCGTGTCCTCCATGTGTGAGTGCAGTAAGAACAATATGTGTGTTTTCTCAAAGCTACGGTGGTGGTAGCAGCCACATAAACAAACCAGAATGGAGTAAACACATCTTTCTCTCTTTACATTTCTTTTCTGTAGGAGGCTCATAGTGGCACACAACAGCGGAGGGGAGGAGATGCAAAAGGTGGATATCGAGGAGCGAGGCAAAAAAACAAAGGACAGAGAATCCCTCTTCATTTGATGCTCATCAAATAGTAATAAGCTTTTTTTCTGTGGAAACAATGAGAGATATGGTGGATCCTATGGGTGTGTTTTAGCCACGTCGCCTAGAATGTGGATGGAGCGCCGAGTGTGCTAGCATGAATCACGTAACTGTTATATCACCATCAAATCATTATACTATATATTTCCAGTGCATTGATGCATTAAGGCATTACTAAATCCTTGCCAAATGACATCGAGAGAAAAACTTGAAGTTTGAGAAATAAGATCTACACATAGTGATAAAAGGATGGGGATATTTAGAACATGATGAAAAACTGCTACAGAGAGATATCGGGTGAAGCCGCGATGATGAGAGGTTCAGAGACAATATGATGATGTGTGGACGGGAATAATAAGGCATTATTTAAGCCAGCATGAGCATGCACTTCTAAGAAAATAGTTGTTTGATTATACATTTTATTAGTCAGTGGCAACGCACGGGCATGCAGCTAGTTAATTAATTAAGTTTTTATTATGAGGCAAATGGTAAAACCAAAGTTGGGCCTTCCTGGAGGAGTTTTATTCAAAGCGAACTGTCAAAGGGTCCCCATATACCCAACCGCGTTAGGAACGCAAAATCAAGGAACATAACACCAGTTTATCGGTTCTTAAGGCGGTACGATTGGAAACAAACACCAAGCAAAAGGCCAAGAATTCCACCCATTGCCAAGTATATAGGTGCATTAAATATAGGAATAGATATTGTGATATTCCAACAATCCAAGATCCGACATGGAGCAATCTTCATCTTCACCTACAACTAACAATGCTATAAGAGGGGCTGAGCAAGCGGTAACATGGTACAACAGTTTGCTGGGATGGTGTCAAAGGTTAGAGGTTTCATGGCAACAATGAGATGCTGACAACAATAGATAGGTAGCGCGACATATAGCGATAGCATCGAGACAACTAGCATAGCAATGATAGTAAAATTTTCCAAGGTGACGGTCATCTTGCATGAGATCCTGCTAGGAAGAAAAACAAGTCCATGAAGAAGAAGAAGCCACATAGACGAACCAAGCGTAGTCGAACGAATCCTCACAATCGCAACGAAACGGGAACTAACGAGAAGAAGCAAACAACATGGTAACCACACAACACATAAAAAAGACATGATGCACAACCAAGAGTGATGCATAACAAGGCTACATGATGCTAAACATGGCAAGAGATAATGCATACAAGAACAACACAACCAATCAAGTTTAAATAAGGCCGGAAAAAACATATAAGAATTCTGGTAAGTCCTCATATGGAAATTTCAAAATTGGTCCAAATCTGAACAAACCTTATGTCAACAAATTTAAACAGCAAGTTAGTATGCACCATGATGATCTACACGAAATTCTTGTCAAGTGACATAGAAAGTTCATTTAATTTGAAGCTACGGCCTAGAAGATATGTGCAAAACAAGTTAAGCATGGCAAAGATGCAAGATGCATTCAAACATCAAGCAAACACACTCCAAACATGTATACAACATGATATGATGCATATACATGCAAAAACAAGCAAGTTTCATATAGAGCCTGCCCAAAATGGAGCAACGGTTCAACACATACACACGAAACAAGATATAACCACAATTTGTCCAAAAACAGCAACTGAGCACTTTGTAATCATCAAAACACACATGCTACAGGGACATTCCATGACATCAAAGGGCATGGCATGCATGTACATGTCAGGCACTACAAACATGATCACTGAGCTACTGCCAAATTCCATTGGAACATGCTCAAAACATCATGGAAAGATTGCAAATGATAACAGTTTCACAGACTTAGTGAAATAAACTGAACATGGCAGCAACAACGACAAGTAGGCACGTTTGCAAGCTTGTGCAACTCATCTCAAAGCATATCATGGCATGTGAATATAACCAACAGCAAGAAGACATGTATATGCAACTATTCATGGCAAGAACCTGGTCATAGGATGCATAGAACACTAGCTATTCACATGGAAAAACTGAATATACTGATAACAGGTTGACAGAAACATTGTAAAGCAATTTGAGAGAAAGAAAGAGACAAGCTATAGCAACCTATAATTACAAACAAGGGCATGGATGGATAGAGCATAACATGGACTTCAAGACATTCCCACCGTACATTCCAATACATGCATGGATATGACTGTAGCATCAAGCAAACATGGCATCACAATATAACAGTTTCAGACTTAGCAGTTTTTAACAAGTCTTAGAAAATAACAAACAGCGAGTAGGCCGCTTAACAAGCTTGTTTCACTCACCGCAAGGCATAACATGAATAGTAGATTGCACCACATCAAAGATGACATGATTGTGCTCCTAATACATGTTGACATGATGCTCAAACAAAAATCACACAAAAAGATATGAAAAAGACAAATCAGCAACTTATAATAGTTTTCAGCACTTAACATCACTTAGCACTTTTGCAATAGAGATAATCATGGCGTAATGCAACTTACCATGTATGCAAATGCATCCATCATGAAGAGCATCACAAGATGAACATTTTGATATAACATATGCTCATTTTGGATTAACACACAAAAAGTTACAACCACCCAAAGATGCATATATGCTATTAACATTTAGGGACTTAGCAGAAAATCAACCTCGTGGAAAGCGGGGCGAGATCAGTCCGGATGGATGTTTGGTTTGTGGGACGGCTAGGATCCAAGAAGAAATTGGCTGGGTGGTCAAAGTCGGGGTTGCAGGCCATGGCTGTGATTCCGGCGATGTCGGGGCGAGGCGGTGGCGCGATCCGACGGGCCCCGGTCGGATCCCAGCGGATTTGGACGTGGGGGATCCATTCCCGGTGGCTAGGATGCTTGGCGGCGCCTAGGTCACGGGATCCGGCGAGCATGGCTCGGCTCATCCATGGTGGCGGCTGTAGCAGAAGAGAGATAGAGAGATCATGAGGACAGGGAGAAGAAGAGGGAGCAACATGAGGAAGGGGAAGGAAGGGAGAGAGCAGCTGCATGGCGACGACTGGCCTCGGCGTAGCTGCGCTAGTGGCGGGCGATGGGGTCGCGAAGGAGAGGGGCTCGGGCGTCAGGAAGGAGCTCGGGGAGGTAGCGCGACGTACGGGCGGCGGGGCTCACTTTGGCTACGGCCACAACAGCTTCGGGCCTAGGCGGGCCCACGATGGGCCGAGCAGGCCGCGCGGAGGGAGGCTCTGCGGCGGCAGGGAGGTTGGCTACATGGCGTGCTGGCACTAGCTATGGAGCGGTGGCGCGGCCATTTGGGCGCCGACAAGTGGCGGCGAGGGTAACGGCTGGCACAGAAAACGATGCGGGGCGACGGCTGAGAGGTGGGAGAGGGCCTAGGGTAGGCTAGGGTTCCAAAATAGGCAGGGGAGGGCGTCTATTTATAGTAGGAGGGCTATGATTAGGGGTTTGAGACCATTTTCGGACCGTTAGATCCCAATTAAACGGAGGGAGAGGTCTAGGAAGGCCTAGTGGGCTGTGAAGAGGAGGTGGGCTATGGGGAGAGAAGTGAGAGAGAGGCCTCGCGGGGTTTTCGAAGACCGAAAATGTCCGACGATTTTACCAAAGATAGCGCCGCTATAGGTTAAACGGCTGGGCTATCAAATGGACTCCGAATGCGATGTAATTTGGCAGACGATCTACCTACACTATAATAAGACCACACGCCAAGTTTCATCCCATTCCGAAAACATTTTTTGGCCACTTACAAAACAAGGTTTAGGAGGTGTCGCGGGCGCGTGCGAGTGTGTCTAGGCTCAGAACGGACAACAGAGAGAACTGGGAGACGGGCAACTACAAACAGATGAAAGTTTTGAAGACTATGTAGATGAAATGCACATGATGGCATGGAAAAATGCAACACGCAAGCAAATGACATGGCAATGACAACGAATAACTGGAAGACACATGTCACATTTGTCTCGGGGTGTCACAACACTCCCCTACTAACAAGAGATCTCGTCCCGAGATCTTAGGAACCAGACGGAAGGGGAAAGGAAGAACAAAGTTCTTCTTGGACAAAAGAGCGAAACCAAAGAACCTTGAAGGTTTGAACAACTTGAAAGAAGGAATACAACGGAGATTATCTAGATTGAGAATCTCAGGTTAAACATGGAAGGAATGGAACAAGAACTTGAGAAGATGGAATGATACGTTACGAGATGAACAAGACAATGCCTCCGGAAGACTTGAAAGAATGGAATGAAAAGAACGGAGAAGAAGATGAGAACTTTTACGACAATTGAGTTTGAAAGAGCATCTTCAAAAGAAAAGCTCGAACAGAGTTTTTGAAGAATCAATCAACAAAAGAATTAGCTTGATGTGGGATTATAGAAAACAACTCAAAACTTGAGGTGAAATTCTGCCACTACGAAAGATTGTATAGTAGAGAATGAAGCAATGCAAAATGCCACTTCAAAAGAATATGGAGAATTAATTGCACTTCAAGACACAAGAGGAAGAATTCTTGAGCTTCTCGACAAGAATTTTGATGAACACTTGAAGAATGAATTAAATCATGATGAACCACCATGAAGAACTCCGGTAACAAAAGAATTATGAGATAGAAACGAAGGATGAAAAGAATAAGATTAAGGCCTTGCGATGATTTAGATGGGAGGTTACCGGAGAGATTGCCGAGGAAACGTTGAACTCCAGAACAGAAAGGATGAAAGGACTTGGGATTAGGATTTATTCATCATGAAAAAATTCCGAAGGAAGGAATTAATCAATGTTATTAAAGAAGAATAAGAATTATGTTATGCTTATGCTCCACCAATTAAATTGATGAGAATCAATGGATTTGCATACCACTTATTTGCATCAAAATTAATTAAAGAGGGA
Source organism: Secale cereale (assembly GCA_902687465.1). NCBI lineage: Eukaryota > Viridiplantae > Streptophyta > Magnoliopsida > Poales > Poaceae > Secale > Secale cereale. Next base: position 293,613,518 of record LR738710.1, on the reverse strand, counting down.
TATAGCGCAAAACTCAAGAAAGTCTTCATGAGCCACCGGTAAGATTGGGAAAACGAACTATTGATATGATAACACCAGAAAATAACTCTTGAGCGAACCACCATAATAATTGAAAACGAGTAAAGAAAAAGAACGAACCACCGGGAAGAATTAGAAAACAAATGAAGAAAAAAAGAGAATGAATCACCGAGAAGAATTAGAATATGAATGAATAGATCGCGAACGGATTAAAGAATACTTGAACGAAGCAACGGAAGAATATAGAGAGGAACGAAGAGACATCAATTTAGAATAGTTGGGGGACGAAGTTGAAAAATGAGAACGAAGAAATCTTCTGAATGATGGCCTTCGGAGGAATAAGAAGGAAAGAATTCATGAAATACTCTGGATGTGTATCAAAAGAATTTAACACGATTGGAAACAATTAAGAGGATAACATGAAGTTAGAACCATGAATCTTCAAGAGAACGGACAAGGTTCAGAGGAAAACTCTTCTTCGGTCTTCAAATGTTGAGAATGACGACGAGGAATACCACCAAAATTGTTGAGATACTCCAGAAGAATGAAAAGAGGATAAGTTGAACCAACCTTGAAAAGAATTTTAAAGCAATCTTGGAGAAGTCATATGATTGATGAAATCCATACTTAAATCACACTTGAAAAGAATTTGGGAATAGCTCTGGAAATATTAGAAGAGTCAGGTAAGATCCTAGGAATAAACCTGTGGGTTATGAGCCCACTAAAAAGGATCACCGTTGAAAAGGATTATTTTAAAGTGAAATAATGAACCGGAACGATTGAAAGAATCCAATGAGGTGACAACCTCAAATTAGTTGGAACACACACGAATCTCCTGAGATGTCTTCGGATCTCCGGAACAATTAAGTGACGAGAGGTGAACGTGCAAGGGGAATATCTGAGTTGAGGGAAAATAATATGATGAACATCGCATACTTGAATTGAATCCACCGGAGAAGAAAAAGAGATGAAGAGTGCCGAACTAGACGAGAATTCACCAGTTGAAATAATCGAGGAAAGAATGCAAAGGCTTCACACGAATAGGATGGATACTCGATTAAGGACTCTGGCTCGGAGAAGAAAAAGGGTGGGTGGGTGGGAAAAAGAAAGACCACTTCGGACGGGGAAAATAACGCCGATTGGAAAGAACTAAGGATTGAACTAGCAAAAGACGAGGAGGGTCAAATCGACTTCATGAGAGATGCACCGGATGAAAAGAGCAGACATCGCAACGAACGGAAAACTAACTACGTGATCCTAAAAAATTTGAAGGGGAAGAGGAGTAATTCAAAACACCTACGTCAAGATTCCTCACCAGAGCGACGAAGGGGCTGGGGAGTAAATAGAATTCCTACTCTTCGATATAACTAGACTCTGAAAATGCTTTCTACTAGACTGGACAACGGCCAAACTACGATCAATCAAGGGGTTCCTATGGTCGGTCGAGGCTCTGATACCAACTTGTCATGCCCAAGATGTGACTCTATCCCGATCATGTTATAAACTCGCGATTGGGGCACAACCGCATTTCAGGCGCTTAGCAAGATGGATATCATTACATCGTACCATTACATAAATAGTTGGGGATACAAACAAGTCATACAAACTTCCACATGAATACAACAATTGATACACAAGACATCCGACTACGGATGCAAACACATGAAAAGCACAACGACATCCATCCTGCTATACCAGGCTGCCGACCAGGAACCTATCCCAAGAATGACGAAGAAGAAGAAGAAAGAACTCCAACACAAGTAAACATCGCTCTCACGTCAAGTCAATGAAAACCTGCTCCTGCAACTGGTGTTGTAGTAACTGTGAGCCACGAGGACTCAGCAATCCCATAACCATGGGTATCAAGACTAGCAAAGCTTAAAGGGTATGGAGAGGCTAAGTCGTGGGGTTGTAGTAGCGGCTAAGCATTACATGGTGGCTAACTTACGAGTACAAGAATAAGATGAGTATCTACGCAAATGGTCGCAAACTAATAATGATCGCTAAGTGATCCTAAACTACCTACGAGTCAAACATAACCCCACCGTGTTCTCTTCTCAAAATGAAAAGAGACTGCCACTGTTACTCACACGGTTGATGTATTTTATTTCGGATCCTCTGTCAAGTTAACTACAACCGGACATTAACAAATTCCAATATGCCACATAACCATGGGCACGACTTTCGAAAGATCATAACCCTGCAGGGGTGTCCCAACTTAGCCCATCACAAGCTCTCATGATGAGCAGAGGTAAAAAAACCCTTATCTTAGGGACAAGCCGATCAGACTCGGAAGCCCGGTGCACAAGACATTTCGACAATGGTAAAACAAGTCCAGCAAGACCTCTCAGCGTGCCGACACCTTGATAGTAGCCACGCGTATCTCGTCTCAGGCCATGTCCGGATGAGCGACGTTTACGGGAGCCAAACGCCCAAGTTGCCAAGGGGTGGCCCCGCAAAGTGCTCTAATTTGGGACCAGCACCATCGACACGACCCCCCATGTAATGTGGAATTAAGAACCCGGGGACGCGACCCCCTATGCAGATTAATTAATTAAGTTTTTATTATGATGCAAATGGTAAAACCAAAGTTGGGCCTTGCTGGAAGAGTTTTATTCAAATCGAAATGTCAAGGGGTGCCCATATACCCAACCGCGTTAGGAACGCAAAATCAAGGAACATAACACCGGTTTATCGTTTCTTAAGGCGGCACGAGTGGAACAAAACACCGAGCAAAAGGCCAAGCCTTCCACCCATTGCCAAGTATATAGGTGCATTAATTATAGTAATAGATATTCTGATATTCCAACAATACAAGATTCGACATGGATGTCAGGACCCCGATCCTAAGTCACACCGATCTAGCTGTAACACGTCATATCACTTTGCGGCCTCACGCACGGTAACCCCACGGGTGCCACCTTACCTGGCCCGGGACCGTTTACGCATTTTGGCACACGTATATGACAGTGTCGCTAGCATCCATATGACAGAGAACCCGGGCCGACATGGCTAGTTATAAACCAAAAGTGGCACTAAATTACAGAGACAGGCATCCATGACCCAGCAACGAACGTGTCGGTCATCAACGTATGAACCCAAGTCGTAGCAAGCTACATGGACTTAAAGGAACAACGCGTGACTTTTCCCCTAAGGGACAGACACAGGAACGAAGAAGGACACATGCCGGCCAGCCTACGTGTTCCGAGCAGTAGCAAGCTACCAAGGCTCATTGGAGACACTAGGAGGCATTTCCCTGTAAGATAGGCTACCAAAGGAAAACAACTAGGTGTCGGATCCCACACATACCAAGCATTTCAATCATACACGCAATATGCTCAATATGTGCAAATACAACATTGCATCACAACAGAAATCTATGACTCAAAGTACTTTATTTAAAAGGCTCCAAGAGACATACATAACATATCCATACAGGTAGGGGTCACATGACCCTACACTCAAGTCATACAGTCATACAAGCACAAGCGGAAGCTACATGTCTGAGTACAGACAACTTAGAAAATAAAACAGGCTTGGTGTAGCCTGACTATCTACAAGGCCCTTCACAAGCTCCAGATCTCCGTCTGGGTGTCAAGCTACTCGTCGACGTCAACGTCTATGTAGAACCCATCAGCAGGGGCAGGGTTCTCCTCTGCAACAGTTATTAAGCAAACATGAGTACAAAGGTACTCAGCAAGTCTTACCACAGAACCTATCATACATGCAACATTATCAAAGGGGGTATTGGAGTTCATAGCAGAATGCCAGCTTTGACCTTGGCTAACCTATACTACAACTCTCAATAGATTGCAAGATGTTATTACGAACACGAGTCCTCTACTCACCACATCAATACACTACCGAGGATCCTCTTCCGTCATCCTACGGAAGGGCCATCCACGGCACTCACACTTATCTTGAGGCTTTTAGTAGTATCCATCAACTTGTCTATGAACTGTAAGAGCAACCAAGTAGTCCGTACCGCGAACAACGGCTATTCGAATAGTTTGATAACCCTGCAGGGGTATACTTCTTCACACATGTTTTCACCACTTAGCTTCTGGACATGACATGTGCTCGGCAGACTTCAAGCGAAAGCCGACATGAGTGTAGACCACGACCTAACCAACCACTCAAGTCTCTCGTCCAGGTTTATCGCCTATTTGGGTTCCATCCGCGGGGAGATCCGGTCGGGGTGTCGCTCACGGCCCCAAAAGATGTGTACAGGGTTCCCGAGTCACCAAACGGGCAACCGGTACACCGTGCCACGTACCTGTCGCATCACAGCCCACCCCGAGGGTCAGCGCTGTGCACGACCTCCAGTAAGCTATAAACACCAGAAACTAGTTGCAACTCCTGGACAGAGTACAAGGGCAGTCAATAAGTCGAGCGGGGTCATATTTCAGGGCCCAATGTGTGGTAGTAACTGTAACTTGAATCACACACACAGATCTCGGGTCCTATGGACGATTCCAATGAAACAACCCACCATGTACTCCTACATGGCCTTTCATCGATACCTTTACCAAGCGTGTTCCACACTTCCCTCTCTTTATCGGTATGATCATTTCACTCTGATCCATCACCCAGATGAACCAGACCAGACACAACTCTAAGCATAGCAGGCAACATAAACAAATAGCATGGTGGATCACACATCACATGTCTCAATCAACTCCTACACATGCTAGTGGGTTTCAACTATTTACTGTGGTAATGACAGGTCATGCAAGGGATAGGGTTCAACTACCGCAGCAAGTAGCAGTTCACACGCTGTTGCCTTAATGCAGTAAAAGAGAGCAGGAGCGAGAAGATTGGGTTTGTATCGGAATGATCAATGATTGCTTGCCTGACAAAGTGGTTGTCGGGTACTGCTCTTCAACTGGATACGCAGCAGTATCCTCGGGAGCAGGACCGAACACAGAGAATACCGGTGATACAATCATTAACAAACAAATTCAACAATATGATGCATGCTTATGACATGGCAAGATGCATGTGTGTTGGCTAATGCAACTAAAACCAGAAGGGTTTGAGCCTATCTGAATCAAAGATTCAAATTGGCATTTTAACTATTATTTAAATAAGTGCATTATCATGTTTTTAAGTATACAGCAAGGTTAACTTGCTCAAACATGCATGAAACCAGTGTCATTGGAAATATTGGATTTTTCTGATCATTTTTCATATATAAATCTTTTCCATCTGAGCTATGGTTGATTTTATATGATTTTTAGAAGTTTTGGGTATTTTCTGGAATTTCCTGAATTATTTTTAAATCTAAAAATCCCAGAGAATCCTTTACTGCGTCAGCATGACATCATGCTGACGTCAGGCAGTCAATAGGGCCAGTCCAGGTCAAACCTGACCAGTGGGACCCACTGGTCAGTGTCACAGTTAACTAATTAACTAATTAGAATTAACTTAACACCTAAACTAGGTTTGACTTGCGGGCAGGGCCCACATGTCAGTGACCCAGGGGGGTCAAACCCGTGGTCAAACAGGTCCATCTCGCCGGCGTTTAGCCGCCGGCGAGGCCAAACACGGCGGTGGGGTGCGGGTTTCGTGCTCCGGCTGCCAAATCGGCGGCGGAGCACACCTACGGGTAGCTGGAGGCAAACCGCATCGAGTGGAGGTGCTGGCTGGCCTCGGGGTCGCCGGAGATGACGCCGGCGACGAGTCCAGCGGCGGCCGGAGTTCGGCGAAGTCGAAAACGACGGTGCGGTGCTCGTTGAAGAGCGTGAAGTAGTCCTACAGCATCTACGTGTGATGGTGAAGCTGATAGGCACGGTGGCCGGACTAATGGATGGCCGGAGCCTCGTCGGCGACGAGCTCCGCGGCGGTGCGTGCAGGTGAGCTTCGTGCGGTGCGTTCCAGGGGAGAAGAGAGCCAACGGAGAGGGGGAGGACGAAGCTGGGTCACAGGGGTTGCAACAGGCGCCGGAGCGAGATCGGGGGTGGTCGGAGCTGAGCGAAACGGCGAGGGGGATCTCCGCGGCCGAAGTTGGGGAAGAAGAGGTCGGGGGCGTCTCCAGGGCGGGCGAGCGCTCGGGGCTCGGGCTGTTCGAAGTAGTCGAGGACGGCGGAGATGACGGACACCAAGGCGGGGCTCAGGGACGACGGTGGGCGCGGCTTCTACGACGGTGCAAGCACGACGGCGTCGGCCATGGCGCGGGGAGAGCGAGGGAGAGGAGATGGGGAGAGGGAGAGGTGTCTGCGAGGTCGGGGGCGATGTGTGTGACCGATCCAGCCCTCCAGGACGGCGAGGTGAGGAAGCAGGGCGGCGGGCAGCTGCGTGGCGCGCAGTGCGTTCGCCATCGAGCACCTGCCTGCCTGCCTGGCCGAGCCAAGCAGCTCGCTGGAGCGGCAGCTGGGCTGGGCCGGCAGGTGGGCCGGGTGGGGCGCCAGGTAAACTTCTTCTCTCTCTCTTTTTTTTCTATTTCTTTTCTGTTTCATTTGTTTTGCAACTTTGTTTAATTAAATAAAATGCCAGAGCATTTTTATAACTCATAACACTTGTCATGCCTACTGTATATAATATGAACAGTAGGAAACATTATAGTTTATGATTATTTGAGCATTTAAAATATTTCATAGCATTTAAATGCCCAAATTCAAAAACCATATGATTTAATCCAGTGACCTTGGATGTCCTAGAAAATTGTGCACCATTTTTAGCAAAGGTTTGAGACCAAGGCAGAAATGATGAACATTTTTGAAGGGCATTTTGGGTACATTGGAAAATATTTTATCAAACCCTAGTTGTTAGAAGAGGGGTGCTGGGGTTTCTGTCATTCCCATTTCAAATTTCTTTGAAAAGTAAACATGATGCACACACCAACTAACCCTAATGCAAGTGCTAACTTGGGATGTGACAACTCACCCCCACTTAAAAGAATCGCGTCCCGAGATTCGGGTTCCTCCGGAAAGAGGGTGGGGTACTCAAGTCGAAGACGATCCTCCCTTTCCCAAGTAGCTTCACTCTCGGAATGATGTGACCATTGAACCTTGAGAAATTTTATATTGTGGCGTCGAGTGGTGCGCTCGGTTTGATCAAGAATACGAACGGGGTATTCTCGATATGTGAGATTGTCCTGGAGATCAAGCATTTCGTGGTCCACTCCGCGGATAGGATCCGTGAAGCAACGCCTGAGTTGAGAAACGTGGAACAGGTCATGAACTCTGGAGAGGTGCGGAGGTAGTTCCAGTTGGTAGGCAACTTCTCCTCGCTTGGCAAGAATGCGAAAAGGACCGATAAAACGAGGGGCCAATTTGCCTTTGATACCGAAGCGATGGGTTCCCTTAAGTGGAGTAACCCGAAGGTAAGCCTTATCGCCGACTTCAAAAGTCACAGCCTTATGATGACTATCATATTGGCTCTTCTGGCGAGACTGGGCTGTTTTCAATTTCTCACGAATGATGCGAACTTGCTCTTCTACTTCCTGGATCATATCTGGGCCAAAGAATTGTCTTTCCCCGGTTTCTGACCAGTTAAGAGGTGTTCGACACCTTCGTCCATATAGAACTTCGAAGGGAGCTTTGCCCAAGCTGGCTTGATAACTATTGTTATAAGCGAATTCGGCAAATGGAAGACATTTTTCCCACTCCATACCGAAAGAAATGACAGAGGCTCGAAGCATGTCTTCCAGAATTTGATTGACTCGTTCCACTTGACCACTTGACTGGGGATGGAAGGCGGTACTGAAGGAGAAATGGGTTCCCATAGCATTCTGGAAACTTTCCCAAAATCGTGAAGTAAAAAGACTTCCACGGTCTGAGTTAATCTCCAACGGCACACCATGAAGTGATACTATTCGAGAGACATATAAGTCTGCTAGCTGGCTAGCGGTAATACTCTCGCGAACAGGCAGGAAATGAGCTACTTTAGAGAGACGGTCGATAACGACGAAGATAGCATTATTCCCTTTCCTGGTCCTGGGAAATCCGGTAATGAAGTCCATACCTACTTTGTCCCATTTCCATTCAGGAATAGCTAAAGGTTGAAGGGTGCCAGCAGGCCGTTGATGCTCTGCTTTGACTCGACGACAAACGTCGCAGTTAGCAATGAATTGAGCGATTTCTCTCTTCATCCTAGTCCACCAGAATCTTTGGCGTAGATCCTGATACATTTTAGTACTACCGGGATGAATCGTGAGAGGAGATTCATGAGCCTCCTTAAGGATTAACTGCCGTAGATGGTGGTTCTTGGGAACCACTACACGGTTCTCAAAGAAAACAACACCTCGATCATCCATAGAGAAGCTTTTAGCGAGTCCGCTAGCAATGCTCTCTTGGAGTCGGGATATACCTTTATCACGCTTCTGGGCAGCTATAACTTGATCCATAAGGGTAGGTTTCGCCACCAAGGTGGAAAGGAATCCTCGAGGAACAATGTGAAGGTTAAGCTTACGAAATTCCTCGTGGAGAAGTGGTTGACCTTGTTGTAACATTAAGTTGTTACAATATGACTTACGACTTAGTGCATCAGCCATGACATTGGCCTTTCCAGGGGTATAAGTGATTCCTAAGTCGTAGTCTGTGAGCAACTCAACCCAACGTCTTTGCCTGAGATTTAGATCCGGTTGGGTGAAAATATACTTCAAACTTTGATGATGAGGGAAGATTTCACAGCGATTACCAAGGAGGTAATGTCGCCATGTTTTGAGTGCATGGACTACAGCTGCAAGCTCTAAATCATGAGTAAGATAGTTATCCTCGTGTGGACGCAACTGTCGAGATGCGTATGCAATCACTTGACGATCTTGCATGAGTATGCAACCTAGTCCATTTCGCGAGGCGTCGCAATAGATTATAAAATCCTTGGAGAAATCTGGTGGTACCAGTACAGGTGCAGAGGTCAGGCGTCTTGTCAGTTCCTGAAAACTAGACTCGCACTGTGGGGTCCACTCAAACTTTTTATCTTTCTTGAGGAGTTCAGTTAGAGGTTTAGCAACTTTGGAGAAATTCTCGACGAAACGTCGGCAATAGCTCGCTAAGCCAAGAAAGCTCCTAACTTGCTTGACCGATTCAGGAGGAGTCCAATCAAGGACGGCTTGATCTCGCTCGGGATTGACATCAATACCCTTGCCAGAGATCACATGACCTAAATAGGTTACTTCTGGCAACCAAAATTCACATTTAGAGAATTTGGCATAAAGGCGGTGCTCTCGAAGTTTCATCAATACCAGCCTTAAATGCTCGGCATGATCTTCCTTGTTCTTGGAATAGATGAGTATATCATCGAGGTATACCACGACGAATTTATCCAAATTCTCCATGAATATAGAATTCATTAACCGAGAAAAGGTAGTTGGGGCATTGGTTAATCCGAAGGACATAACGGTGTACTCATATTGGCTATAACGAGTAACGAAAGCCGTTTTAGGAATGTCCCCGTTCTTGATTTTGATTTGATGGTATCCCAACCTCAAATCCATCTTAGAGAAGACTGAGGATCCAGCGAGCTGATCATACAGGTCGTTGATCCTGGGAAGCGGATACTTATTCTTTATGGTGACCAGATTGACAGGTCGGTAATCTACAACCATCCGCTCCGTTCCATCCTTCTTCTTGACGAAGAGGATGGGGCAAACCCAAGGGGAAGAACTAGGACGGATGAAACCTTTTTGCAAGGACTCATCGAGTTGTTTCTTTAGCTCAGCTAATTCTAGTGGTGCCATCTTATAAGGTCTCCTAGAGATTGGGACAGTTCCTGGGATAAGATCTATCACGAACTCGACATCTCTGTCAGGTGGAACTCCTGACAGTTCTTCTGGAAAAACATCCAGGAAGTCACGGACTAACGGGATATCTTCGAGTTCTGGTAGAGGGCTGGCATTAAGAGAGTAAAGCTGACGCTCAGCCATTCGGGTCAAGACATTGACTATCTTGCCGGATGGGTGTGTAAGTTGAACGGTCCTAGTATAGCAATCAATCTTGGCGTAATGAGTTGTCATCCAATCCATACCCAAGATGATGTTTATGTCCGAGGACTTGAGAGCGATTAAAGATGCTGGAAAAACAAGTCTATCGACAAGGATTTCATTTCCATGGTTTACCCTAGAGGTTTCCATGGCGGAGGTCAAGGTTGTCCCCCTAGCCAGTGTCTTCATGACTCGAGGATGGGGCGAAATCGCCCGCGTGTGCCATCCTGATGAAACTTCTGTCATACACTTCGAGTTTGATGGCGCCTCCATGTTGTTCTTCAAGGTCTTCGACATGGAACGCCGCTACCTGGAGTGCTGCCCTGGAGGGAGCCGCCAGGGTGGCGCAGCGGCAGACGCCGTACATGCTCTCAGCCCAGCTGACAGCTCCCCTAGCAGCAGTGATGGTCCTTGGGAATCCAGCAGCTCTCCCGAGCCTGACGAGTCTCCGTAGACGAGCGATGACAGCTATGTGCCTCCGAGCTCATGCCCCGCCCAGAGCGTGGCAGCTGCACCAGCTCGTCATTGCTGGTGACTTGAGCGGGGTTGGAGACGGCCTCTCGTGGCCCACTGTTGATGATGGCATCGGTGGTGGCAGTTGCAATTAGGGCCTCTTGGAATCTCCTTATTTTGCTCCCTGCGAGGAATCAAAGCGAACCCCATGGGGGCGTGTAAAGAACATGTAATGCTTTTGCTCCGATGCTTATTATTCTTGCTATGAAACTGTGTTTGCAAGTATTGCTTCGTCACTGTCCCCCCTTTTCGTCCTTAAGGTAGCTTTGCGCTCTACGCCGGCGGATCCCAGTCCCAAGGCAAGCTTCAAACATCACTGGTATGCCAGGCCGCGTTGCCGTGGTCAAGGCCAGGAGGTGAGCGGCCCGGGGTCCGGTAAGAGCTCCTGAGGCGCGATGCTCAAGAGGTCCCTCCTTGGCGTGCAAGCAGCTTCCGAAGGCTAAAAAGGGAGGCGGCATTGCCTAAGCAAGACTACGGAAATCAAACTTGTCGAGTCGTGGCGTTGTGCCGATTTGAATGCGTGACTTATCTTGACGGGCCTGAGGGGATTCTCCATGCAGTGCGCCTGGTTTGCTCTTCTGCGGCAGCGCGGCTAACATTTCACGATCTCATTCCCGCTTGCTTTAGCGTTCTGCGCCGGCAGAGCCCGCCCCCGTGCATACCTCAGCCGTCGCTGTTTCGTCCGAATTACCAGGACGAGGCCAGGGCGTGAGGGGCTACCTGACAAGTTAGGCTCCTGAGTCGCGATGCTCAGGAGTCCCCCTTGACATACGAACAACCCTTGGGAAGGAAATGCTAGACTAGGCCTTTGTGTTCTGCGTCGGCAGAGCCCGACCTCGCTCATACCTCAGCTGCCGCTGGCTCGTTCGGATCGCTAGGACGACGCCACGGAGTGAGGGACTACGTGGCCAGTTAGGCCCCTGAGACGCAATGCTCAGGGGTCCTCCTTGATGTACAAACAGACCTTAGCGCTCCCAGTCGGCCTCCCCTTCTCCCACTCTTCTAGGTGCTCTACGTCCTCGTGTCCCGACCCTCGAGCGAAGCTCAGCCGCCACTGGTATACCAGGTCATGATGCCGTGGTCAAAGCCAGGGGGTGACGGCTGGAGAGTTAGTAGGAGTTCCTGAGAAGCGATGCTCAGGAGCCCCCCCTTTAACGCGCAAGCGAATTACGTGAGAAAGGAAAAATCGGCAAGGCTGCCTGTTGCTAGGTGTTGACACCTGATTTTGGCAAGATACGGAAAGCAATGAAGATGGTCCCGAATGAAATGGTTTTCAGCATAAAAAGATTCACGTCGTCGAGTGGAACGACTTTGATGTTTCAGTTATCATCATTCGACCTTATTTTAGGGACCGAAACTATATTCCGAGTGGTTTTTGGCCAATCATTTATTCAAGACGACCTCGGATGAAGGAGCACTCTAAAGGAATTGTCTTCGTCTCGTCGAGGCAATCGATTTTGATATATAAATCATCTCAATCCGAGTTCGTATGCAAAAGTGAGAGGCAATACACTGCAGACCGAAAATATGGCGCGAGGTACCAGACACTGGTCTGATAGGTTGCGCGAGTAATTCGGCCCCCAAGACGGCCTTGAATCAAAAAATCTTGAAAATGAAAAAGTTTCTTCTCATCGAGCCGATCGATTTTCTTATAATATTTGTCTCAATCCGAGGTCGTATGCAACCTGGAGAGGCAAATCAAGATCAGGCTGTCTTTTCAGTCGGGAAATCCGAGTGAAAAGTTTTACCATCCGAGTGAAAACCTACCGATCGAGTGAAAGGTCGAGTGAAAACCTACCGATCGAGTAAAAGGTCGAGCGAAAACCTACCGATCGAGTAAAAGGTTTAGTGAAAACATATCGATCGAGTAAAAGATTGGCTTCCGACTGAAACTATAGTAACCGAGTGAAAACTTATCGATCGAGCAAAATTATCTTCCGAGTGAAAATATAGTCAACCGAGTGAAAGGATTACCATCGGAATGAAAGCTTGCCGATCGAGTAAAAGATTGTCTTCCGACTGAAAATGTGGTCATCATCCGAGTGAAAGATTGTCTTTCGAGTGAAAATATAGTCATCCGAGTGGATAATTCTAAACATCCGAGTGAAAAAGTCCAGTCGGACCATCCGAGTGAAAGACTCTAATATCCGAGTGGATGAGCTCGAATCCGAGTGAAACTGAACATGTGCCCAAAAATTTATCAAGATGATCTCGGATGGAGAAGTGTTCAATACGGAAGTTGTGCGTATCGTAAAAACGGTGAAATTTGGTTTTGGAGTCATCATCATCAGAGATTGTATATGGCATGCAAATTCACTACGAGACTCGGATAATCCAGTCTGCTGCAAGAACAAATCCGACCGGAAGGTAAAGATGACCTCAAAAGGTATTCAAGATGGCTTATTTGAAAAAGTGATCAACATGAGAATTGTTCGTCTCGTTGAGGCGCACGAGTTTGATATTTGGGCCGTCTTGATCGGTGATCGTATGCAAGCTCGGCGGCCCGCTCAAGGAGGAAGACAGAAGATGGGCCAGATTCAGACTGAATTCGAGTTGGAGTAGAACTATGACTCTAGGACGTGAATTGATGTAATTTTTTGTAAGGAAAGCCTAGACGAATCCTTTGCTTGTATGGGAAGTCCAGCCGCCTCTTATATATGTTGGAGGTGATGGCCGATTAGACAACACACAATCGAACAAATCAATATACTACGTTTTCCAGTCTACATTTTATCTCTCCAACGTTTTTTCTCTCTCTTCGTTGTTCTTCGTGTTTGAGAGCTGCGAATCTCGAGGCTCTAGGGGCGAGCGAATCGACCTAGGGCAACCCATAACTGCCGAACTCCCTGACGGGGTCCCTCCCGGGGGTGTGGGGTTTCGAGTCCGCAAAAGCGCCCGTCGACTGTCTTGCGTATCGCGCTGTCGGTCGGGCCTGCTTCGACGTGAGCTGTGGTGCGTCACCCCCGGCGTTGAGGGTACACATGACATGTTCGTGTGTCAACACACTTTCTGGCGACTCCGCTGGGGACTGAAGGTCAATCATCATCATCCACCATGTCCGATCTTCCTGTCGTGGTTCTAAGTCTGACAGTGAGGGTAGGGGGTACGAATGGAGAGGCAAGGTTCTAGCTATGGCGAGGTTGTACACAGAGTGTTTAGCGAGTTCAGGCCCTTCTCGGAGGAAGTAAAAGCCCTACGTCTCGATGCCCGAGGGCTTGGGCGACTGATGTGTGTGTATGTGTTACAGAGGTGCGAACCCTTGTTCTGGAGGAGGGGGCTGGCTTATATAGTATGATAAGACCCCGGCCATGCTCCACGTTACCAAGGGCTTGAAGATACATTAAGGCAGGCGTTACTGGCAACGCCTGCAATAGAGGGTAGTTAAGGGGTTCATTACAGTGAGTAAATATAAGACCGTTGCTGTTCTGAGAAACGTTTAGTCTTCGGGGGTCGAGTGCTTGATCCAGTCGAGAGGAGTTGAGTCGTCCTGGGTACATGAGTCAGTCGAGTGAAGTGTCGCCTTGGACCGTCTCAGTCGACTGTCTCCACCGTCGTGGGTCTTGTCTTTTGATCTCCTAGGATAGTGACCTTGGGAGGGGCCTTTAGGTCAGGCCTATGACCCTACCTTAGGTCTGTAACCTTCTCAGTAGCCCCCGAATGGATCGGGGCTTGAGCAAGGGGATGCTGAGGGAAGCTCTGGTCCTGACTCGACGTCCTCGGGGCATACTGTTTTGGAGCTTGTGGCTCGGGCAGGTCTCCCCAGTTGTGTCTTGGTCGCCTCGATCGATTCTGAAGCCATTGGTGAATCAGTTGCCTTTGCGTCGACTGGACGTCTTGCGTCGATTGGGTTTCTTGCGTCGACTGAGTTTTACGCCAGGCGTCGGGCGCCATGAGCGCGTTCTCTTTTAACGGATTCGGTTGCCTTCTGTCCGCCGAATTCGGCGGGGCTTTCGAAATTTGGGGAAGCGCGCGGGACGGGGCGTGCCGCATCAATCGGAGCGGTGCGATTCGAACGCCTCGATTCTCGCGCCCCCTTTTTAGCCACGTATCGCGTCAGCGCCTGTTACGGGATCGGATAAGATCGCCCGGGGCCACCGGTCAGCCACTCGACCGAGTCGTTATAAAAGCGAGCCGAGTCCGCTGCGGGGGGTACTGTGCGCCCAGCTTTCCCCCGTTCGCCTTGTCCTCTCCGCAACATCCTCGCTTCTCTGTCGCGCCCCCAATCCTCCCTGCTTCTCTCCGCCGCAACCGCCGTCTCGCAAGCCATGGTTAAGGACAAGACTGCGGCCATGGAGCGCTCCAAGAAGGCGACGTCGGGGAAGGGGCGGCGAGCCGGACAAGTCGGATCGTCGTCGAGGTCCGGGCTCCCCGCTGGATGGATCCAGGGGATTGGATCCGGTCCACCGTCGTGGTGGAGTATTTGGAGGAGCTGGAGGAGGAGGGGCTGATCGCCGGCAGCTCCTGACGGGCGCCGGGAGGAGAGCTCGAGCCCCAGCCGCGGGAGGGTGAGTGTGTACTCCACGCCACCCACGTCGATCGAGGTTTTTCAACTCCCCCGCACCCTTTCTTCAGCGCATTTTTGATCTTCTTCGGTGCCCAGCTGCATTATTTCACGCCCAACTCCATCGCCTTTCTCTCCGCTTTCGTTTCTATGTGCGAGAACTTCCTCGGTTGCCGACCGCACTGGGGTTTGATCAAGCACATCCTCACCTGCCGCTCCCAGACTGTCAAGAGAGTGAACTCGAGTGACGGCAAGACGCACGTCCTCCAGGCGTGCGGCGGGCTCGGGATCCAGCTTAGGCATAGGAGTGCCTTCCCCCCATGAACCTTCCAGAGTCGATCCGGGGCTGGCAGTCGACCTGGTTTTACTACAGGGACAGTCCGACTCCGGGTCAGTCGACTGGCCTTCCTCCATTTACCCTAGGTCGAGCCAGCCCGCCTCCTTCGATGGTAGTGAGCAAGGCCGAGAGGGCCGAGGTATAGACCTGGCCAAACCTCGGGCCGGGCCGGGCTTCGGGCTGGGCCTACCAAAGCCCGGTGCAAAAAACCCAGGCCCGAGCCCGGCCCGGCCCGACCGTCGGGCCTAAAAATTGGGCCCGAGCCCGGCCCGAACATGCAGAAACCCGACGGGCCTCGGGCCGAGCCCCTTCGCTAATGTGCAAAAATGACGGGCCCGGGCCCGGCCCGGCCAGACCACTGGGCTTGAAATCTAGGCCCGAGCCCGGTCCGTGAACAAGGTCGGGCCGGGCTGGGTCGGGCTTTTTCGGGCCGGGCCGAGTCAGGCCGACCGGGCCGGGCTGCCCATGGCCAGGTCTACCGAGGTAGACATGCTGATGGAGAGGGTCGTCCAGTTAGTCCGCGAGGGGGTCACGGGGATGGACTTGCTCAAGGTGTATATCTCGCAGAGGATCCAACCGCTCCAAGCCCGGGACCACCCGATGTGGCTGTACTCCGGCACTGACGACTCGTCGCGAGTCCACCCGGAGGCGGCCGATCCGAAGTATGTGGTGCAGTGCTTGATAGTAGAATGACTGTGAATGCTTTGGATCGGCGGACGATTTGGCGCGCTTCTTCTTCATCTTATGGGAGTTCTTGCCTGAGCAGATATGATATATATGGCACAGTCCAATCAGGTGTGATTACTAGGACCTCCATGATCAAGTCGACTACGGCAGGCACTTCGACCTCAGTCAGATCGGTTGCACTGACTAGCTGCGGGGGCTCTTCCGTGAAGGGGTCTTCCTTGACAGAGGGAGTGTGTAGATGCTCTAGGAACACATTCTTGGGTATGGACCTCCGAGTCGACCCAATTTTTGCGAGATCGTCGGCTAGCTGATTCTTTGCTCTGGGCACATGATGGAGCTCTAAGCCTTTGAACTTCTTTTCAAGCTTTCGCACTGCACTGCAATAACTGGTCATTGCCGGGCTCCTGACGTCCCATTCTTTCATTACTTGGTTCACCACTAGGTCGGAATCGCCGTAGACCATCAGGCGACGGTCGCCGAGTGAGATGGCCATTCGCAACCCATACAAAAGTGCTTCATATTCAGCCTCGTTGTTTGATGAATCAAAATGGATCTAAAGGACGTAGCTGAGCTTGTCGCCCCTAGGAGAGATCAGGACCATGCCTGCACCGGATCCGTTCAGCATTTTGGACCCATCGAAGAACATAGTCCAATGGTCCGACTAGACTTGAGTCGGAAGCTCTTGTTCTATCCACTCAGCCACAAGATCCGCTAAGGCCTGAGACTTGATGGCTTTCTTCGCTTCGAACTTGATATCTAACGGAAGAAGTTCAATCGCCCATTTTGCCACTCGACCGGTTGCATCTCGGTTGTTTAGTATCTCCGATAATGGGGCGTCGCTGACGATTGAGATTGAGTGATCCGAGAAATAATGGGCAACCTTTTTTGCAGTCAAGTAAATCCCATACACAAGCTTTTGGTAATGTGGATACCTTTGCTTGGAGGGAGTCAAAACTTCGGATATGTAATAGACCGGGCGTTGGACCTTGTATGCCTTGCCCTCTTCTTCCCGCTCGACCGTGAGTACAGTACTGACGACTTGTTCGGTGGCAGCAATGTACAGCAGAAGAGGCTCTCCGCTGACTGGGGCAGCGAGCACCGGCTGGGTGGACAGCAGGGCTTTGAGTTCCTCGAACGCTGCTTCGGCTTCGGGTTTCCACTCGAACTTGTCGGATTTCTTCATGAGTCGGTAGAGAGGCAGTGCCTTCTCTCCGAGCCGAGAAATGAATCGACTCAATGCGGCCAAGCAACCAGTAAGCTTCTGGACGTCGTGTATACGCCGAGGCATTTCATTCGGAGGATGGCGCCGACCTTCTCTGGGTTGGCGTCGATTCCCCGTTCGGAAACTAGGAAACCGAGCAACTTGCCACCAGGAACTCCGAATGTACACTTTGACGGGTTGAGCTTGATATCATAACTTCTGAGGTTCGCGAATGTCTCAGCAAGGTCAGTCAGTAGGTCGGAACCTTTCCGTGACTTGACCACGATGTCATCCATGTACGCCTCGACGTTCCGACTGATTTGCTTTATTAAGCATTTCTGGATCATGCGCATGAAGGTGGCGCCAGTATTTTTGAGGCCGAAAGGCATGGTGACATAGCAAAAACACCCGAAAGGGGTGATGAAGGCTGTCTTTCTTTCATCGGGCCCATACAGACGCATCTGATGGTATCTGGAATATGCGTCCAGAAAGGACAAACACTCACATCCCGTAGTCGAGTCGACTATTTGATCGATGCGGGGGAGAGGAAAATGATCTTTCGGGCAGGCCCGATTGATGTGCTTGAAATCGATGCACATGCGGAGAGACTTGTCCTTCTTGGGGACCATGACGACGTTGGCGAGCCACTCGGAGTGGTATATCTCGCGGATAAACTCTGCTGCTAGGAGTCGAGCCACTTCTTCGCCAATCGCCTTTCGCTTCTCCGCAGCGGATCGACGGAGTTGTTCCTTCACAGGCTTCACCTTCGGGTCGACTCGCAAATGGTGCTCAGCCAGCCCCCTGGGCACACCTGGCATGTCCGATGGTTTCCATGCGAAGATGTCCCAGTTCTCACGGAGGAACTGGATGAGCGCTTCTTCCTATTTGCTGTCGAGGGTGGTGGAAATGTGGGTCGGCACCGCGTTGGGGTCGGTGGGGTGGATGTGCACGGGTTTGGTGTCCCCGGCCGACTGAAAGGCTGACTCGGAAGCCGCTTTGCCCTTAGCAGGTCGCCTGGATCCACTTGCTTCTGGTACTCCTCCATCTCTACTGCTGCCATCTGCTCGTCGGCGATCTTCGAGCCTTTCTTGAAGCATTCTTCCGCTTTCTGCCGGTTCCCGGTGATGGTTATGACACCGTTGGGTCCCGGCATCTTCAACTTGAGGTAGACGTAACATGGTCGAGCCATGAACCTGGCGTAGGCTGGCCTACCCAGGATGGCATGATAGGCGATGTTAAAGTCCACCACTTCGAACGTCAGCTTCTCCTTTCGGTAGTTCTTGGACTCACCAAAGATGACGTCGAGTGAGATCTGACCAAGTGAGTCGGCTTTCTTCCCGGGGATTACCCCATGGAACCTCATGTTACTTTCCCTTAGCTTGGACATCGGAATGCCCATATCCCGGAGGGTTGCTACATACAAGATATTCAAGCCACTGCCTCCATCCATAAGAACCCTGGTCAGTCGAGTGCCTTCGACCACTGGGTCGACCACCAACGCCTGCCGCCCAGGGGTGGCGATGTGCGCCGGATGATCGGGCTGGTCAAATGTGATGGGGGTCTTCGACCATTTCAGGAATGTGGGGGTCGCTGGAGCAACCATGTTCACTTCTCTGTTGATGATCTTCAGTCGACTCTTGCTCTCGACATCTGCGAAAATCACCAAGGTGGAGTTGATGCGGGGGTATCCTCCGTCCCCTTCCTTGTCTTCGGACTCTTCCGATTCCTTCTCTTTCTCAGCAGACTGGTCCTTCTGGAAACTCTGGATCAGGAGTCGACACTGTCGAGTGGTTTGCTTGGGATACACCAAGTTTCCCTCTTCGTCCTTCTTAGTGTGTATGGGACATGGCTGGTCGAGCATATCATCTCCAGCCTGACACTTTCCTTTCTTGGTGGCCCAGGAGCCTTTGGGCTTTCCTTTGCCCTTCCCCTGGTTGACCACCGCGGCCTCTCCCTGAGCGGCCGGGTCGGCCTTACGCTTGTTCTTCCGATTGTGATTCTGGTCGTCCTGTTCGACTGGTTTCTTGCCACTATGGAGCCGATCGGCCTCTTCACCATTGGCGTACCGACTGGCAATTTCCATCATTCGCGATAGGGACATGTCGCTTGTTCGCCCAAACTTCAGGTTCAACTCTCGATAGCGCACGCCTTGCTTGAAAGCGCACACCGCCTGGTGCTCGGAGACGTTTTCCACCGTGTGATGCAAAGTGGTCCACCGCTGAATGTAGTCCCTCAAAGTTTCACTCGGCTTCTGCGTGCAGTGCTGAAGCTCTGCGAGTCCGGCAGGTCGCTTGCAGGTGCCTTCAAAGGTCCGAACGAACACCCGAGCGAGCTCTTCCCAACTGTATATGCTCCTGGGGTCTAGCTGGTTGAGCCACGCCCGAGCGGAGCCTCCCAGCATCAAGGGGAGGTGCTTCATAGCCACGTCGTCGTTGCCTCCTCCGATCTGCACGGCCACTCGGTAATCTTCCAGCCACGTGTCCGGCTTCGACTCACCGGTGAATTTTCTTACTCCGGCCGCCAGCCTGAAGTTTGGGGGGATCTCTGCGGCCCTGATTACGCTGCAGAAGCACTCGGGCCCGGAGGCCGGCGCTCGGCTGCCGGAGGGCTGGTCTCCGCCTCGCTCGTCCTTGGATGCCCGGTTATGGTCGACCCAGCCCTGCACAAGGATGGACCTCGCGTCGAAGCCCGGCCGCCGGGGATCCGGGGGAATCCTACGCACGTCGTCTTACAGGCGCCTGCCCACGTGTCGCGGAGGCGAGTGTGACCCACTCCCCGGAGGAGGGGTAGGCACTCGACGGTGGTCGTTGCGTCCGTGTCGATGGTCGAGTGGGTCGTCGTTTCGGCCCAGGTGCCGGTCATGCCGCGGACCACGTTCCTCATGCCTCAGGGGTGATCTCGGACTGTGGGCCGACCATATGGTGTCTGCAGCCACCGATCTGCTATGAATCTTGTTGTGCGACTAAGAGACAGCCGCGTTTTGCTCTTCAGCCGTTCGGAGCAAAGCTCGGATCTGCTGAAGGCCTCTTCCAGCTTCCGACTGGGAGGGCTGAATCGACTCCGCGATACGGGCCGCGGCTTCGAGGTTTTGGACTGGTGTGCGGAACACCTGAGTCTCACGCTGACGTGATTGCCGCGGTCGTCGACTAGACTCGGGGGCCAGTCGGCGGGCCTGTTCGTCGAGTGAACGTTGGATGTTTTCCAGGCGCGCGCACTCGGCCAAGGTGGCCATGCGTGTGGCTTCGAGGGCCAAAGCTTCTGGGGAATCTCCCACGACGGGGGTGAAGAGCGCATGTCCGTTGCGGCGACAGAGCTCAGCTCTCTGCTCGGAGGTGAGGGGCTGAGGGATGTAACCGTCGTTGTCGTGCGCCCGATCGCCACCGCTGCCGCCGTTCTCCCCGCGAGGAAAACCTGGCGGGCTACGACGCGGGTCGACCATGAGGATTTCCGCCGTGGGGTTGCTGCTTCCGCACTCGGAAAATGGAATCTTCGAGCCCGGTCGACTGATCGGCCGACCCGTAAAGGTAACCGTCGGGCTCAATGGCCGCGACTTGCAGGGTGGCCGTTTGATGAGCCACCGCGTGTTTTACCCACCGCTGGAGCCGTGAATGACCGGATCACTTACGGCGGTGTCCAGTGCGGGTGGTAGACGATGAGTACCGGGTCGACGGCTGCAGAAGGAGGACGCCACCGGCTCCGGCGCGAAAGTGAGTGGCTCCGCGGGCGGGTAGAGCCTCAACGTCGAGCAGGGCTTCCTTAAGCCACGCGGAGTCGTCGGCGACGAAGATCAGTGCGCCGAGCCGAATCTCGTGGCCCGACGCCAAAGCGCCGCCTGACACCATGATGAAAGTGGTCGGGTAATGGATTGCAACTTCGCCAAATGTCGCTAAGACGCCTTGCCCCATGGTGGGCGCCAACTGTTGTGGTTTTAAGTCTGACAGTGAGGGTAGGGGGTACGAATAGAGAGGCAAGGTTCTAGCTATGGTGAGGTTGTACACAGAGTGTTTAGCGAGTTCAGGCCCTTCTCGGAGGAAGTAAAAGCCCTACGTCTCGATGCCCGGGGGCTTGGTCGACTGATGTGTGTATGTGTTACAAAGGTGCGAACCCTTGTTCTGGAGGAGGGGGGTGGCTTATATAGTATGCCAAGACCCCGGCCATGCTCCACGTTACCAAGGGCTTAAAGATACATTAAGGCAGGCGTTACTGGTAACGCCTGCAATAAAGGGTAGTTAAGGGGTTCATTACAGTGAGTAAATATAAGACTGTTGCTGTTCTGAGAAATGTTTAGTCCTCGGGGGTCGAGTGCTTGATCCAGTCGAGTGGAGTTGAGTCGTCCTGGGTACATGAGTCAGTCGAGTGAAGTGTCACCTTGGACCGTCTCAGTCGACCGTCTCCACCGTCGTGGGTCTTGTCTTTTGATCTCCTAGGATAGTGACCTTGGGAGGGGCCTTTAGGTCAGGCCTATGACCCTACCCTAGGTCTGTAACCTCGTCACTTCCCAAGCCATCTGAGGTAGACGCCGATAACATCATTAAGCCCAGTCTTGAAGAGATATGGGACGATCATCACTAAATCTATGAGGAGTACAAGAAGGCGCGCGAAGAGATGGAGTTGCAGGAGTTCCTTGCGAAGTTCAAGAAGTATCGCCAAGGCAGCATCACTCCGATTGAAGAAATCAAGTTCCCTCCTCTTCAAGCCGAGCATGTTAAAACCTCTGTGATTACTACCTTATATCTTGAGTAGTGGGCTGAGATTGAGAGTTGTATTGCTAACGGTAACAATCTAGTCTATCAAACTTTCATAGAAAATACTAATGCTCTGAAGAATATATCTCAATCGTCTAGTGGTAATGGTGGTATAGCTGCTAGTGTGCAAAACCCTTATCTGAATTTACCTATTTCATCGGCGCCTCCCATGCCGATGACTTATTATTCTACACAAACAAACCAGATTATGGCTGCACCCATTAACCCTATTATAAACATGTCAGGTTCGACGGCAACGCCGAACCAAACCCTACCTACAGCTACAACCACTCGACCACTACCAAATTATGGGTCGACATACATGCCTCAATTCTTACCCACCGCTAGTAACCCTACTCCTCCTATGCCACTGCCACAAGCTTCATCGTCCGCGAGAGAATTTTGGAGTTGAGTTACCTCGGAATCGGATTTACCAAAAGCCGTACCCCGAGTACTTTGATGCCATCCAGTGCCCTCCAGGATATAAAATTCCAGATTTTGTTAAGTTTAATGGAGAAGGCACAAAAACCACATGGGAGCATGTTAGTCAATATTTAGCACAATTGGGTGAGGCATGCTCATTGAATGAATTGAAAGTGCATTCGCTTCCTTTATCATTAACTGGTACTGCATTTTCATGGTTTTCTTCTTTACCACATGGTTCCATTCGGGTTTGGTCGCAGCTAGATCAGAAATTTCATGATCACTTTTATAGCGGCGATAATGAACTCAAGTTGTCACATCTGACATCGGTTAAACGAAAGCATGATGAATCGATCTCCGATTATGCCAAGAGATTCAAAGAAACAAAAAACCGTTGTTATAGTTTGGTGATAACCGAGAGAGACTTGGCAGACCTAGTGCTGAGTGGTTTAAGGACTCCCATTAAAGAAAAGCTAGAAGGCTATGAGTTCTTAAATATTAACAAAGTCTTACAAAGGGCTTTGGCTCAGGAAAACCGAAGCAAAGATCTCAAAGAAGTGCATAGTTATAAAGCTGATCGTCCAAAGATGAATATGGTTGAATATTGTCGGTGTATTTGGATCGACACCTATGGGATCACAAGAATCCCTACTACGGTTGCGGGGCGCGGGGTTGAGAGAAGAGTGGATCTAACGATCAGGACATGGTTCCTTTACCCAGGTTCGGGCCGCAAAGATGCGTAAAACCCTACTCCTGCTTTGGTGGATTATATGTTGGTGTTCTTCAGCTAACGAGGAGCTCCAAAAGAGTCGTGAGGGGTTCCGAAAAGCCGAATCCTTCTCCTGGTTGCCTCGGGCCTCCTTTTATAGGGAAAAGGGGTTGCCACAGTGGCACACAAGAGGTGGAAAGGGTACAGTGATGCGAGGTTATCCCTCGCATTACAGGACAAGGTGCATTTAATGTGCCCTGCTTAGGTGTCCTTGCTTTATCGGGGATGAGGGGAGACGCCCGTCTTGTCCGTCGCCGCTCCTCCTTGTGTCGACACGCGCCCTGGCTAGCGGTGCCTGAGGTGCCATGTAGGCAGACAGGCAGCTGAGGTGGCGCAAGGGCGGGCCTCCATGAAGATCTGTGGGTCGCCACGCAGGAGCCTGTCCAGCTGGTTGGGTCGGCAGCTGCGTGGGTCGGTGGAAACCCAGTTGTTGCAGGCCCGAAGGTGGCCCCGTGGGTGTCCTCGGCAAGGGCCTTGCCGGGGCCCCGGCAAGGGTCTTGCCATGGTGCCTGCTGTCATCCCCGGCAAGGTGCTTGCCGGGGGTCTTATGGACCTCCTTGGCTGGGATCCCACCAAGGGTCGTCTTCTTACCTCCCATTTGATCTCGAAGGTCTTCACAAAGATTTGCATGCCACCACGGGGATATCTCCCGAATCCTCCCCCCATGAGGGTGGTGGACTCAAGGGTGATTCGCTCCGTAGGCGGGGG
>LR738710.1:293544081-293585576 GCA_902687465.1 Secale cereale | reverse complement strand
GGGGGGGGGGGGGCGAGCTGCCGCGGCAATGGTCTTGCCGGGGCTGCCAGAGCCGGCCCCGGCAAGGATCTTGCCGGGGGAAACCGCTTCTTCCCCTTGATCTTCGTGGTCTTGTTCTTGGTGTCGCTCCAGTCTTCATCAAGCTTCAGTCTTTCCCCGGCTTGCCTCTCTTGCCTTGCTTGGTGGGATGGCGCCGTGGCTCAGACTGCCCGCGCACAGTCATAGGGGTACAAAAAGTGCACCCCTCTTTTTGTACACCGACAAATATGATAGTGATCACTCGGACGATGAGGGTGATAATTATGCTACTGAATTTGTTTGGCCATCTAAGGCCAAACCATTTACTTGCAATGATCTGAAACCGATTCATAAGAATCGTGATGAAGAGATGAAGTTTACTTTTAACATTGCCAAGTGCGATAAAATATTTGATGCTTTGCTGCAAGCCAAAATTATTAGAATATCTCACACTATACCGCCGTTTGAAGAGCTGAAACGGCTTGCTTATTGCAAGTATCATAATTCTTTTTCTCATGCTACTAACGATTGCAATGTTTTTCGTCGACAGATACAATCGGCCATTAATGACGGACGATTGAACTTTTCTAAGATGCAAGTTGATAAACTGCCTTTTCCAATTAATACCATGGATTTGGAGGGGAAGAAGCTACTCATTTGGCCGGAGGTAGCTGAATCTGCCAATAAATCTAATGTCATTGTTGTTGAGCCCAGGAAAGACAAGGAGGGCAGCAAGATCTTGGGTAGGCAGATTGTGCTTGACAAGCAACCCGATGGCAAGGAAGTTATCAAGATCACCATCAAGAATCCTATGCTCGGGGGGCAACTACAAGTGCAAGAAAATGCTCGTGTTAAATTTGTTCAGCCCAAGAGTCCAGAAGTTTGCAAGTGGAAGAGGAACGAGGCTAAAGTGCAGTGTAAGCGGATCAAGCCAACTCTTGATATGTTGCTGTCCAAGTATGCCAGTCAGTCGGCCGGTTCTAGCTCTAACCGGCCAACAGACCTGAAGCGACCAAGGTCACCACCAGCTAATATGTCTAGTCGGTACGTGAAGCCGGCTGGACCAAGGGCACCGTTTCAAGAGGAACAAAGGCAACCTGTTTGGGATCGACTCGACTACTCATACAATGGCCGACTGAACATCGGTGGTCATCAGTCGGCTGGTCAAAATATGTGGCCGAACGAAAACCATCCAAGTGTAAGAATGGACCCAGGTGGAAGCTATCCAAGTGAAAAAATGTGGCCAGGTAGATTCCATCCGAGTGAATTCCATCCAAGTGGGTTCCATCCGAGTGACATCCATCTGAGTGGATTCCATCCGAGTAAAAAGGTGCACCCGAGTGAAAATTTCATGCATCAGGGAAATAAAAAAGAATGGCATTTTAAGTCACCAAGTGTTGTAGCAGTCGAGTCAGGAAAAGGCAAAGAGAAAATGGATGTCGACTCACTTATCTTGGGCACCAAAACATTCCCCGTACAACAGCCAACTGTGCATAACCACTCAATTGAGCCGATACTTTCTATCGCACCAAAGCACTCGGCTAATGATCATGAAGCAAGCACCAGCCAAGTAAAGGCAAGAGATCCTAAATATACTCAGCCAAAGTGGTGTCCTCCAGGGCTAACAAAAACACAAAATAGGAAACGACAGAGGTTAAGGAGTCAAGAGATGGCAGAACACGAGGGCGAGAAGCAAAGGGATAAGTCGGTTAATGACACTCGACCCATGGTTCCAGCAAAACAAGTGTGGAGGCCTAAACAAATACAAGATAAGACTGCTTCTACATCTATCACAGCAGTACCTACATCACAAAAGAAGGACGATGCAACAACTATCACATTGTCTGCGACACTTCTTACTTCTCCTTGACTCGGACAGATTTCAGAATCGGTGGATGCACCGGAGGAAGAGGATGATATGTTAGATTATGAGTCGACGCCAGTTCATGAAGGTATGGATATCAATATGGTTTATTACTTGCCTGCTGAGTTGTGGGGACCCCGACTTACGAGTCGATATCACCGAATGCACGTGTACAGTGATCCCAGAGATCAATGCTCACTGAACACACAGAAGCTGAATAACAAGAGCCTTACATCCATACATACCATCTTACACAAATTATGACCATTATGGCCAAGTCTTACATGGATAAAGCCTCGCGGGCTGAATAGCAAATAAACTTGAATAGCGGAAGTCTTCGAAGATAAGTAGAACCCATGCCATCTGCCTTAACCCTACAGGCATTCTGACAGGGAAAGCGTCCTAGTTCGCATGCTCGTCTCCATAGAATTATTCTTCAAATTCCTACTCCTCCATGACTGGCCAATTAAATAACCAGTGGCAAGCCAATGAGTACTTTGAATGTACTCGCAAGCAACCCATGATTTGGTTCGAGGTAACAATGCAAGTTGTACAACAATACGCAACCTAGCTACAAGCTAGATAAGATATTCTACCATTTGTGGGACATGCATCAATGTACTTGGGTAACCTCGAGGACAGGTTACAGATATCAACATAAATAAAGTTCAAATCATTTCTGGTTCTTTCAACGAGTCAAGTCACCACCTTGACTCAATACACACATATATTCACCAAGATTGTAAAATTATGGACATAGTTTAAATAGCACCTCCCAACTGTCCATGACCGTGGACACGGCTATTCGAATAGTTTTACACTCTGCAGAGGTTGCGCACTTTACCCACAAGATCCGGGGAGCTTTCATATCATCCACGATCCCGCAGTACCTCAAGTACTCGGGGAAAGCACCCGGTCATTACCTTTCCCTAGACGACACTAACATAGGGTCCACTCGTTCCTGCACAACCCTCGTGTACAAATGAAATATCGTGGGCCTTGCCCTTTTTACATTGTCACGCATACACGAAGGGACCAACAGTGTGTCCGGTGCCCTGTAATAACAGTCATGGCCGCCTATCCAAGCACGAACCCATCCCGGGAGTGACCTCAAGTCTCCCCTGTCACTAGTAATGTGGGCACCATGATAGTATCAGCCTAAGTAGTCAATAATGCCCCGTCCCATAAGGGGTAGAGTGGTTGCACATGTTAGGTTGGGACGGTAATCACACATAAATCTAATCCATCATTTTACCCACACACGAAAAGCTCTCTCTTTAGTACACCACTTCTTCCTCAAGTGGTGGCCTTAATTCAACATCACCCTCGGGCATTAGGGGCACCCGATGGGATTTTTGAAAGAATGCAACCACGAAGGGTTCATGGTACATATACATTATCAACTAATCTTTTGACATTTGCATTTGTGCACAAGGTAGAGTTATGAGTAGGGGTATGCACCATGTGGTGGTTCTCAACAAGTTTACCACCGTCATATTTCATCATCATGCAATCGGAAAAGGGTACCGATGAACAAGAGGGGTGTCATGGTCAAAGGGCTGCTTGCCTGGATTGGCTTGGTCTTCAAAGTCTTCAATTCCTTCTCCTTCTTCTTCTTCAGCAACTTCGTCAAATACGGTATCTAATCATCGCAAGATAATACGGAGAAATAAGACAATAATAAAAACAGAAAAATCAGAGTGCTCAGAAAAATGTCAACTTATTTTTATAAAATACTAGAAAGAAAACTAAGAGGGAAAAAATTCTTGGTTTTTGGTTTGGAGTAACAGAATAGGGTGAATGGATTTTTCAACAGAGGTTATATGGTTCATATTTGAATTTTAATTTGAATAGTACAAGTAAGGTACATGAATATGTGTGAAAGTCACATCATTAAATAGGTTCGAATATTACAAAATTTTAGGAGTTGGAATAAATTAATTTGGATAATTATTTTATCCTATAGATTTATTTGAAAATCTACAGAAAAGAAAAAGAAAAAGGGTCACAGTGCAACTGGGCCAGAACGAGCTCAGTGCACAGGCCCAGAGGGTTTTCGGCCCGGGCGAGCCGAGCGGCACGCGCGCGTCAAGTTTAAACCTGACGGGCGGGGCCCAGTGGCCAGTGGGAGAGAGGGCAGGCGAGAAGGATGGGAGGCTGACAGGCGGGGCCCACCTGTCATCCCTAACCCCCGTGCAGAGGGCCGGCGAGCTCACCGGCGGCGATGCAGGGCACGGCAGGGCAAGCTGAGGGCAGGGATGGAGTCAGCATGCAGTCGCCGTTCGGGTGGTGGTGGAGGCAGTCGCCGGAGCGGTCGGGTTCACCGGCGACGAGGTTGCACGGTGGAGAGGCGTCGGGTGGTGGTTTCTCCGGCCATTTCTGAATGCAGCAGAGAGGGGAAAGAGAGGGGAAAGGATCAGTGGGGCTTGGCGGTTCCAGATCAAGGCTTAGGAACGACGGGGACGGCTCGTACCGAGCGGACCACGGCGGAGCTCGAGCTCGAGAGCTTCTGGGAGAGAGTTGGGAGTGTAGGGGGCGCTTGAGTGATTCTAGAGGCGAGTGATGGAGAGGAGAGGGCTCCGGGAGGCCTTTATATAGGAGGGCGGCGGTCCACCGAGGAGGTGTGCGCCGGTGAGCTCGTTGTGGCTGCTACAGGCCATGTAGGCTCGTCGGGGCGTGTTTGGGGTGTTTGTGGGTGTGGTTCACGTCTAGACAAGGGAAGGGAAGGAGCGGGGGAAGGCTCCAGAGGCTCGCGCGTGTGAGGCCGGAGATGGGAGCTTGCGGGCGGCCGGCGCGTGTGCGAGGGAGGCCATAGGAGGGAGAAGGAGGAGGGGGACAGGGCCGTGGCGTGTCGCGGATGTCGAGGCGCCTCGGCTGGCACGAGGGGGAGGCTCGAGGTGGTCGAAGGCGCTCGGTCAGGAGTGGCTATAGTGCCTGAGCGCACTGTAGCATGCTCCAGAGCATGCAAATGGCCGGCATGGCATTGTTTATGCCTTTTGGCCGTGGCCACCAGTGTCTAGAGGATAAGGGATACCATAAACAACATGGTATTGGCCTTGGATGCTATGGAGGGCTTCTAGATGGAGAGAGGGTTGAGAGAGAACGGTGAATGTGAATGTCCAGAGGTGAAAATGGGGTTTTAACCCCCTCAATCATTCAGCTGCGGTGTAGCCATTGCTACCGGAGATAGAAGGGGTCTTGGGGGTGCTGTGGTAAGAACCTAAGGTGAGGGAGAATAGTGGAAGAGGTCAAAACAAAGGTTTTGGAATAATAGCAGAAGGTGTTTGATGGTGTTTTGGGCAAGCAAATGTGTTTCATTTGGCATGAGACTCCACAGGATGAAATGGCACATATATTTAGGCCCTTTCACCAAATTAGAGCTCATTTGGGCAAAGTTGCCAATGCAACTTTTGTAAACCCTAGAAATTAACAGAAATTGATTTTCCAAGATGGAGTTAATAAAATCATCCCTTCTTGATGCACCACTTGGTGTAGTGTCATCATTTGGGGTTGTGGGCTTGACCACCAAATTTGGGGTCACGAGTAAAAAGTTGGTAATGTAAAGTTGTTCAAATTTGAATCTGAGCAAAAATGATTTTGGGGCACTCTGATCAAGTTACTCTTCTCCAAATCTTGTGCCATTTGGTATAGATGCATAAATAGACCATTTTAGCATGTGTACCAAGTTTGAGAGCATTTGGACAAGTTTGGCAATGTAAAGTTGCTCAAACTTCAAAATGGACAGAAATGGTATTGAGGGGATTTGATGATGTTTTCTTGCTCCCCAAGGCACGAGGCTTGGCAAGATCATCAAATATGTCATATCTGACATGATAGAATTTCCCTGGAATTTTTAGAGAATATTTCCTTTGTAAATATTTCAAAAGCTTGAAATATCCAGAAAGGGTTTATGAGGGATTTGCCCAATATTTTGAACATGACCATGTGTTGAAACTCTTATATATGGACAATATATGTCCTAAGAGTCTCTCTGAATTTTGGAAAATATTTTTGAAATAGTTAAATAGTTTTTACCTATTAAGGACCATTTCCGGCCTAAAGAAAAAGCCTTAAATAAAATAGGAAAATAACTTTTAAAATTATACTTTTGTGGTTTTTGGGAGTCCTATACCTAATAGGATTAAAATATACCTTTTCAAAGATTTTTATCACCCTAAATCGAGTACTTGCAGTGCAAATCTCAATTCAAGGGTTTTTGGAAAACTAATTTTTGAAAATACTATTTGGCCAAAATATTTTTATAAGATTATACTATACTGTCCTATACACATGGTATGATCATTGGGCAGAAGTTTGGGGTAAGGAGATGAAGTATAGAAGGTGAGGCTATGTTGACTTTTAAAGACCATTTGAAACCAGAGAGAGAAAAACTCAATTCCAAATAAAAGCCAAATGATGCCAAAAGTTTTTGTTGGTCCAAATTTTCATGCTTTATTAATGCAATAACCATATTACAAAATGCAGGGTGTGACAGACCTACCCCCTTACAAGAATCTCGTCCCCGAGATTCCTAAACTAGGCCCTAAAAGAGATCGGGATACTCGGATCTAAGATAGTCTTCACGTTCCCAAGTTGCTTCTGCTTCCGTGTGGTTGCTCCACTGGACCTTGAAGTACTTGATGGTGCGGCTTCACGTCCGTCCCTCTGCTTCATCCAAAATGCGAATGGGCCTCTCGCGGTAGGTCAAATCAGGCTGAAGGTCAATAGCTTGGTGATCGACATCCTTGTAGAGCCCAGGCTTGTCCGAAACTTGGAGACACTTCCGGAGTTGTGACACGTGGAATACATTGTGCACATCGGATAGCTCAGGTGGTAGTTCCAACTGGTAAGCCGCTTCTCCTCGTCGTGCAGTGATCTCAAAGGGGCCAATGAACCTGGGTGCGAGCTTCCCCTTAACGTGCAGACGCTTGGTTCCCTTAAGAGGAGTTACTCGCAGGTACACATGGTCTCCAACATGGAAACTCATATCTCGGCGATGTGAATTGGCGTAGCTCTTCTGTCTCGACTTGGCGGCCTTCAAACGTTCTTTGACTAGTTGGACTTGCTCTTCTGCTTCGCGGAGAATATCTGATCCAAAGACTAGCCCTTCTCCAGTTTCTAACCAGTTGAGGGGTGTGCGGCACGTGCGTCCGTACAACACCTCAAATGGTGCCATCTGAAGGCTCGACTAATAATTGTTGTTATAGGAGAACTCGGCAAAAGCGAGGCAATCTTCCCACTTGGCTCCATATGATAATACATAGGCTCGGAGCATGTCTTCGAGTATTTGATTTACTCGCTCCGTCTGGCCTCCGGTTTGCGGGTGGAAAGCCATGCTGAAAGACAACTTGGTTACCAAGGCTTCTTGGAACTTCTTCCAGAACCTTGAGGTAAACTGGGTTCCTTGATCTGACATAATTTCCTTAGGAACACCATGAAGGCTTACGATTCTGTCGATGTAAAGAGTTGCCAGCTGGTCGCCATCATAGCTAGTCTTGACAGGAATGAAATGGGCTACCTTGGTCAAATGGCCGACTATGAGCCAGATGGAGTCATGTCCTTTATTCGACCTTGGTAATCCAGTGATGAAGTACATTCCGACTTTATCCCACTTCCACTCAGGAACCTTGAGTGGTTGCAGCAATCTAGCGGGTCGCTGATATTCAACCCTTTGGCACACGTCACACTTTGCAACATAGGTGGCGATCTCTCTTTTCATCCCGTGCCACCAAAATATTTCCTTCAAGTCTTGATACATCTTAGTTCCTCCGGGGTGGATGGAATACGGAGTGTCATGGGCTTCTTGCAAGATCATGTTCTTTAGCTCCATCTTGTTTGGTACGCAGATACGGCCATTGTACCAAACAACCCCGTGCTCGTCCTCGGAGAATCCTGGGGCCTTGCCTAGCTTCATCTTCTTCTTGAGGCCTTCAATGCTTGCGTGTCCACCTTGTGCTTCCTAGACTTCGTCCATTAGGGTTGGTTTGACTTCTAGATGGTCTAGGAATCCATGGGTGACCAATTCCAAGCTAAACTGTTCCAGCTCTTCAAACAGGGCTGGCTGCCTTCTTTGAATTATGGCACTCAGGGAGCAAGCCTTTCTGCTTAAGGCATCGGCTACCACGTTAGCCTTCCCGGGGTGATATTGAACACTGAGGTCATAATCCTTGATTAGTTCCAACCATCTTCGTTGCCTCATGTTAAATTCCTTTTGGGTGAAAATATACTTCAGACTTTTGTGGTCTGTGTATATCTTACACCGTTTCCCTAGGAGGTAATGCCACCATGTCTTCAAGGCATGAACTACTGCTGCTAACTCAAGATCGTGGGTAGCGTTGTTCTCTTTATGAGGTCATAGCTGCCTTGAGAGGTAAGCTATGACTCGTCCTTCTTGCATCAGGACGCTTCCCAATCCGGTTCGAGAGGCATCACAATATATCGTGAACTCTTTGTGAATGTCAGGTGTTGCCAGAACTGGGGCGGTGGTCAATCTCTTCTTGAGCTCTTGGAAGCTTTCTTCGTATTTTGGCGTCCATTCAAACTTCTTGTCCTTCTTCAGGAGTTGAGTCATTGGCCGTGCAATTCTAGAGAATCCTTCCACGAATTTGCGGTAATAGCCCGCAAGTCCGAGGAAGCTTCTGACTTCCTTGACGGTTGTTAGGGACTGCCATTGGGTCACAGCTTCGATCTTCACATGATCAACTGACAATCCTTCCTCGGTCAAGACATGACATAAGAATCCAACTTTATGCATCCAAAACTCACATTTGCTGAATTTAGCATATAGTTGGTGCTCTCGAAGCTTGTCTAGGACCATCCTCAAATGTTGCTCGTGCTCTTCCTCCGTCTTCAAGAAGACAAGAATGTCATCAATGAAGACAACAACAAACTTGTCCAAATATTCCATGAAGACTTTATTCATGAGATACATGAAGTAAGCTGGGGCATTGGTTAATCCAAAGGACATGACCGTGCACTCATACATGCCATATCTTGTTACAAATGTCGTCTTCGAAATATCTTGGGGGTCTGATATTCAGCTAGTAGTACCCAGATCTAAGGTCGATCTTGGAGAACACCTTGGCTCCGCTGAGTTGATCAACTAGATCTTCAATCTTGGGAAGTGGATACTTGTTCTTTATTGTAACTTCATTGAGGGAATGATAGTCAATGCATAAGCGGATGGTACCGTCCCTTTTTGCCACAAATAGAACAGGTGATCCCCAAGGGGAGGTACTAGGGCGGATAAATCCCTTCCTCAACTGCTCTTCCAGTTGCTTCTTCAACTTGGATAATTCTTCCGTCCCCATTCTATAAGGCTTCTTATAGATGGGTCCTGCCCCGGGCATGAGCTCGATGACGAACTCAATGTCACGGTCAGGGGGCATTCCAGGTAGCTCATCCGGAAAGACATCGGGGTACTCGCATACTACTGGCACTTGCTCCAGTCCAACTTCAGACAGACAGTTGACTTGAGTGGTTTGAGCAGAAGAGGAGTTGGAGGCAAACTTAACTTCGACTCCTTGGTCATTGGTCACAGTGATAGTCCGATTGGCATAGTCTAATAAGCCTTGGTGCTTGCTGAGCCAATTCATGTCTAGGATCACATCCAAGCCTTGTTATCTCAGGATGATAAGGTTTGCTAGGAAATCTACCCCGTTAATGATGATATTGACTCCCTTACAGCCTATCTTGGCTCTCATTTCTGCTCCGGCGGTTTGTACCACCATGGTGTTATTCAGGGGTGTAGGGGTCATGCCACTTTTTAATGCAAATCTTTGAGTGACAAATGAATGCGTGGCTCCAGAATCAAACAAGACAGTTGCAGGTGCTGAGTTGACAAGGAACGTACCTAGCACAACGTCCGTGTCTTCCTGGGCTTCTTCTGTAGTGACGTGATTCACACGCCCCTTCCCATTGTTGGGCGGGTTGCGAGGACCTTGGTTCCTTGGTGGCATCCCGCGGCCTTGTCCTGGGTTCTGCGCATTAGGGCGTGGGGCATCGGGCTTCTTGTTGGGGCGCACCCTTGAGATGTGTCCTAACTGACCACATCCAAAGCAAGTGACTTGGTTTGTGTTATTGATCTTGTTCCCACCATTGTTATTGGGGTTGAATGCTGGCCCTTGGGTTGGCATACTGCTGAGGCTGATAGTTGGTGCGTGGTGCAGGAGCTCTTGGCTGCTGATAGGTTGGCTTGACCGGGGCTGGCTGCCACGGACGAGGCTTCTGGTTACTGGAACTTCCCTTGCTGACCATCCTGCTCTTGCGAGTGTCTTCCAGAGCACGCCGCTTGTCTTCAAGCATGAGTGCTTTGTTCACCAGGCCAGGAAAGGTTGGGCAGTCACACACGACAAGCGAGTACTGCAGAGTCTGATTGAGGCCTTCCATGAAGTGCTCCCTTTTTGCAGCATCCGTGCTGACATCTTCCTGGGCATACCTTGACAGAACACTGAACTTATGCATGTACTCCTTGACAGTGCCAGTTCCTTGCTTCAGGGCTCGAAACTCACGCTTCTTGATAGCCATGATTCCGGAAGGAATATGGGCCTTGTGGAATTCTGCCTTGATGTTATCCCAAGTGATGTCTTGCCCAGCATGCATGACCTTGAATCCATCCCACCAAGCTCTAGCAGTCCCCCCGAGGCAGTGGGCAGCATAAGCCACCTTCTCGCAGTATTCGGTGCAGCCGACTAGTTCCAGCAAGTCCTCAATGGTGCGCACCCAGTCGTCTGCATCCAGGGGTTCAGCAGTCTCGATGAAGGTTGGTGGTGCATGCTTCTTGAACTCTGCCAATGTGGTACGTCCATTGCCATTCCCCATCGGCTGGCGGTTGTTGGTGACAGCTTGAGCAATCATCTGGAGGGCTGCGGTGTTGGCTTGGCGTTCCTCTCGGAAGGCATGGAGAAGCTGAGCCATATCCTTGACCGAGGGAGGTGGTGGTGGAGCTTGGTCGTGGGTTTGGTCCTGGCTGGCCTCTGGATGTGTGGATGCTCCGGCTTCGGGCTGCTGGGTAGAGGTACCAGTACAAGTTACAATAGGCATCCTGTTGGAGCGGTAAAGGTCTCATGATTTGGAATGAAGAGGAAAAGCAATAAAGATGGGTGCCTAGTAAGGGGTGGGTGTGACACTATTTATTTTCATGCAAGGGCCAAAAGGGCCAACACATTCATTAAAATTCCAAATGGGTGATGTAGTCGTTTACACATTCGGAAGATACGACGTTCATCCAAACACAACAAAAGCAAACACTAGATGGCTTCATATGAACCATACAAGGACTCGACTTCGCATAGGGGTTACACGACCTATCCTACCGTAGAGGTCACGAGCTGGCATATCCGAGTTGCGAATAATGCCTAAGTGGCGGAATGCTCGGTCACGTATTGGGGCTCTTCGGGGTCCTCCTCCTTTTCTTCATCTATCTAGGCTCCCCTATCACTTGAGCGTGTGGGGGAGTGGACGAGTTGGACACGGTGTTGTTTTGCTGGTGGTGCAGGGAAAAGCTTGCGAAATTCCCTCGCCGTCATACGGCGTCGCTGGGGTGGTTCTTCATCCTTGGAAGATACATCTCCTGAGGGCCTTCCACCTCAATACGAGATAGCGGGTTGCCCGGTAGGCGCACCTTCCTTCTTGATCCTATCCGTCTTCTCTTGTGCTCGTCGAAGAAGTGCCTTGGTCTTGTGGAGTTCTTCTCGGAGCTTCATTGATTCCGAGGCCAACTCTTGTGCCAAGCTGTCGGCACAAAGGCTGAAGTAGGTCTGGAATCGAAGTGGAAGTCCTTCCTTCAGTGGAGGGGCTCGCATGCTGCTTTCATCTTCACCTTCCTTCCGGTAAGACAAGAAGCGGGTAGTCATCTTGGCTGCCATCTCCGGAAGAAGTTCTCAGAGGCGGGTTAGTGCCTTGAGTGCAGCTGCCTCGACAGCGAGGAGTAGTGTTAACATTTGGGGTCCCTCGAAGAACCAACTTGTGGGAGGATCGTTTGCCTTCACGATTACTTCCACATGGTACTCCACCTCGGTGTCGCTAAACCAATGCTCATGGTAGGTGAGGATGGGTGCTCGGTGAAACTGGCACTCCTGGAGGCTATCCTCAAAAAGCAAGGGGAACCCAGTGGTTAGGAGCTCTTCAGGTACAGCGGCCATCTACAAAGGTTGAATGGGGGAGGTTAATAAGCTGATGTTATCTCAGGTTTGGTAAGGTTTAGAAAAGAAGAGAGGTTCAGAAGGTTTATGAAAAGGGTATCATCCTAACTAACGCCCATGCTAACTGAGGCTTCCTATAGTCTGGATGGCTCTAATACCAACTCTGTGGGGACCCCGACTTACGAGTCGAGATCACCGAATGCACGTGTACAGTGATCCCAGAGATCAATGCTAACTGAACACACAGAAGCTGAATAACAAGAGTCTTGCATCCATACATACCGTCTTACACAAATTATGACCATTATGGCCAAGTCTTACATGGATAAAGCCTTGCGGGCTGA
This sequence comes from Secale cereale, assembly GCA_902687465.1. Lineage (NCBI taxonomy): Eukaryota > Viridiplantae > Streptophyta > Magnoliopsida > Poales > Poaceae > Secale > Secale cereale. Next base: position 293,573,208 of record LR738710.1, on the reverse strand, counting down.
ATAGCAAATAAACTCGAATAGCGGAAGTCGTCGAAGATAAGTAGAACCCATGCCATCTGCCTTAACCCTACATACATTCTGTCTGGGAAAGCCTCCTAGTTCGCATGTTCGTCTCCATAGAATTCTTCCTCAAATTCCTGCTCCTCCATGCCTGGCCAATTAAATAACTAGTGGCAAGCCAATGAGTACTTTGAATGTACTCGCACGCAACCCATGATTTGGTTCGAGGTAACAATGCAAGTTGTACAACAATAAGCAACCTAGCTACATGCTAGATAAGATATTCTACCATTTGTGGGACATGCATCAATGTACTTGGGTAACCTCGAGGATAGGTTACAGATATCAACAAAAATAAAGTTCAAATCATTTATGGTTCTTTCAACGAGTCAAGTCACCACCTTGACTCAATAAACACATATATTCACCAAGATTGTAAAATTCTGGACATAGTTTAAGTAGCACCTCCCAACTCTCCATGACCGTGGACACGACTATTCGAATAGTTTTACACTCAACAGAGGTTGCGCACTTTACCCACAAGATCCGGGGAGCTTTCCTGTCATTCACGATCCCGCAGTACCTCAAGTACTCGGGGGAAGCACCCGGTCATTACCTTTCCCTAGACGACACTAACATAGGGTCCACTCATTGGTGCACAACCCTCGTGTACAAATGAAAGGTCGTGGGACTTGCCCTGTTTACATTGTCACGCATACACGAAGGGACCAACGGTGTGTACGGTGCCCTGTAAAAACAGTCATGGCCTCCTATCCAAGCATGACCCCGTCCCGGGAGTGACCTCAAGTCTCCCCCGTCACTAGTAATGTGGGCACCATGCTAGTATCAGCTTAAGTAGTCAATAATGCCCCGTCCCATAAGGGGTAGAGTGGTTGCACATGTTTGGTTGGGACGGTAATCACACATAAATCTAATCCATCATTTCACCCACACACGAAAAGCTCTCTCTTTGGTACACCACTTCTTCCTCAAGTGGTGGCCTTAATTCAACATCACCCTCTTGCATTAGGGGCACCTGATGGGGTTTTCGAAAGAATGCAACCACGAAGGGTTCATGGTACATATGCATCATCATGCATTATCAACTAATCTTTTGACATTTGCATTTGTGCACAAGGTAGAGTTATGAGTAGGGGTATGCACCATCTGGTGGTTCTCAACAAGTTTACCACCGTCATATTTCATCATCATGCAATCGGAAAAGGGTACCGATGAACAAGAGGGGTGTCATGGTCAAAGGGTTGCTTGCCTGGATTGGCTTGGTCTTCAAAGTCTTCAGTTCCTTCTCCGTCTTCTTCTTCTTCTTCAGCAACTTCGTCAAATACGGTATCTAATCGTCACTAGATAATACGGAGAAATAAGACAATAATAAAAACAGAAAAATCAAAGTGCTCAGAAAAATGCCAACTTATTTTTATAAATACTATAAAGAAAGCTAAGGGGGCAAAAATTCTTGGTTTTGGTTTTGGAGTGACAGAATAGGGTGAATGGATTTTTGAACAGAGGTTATATGGTTCAAATTTGAATTTTAATTTGAACAGTACATAAAAGTCATGAATATGTGTGAAAGTCACATCATTAAATAGGTTGGAATATTACGAGATTTTAGGAGTTGGAATAAATTAATTTGGATAATTATTTTATCCTATAGACTTATTTGAAAATCAACAAAAAATAAAAAGAAAAAGTGCCACTGTGCAACTAGGCCATAACGGCCTCAGTGCACAGGCCCAGAGGGTTTTCGGCCCGGGCGAGCCGAGCGGCACGCGTGCGTCAGGTTTAAACCTGACGGGCGGGGCCCAGTGGCCAGTGGGAGAGAGGGCAGGCGAGAGGGATGGGAGGCTGACAGGCGGGGCCCACCTGTCATCCCTAACCCCCGTGCAGAGGGCCGGCGAGCTCACCGGCGACGATGCAAGGGACGGCAGGGCGAGCTGAGGGCAAGGATGGAGTGAGCATGCAGTTGCCGTTCGGGTGGTGGTGGAGGCAGTCGCCGGAGCGGTCGGGTTCGCCGGCGACAAGGTTGCACGGCGGAGAGGCATCGTGTGGTGGTTGCTCCGGCCGTTTCCAACTATAGCAGAGAGGGGAAAGAGAGGGGAAAGGATCAGTGGGGTTTGGCGGTTCCAGATCAAGGCTCGGGAACGGCGGGGACGCTCGTACCGAGCGGACGACGGCCAGCCGCCGCGGCGGAGCTCGAGCTCGATCTCGAGCTCGAGAGCTTCTGGGAGAGAGTTGGGAGTGTAGGGGGGCACTTGAGTGATTCCAGAGGCGAGCGATGGAGAGGAGAGGGCTCGGGGAGGCCTTTATATAGGCGAGCTCGTTGTGGTCGCTACAGGCCATGGGGGCTCATCGGGGCGTGTCTGGGGTGTTCGTGGGTGTGGTTCACATCCAGAGAAGGGAAGGGAAGGAGCAGGGAAGGCTCTAGAGGCTCGCGCGTGTGAGGCAGGAGATTGGAGCTTGCGGGCGGCCGGCGCGCGTGCGACGGAGGCCATAGGAGGGAGAAGGAGGAGGGGGACAGGGCTGTGGCGTGTCACGGACGTCGAGGCGCCTCAGCTGGCGCGATGGGGAAGCTCGAGGTGGTCGGAGGCGCTCGGTCAGGATTGGCTACAGTGCGAGAGCGCACTGTAGCGTGTTCTAGAGCGTGCAAATGGCCGGCATGGCATTATTTATGCCCTATGGACGTGGTCACCAGTGTCTAGAAGATAAGGGAGACCATAAACAACATGGTATTGGCCTTGGATGCTCTATATGGCTTCTAGAAGGAGAGAGGGTTGAGAGAGAAGGGTGAATGTGCCTGTCCAGAGGTGAAAATGGGGTTTTACCCCTCTCAATCATTGAGCTGCGGTGCTGCCATTGCTGCTGGTGGTAGAAGGGGTCTTGGGGGTGGTGTGGTAAGAACCTGAGGTAAGGGAGAATAGTGGAAGAGGTCAAAACAAAGGTTTTGGTATAATAGCAGAAGGTGTTTGATGGTGTTTTGGGCAAGCAAATGTGTTTCATTTGGCATGAGACTCCACGGGTTGAAATGGCACATATATTTAGGCCCATTCACCAAATTAGAGCTCATTTGGGCAAAGTTGCCAATGCAACTTTTGTAAACCCTAGAAATCAACAGAAATGAATTTTCCAAGATTAAGTTAAGCAAATCATCTCTTCTTGATGCACCACTTGGTGTAGTGTCATCATTTGGGGTTGTGGGCTTGTCCACCAAATTTTGGGTCACAAGTAAAAAGTTGGTAATGTAAAGTTGTTCAAATTTGAATCTGAACAGAAATGATTTTGGGGCACTCTGATCAAGTTACTCTTCTCCAAAACTTGTGCCAATTGGTCTAGATGCATAAATAGACCATTTTAGCATGTGTACCAAGTTTGAGAGCATTTGGACAAGTCTGGCAATGTAAAGTTGCTCAAACTTCAAAATGGACAAAAATGGTTTTGAGGAGATTTGATGATGTTTTCTTGCTCCTCAAGGGATGAGGCTTGGCAAGATCATCAAATATGTCATATCTGGCATGATAGAATTTCCCTGAATTTTTAGAGAATATTTCCTATGTAAATATTTCAAAAGCTTGAAATATCTAGAAAGGGTTTCTGAGGGATTTGCCCAATATTTTGAACATGTCCATGTATTGAAACTCTTATATATGGACAATATATGTCCTAAGAGTCTCTCTAAATTTTGGCAAATATTTTTGAAATAGTTAAATATTTTTTACCTATTAAGGACCATTTCTGGCCTAAAGAAAAAGCCTTAAAATAAAATAGGAAAATAACTTTTATAATTATACTTTTGTGGTTTTGGGAGTCCTATACCTAATAGGATTCAAATATACATTTTAAAAGATTTTTATCACCCTAAATCAAGTACTTGCAGTGCAAATCTCAATTCAGGGGTTTTTGGAAAACTATTTTTTGAAAATACTATTTGGCCAAAATATTTTTATAAGAATATACTATAATGTCCTATACAGGTGGTATGATCATTGGGCAGAAATTTGGGGTAAGGAGATGAAGTATAGAAGGTGAGGCTATGTTGACTTTTAAAGAGCACTAGAAATCAGAGAGATAAAAACTCAATTCCAAATAAAAGCCAAATGATGCCAAATGTTTTTGTTGGTCCAAATTTTCATGCTTTATTAATGCAATAACCATATTACAAAATGCAGGGTGTGACATGAGTTTCGTGCTGTAGATGAGGAAGGGGAGGTGGCTCAGCTGGATTTTCGCCCTAAAAATGCAATATTTGAGAAGCCAAAAGACCAAGTAACGCATCTGAAACCATTATATCTCAGAGGTCATATCAATGGATCACCGCTCACTCGGATGCTTGTTGATGGTGGTGCTGTGGTAAATCTGATGCCCTATTCGGTCTTCAAGAAGTTGGGCTTGCCTGATGAAGAGTTGATAAAGACGAATATGGTGCTCAATGGATTTGAAGGCAAAGAGAAAACTGAAGCCAAAGGTGTGATGTATGTGGAACTTACAGTCGGAAGCAAAACTTTGGCTACTGCATTCTTCGTCGCAGAGGTGCAAGGTAACTATAACGTCATACTAGGCTGTGATTGGGTTCATGCAAACCAGTGCGTGCCATCCACTATGCACCAGTTTTTGATCTAGTGGGTTGATGATGAAGTGGAAGTCATTCATGCGGATAACTCGGCCTGTGTTACTTTGGCCGAGGCATCGGTGGATTGGCAACATCCTCCTGCTACTTGCTTGACGGGACATGACTTGTCAGAGTTTGATTTTCTCTGCATGACCAGGAATGGTTTCGTGCCCGTTTCTTTAAAGCCGACTGAATGCAGTCGGCTCCAAGGTATGATAGGTTTAAATGGATTCTAGTTCCGAGTGGTTACAATAGCGTCTTGTAAAATATCGGTCCAGTGAGAACGATATGTATGAATCTATAGAGGAATTAGATGACATGGATAAACTTCGACAAGGTTTTACATCGGCCAATCCATTAGAAGAGATATATATTGGGGATGGTTCGGTCACTCGACCGACGTTTGTAAACAAAAATTTGAAAGCCGATTGTAAATCTAAGTTAATCAAGCTATTAAAAGAATATGTTTGTTGCTTTGCATGGGAATATCATGAGATGCCAGGTTTAAGCCGAGAGCTAGTGGAGCATCGGTTACCTATAAAGGCTGGTTTTAGGCCATATAAACAATCGGCCAGAAAGTTTAATCCAAAAACATATGACCGGATCAAGGAAGAGATCGGTCGACTGCTTTAAGCTAATTTTATTCGACCTTGCAGGTATGCCGAGTGGATTTCTAACATTGTCCCAGTGGAGAAAAAAGGATCTGGCAAGTTAAGGGTATGTATTGATTTTAGAGATTTGAATAGGGCTACACCCAAAGATGAGTATCCCATGACAATAGCCGATATGCTTATTAATGATGCCTCTGGACATAAAGTCATTAGCTTCTTTGATGGTAATGTGGGGTATAACCAAATTTTTATGGCCGAAGAGGATATGTCCAAAACGGCTTTCTGATGCCCTGGTTTCCTTGGTTTATTCCAATGGACGGTGATGACATTCGGATTAAAAAATGCTGGCGCCACATATCAAAGGGCTATGAATTTGATTTTTCATGATTTACTCGGTGTCATACTTGAAGTTTATATTGATGATATTGTTGTCAAATCGGATGCTTTTAAATCTCACTTGGCTAATTTGCGTTTAGCTTTCGAAAGAATGAAAAAGTATGGACTGAAGACGAATCCTTTGAAGTGTGCATTCGGCATGTCAGCTGGTAAGTTTTTGGGTTTCATTATTCATGAAGATGGCATAGAGATTGATCCCAAAAAGATAGAAGCTATACAGAAAGTGGAAGCGCCAACATGCAAGAGAGATATGCAAAAGTTCCTTGGCAAGATCAATTATTTGAGAAGGTTCATAGCTAATCTGTCAGGGAAAGTTGATGCATTTACACCTATCCTTCGGTTAAAGAATGATGTTGATTTCACTTGGGGGCAAAACAACAAGAAGCCTTTGATATGATCAAGAATTATTTGTTAACTCCTTCGGTGATGAAAGCACTCAAGCATGAGGAGCCCTTTAAGCTTTACATTGCACCAGAAGAAGGTGTTATTAGTGCTGTTTTGACTCAAGAAACCGAAGGAAAAGAGCATGCTATTACATATTTGAGCAGACGCTTATTGGACGCCGAGACAAGGTATACGTTTATTTAAAACCTATGTCTAAGCTTATATTATGCTTGCACAAAATTGATACATTATTTAGTGCCGAGTGCTTGCATAGTAGCTTGTCAAACCGATGTCATTAAATACATGTTGCATAGGCCAATTCTTAGTGGCAGAATTGGCAAGTGGGCTTATGCTTTCAATGAGTATGATTTGGCTTATGAATCTCTAAAATCCATGAAAGGGCAAATGATTGCTAATTTTATTGTTGAGGATGGGATTAATGACAAACATGACATTGATATAAAACTTGTCTCTTTAGTACCTTGGAGATTATATTTCGATGGTTCATTTTGTAGCAATGGCCACGGTGTTGGTATTGTTTATATATCTCCTCATGGTGCTGTTTTCGAAGCCTCGTGCCGCTTAGAATACTTTTGCACAAATAATCAGGCCGAATATGAAGCTTTGTTATTCGTCCTAGAGATGTTAAATGCTATAGGTGTTACACATATTGAGGCTTATGGTGATTCGTTACTAGTGGTGCAACAAATATCAAAAGTCTTTTAGTGTCTGGATGAATCACTTAATGTTTATCTTGATAAATGTCTAGATATGATCTCTACTTTGGACAGTTTTAGCATTGCTCATATATCTAGGCATGACAATTGGAAAGCAAATGAGTTGGCACAACAAGCATCTGGATATCCTGTTGATCATGGCATGTTTCATATCTCTCAAAGACCAATGTCTTGTCTTGCCAATATGGGAGAGGCCGAAACTGAACCCACCAATTCGGCCATTACCAAATAATCTAGTGCAGGTGAGAATCCCGACTGGAGGAAGCCCATTGTTGATTACTTGTGCAATCCGAGTGAAAGGGTGGACAGGGCTCTTCGGCGTATGGCTTTCAAGTATATAATGGGAGATGATGGTCTTTATCGCCGAACAGTCGATGATGATCTTCTAAAGTGCTTGGATAAAGACCAGGAAAGAGTTGCTATGGGAGAGGTACATGAAGGCATTTGTGGCACTCATCAGTCGGCTCCCAAGTTGAAGTGGTTATTACGACGTGTGGGTTTTATTGGCCAACTATGATTAATGATTGCTTCAGATATTATAAAGGGTGTGAAGCTTGTCAAAATTTTGGTGATATTCAATTAGCTCTTGCTGCTATATTACATCATATTATCAAGCCTTGGCCTTTCAGAGGATGGGGTTTAGACTTTATTGGGAAAATTCATCCATCTTCCTCAAAGGGGCATCAGTTCGTATTGGTGGCAACCGATTATTTCACTAAATGGTTGAAGCAATACCTCTCAAGAACATGACACATACAGAGGTAATTCAATTCAACTGAGCACATTATTCATAGATTTAGTATTCCGCAAACGTTAACTACAGATCAAGGTTCATCTTTCATGTCACACCGAGTCAGAGAATTTGCCGAATCTTATAACATAAAGTTGCTCAATTCCTCTCCTTACTATGCCCAAGCCAATGGACAAGCTGATTCAAGTAATAAAATTTTAATCAAACTAATCAAGAAGAAGATTGACGATAATCCAAGGAGATGGCATGAGTTGTTGTCTGAAGCTTTGTGGGCACATAGAATCTTAAGGCATGGTGCTACGAAGGTGACTCCATATGAGCTAGTATATGGTCAAGAGGCTGTTTTACCAGTGGAGGTGAATTTGAATGCTTTGAGAATAGCCAAACAAAATGATTTATCAGCAATAGACTTTTATAATTTGGTGATGAACAATATTGATGAAGTTGCCGATAAGTGTTTGGCTGCTTTAAAGGCAATAGAAAGAGACAAGATGAGGGTGGCAAGAGCTTACAATAAGAAAGTTAAGTTGAAGAATTTTCAAGTTGGTGATCTCGTGTGGAATGTGATTCTACCGATTGGTTCCAGAGATAGAAAATTCGGGAAGTGGTCTCCAAGTTGGGAAGGTCCTTTTAGGATTACAAGAATAGTTCCTGGAAACTCATATTTGGTGGAATCCGTACAAGGGACATTGTTACCTCGAGCTCTCAATGGAAAGTACTTGAAGAAATACCACCCGAGTGTGTGGCAAGAAGCCTAAGAAGTTAATGGCCGATATACGATTATCGCCCTTAGCACAAACATGGCCGATACGTAATTATCGTCCTGAGAAATACAAATGGCCGATGGAGTGTTGACATCGTCCTTAGAACAAAAAACTTTGCGTATTATTTTTCGGCTTGCAAGCTTTGCCGAAAAACAGGGGGGCATGTGTTGACACCTGATTTTGGCAATATACGGAAAGCAATGAAGATGGCCTCGAACGAAAGGGTTTTCAGCATGAAAAGATTCACGTCACCGAGTGGAACCACTTTGATGTTTCGGTTATCATCATTCGACCTTATTTTAGGGACCGAAACTATATTCAGAGTGGTTTTTGGCCAATCATGCATTCAATACTACATCGGATGAAGGAGCACTCTAAAGGAATTGTCTTCGTCTCATCGAGGCAATCGATTTTGATATATAAATCATCTCAATCCGAGTTCGTATGCAAAAGTAGAGGCAATACACTGCACACCGAAACTATACGGAAATATAGTGCGAGGTACCACACACTGGTCTGATAGGTTGCGTGAGTATATGATCCATCAAGACGGCCTTCAATCAAAAAACCTTCAACATGAAAAAGTTTCGTCTCGTCGAGCCGATCGATTTCGATATAAAATTTATCTCAATCCGAGGTTGTATGCTACCTGGAGAGGCAACTAGAGATCAGGCTGTCTTTTCAGTCGGGAAATCCAAATGAAAAGTTTTACCATCCAAGTGAAAACCTACCGATCGAGTGAAAGGTCGAGTGAAAACCTACCGATCGAGTAAAAGGTCGAGTGAAAACCTACCGATCGAGTAAAAGGTCGAGTGAAAACTTATCGATCGAGTAAAAGATTGGCTTTCGACTGAAAATATAGTAACCGAGTGAAAACTTATCAATCGAGTGAAATTATCTTCCAAGTGAAAATATAGTCAACCGAGTGAAAGGATTACCATCGGAATGAAAACTTGCCGATCGAGTAAACGATTGTCTTCCGATTGAAAATGTGGTCATCATCCGAGTGAAAGATTGTCTTCCGAGTGAAAATATAGTCATCCGAGTGGAAAATTCTAAACATCCGAGTGAAAAAGTCCAGTCGGACCATCCGAGTGAAACACTCTAATATCCGAGTGGATGAGCTTGAATCCGAGTGAAACTGAACATGTGCCCAAAAGTTTATCAATATTATCTCGGATGGAGAAGTGTTCAATACGGAAGTTGTGCGTATCGTAAAAAAAGTGAAATTTGGTTTTGGAGTCATCATCATCAGAGATAGTATATGGCATGCAAATTCACTACGAGACTCGGATAATCCAGTCTACTGCAAGAACGAATCCGACTGGAAGGTAAAGATGACCCCAAAAGGTATTCAAGATAGCCTTACTTGAAAAAGTGATCAACATGAGAATTGTTCGTCTCGTCGGGGCGCACAAGTTTGATATTTGGGCCGTCTTGATCGGAGATTGTATGCAAGCTCGGAGGCCCGCGCAAGGAGGAAGACAAAAAATGGGCCAGATTCAGACCGAATTCGTGTTGGAGTAGAACTAGGACTCTTGGACGTGAATTGATGTAATTTTTTGTAAGGAAAGCCTACACGAATCCTTTGCTTGTACAGGAAGTCCAGCCGCCTTTTATATATTTTGGAGGTGATGGCCGATTAGACAACACACAATCGAACAAATCAATATACTTCTTTTTCCAGTCGACGTTTTATCTCTCCATCTTTTTTCTCTCTCGTTCTTCGCTGTTCTTCGTGTTTGAGAGCTGCGAATCGCGAGGCTCTAGGGGCGAGCGAATCGACCTAGGGCAGCCCATAACCGCCGCACTCCCTGACGGGGTCCCTCCCAGGGGTGTGGGGTTTCGGGTCCGCAAAAGTGCCCGTCGACTGTCTTGCGTATCGCGCTGTCCGTCGGGCCTCCTTCGACGTGAGCTGCCGTGCATCACCCCCGGCGTCGAGGGTACACGTGACGTGTTTGTGTGTCAACACTAGGCCCCGGGGATTCCTGCGGGTTAGGCGATGAAGCAGTGCTATTTACAATCGCACCTACCGTTGGGCCATTGATCTTTCCGCAAGAAGACGAAGGCACTGAGGACCTGGTGAGGTGACGTGCGTGAGGTGGGCCGCGAGTCAGAGCTCGATCTCTCAGATTTGTCAGAGTTGCAGGGACGGACCCGAGGACAAGTGCCATACCAATGTTTGTAGCCCCCGTTGCGGGATGAGTAGGAGTCCGTTCGGCAGCGCGGGAGGCCAAAAGAGGTGGTGAGTGAGTAGGTGATGATTATAAGGTAATCCATAAGAGGAAACGAGCTACTCCAGGTGATGCAAAATGCAATATATGCCATAGGGACGGACCCTTACGGCCTGGAGATGATGCAGCCCGAGGGGCACCCCCAACAGAGTAATCTAAAGATGCAAAAGGATACATGTTGCAGAGGCAAGCCCGTGCGACTTGGGGATGACGCAGCACGAGGGGCGCCCCCAACTGAACAAACTGAAACAAGGTCACCTGGCACCGATGCTGGATTGATGTTGATGTAGATGAAGATGCTCGCTGCAGATGTCGCTCCTCATGAGCCGCCGGACTCTGGGGCCTCGCGAGGCTCCTGAGGTTCCGAGATCTCACGAATTATAGACGCCATTTCCGCCAGGATCTCCTGATGCCTGGCCTCACGAGCCGCCAGGACGTCCTGCATGTGGCGCTGGTGCAGGGCTGCCAACTTCGGCAAGCCGAAGGGCATGCAGACGTAGCTGTGAGGGGTGCCCTCGCACCGGCTCACATGAGACGGCCAGTAGAGCTCCTGAGACGCGATTCTGTTGAGTCCTGGGACGTTGACGTTGATGCGGAACCCCTGGTCCGAGCCTGGGACGATAGTTGCACTTCGCGTTGCAGGGCGTCGTTCGCCCCGCATCGCCCACCTGCAGGTCTTCGATGGTCTGGTCAATGAATTCCCGAGCTCTTGGCGCTTAGCGCCTTGCGCTCTCTTGAGGGAAACATGCGGTGAAGCACGCCTCCACATGGTGCCCGAGCGCCTCCCTCGAGACATTGGCTAGGTCGGAGGCCCTCCAAAGGAGAGCCCCCGAGCCCAGCCTGAGAGGCGCACCGGCGCGCCTTCCTATGCGAGGGAGGGAGGAGCCCCGTCCATGGGTGCGGATCCTAAGGCGCGGCCGCCGGGTGCTGCATCTTCATGGTGCTCCAGGGCGTGCAGCCGCTTCTTGTTCTTCGGGGTAGCTTCAGGGGGTAGATGTTGTTTTCATTATCTGGGTCTTTGACTGCAACAGCCTAGTAAGCGTGCTCGAGGGAGAACATAGCGTCCTTTTCTTCGCACATGACGGTGATGATGCACTGTCGGATCTTGGGTTCCGGCAAAACCCTTGAGGTTCGAACACTGGGGTGCGCACGAAGATCTCTCCTTCCGCCCTAGTTCGCTCTCACACCGATTCCTGGGCCTAGCTCGTCGAACTCGAAGAACAAGGGACACAAGGGTTTATACTGGTGCGGGCCAGGCTGCGGAAGAACTAGTACATGGGAAGAATAGCCTCTTGAGGAGAGGTGTTCTTGTGCTTGGAGAGAGCGATGGTTATTTTGATGATCTGATCCCTCATCCTAGGTTTGGGTTGGCTCCCGATCTGATGCCCCATATGGTGGTGGCTAGTCCTATTTATAGAGGCTCGGGTCCTCTTCCCAAATATTGATCACGAAGGGATCCCACAACGGCCAAGTTTGTAGGGGAACAACTAGTACAAGCCATCCTGCCAAAAGGTGGTCTTCGCCTGCCAAAGGCTCTGGTGGTGACGCCGCCGTGGGCTCCATGATGACCTCTGCTCTGCCATCTTGCTGGTCTTGGTCTTGTTGCACTGATATGGAAACCTTTGCCTAAGCCTAAGGACTCCTCGCCTGCGCTGGCCCCTTTAGCACCTGTCGGCATTCTGGGAACGGGGGTACCCAGACTTGCCTGCATGCGGCCCAGAGTGTGGCTCGCAGGACGGCCTAGTGTGGCCCAACTTCAACAACACTCCAGAGCCTCGCGAGGGGCAAAGCCTCGCGAGGCGGACAACATAGGACATCCCTTAGGGCGGCCTTGCTAGGACAACTCGTGAGGATCGGAGATATCAAGGCGAGGGGCACCTAGCGAGGTCCTCATGACGTGAGGAGTGACGACTAAAGCCAGGCGGGCACCAGCGGACGCAGAGTGTCAGTTTCCTCTTCGGTTCTAAAGGATCAGGTGCAGGCGCGGAGTCCCGAGGCATCAGGAAAAGGTTTCTATATCAGTGCAACAAGACCAAGACCAGCAGGACGGCAGGGCAGAGGTCATCGCGGAGCCCACGGCAGCGTCACCACCAGAGCCTTTGGCATCCAAGACCACCTTTTGTTAGGATAGCTTGTACTAGTTGTTCCCCTTCAAATTTGGCCGTTGTGGGATTCCTTCCTGCTCAATATTTGGGAAGAGAACCCTGGCCACTATAAATAGGACTAGCCACCACCATTGGGATGATCTCATCTCATCAGGGATAGAATTGATCCCTTCTCGAGTTGATCAGATAGAAGGCCACACACCTCAAGCTCACCCGAGCTCAAGAACATCTCTCCCTAGGAGGCATTTCATCCATGTACTAGTTCTTCATCTGCCTACAAGGCAATCCACCACACACACTGGATTAGGGTGTTACACCACAAAGGTTGCCCGAACCAATATAAATCTTGTGTCTCTTGTTCATTGGATCTGACGAGCTAGGCCTAGAACTATCGAGTAGAAGGGCTAGGGCAGAAGGAGAGATCTTCGTGCGCACCCCAGAGTTCGAACCTTAAGGGTTTTGCAGGAACCCTAAATCCAACATTTGGCGCGCCAGGTAGGGGTGCGCTAAGACTTCCCTTCCGTAGTTCAGTGCTCCGTTCTTCCAGTAGTCCATGGCCGACGCTCACAGAGCCGGTGCTGAACGGCGGGCTGCCCTTGCCGCCCACGTCGCTCAAAACACTCCTGCCGGCGGACCACCCCATCATTATCCATCGCCTGCCGCCAACGCCGCCACCGGTCCGGCGCGGCAAGAATAGTAGGCATCGTCTCTACACCCATCTGTGTGGCGCGATGGACGCATCGCTACCCTGTCGCTAACTCTGGCGATCTCTTCATCCCATGCTCGCCGCGGACCCGCGGATGCGCAGGCTGCGTTGCTCATGGTGCGAGAGCTCCTCCACTACCGCCCCATCGACGACTTCTATGAAGATTGGCTCGACCGCATCGCCGAGCTCGTCAGCCCCGCTGGAGCTCTCCGGCGCCGTCCCTTTCCCTGCGTCGTCCGCCTCCCCATGAGGACGACGAAGCCCAAGAAGCTCCACTGATACCCCAGCGTCAAGGCATCGTCCAAGACCGTAGGCGTCTGGCCCCGTGGCGTGACCGCCCACGCGCGGTGCCAGCGCGTGAGGAAGGACGCTGCCAGGAGATCCAGCGGCCACGTGGCGGAGCACCCGCGCTCCCTCCACCGTAGTGTCGAGACCACGCGCCCCCGCCGCGGTGGTGTGTGAAGACCAAGACCAAGTCCCACCACCCCAGCAAGCACCGTTGTCGACAGTAGGCTACAAGGCCCTCGCTCTCGAGCTGCGCAACGTCAACTGGCTTGGGAAGTACAAGCCCGGTGTGCCTCCATGCTACGACAGCACCCCCAACCCTGCGGAGTTCCTCCAAATCTACGAGCTGAGCATCGAGGCATCCGGCGACAACGAGAAGATCATGGCGAACTAGTTCCCCATGGCCCTCAAGGATGGCGCGTGCTCATGGCCCTTGAACCTACCCACGGGATCGATCTCCACCTAGAGCGAGATGCGCGACCGGTTCATCGCCAACTTCCAAGGCACTCGAAATCATCCCCCGGCCACGGGCGACCTGCGGCAAATCAAGCAACAACCAGGAGAAACCCTGCAGAAGTTTATCCAGTGCTTCAAAAGTGTCCGCGTCAAGATCCCCAAGGTCACGGACGAGGCCATCATTTCGGCATTCTCGGATTGTGTCTACGACGTCAAGATGAAAAAAGAGCTCTCCATCCATGAAGATGTGCGCACGTCCTTGGAGCTGTTCAACCTCGCAACCAAGTGCGCTAGGGCAGAGGAGGGGCGCCTCTCGCTCGTCGATCTCCCCGCTGCTGAAACCGAAGACAAGAAGGCCAAGAGCAAGGACGTAAAGCGCAATGGAGCGGCAGTGCTCGCAGCTGAACCAGAGATGAAGCACGCTCGCGACTACCCGGATCCACCCAAGAACGGCCGGGCATTTTGTGCCTTCCACAATGTGCACATCCACAACACCCATTATTGTCAAGAGCTCCGGGCTCTCCGCGAAGGACGGGTCATCCAACGCCCCGAGCGCAGCAGCCATGGCTACGGCCGCTGGGGAGGTCGGATCGGAAGACGCTGGGACGACCTTGGACCTCGTCAGGAGTGGCGTGATAAGCCTCGGGAGAACCGTTGGCGCGGCCAGCCCCTTGAGGACGCCTGGAGGGATCAGCCCCGAGAGGACCGTCCTCAGGGCAGGGCCGTCTTACCACCTCTACCACCACCAAGGAGGAATGACGACCAGGACGAGGGGACTAAGGGCTTCCAGGAGCCGCGTGCCATCGCTTGCATTTTGGGTGGAGCACAGGCCCCAGCTTCTCAGCGCCTCTTCAAGCAGTTTTCCAATGAAGTAAACGCGGCTCTTCCCAAGCTCGAGGCCACCCATCCGCTTAGGTGGTCCAGGTGCCCCATCACCTTCAGTTCGGCAGACAAGCTCAAATGCGCAGCTACGGCTAGCGCCCTCCCGATGCTTTGCTCTCCCATCATCAGCAACGTCCAAGTTAACAAGACCCTCATCGATGGTACCGCATGGCTTAATGTCCTGTCCATCGAGACATTTGACAGCCTCCAAGTACCCTACGAATAGTTGCTGCCTACCAAGCCCTTCTCCGGAGTGACTGATGGCTCCACCACTCCTTTGGCAAGCATGACAACTACCACACCGAGCTCATTGACTTTGATGTTGCCCACATCCATCTCCCTTACAATGCCATCCTCGGGTATCCGGCCTAGCTAAGTTCATGGCAGTAACTCACCATGGCTATAATGTTCTCAAGATGCTTGGAAGCGGCGGCGTCATCACCATCGCCTGCGCGGAAAAGGACGCAGTGTGCTCGCGCGAGCGCGCTTACCAGGCGGTGGCGGTTGAGGATCCGGACATCAACATCATCATCTAGCCACCGGAGGTCGTTCCCAAGAAGAAGAAGCAGCTTCTAGCTCTGAAGCCTCATGAGGACACAACACAGGGAGGCAGCACCACAGGGCCTCCTCCCACTTTCGCATAGGAAGGCGCGCCCGACGCCCCTCTCAGGCTGGGCTTGGGGGCTCTCCTCTGGAGGGCCTCAGACCTAGCCAACGTCACGAGGGAGGCGTTCGGGCACCATGTGGAAGAGTGCTTCGCTACACACACCCCTCTGGAGGCCTCAAGGCGCGAGGCACCAAGCGCTCAGGAGTTCATCAGCTAGACCATCGAAGACCTACAGGAGCCAAGATCCATGCGAGGCGAGCGCTGCCCGACTCCTCCGAGGGAAGTTGTCGGCCCAGGATTAGGAGACGGGCTGCGCTTCTGCGTCAACGTCCCGGCACTCAACATGATCGCGTCTTAGGAGCTCTACTGGCCTTCCCAGGTGGGCCGGTGTCAGGGCCCCCCTCAGAGCAACGTGCGCATGCCCTTCGGCCTGCCAAACCAGGCGACCCTTCACCAGCGCCACATGCGGGAAGTCCTGGCGGCTCGTGAGGCCAGCCACAAGGAGATCCAGGCGGAGTTGCACCCGGCCCTCCGCAAGATCTGGGGAGCCCCGGAGCCTCGCGAGGGGCCGGGGCCAGATGGCACGTGAGGAGTAGCGCCTTCGCCGAGTACCCTCAGCTACACCGACACTACTTCAGCAACTATGCCAGGTGACATCTTTAAATTTCTGTTCAACTCGGAGCGCCCCTCGGGCAGCATTATTCTCAGGCCGCACGGGTCTGTCCCTACGGTGTGCATCTTTTCGCATCTCAGGAAACCTTTTGGGGGCGACCCTCTGGCCGCGCTACTCCCGGGCCGCGTAGGTTTACCCTGGTGGAGTGTATCTCCCTTGCATTTTACCAAAGCTAGTGCTACCATCCTAAGTCATATTACATACAGATCGATCAACTAACCATCGCACTTCCGGGTCTCCACCGCCACCCAACGGACTTCTGCTCATCTCGTGATGGAGCTGCGTACATTGGCACGACGCTTGTGCTCGGTTCCGTCCCAGGAACGCTGACAAACCCGAGGGACCGAGCTCTGATCCGCGGCCAGCTCCACAAGCGTCACCTCACCAGGTCCCCGGTGCCTTCGTCTCCCAGTGGAATTATCGAAAGCCCAACGCGGGCGCGGCCCTAAGTTGTTTTGCTGCAGGCTAACCCACCGTAGTCTTAGGAGCACGGTGACAGGCAGTCCCACCGGACTCCTCTCCTCACGTGGTTCAATTGCACGTTAAAGGGGGGGGGTCCCTGAGCACCGCGTCTCAGGGGCTCTCACTGACTCTCCAGCCCTTACCCCTTGGCCTTGACCACGGCATCGCGACCTGGCATACCAACAACGGCTGAGCTTCGCTCGAGGGTCGGGACCCAAGGATGCAGAGCACTGAGAAGCGCGAAAGGAGGGGGGTGTTGGTCCAAAGACCTCGGGCCCGTTCGTACATCAAGGGGGGCCCTTGGGCATCGTGACCCAACGGCCTAACTGGACTCGTAGCCCCTCACTCCCTGGTCTTTTCCTAGTTTCAGGTCAAGGCCAGCGACGGCTGAGGTACGCGTGGGCCGGGCCCTACCGACGCAGAACATCAAGGCCTGAGTCCAGCATTCCCTTGCTTCAGGTCTATTTGTATGTCAAGGGGGACCCTTGGTCATCGCAACCATAGGGCCTAACTGGACTCGTAGCCCCTCACTCCCAGATGTTGTCCTGGTTTCCGGTCATGGCCAGCGGCGGCTGAGGTACGCGCGGGCCGGACCCTGCCGACGAAGAACCCCAGGGCCAGCGGGAATGAATCGCGAAATCTCAGCCTAATGAACGAGCCAGGCACGCTGTACGAGGATCTGCCCCACGATCACCAAGATAAGTCATCGACCCCTCGATGCCTTACCCATGTTCACTCAGCAGGATTGAGTAGTAACGTTTCAGCAATACTGCCTCGCTTTCTTAACCTTAGGAAGCCGCTTGCACGCCAAGGGGGACCTCTTGTTCATCGCGCTTCAGGAGCTCTTACCGGACCTCGGGCCGCTCACCTCCTGGCCTTGACCACGGCATCGCGACCTGGCATACCAACGACGGCTGCAGCTTGCCTTGGGACTGGGGCCCGTCGGCGTAGAGCACTATGCAACCGAAAGGGTAAAAAAGGGTGCAATATTGCTAAAACAAGTCTCGCAAACAGAGTGCGATGGTGAAACAGTAGGATAAAAGCAAAAGCATTACAAGTTCTTTACACACCCCCGTGGGGTCGGCTTTGAATCCTCGCAGGGAACGCCACCAAGGGTCTTCAGGAGACCCCAACTACGACGCCATCAATAGCGTGCCACCTCCGACCCTAGGCGGGTCACCACTAGTGAAGTGGTCGCGAGCCCGACGCGTTTCAGGCGCGCCGCGAGCTCGGAGGCGTGTAGCTATCGTCACTTGTCTCCGGGGCCTCGGCGGACTCAGAGAACCTACTAGACCTCCGGAGGGCATCGCTTCCGCTGGATAAGTTGGCAGCGGAATCGACATCCGGTGCGTCGCTAGCAGCATACTCCTGGTGGCCCTTCCTGGGGCAACATTCCAGGCGGTGTCCTTCCTCGTCGAACACCTTGAAGTGCAGCACGAAGACGCCGTCGAACTCGAAGTGGATGGCGAGGGCGCCTTCCGAGCCGCAAGCGCGGGCAACCTCGCCCCATCCATGAGTCATGAAGACCTTGCTTGAAGAAACGACCTCGACCTCCGCCCTCGTCGCCGGGGCCCGACACTTGGCATGTCGCAACCACAGCCCGAGCGTCCCCCTCGGTGGCACCTCCACAACAAAGAATGGCGGGAGGCGAATCCAAGATCTAGGAGGCATCGCTTCCCACACCACAAGCTCACGGGAGGAGCCACCAGCGTGAGCTCTCTGGACAGCAGCACGCACCACAACGGTGCAGTCAGTGCGGCCACGGCACGGCGGCGCTGAGTGCCAGCTCTGTATCCATGGCCCGATGCCCTGGCATAAAGGGGCAACGGATAGCCAGGGGGAGGATGCTCGTGCCAAGGCCTCATCACCTCTGGCTTCATGGCGGCTCCATGAGGGCGGAGTGGCCTTTTCTTCGGGGGAAGTACTGCAGACTCCTCATGAGGGGTCTTCCCCTTCTCGGCGGCAGGGAATCATCGAATCGGCGCCATGAACAACACGATCAAGCATACAGAAGAAGAGGCGAGAATAGCAAAGGAAGGAGACGGGCGGCAGAGGCTCCACTCGCCGCCTTATTAATAGCCAGGAGAAGGCCAACCGCCGGCCCCCGAAATCATAGGTAATGATGATTTGCTATGCATGCAGGGACCTGTCAAGTCGCGCAGCCGCCGAGGCTGCGTTGCGAAATGGAGGCGCCCACGTCCCATCAACCGCCACGCGTCGGACAAGGCCGCAGGCTTTGAGGGCCCGCGGTGCTCCGCACTTGGCCCTTGGCTTTGCCGCGAAGCCATGCCCGAGCGCGCCTTGGGCCCGGGGGCTACTGTCGGTGTTCTGGGAACGGGGGTACCCAGACTTGCCTGCCTGCGGCCCAGAGCGTGGCTCGCAGGGCGGCCTAGTGTGGCCCAACTTCTTCAACAACACTCAAGACCCTAGACCCTCGCGAGGCGGACGGCGCAGGACATCCCCCGGGGCGGCCTCGTCAGGCCGGCTCGTGAGGATCGGACATATCAAGGGGAGGGGCACCTCGCGAGGTCCTGATGACGTCAGCAGTGATGACTAAAGCCACGCGGGCGCTAGCGGGCGCAGAGCACCAGTTTCCTCTTCGGTGCTAAAGGAGCAGGTGCAGGCGCGGTGTCCCGAGGCATCATGCAAAGGTTTCCATATCAGTGCAACAAGACCAAGACCAGTAGGACGGCAGGGCGGAGGTCATCACGGAGGCCACGACGACGTCACCACCAGAGCCTTTGGCAGCGAAGACCAACTTTTGTCAGGATAGCTTGTACTAGCTGTTCCCCTTCAAATTTTGCCGTTGTAGGATTCCTTCCCGCTCAATATTTGGGAAGAGAATCCTGGCCACTATAAATAGGACTAGCCACCACCATTGGGATGATCTCATCTCATCAGGGACAGAGTAGATCCCTTTTCGAGTTGATCAGATAGAAGGCCACACACCTCAAGCTCACCCGAGCTGAAGAACATCTCTCCCTAGGAGGCAGTTCATCCACGTACTAGTTCTTCCTCTGCCTACAAGGCAATCCACCACACACACTGGATTAGGGTGTTACACCACAACGGTGGCCCGAACCAGTATAAATCTTGTGTCTCTTGTTCATTGGATCTGATGAGCTAGGCCTAGAAATGTCGAGTAGAAGGGCTAGGGCGGAAGGAGAGATCTTCGTGCGCACCCTAGAGTTCGAACCTTAAGGGTTTTGCCGGAACCCTTAATCCGACAGCACCAAAAAGGAAACTGGCATCGTGTGCCCGCTAGCGCCCGCCTGGCCTTGGTCATCATGGCTCTTGTCATGAGGACCTCGTGAGGTGCCCCTAGCCTTGATATCTCCGCTCCTCGGGAGCCAGCCTAGTGAGGCCGCCCAGGGGAGGTCTTGCATCGTCCGCCTCCGAGGCTTGGCCCTTCATGAGGGTGTTGAGCGGTTGCTGATGAGGTTGGGCCGTACCATGCTGCTGGATGAGCCACGCCCTGGGCCGCAGGTAGGCAAGTCTGGGTACCCCCGTTCCCAGAACGCTGTCCATGGTTCCGCGGCGAAGCCAAGGGACAAGTGTGGAGCGCCGCGGGCCCCTAAAGCCTGCGGCCTTGATTGACGTGTGTCAATTGATGGGACGTGGGCGTCTCTGTTTCCCCACACCACCTCGGCAACTGCACGACTCAACAAGTCCCTGCTTGCACGAAAGACCATCATTACCTACGATTATGGATGCCGGCGGTTGGCCTTCTCTTGGCTATAAATAAGGCGACGAGCGGAGCCCTTGTTTCCCATCTTCTTCCTTCATTCCTCTTGCTTCCTCTTCTTCCTCCTTGCTCCTTGCTTGGCAGCGCCACAGATGGCGCCGATTTGTCGATCTTCCGCCGCTGAGAAAGGGAAGACTCCTCATGAGGAGCCCAGGCTGCTCCCACCGAAGAAGAGACCGTTCCGCCATCACGGCTCCGTCCCGAGGCCTGAAGTGACAAGGCCTTGGCACGAGCGGCCTCCCCCCGGCTATGAATGCTTATAGAGGTAATTTTGGTAACAATGCTTATAGAGGTAATTTTAATCCTAGGCCTTTTCCTAGTAATTCCTCTAATAATTATGGTAATTCCTACAACAACTCTTATGGAAAGATGCCTTTTGAATTTGAAACTAGTGATAAGGAGTTTATGATCTCACAAAATAATTTCAATGCTTTGCTTGAAGAGAAATTGCTTAAGGTTGATGAATTGGCTAGAAGTGTTGATAGAATTACTCTTGATGTTGATTGTTTGAAACTTAGATCTATCCCACCTAAGCATGATATCAATGAGTCTCTCAAAGCCATGAGAAGTTCCATTGATGAATGCAAAGAAAGAACCGCTAGGATGTGTGCTAAAAGAGAGGATTATATTAAAGCATGTTCTTCTAGTTATCATGAAAATAAAGATGAATATCTAAAAGTTATTGATGTGTCTCCTATTAGATCCTTGTTTTCTAGTATAAATCTTGATGAAAATAGGATTGGAGATGATTCTGCTTTAAGGTGTCCCAATGATTCAGAGTTTTTAGATCTTGACGCTAAAATTGCTAAAAGTGGGAGTGAAGAGATTAAAACTTTCCATAGTGATGAACCCACTACCTTTGATTTCAAGGGATTCAATTATGATAATTGCTCTTTCATTCATTGTATTTCCTTGTTGCAATCCGTACTAAATTCTCCGCATGCTTATAGTCAAAATAAAGCTTTCACCAAACATATAGTTGATGCTTTGATGCGATGTCATGAAGAAAAACTTGAGTTGGAAGTTTATATCCCTAGAAAGCTTTATGATGAGTGGGAACCTACTATCAAAATAAAAATAAAAGATCATGAATGCTATGCTTTGTGTGATTTGGGTGCAAGTGTTTCCACTATCCCAAAAACTTTGTGTGATTTGCTAGGGTTTCATGAGCTTGATGATTGTTCTTTAAATTTGCATCTTGTGGATTCCACTATTAAGAAATCTATGGGAAGAATTGATGATGTTCTTATTGTTGCCAATAGGAATTATGTGCCCGTAGATTTAATTGTTCTTGATATAGATTGCAATCCTTCATGTCCTATTATTCTTGGTAGACCTTTCCTTAGAACGATTGGTGCAATTATTGATACAAAGGAAGGAAATATTAGATTCCAATTTCCGTTAAGGAAAGGCATGGAACACTTTCCTAAAAGAAAATCAAATTACCATATGAATATATCATGAGAGCCACTTATGGATTGCCTTCCAAAGATGGCAATACCTAGATTTATCTTGTATCGTGCCAAGCTAGGGGCGTAAAACGATAGCGCTTGTTGGGAGGCAACCCAATTTTATGTTTTTTGTTTTTGTTGCTGTTAGGGAATAAATATTGAATCTAGCCTCTGATTAGATGTGTTTTCATGTTTTGTTTAGTATTTGTGCCAAGTAGAACCTTTGGGGAGACTTGTGTGAAGTTTATATGATCTTCCTGTGAAAAACAGAATCGTTAGTGCTGGCTAAAGTAGTCTTCACATTTTACTGGAGCATGCTTTTTAGTTGATTCTCTTTGCAGATAATTGGTAGACAAATTCCGCAAATTTAACAATTTAGTTTTAATTTTTTGGAGTTCAAGAACTAGGCGAAACCTGCATATTACTAAAGACTGTTCTGTTTTTGACAGATTCTATTTTTCGTGTGTTGTTTGCTTATTTCAATGCTTCTATGAGTAGTATTGGAGGATATGAACCATAGAGAAGTTGGAATATAGTAGGTTCAACACCGGTATAAACAAAGAATGAATTCATTGCTGCACCTTTGAGTAGTGGTTTGTCTAAGTTTTGTGTTGTGAAGTTTTCATGTTTTAAGTCACTACTAGGAAAAGGCCTATTAATGGCGCACCTAATTTGGCCATTAATGGCGCATTAGTGGTGCGCCATTACTAGCAAGCCATTAGTATTTGATACTAATGGCGCACCTCCGGTGCGCCATTAGTATCCGGTATACTAATGGCGCACCGCAGATGCGCCATTAGTGTGCACCGTAGTGCGCCATTAGTATGCCTCCCAGGGGCCATGTGTACCCAGGTGCTTTGGCATACTAATGGCGCACTAAGGTATGATGCGCCATTAGTAATGTCCGCATAGTAATGGCGCACTGGCTGATAATGCGCCATTAGTATGCTTTGGCACACTAATGGCGCACTGTGCTCTGATGCGCCATTAGTATGAATATTAGGTTTTTTTTTAATATTATTTTTCTGTTTTTTTGCACAGATTACAAAATGTATAATTGCACAGAATATAGACAGCACACATCAACAACACATTCATCGAATACAATAGAAGATTAGTCTCTGAATACAATTCATCATATTAGTCTCCGAATACAATTCATCATATTAGTCTCCGAATTGAAAAGACCGAACAAAGATAGAACAATATATTACAAGTCTCGAGACCGCGAGTAGCGAGTTTGTCTTCACATTACAAGTCGATATCGATCATCTAAACTACCATCACATAGAAGAGAGCTGCGGTCGTCATGATGAGCATCATCACGATGAATCTCGTTTTCATCCGGTTCCTCCAACGCTCCCTCCCCTCTCCCGCTAGATAGCGGGCGTATCTAGATTCGGCCTCGGCCCTAGTGGTGTACCCTTTGTAACTGTTACCGCTGAATCGGTGAACCTGTCTCCGACACTCCTCCCAGTCGTCGTAGACTCCGGGAACCTTACCCTTGTACACGACATACGACGGCATCGCTATATATGCACTAGCCAAACGAAACGTTAGTACCAATTCACAGACAATTCATAAGCAATATATAAGTATGCAACAGAACGATCAACAGAGAAAAGCAAGACATTAATAGCATCGATTACATCTAAGTTGAACGACTCTCGAAACCAAAGAGACATACTACAAGTTCATTAAAGTTTAATTACAACAAGAGCCAATCGATGTTTCAGAACTAGACGCAGCATCACTGCTTTCGACTCGACTCAATGCACCGGAGCGTGGATGAAGCCGCCGTCTATCGTGGGAGTCATGAAATCACGGGTGTTGTCAGCCTGCATTTGTAGCATTGTGTCGATGTCACTGTTCGACGGTTGATTTCTGAGGTAGAACAGCCCCGAGGTACGAAGGACATCTTGATGGATGATTTCCGCAAACTCCGACTGGATGCGAAAGAAATCTTGTCTGATGTCCGCGTCCTGGATTGCCGACACGCGCGCGGCCCAATCTTTGAGCTTACTCGGTAGCAGAAGTTGATGATGGTCCCGTACGATCGCCCGCATGTGATGGATGGCATAGTAGGCCCCCTTCTGACCGCCAGGCGGCTGCTTGACGCAGCAGAACGTCGTGTTGTGGGAGAACACGTGCTTGCCGTACTTACGAGTTGTCCTGGTGAAGGTGCCTCCAGATTTGGCGTAGCCGGCGAGAACATCATCAAGAACCTTCTTGACATTTGTGTAGTCTACAGCCGACTTACGGTCCGGGTCGAAATACGTGGCCATGGAATATTTGGGGCTTAGTAGGATGAGCGTGCACTGTGTGTCACTACAGAAAACACGGAATGTTAAAAGAAGAACGATCGAAATCTAAGAATTCATATGTTAAGGGGCGGTTGAGGCGGAGGACTTACTCGGGAAAGTAAGGCACGAGGAAGTTATCCTTATCTCGGTTTGCCAGAATGACGCCTCCGAGGTAAGAACTCGCGACTTGCCGGTCCCCAGCGCTGCCCAAGATCTTGGCACGCATGTAGAAGGGGTCGACTATCACGATGTCCGGGGTCTTGTCGCGAATGATCCGCATCTCCATACTCAGCGAAAATAGCCGAACGAAGGTGTAGTGCAGCGGATGAAGGTTCAACATAGCGTGGATGTCATCAAACCGCAGGACGATAGTACCCCCGATGGAGTTATCCACAAAGCCCTTGCCCTCCGGCATCTTGGCCGCGAAAACCGGGTAAGCCACATCCTTCTCTCTGAGACGCCTCTTCTCCAAAGAAAGAACATTGTCATGCAAACTCCGCATGGCACCGGTTGCAGCATCGAGCATATTTGTCGGTAGCATCGGCCTACCCGCCACATGCACCCTCCTCATTACATCCTCAGGTGAAGGTGGCCCGTCCTGAGCACGGATCGTACTCGGTGCCAGCTGGCTCGAACCGTTGTTAGTTTTTCTTTTGCGTGCCTTCTTCTTGATCTCCTGAATTGGGACCAAGTTCTGCTCAGAGACCGCCTTCTTTAGTGTGTTGGGGCTGATCATATTTCGCACCTCGCCTATCTGAGGCTCGGTGAAATCGGCAGCTGGAGGCGTCTCCTGAGAGCTGAACGGCAGACGACGCCTGTTGCAACTTGGCTTCTCCGCGGTACCGGCTTGATCGCGCACGTGTTTTGTTGGGTTGGGTTCTTGAGAAGGAGCCCCCATGAAGTCGTCACCGTACCCATGATCGGCAAAGTAATGATCGACGTTGGCAAATGTATCGTCGTCGTCGTCGTTCTGATCCTGTGCCATATGCATGTTTGGATCCAGTGGCATAGGGATGTTCGGCACCGTTGCGGCGGACTTGCCATGGGGACGACTTGGCGCCGGCACGACTGGCGGTGTTGTCTTTGGTGTGGTTTCCCCCGCCCCCAAACGAATCTGGCTCTTCGACCAAAGCAATGGCCAGCTCAGGCAGGCGCTGAGGGTCATGACGTCATCATCGTCGGCCCCGACGGGTCGAATCGGAGGTAACACGTCGTCGCAGCCTGGCAGCACCCGAACCAGTTGAATCCTAAATAAGTTGGGTGGCATCTGGGTACCGTGGAACAAGGGCTGGCCCGGTTGAACGATTTTACCCTTGGCGACATCGACCAACTCGTTGTTCACGAAGTGCAGGAGAGTGCACGGAACGTCGGCGGCGCCCTGCGAAAACATGTAGGGCGTCAGGGATGCCCAGTCAAAGGCAAGGAGATGAAGTCCTCGGCCGAGAGAGGCTTAATTAGTTACCGTGATGATGGCGTCGAGCTCGGCTAATGTCGAGGCACCGCCAACGGCGGGCGTGCAGTTGACGGAGGGGCCGCTTGCTGCAGAGGTGCTGGCCGGCGTACACACAGGTGCATTAAGCTCCGGTGCCGGCGTCGGAGACACCAATGCCGCCTCCGCCGGAGACACCAATGGCCCCGCCATCGCGTTCTGCGAGTTGGTGGCCGTGAAGCTGGGAATCGGGGGCGGCCCCTGTTGGCCGCCAGCAATCCACGCCTGCAACCCCTCGATCAAGCTAGGCACAATGGCGGTGATCGTCACTCCGATCTGTTGTTGCACTTGCTCTTGGACGATCTCCGGAATCCGCGCCACCTGTGCCTTGAGTTCTTGAACCTCGCGCGCCTGGCTTTCCAAGCTGCTCTTTTTCTCCTTTCGCCCACCAGCGTTATAGTATGACGACCATTTTGTCGACAAGCCTTTGCCGGCCACACGACCAGCTGACGTCGGCTTCTCGAGCTTATCCTTGTTCTTCATTACATTCAACGCCCTATTTAGAGTCGTGTCCCAAGGGCCGCTCTTAGTCGACCCCGCGCTACTGCTTTCAGTCGCCTGCGGAAGGAATGTGAATCATTTAGAAATTTGGCTTCATTAATTAGAATGCAACCATATGGAGCTAATTACGCGGGGGTGTATTCCTTACCAGAACAAGCTCAAGCGCCCTGGTGTTCGGATCCGTGGTCAGCTCCTTTGTTTTCGGGTCCTTCTTGTACCGGGCCCTGATAAAGTTCCTGGTCTGCTTGTCACCGTATTTATCGAAGAGGGGCGGTAGGCCTTGCTCGGCACGGTCCGCCTCCTCCTTGTCCCATATAGGCTCCGCCACTCTGTAACCGCCGGGACCGAGTGTGCGTTCCCCTAAGTTGAGCTCCCGCATTTCTTTCCCCCACTGACTTGATTCAGAGTGTGAGGCGCTCGAGCAAGTGATCTTGAATTCGTTGTAGTCATCTTCGGTGATCGAAGGATGTTTCTCCTTGATCGTCTCATAACTCTCACCTTTTTTGATCATTATCTTCACATTGGTTTTCCAAGTAGACAGGGCCTTGCTCATCTTCGTGAGGGCAGCACTGTTCACTTTATTCCCTTTGAGGCTTGTGTTATCAAATTGAGCGGGGAACTTGTATCGTTCGTGCAGCTTCGTGAAGAGGAGGTTGCGGTAATTCGCGTTGTCAGGATGCCTCAGGTTCTCGCTGTTGATCGAGACGGTGCTCCGGAGAATGCACCCGAGCTGAATCGAGTACCCCTTGACTATTCGTTTGGGCGCCGTTGGATTCCCGTCAGGGTCCACTTCAGTAACTTCCTCCTTGAGGGTGCGGAGCACGGTCGGGCGCCGGTCCTTCCGTTGCCTCTTCGGTTGGCTGCCATCTGTGCGTGCGCCGCCATCATCAGTGGTGGCATTCTCGGCGGCACCATCAGTGGTGGCATCAGTGGGGTCATCCTCCGCGGTACCATCAGTGGTCTCAGGATCGGTGTGGAAGGCGGCGTCCTCATACAAGTGAAGTTGTTCCTCCATCTCCTAGGACAGCTCCCAGAATGCCTTCCCGCCCGAACCGCCGGCCTCATCGTTGTTGGCCATGTTTCTCTCTAAATAGGAACAAAGTTTGGTCAAAAAGTTGGTTATTGTCAAGGAACAAGATCATGGTCTCATCATTTAGGGTTTGTCGACACCGAGGCATCCTAAAAGCTAAGCTTTTATAATTGAGGGTTTTTCGACGCCCAGGCACCCTAAAAGCCTAAGCTTTCATCATTTCGGTTTTTATCGACACCGAGGGACCTTAAAAGCCAAGGTTTCATAATTTATGCTTTGTCGACACCGAGGCATCCTAAAAGCTAAGCTAGGAAGGAGAATTGTAAGTTGGGCCTAATTACTTGGCTCTATTGCCGCCTATGGTTTAATGCAGCTAGAATAAAGGGGCACTTGATCCTACCTAATTAACCACTAAGATACCCCGGCCCATGCATTAGTCACAAGTACCCTATATGTCCTATTTTTAGCAAAGTCATGCTAAAATTCACGGAAAATTTCAGCATGACCTTTGCTGAAAATAGGACATATGGAGTACCCGAATTTGCCGGAACGGTAGTTAATCAACATTCCAGCAAACTCAAGGGCCTCTCGGGGTACCTGCAAAATCATTATCCCCGCCTAATGAAGTCGCCAATGGGTCATTTCAGAAGATCACAAGTAGCATCATCACAAGTGCAACATCATGACAAGTACAGTAGCAACAGCAGTGAATAGAGGCATAACAGCAGCATCAACAGTTAAGAAAAAGTTGCAGAAGCTTGTAAAACAATAGTTTGAAGTTCAAATATTTACAACAAGGAACCAAATACATGACCACCATATTCCTTTCCACACAGAAAATTGATGTGTAAAACAATAGTTTGAAGCTTGTAAAATAACAGCAGTGAATACCCCGGCTTGATAGCAAACTGACAACAACTCAAAAATTGATGTTGCTGCCAGTATTAATTAGAAAGCAGCAGCAATATGGCATATTTAAGTAACAGTGGCTATCCTTGACCTCATAAGGGCAGAGCCTCCAATAAGATGATTCTTTCCACACAGAAAAATAGAAGTTAACCTAAACGAGTGAGATACGTGAGAGTGGTTGAGCAAGAGAGGATTTATCAAATATGAAGAGTTGGTCATCTTCCTTTGAGAAATACTCCTATGTCAGATCTGTATGAGGTGCTTGTTTCGTATAAACAATGTGTTTCCTACTGTGTGTGCCAACTAGCATGTGCATATCTGTATTTTAGAAGAAGAAAAATCAGCATATAAGATATTGGAATCTTCAATGATTTCCCAAACTTGCAGCCAACTCGATGGTCTATTTCCTTGGGAGTGAGCTGAATTTTCTGACTTATACAACCAGAGGGGAAACACCTCTTTTCATCGTCCACTTTGGTAGGGATCAAATCAACCACGATCATCATGCATCAATGTTTCTACTTACATTACATGAATGTGGGTACAGTAAGGCCCTCCCCAAAATGCAGTTAAATACAGTACGAAATTGACAATTTACCAAATGTCAGAGTACCGAAGGTGTACTGAAAGGGAAAGAAATTTTCAGTAAGCTGACCGCCCGAATTTGACCCTGGGCGACAGGGTTTTCAGAGCAAGTACTACTATTTTTAGCAGTCAACCTACAGTACCATGGAGAAGGAAGCGACAGGCCAGTTCCTCCTCCTTCAGCGGACGCGCGCGAGGATCACAACCCCCACCCCCAGTTCCAGAGCGGAACCTCCTCACACACGCGGTAAAAAAAACATAGCTGAAATCACTACCCACGGCGGGCATGGATGCAGAACTCACTACCCACGGCGGGCATGGATGCAGAACTAGCAGTTGAAATTTCAGAAACATGGAGGTAGGGGAAGGAGGGAGGGAGGGAGGGGGAGGAAGGAAGGGGGGAGGAGACGGAGTGGTTACCTGGCGGCGGCGAGGTTGAA